>BSYR01000008.1:20002500-21202500 GCA_030270665.1 Hibiscus trionum | reverse complement strand
AGGACCAAAATGCAAACATTCTGAAACATTTAACTGCCACTGTCAGCCCCCAACGGTCGGCTGTTCCGAAACAGGGAGAGCCCGTTTCGAAACACGGGGCCGTTCCGCAACGCGTACCGAAACGCGGGCTGGCAGTGACCAATCCGTTTCGGAACGGTGTCACCTGTTTCGGACGCCTGGGTTCATTCAGGGCACCCGTTCTGAAACGGTGTCATCTGTTCCGAAACACCCTGCACAGATTGCAGCATTTTGCTTACTCAAACATACAATTGATCACCCCAATCATGCTCCAAAAGCCACCAAACCTTACCAACATGCAATTCAACATATAAGGGACATACTTGCATCAACAATTCAACAAAATGTCAACATATGTGAGAAGCCCCAAATCTATAGGCATGCTTCCTACACAAGCAACCATTCAAGCATAAACTTCCAAATCAATCTCATATTAGCCACAACATGATCCAACAACATTAACAACAACATTAAAACATCCTTGTCCGAACATATACGAACACACACACATAACCCGAGAGATTCTACCCCCATTGCCTTTATTAACTATAGCTATTCACCGAGACATACATCTCAAATGGAGTCCTCCTTGAATCCCTTGCTTCTCGCTGTCCAAACTTCAAGAATCTGCATTGATGGACAAAAAGGAGCGTAAGCACATAATGCTTAGTGAGGAATGCTCAAAACCAAAACACCACCAATGCAGCGAGTCTTAAAACCTCTTTGAAAAGCAACTCGATTTGTTTACCAAGCAAAGTTTGAAAACTCTTTTTCAACATCATGCTTAAAACCATGCATTGCTCAAACATGAAAACCAACCCTTAGCTTAGCAAGCTAAGAAAACCTTTTCAAAGCATCATTTACAAAATCATCCATTTAACCATTCCATGCATAAACACCATATGCAAAGCTAAAATCAACCTTGGAAAAACACTCCCACTTACATCATACCATTCACATACTTGAATGCCGTTTCAAATTAAGAAACCCTTTTTAAACCATTTACTTAATCAATTAACACATGCATTAAACCATGCAACATATTACCACATCATTCTCATTTGCGTCTCATGACCTTAAAACAAGTCTTAGCAAGACTCCAATGCACTAAAGAAATTTCATGCACACATGCAACATTCTCAATAGATAATCAACACTTGTTCAAACTAACAAGTAAACATGCATTCTCAATTCATTAAGCAATTCTCATGCAACCATGCATCAATTCAAGCATCTCATGCTTCATTATATCAAGAACATTATATTGGCTTCCAAGTGACCAACCAAATCCACTTTTCAACTCAACACCCGATCGGATACGCGGATCACAAGCGTTGTCCCCACGCTTCATACACACTACCAATCCAAGGTCTCCCAAATGGACTTTTAAACACCATTTGACCTTACCATTCACAAGGTTCCCATGTATGGACTTTTAAACACCATACAACCTTAACTTTCACAAGGTTCCCATATATGGACTTTTAAACACCATATAACCTTAACATGCTCAAGGTTCCCATGTATGGACTTTTAAACACCATACAACCTTAGCATCACCGATTGGTAGTTGTATAATCATCTAACGAGATCCGGGACACCCTATACAAGATCCACACATGGACTTTAAACCACCATTGTGATCTTAACAAGCACAAGGTCCTCAAATGGAATTTTAACCACCATTATTACCTTTGCTTAACCAAGGTCCTCGAATGGGATCCCATCAACCATTATGACCTTAACCATCTCGTTAGGAAACTTGGATGGAGTTTACCGGTTCACTCTTAACCACTCCACACCCAAGGCGACTTTATTCACGGTGCACCCAATCCTATAGCCGGCTAACTATATCCGATCAACGAACCAAGAACCACTTGCATCACTTGCCAATATAACCATCTTACCACATTAACCTTTAATTCACATGCATAACCATAATGCAAAAACCATCATTTACCTTAACCAAGAACCAACCATGGACTTACAAACACCATGTTGTTCTTTAATAAACAAGGCTTACACAAGGACTTTCAACCACCTTTGTAACCTTAAGCATCACTTACCAATGTACATCATTAACAACAATAATCCACTGTTTTAAAGCATCACACAAAATCCATTAAACAACATGCAACACTATGCATCAAACCACAATTTCAATGTACAAAACCAAGGATCTCTTACCTTGAGCATCCTTCACATATGGCTTTCAAAACCAGCATTTAACCATGCTAAAATATGCTTTCAAAACAGAATTTAAACCATGCAAAACACATGCATTTCAATCATCAACCACAATTGCTTTAAAAGCCAATTCACAACACAACCAAGAACGAAAATCCATTTACTTACTCTTGAGCTTAGCAAAGTTGTTTAGACTTAAACTAAGCTCTCAAACCTTCAAACCTTGGTTTAAAAGCTGAAAACCCGACTTCACTCACCGATACACAAAACAAGGCTAGCCAACAAGCCTTCCAAGCATCCGAAACCTTCCGCACCACCTCTAAAGCTCACGGATCAAACTCCCCTGTTTCAAGCACACATCAACAGAAGATCAATGCATCATTATGCATCAAAAACACCAGCAACACAACACAACTCGCTGCTCATCACAAATCCAACAATTCGGCTACCAAACACAACCGAAATCACCTCCAAACACTTCCAAAACTTAACCCAGCCAAGATCCATCACTTCTAACCATTTTTAAACATCAATTAACATCCAAAATGATCACAAACACGTCCTTATACCTCCAGGTATAACAGATCACCAAAAACACTCCAAAAACAACCAAAAACTCAAGCAAAACTTAGGAAATTCAACCTATTCAGGATTGCATTAATTAAACCTCAACATCTAATCAATTTAGCATTCATTTAACATCAATTTGACACTCCAAAACACTGCCCAAACAGATCACACGAAAATTCCACCAAAATCAAGCAAATCTTGCATTTTAAGCCAAAAATCAAGATTTCAATTGAAAAGCCTTTAACAAATCACAAATCAAGGATTGAGAACTTAGGAATTTCAGTAAAGAACTGATAGTTTAGAGGAGAAGGACGTTCTTACCTCCAAACTTGAGTTTCTCCTTTTTAGAACCAAAAAGCTTGATGAAACAACTTGCAAATGGTGAGGTTTTGTTGTAGAGATGATTAGGAATCAAAAGAGAGTTGAAAGGAGAGATTTAGGTGACAAAATCAGAAGAAATTCTCTGGAGAGAAAGTGTTTGGGTTGAGAGAAAATGAAAATTGGGAGAAAATGAAAAGTTAGTTACAAATAGCCAAAATGGCTTTCCCTCCTCTTTCCTTATGTTTTAAAAATCAGAATAAAGCCTTAAAATATCTTAGAAAAATCTGGAGAAACCACTTTTGGAATAATAGCTCCTTAAAGATTCAAAGTTTCAACCCTTTATAAAACAGTCACGCAACTTTCAAAAATTACATTTTGGTCACTAGCCAAAATGTCAACCTTCCGAACCTCATTTTCCAAAATTGATTTCACAGTTCACTTTTATATATTAAAAGATGATTTTAGAACATTTTTCCATATTTTTAATGCAACCCGAACTAGGCTTTCCTAATTTCACCTTTATATATTCGATCAGCACTTTGACCGAACCGGTCAACGCCCAAAACTTCTGAGCCCAAAACCGGGGCGTTACATCACTAATATGAGAATTTGGGTTCGCATACTCAGGGTCCCTTTGGCATTGATGATGGGAGATACGGTGGCTCATGCAGCCTGACGTGCCCTGGGCAGTGGTTTAGGAGCTGTTATAAGCACTGACACACGTAAGGATGAAGAAGGCAATATGGTGAAATTCTTACGAGTAGGTGTTTTGGTTGATATCTCACAGCCACTTCGACGTGGAGTGGCGCTGGCCGACGGTGACTCTAAACCGAAGATGCTGCCCATCCAATATGAGAAGCTCCCAACATTTTGTCATGGATGTGGGATGCTATCTCATCTCCGGGCTACTTGCGCTGATTTCAAAGACAAGCCTAGTGCAGGCTTACCTTATGGTGATTGGCTCCGTGCACCATCCCCTAAGCCTTCACTCAAAACAATAACGAGGGGTAGAGTCCGCTACTTCGAACTGGGTTCCTCATCGAAAGGCCATGAGGATAACCCATGTAGTTTTCATTACCATCATTGTTATTTCCACTTGCCCCTTAAACGAATATTTTCTTTGACCTTTGACTTTGCTGGTTTATGTATAGTTTTTGTTATACGAATATTTTTACCGTTGTGGCTACCATATAACCTATGTTACGTTGATCTTTGTACAGTGGGAGCTGCTAAGGAACCCATCGTCGCTGCAGACGCAGCCCCCACCACTGCTACTCCAGTGGCAGACCCAAAGTTAAATCCGGTTGTGATTGACCAAAGCCCGGTTGATGAGGCATTGGAGGCTGACGAGGGAATGGCCACCGTTGATCCAGCTGCTGAAGCCACTGCCCCAATGGCTGCAGCAGACGAGAAGCTTGCTGTCTCTGAGGGTGCTGCTGATGGCCACTTGGAACCACTGGACATTGCCCCTCTTGACATGATCCCTGCTGATTACTCAAACTCCTCAACAATGCTGATAATCCTTCACATCTGCCGCTAACATTACCATAACGACTCACCAGGACTACACACCCAGATTCCAAAATTACATCACAACCCCAACTAGACTCCGTCAGCCGTTCCACACACCACCAACTGACTTCAAACGGAACTTTCTTAACCACAACCAGCCAACCACTTCTCACAAGAACCCAAACAACCAACAATGGCCTTCAACCCTTCATTACTTTTCCACCACAAGCTTGACCACAACACTTGCCTCGCCAGAACATCGCTTAACCCAAACATACATAACAACTTCTCAAAGGTTGCTAAGAACCAACACTTACAAACACAACCCTTCCACAACAACTTAAATGCTAAGCTACCTCAGCACTTGGAAAAACAACCACTAAACTGCAACATCACTTAGCACCAAGGAACTACCACTTCCACTAACTATCCAAACCACTTGACCGATTCTAACTTCAACCGGTACTCTTCACCACCAACCCACTATCCTTCTACTAACAGGCTATACTACCCTCACTATCACTAGCAATTAGCTTAACAAACTCCATTACTTCTAACTTCCACCCAACACCAACACAACCTCTAAAAACCCATCATCCAACCTAACCCAACCACCACACTAACAGATTCGATTAGTTATTAGCGAGTGCGAACATCGTATGCATGATCACCTACATGCCCTATCAATGCCTGATGTACATGTATGCAAAACCTCTAATGTCATGCCACATGTATGCATGGACCAGCACATATATAATATAGCATATAACAATGATTTTAACTGTGCATGAATGCCAATTCACACCCTCCAATTACATCCTCAAAATCTGTCTAAAAACAACCTCCTACCTCACCTCTAACTTATCTAACTCCATCATACCATCAACCATTAACCACAAGATACTCACTAAAGCCCTCTTCACACCAAAGATGCTTCCACAACTACAACTATTACCCCAACATGCTAGTAACAAGACTAAACTTACCACGCAAGGAAAACCAATAGAAACCAAACCAAGGTAACTAGAGCAAAGATTACTAAACAAGGTTACCTGGAAACACAACACCACCCTGAAGCTTCATCAGACGAGCTCTCTTCCTCGCGGAACCATCATCCTCCTGTCGCACCGCTGCAGCACCAGCTAACACACTAGGGTCACCACCTACCTCTAGTGGCAAGGAACCTTGGCTGTTCCGAGCCAACATCAAACAATCGCGTCTCATGTGTCCAGCAGACCCACATTCCCAGCAATTCTCATTTCCCAAACTCTTCACAACCTTCTGCTCTTTCTGCCACCTCTGAACCTTGCCTCGGCCGTGCCCATGACCTTTCAGAGACCCTTTGGCTATCACCAAAGCTGACTTTACCCCAAGGGGACAATCACGCTTAACATGCATTTTAGAACCACAATTCCAACAAGCACCCGCGCCCCATCAACCTCCAACATGGTGTCTTTCACAACGGTCACATACCGGTGGCTGAGCTTCCACTCCTTGCTCAAACAACACTTGCTCCACAACAGCACTACCTTCACATTGCTTACCCCTTGGAAACTTCTCCCCAAGATACCTTTCATAAAAGGCAGATACAAAGAAATCCCAATCAATATCATGGGTATGTGACGCCACCGCCACAGATGTCCACCAGACACATGCATCCTCCAGCATCAAGGAAACAACACTTCCCAGCTTACAAGCATAATCACAACCTTCCTGATCCAAAATCACAATCACACTGGCCAACCAGGCCTCAAATGTCTCAGGTGAAGAACCATGATATTCCACAACACCCAAATCCAACAAACGCTGCTTCGGCAAACCCACACATCCCACAGCCAGCACATCCACTGACTTTACCGTCGCTACAGCCTGAGATGTTCCCAACACCTCCTGATCAACAGATGATGAACTCTTCATCACAGAACCAGCTTCTTCCTTCTGCCTTAACACCTCAACCCCAGGCACAGAAGACTGAGACGAAACACCTTTACAAAAGAGTGAGTTCCCTGCCTTAACAACCTGCCCTAAGGCAGCAACCATCTCACCCAACTACCATTCTATCAACGACTTCGCCATACTACTAACAACAACAAACAACCACAACAAAACAAACAAACCAGTTAGACCAGCTTTAAGCAAGGATTCAAACTCCAACTCTAATATAACACAATAGCTATAATAATAAGGCAATGGGTATCCCGAATCCTCCCCTTTACATGACATAACAGTCAACACAAACATGGATAACACAACATCAAGCATATCAATCAACATACTTTGATCATGCTCACATCAAACAGCATCCACTTGCAACAACATATTAGCAACATAACATACACATTACACTTTCATCAAGCATAACACCAGCTCACAACATCAGCACATATCCACATTAATTCAACGATGATTCATAAACACAAAGCATGCTTGAAAACATCAGCAACTTGTTCAGAAACACGTGTTTCAACCAGCTTTCAACCACACAACAAGGTAAACATCAAACACACCTTACAAAAACTTACCGTTTTCCCCAAGCATTCGCAACACAGCTCTGATACCACCAAATGTAACCCTCTTAACCCGGTATAGACGATTGACCCGAATTAAGAAAGTCACACGGGGAAAACCAAAGTCAACCCGAAAGTCAACCTTGATTAACGACCCTTTTTTTTTCTTGTTAATCTTGTCTAGATGCACATTAGCTCTAATTGTGATCACACAAACAACATGCTCAAAGATCACAAACATCAGAGATCAAACAGGGACTCAATTGAACAATTTTACAACTTTAGGGACCAAATTGTAAATTCTGAAAACTTTGAGGACTTATCCATATTTTAAGTTACCAACTTAAAATTAATCATGTTTCATGCTTCTCAGCCAAATTTCAGCTCAAACGGACATCCCAAACTCATACAATTGCACAAACAAGTTTCAGGACCAAAATGCAAACATTCTGAAACATTTAACTGCCACTGTCAGCCCCCAACGGTCGGCTGTTCCGAAACAGGGAGAGCCCGTTTCGAAACACGGGGCCGTTCCGCAACGCGTACCGAAACGCGGGCTGTCAGTGACCAATCCGTTTCGGAACGGTGTCACCTGTTTCGGACGCCTGGGTTCATTCAGGGCACCCGTTCCGAAACGGTGTCATCTGTTCCGAAACACCCTGCACAGATTGCAGCATTTTGCTTACTCAAACATACAATTGATCACCCAATCATGCTCCAAAAGCCACCAAACCTTACCAACATGCAATTCAACATATAAGGGACATACTTGCATCAACAATTCAACAAAATGTCAACATATGTGAGAAGCCCCAAATCTATAGGCATGTTTCCTACACAAGCAACCATTCAAGCATAAACTTCCAAATCAATCTCATATTAGCCACAACATGATCCAACAACATTAACAACAACATTAAAACATCCTTGTCCGAACATATACGAACACACACACATAACCCGAGAGATTCTACCCCCATTGCCTTTATTAACTATAGCTATTCACCGAGACATACATCTCAAATGGAGTCCTCCTTGAATCCCTTGCTTCTCGCTGTCCAAACTTCAAGAATCTGCATTGATGGACAAAAAGGAGCGTAAGCACATAATGCTTAGTGAGGAATGCTCAAAACCAAAACACCACCAATGCAGCGAGTCTTAAAACCTCTTTGAAAAGCAACTCGATTTGTTTACCAAGCAAAGTTTGAAAACTCTTTTTCAACATCATGCTTAAAACCATGCATTGCTCAAACATGAAAACCAACCCTTAGCTTAGCAAGCTAAGAAAACCTTTTCAAAGCATCATTTACAAAATCATCCATTTAACCATTCCATGCATAAACACCTTATGCAAAGCTAAAATCAACCTTGAAAAAACACTCCCACTTACATCATACCATTCACATACTTGAATGCCGTTTCAAATTAAGAAACCCTTTTTAAACCATTTACTTAATCAATTAACACATGCATTAAACCATGCAACATATTACCACATCATTCTCATTTGCGTCTCATGACCTTAAAACAAGTCTTAGCAAGACTCCAATGCACTAAAGAAATTTCATGCACACATGCAACATTCTCAATAGATAATCAACACTTGTTCAAACTAACAAGTAAACATGCATTCTCAATTCATTAAGCAATTCTCATGCAACCATGCATCAATTCAAGCATCTCATGCTTCATTATATCAAGAACATTATATTGGCTTCCAAGTGACCAACCAAATCCACTTTTCAACTCAACACCCGATCGGATACGCGGATCACAAGCGTTGTCCCCACGCTTCATACACACTACCAATCCAAGGTCTCCCAAATGGACTTTTAAACACCATTTGACCTTACCATTCACAAGGTTCCCATGTATGGACTTTTAAACACCATACAACCTTAACTTTCACAAGGTTCCCATATATGGACTTTTAAACACCATATAACCTTAACATGCTCAAGGTTCCCATGTATGGACTTTTAAACACCATACAACCTTAGCATCACCGATTGGTAGTTGTATAATCATCTAACGAGATCCGGGACACCCTATACAAGATCCACACATGGACTTTAAACCACCATTGTGATCTTAACAAGCACAAGGTCCTCAAATGGAATTTTAACCACCATTATTACCTTTGCTTAACCAAGGTCCTCGAATGGGATCCCATCAACCATTATGACCTTAACCATCTCGTTAGGAAACTTGGATGGAGTTTACCGGTTCACTCTTAACCACTCCACACCCAAGGCGACTTTATTCACGGTGCACCCAATCCTATAGCCGGCTAACTATATCCGATCAACGAACCAAGAACCACTTGCATCACTTGCCAATATAACCATCTTACCACATTAACCTTTAATTCACATGCATAACCATAATGCAAAAACCATCATTTACCTTAACCAAGAACCAACCATGGACTTACAAACACCATGTTGTTCTTTAATAAACAAGGCTTACACAAGGACTTTCAACCACCTTTGTAACCTTAAGCATCACTTACCAATGTACATCATTAACAACAATAATCCACTGTTTTAAAGCATCACACAAAATCCATTAAACAACATGCAACACTATGCATCAAACCACAATTTCAATGTACAAAACCAAGGATCTCTTACCTTGAGCATCCTTCACATATGGCTTTCAAAACCAGCATTTAACCATGCTAAAATATGCTTTCAAAACAGAATTTAAACCATGCAAAACACATGCATTTCAATCATCAACCACAATTGCTTTAAAAGCCAATTCACAACACAACCAAGAACGAAAATCCATTTACTTACTCTTGAGCTTAGCAAAGTTGTTTAGACTTAAACTAAGCTCTCAAACCTTCAAACCTTGGTTTAAAAGCTGAAAACCCGACTTCACTCACCGATACACAAAACAAGGCTAGCCAACAAGCCTTCCAAGCATCCGAAACCTTCCGCACCACCTCTAAAGCTCACGGATCAAACTCCCCTGTTTCAAGCACACATCAACAGAAGATCAATGCATCATTATGCATCAAAAACACCAGCAACACAACACAACTCGCTGCTCATCACAAATCCAACAATTCGGCTACCAAACACAACTGAAATCACCTCCAAACACTTCCAAAACTTAACCCAGCCAAGATCCATCACTTCTAACCATTTTTAAACATCAATTAACATCCAAAATGATCACAAACACGTCCTTATACCTCCAGGTATAACAGATCACCAAAAACACTCCAAAAACAACCAAAAACTCAAGCAAAACTTAGGAAATTCAACCTATTCAGGATTGCATTAATTAAACCTCAACATCTAATCAATTTAGCATTCATTTAACATCAATTTGACACTCCAAAACACTGCCCAAACAGATCACACGAAAATTCCACCAAAATCAAGCAAATCTTGCATTTTAAGCCAAAAATCAAGATTTCAATTGAAAAGCCTTTAACAAATCACAAATCAAGGATTGAGAACTTAGGAATTTCAGTAAAGAACTGATAGTTTAGAGGAGAAGGACGTTCTTACCTCCAAACTTGAGTTTCTCCTTTTTAGAACCAAAAAGCTTGATGAAACAACTTGCAAATGGTGAGGTTTTGTTGTAGAGATGATTAGGAATCAAAAGAGAGTTGAAAGGAGAGATTTAGGTGACAAAATCAGAAGAAATTCTCTGGAGAGAAAGTGTTTGGGTTGAGAGAAAATGAAAATTGGGAGAAAATGAAAAGTTAGTTACAAATAGCCAAAATGGCTTTCCCTCCTCTTTCCTTATGTTTTAAAAATCAGAATAAAGCCTTAAAATATCTTAGAAAAATCTGGAGAAACCACTTTTGGAATAATAGCTCCTTAAAGATTCAAAGTTTCAACCCTTTATAAAACAGTCACGCAACTTTCAAAAATTACATTTTGGTCACTAGCCAAAATGTCAACCTTCCGAACCTCATTTTCCAAAATTGATTTCACAGTTCACTTTTATATATTAAAAGATGATTTTAGAACATTTTTCCATATTTTTAATGCAACCCGAACTAGGCTTTCCTAATTTCACCTTTATATATTCGATCAGCACTTTGACCGAACCGGTCAACGCCCAAAACTTCTGAGCCCAAAACCGGGGCGTTACATCACTAATATGAGAATTTGGGTTCGCATACTCAGGGTCCCTTTGGCATTGATGATGGGAGATACGGTGGCTCATGCAGCCTGACGTGCCCTGGGCAGTGGTTTAGGAGCTGTTATAAGCACTGACACACGTAAGGATGAAGAAGGCAATATGGTGAAATTCTTACGAGTAGGTGTTTTGGTTGATATCTCACAGCCACTTCGACGTGGAGTGGCGCTGGCCGACGGTGACTCTAAACCGAAGATGCTGCCCATCCAATATGAGAAGCTCCCAACATTTTGTCATGGATGTGGGATGCTATCTCATCTCCGGGCTACTTGCGCTGATTTCAAAGACAAGCCTAGTGCAGGCTTACCTTATGGTGATTGGCTCCGTGCACCATCCCCTAAGCCTTCACTCAAAACAATAACGAGGGGTAGAGTCCGCTACTTCGAACTGGGTTCCTCATCGAAAGGCCATGAGGATAACCCATGTAGTTTTCATTACCATCATTGTTATTTCCACTTGCCCCTTAAACGAATATTTTCTTTGACCTTTGACTTTGCTGGTTTATGTATAGTTTTTGTTATACGAATATTTTTACCGTTGTGGCTACCATATAACCTATGTTACGTTGATCTTTGTACAGTGGGAGCTGCTAAGGAACCCATCGTCGCTGCAGACGCAGCCCCCACCACTGCTACTCCAGTGGCAGACCCAAAGTTAAATCCGGTTGTGATTGACCAAAGCCCGGTTGATGAGGCATTGGAGGCTGACGAGGGAATGGCCACCGTTGATCCAGCTGCTGAAGCCACTGCCCCAATGGCTGCAGCAGACGAGAAGCTTGCTGTCTCTGAGGGTGCTGCTGATGGCCACTTGGAACCACTGGACATTGCCCCTCTTGACATGATCCCTGCTGATGATGAATCAGTTATTAAGGGCTCAAATGAGGCTGAGGAAGATGAGGGTGCAACCGTGCAACCTACTGAATTGGTCACGCCTCCGGAAAAGCGTTTCATCCTTATTGATGAGCATGAGATACCCTTGCCAACTGTTGATGATACGGAAACAATGGAAAGTGGCAATAAAACCGGGATCCCTGTCAACCCGGATTTTGAGGTTTGGTTGGCTGCAACAACTGATAAAGGGAAAGGAATTGCTGGCCCTCGGAAAGCAAAACGCAGCCCTCCCATCATTACAGGAGGCATCACTAAAAGACTCCGAACGTCTCCTCTGATTGCAGGCAAAGCTGGGAAACAAGCTGAAAAAAACCCTAAAAACGTGAAAGCTGGGATGAGCAGCAAAAACTCTTCGGCGGTGGTTGACACTCAACCCCGCCGAGAAAAATGAGGATCTTATGTTGGAACTATCGAGGCCTTGGTATGCCCTCGGTAGTTCATGATTTACGTTATTCAGTTTTTAAATTATGTCCAGACATTATTTTTTATCAGAGACTCGCTCCAAGGTTTCTAGAATTGATAGCTTGAAAACTCTTTTAAATATGAATGGCTGTTTTGCTGTTGATAACAACCACTCTTGTTCTGGTTTAGCAGTTTTTTGGAATAATAAAACTCATCTAGATTTACTCTCGTCCTCTGAGAGGTACATTGATGTTGTGTTACGTTTTAATGATGAATGCTTCCGTTTTTCGGGTATATATGGGTTTGTCGATACGAATCTAAAATCTAAAACTTGGGATCTTATCGACTCTTTGCTCACAGTTTCGCCATTACCATGGATCATCGGAGGTGACCTTAATGAAATCCTTAACGATAACAAAAAACAAGGGGGTGGTTGCCGACCTCGTTCACAAATCATCAAGTTCCGAGATTGCCTAACTCGTAACGATCTCTACGATTGTAAGCCAACCAATGGTTGGTTTACATGGTCGCAAACAAGACCAAATTTCACTCTTATTTGTGAAAGCTTAGACCGCTTTGTAGCATGCTCTAACTGGCTACGTGGTCATTGTTGGAGTATGCCCAAAGACCAATCATATGATGATTGAATAGACATACTATTTTACTAGATTTATCAAGTAATGGCATTGCCGTTATTATCATTTGGTATGTTTCTGTGCATCAAACTAACCATTGGATAATAATGTCCATACAATAATACGATTATTGTTAAATAGGATCCTTAGTCGAATATTATTACGGGTATGGACAGTGATAATATATAAAGACTAATATGTGGTTGATGACAAGCGTTGTCATTGACATAGAGATGTCAAAATCAACACATAAGTATTTGTTAGAGAACAACATACTGGATTGACCCGCTATGAGCTTGTTTCTTGGGTAATTATGTGACAGTCACAACATTGCTCATGATAAACATATGTATGATCCTCAGACTTGAGATCAACATGATTTCAACATAAAGATTTACGTATTTTGACATAGTCAAACGTGTGTCGTAACTGACTACATTATAAAGACTGATGATTGCATACGTGATGACCTATGTAGTGAAATATGGTTGATCAAGAAAGGATTTGTCCCTCCTACATAATGGGAGAAACATCTTCGGCCACTTGATTGAGTGAGATTAGAAAATGCATGGTCATGCTCGAATATTATGATATGAGATATCATAGAGATTAGTTTATCATAATCTACTCAAAACATCAAGAAACACTAGATGGACAACGCATGTGTGACTAACCCATGACTTGTGTTCATCTAAGATATAAAGGACAAAAGGATGAAATACATAAAGGAAGTTTATTCAGGAATTAGGAAAGTCAAACCATGACTTCATGCAACTTAGGTAGCAATGATGTATTGCTAGATGCAACTCATTGTTTGTAAAATTAGAACAGTTCTAATTTTGCTGCTAACGTTGCATGAACCTACAAGGGTCACACCCTTCGAATGAAACGAAAAAAAAAATTTGGAAACCATACTCCCTATTTTAGGGAGGTTGCCGAAAATCCCCTATGGGATAGGGGAAATCGGCAACTCCCTTAAATGTGAATAATATTGGATAAATATTGTATTTATCAAATATTATTTAGAGTATGGAAAATATTTAGAGACTTAAATATTATAGAATAAGATTCTAGAAATTTAAATATATATTTGGAATTTATATAATGTATATTTAATTCCAAGTTTATGTAGAATTAGATTCTACATAATTAAAAATATATATTTAAATATATTTAAATCCAAGTAAAGATAGAATGAGATTCTATTTAATAAATATATATATATGTGGATTAAATATAATGTATATTTAAAAATCCATGTTTTATGTAGAATAAGATTCTACATAATTAAATATATATATTTCATTTAATATTATTAAATATAATGTATATTTAATATAAACCAATTTCAAGTAGAATTAGATTCTATGAATTTTGGTTGAACTTGGATTTAAGGAATTCAACTAGAATTAAGTCTCTGAATACTATTTAAAGGGACAAGGGCTAGCAACCAAATCATCCCTCTTCCTCCTCTAGAAGATTTCGACAACACCCCTAGGGATTCCCCACTGGAATTCGACATATCCCAGAAAGCTCTCTAAGAAGCTGTTCGATATTTTTCTGGTGTTCTACTTGCCCCCTGGTAAATCCCTGAAGGTTCCCTTGCTCGATTGCAAGTCTCGGTTGAACTCATGGTCGATTTCAGACTCCCTCAGGAATCCCTGGAGGGACTTCAACTTCTCCCTAGAAGGTGTTCAAACCTGTCAAAATTTATCCCTAAGTGTTAGGGAGGCGGAAACTTTGTTCGTTTTGTTCGGGTGGACTCCGTAGAGGTCGTTGCGAACCTGTGACGATTCTGGTTTTACTTGACGTGGTTATTCCGACATACCGTCAATTTTCCAGGTTCCAGAGTTATAAAAGGCAACTCTTCATCTTTTCACCCCGGATTCGTTCCTGTACATGGATCCTGGCTGGAGTACGTTAGATTAATTTTTCTGCTACGCCACGGGGCGTGCCGACGTGACCCTACAGTGGTATCCGAGCCACTTGTATCATACGAATTCGTACTTAAATTCTTGGGGTGATGTTTATGTATGAGATGCATGTTGTTTGATTCTGATACATGCATGAGAGGGGTGAAACTAATCATCTTGGAAAAGAAGTTAAAACTGTTTTGCAAGTCAGAAACGTCGGTAAACTTGCGACCCCTTTTTGGATGGGATCCAGGCATATTTGGGTCGACATGTCTTCTTAAAACTTGTCCGGCTATCAATTATCTTTCCAACGGATCTTGAAACGCCTCAATCGGACATCTGGAACTCAAGATATGTCTATTTTAGCAAAGACAACGCATGCAGAAATTCCTATACGGGATTAGAACGAGATTTTTGGATAATTACGAATTTTCATGATTTTATTTGATTATTTGTAATTTAAATCAATATAGGATTCTGCAATATCTATTAGGATCAGATTTATTTAATTAGGATTTTATTTTTAATATTTATTTATTATTAGAAGTTACTTATGTAATTAGGATATTAGATTTCAGCATTTATTTATTGTATTTAATTTGCTAAGTTTACTAGGATTAGAACTTCTCCAAGGCTTATATAAGGAGGCTTAAACCACATTGTAATTAAGATTTGAATGATTAAAAAAAGTTCTCTTTTGAGTTTAGACTTGCAAGAAGTATAACTTGTGTTCTTTATTTTAGAAGCGATTCTTCAAGTTCGTCAGAATTTGTTGTTGATCTTCACACTCCTGCTTGCCTAGGTAACTGCGTCTAGGAGGGTGGGTTAGAGCCGTTTGAGGTTGCTTGCTTGGTTAATTGCGATCAAGAGGGTGTCGAGGACAATTTATCCATTTATCTTCCATCTCCATCGTCATCACCTATCTTCAGCTGTAACCCCCTTAACCCGGCCTAGACGGTTGACCCGAATTAAGAAAGTCACACGGGGAAAACCAAAGTCAACCCGAAAGTCAACCTTGATTATCGACCCTTTTTTTTCTTTTAAAAACTTATCTAGATGCACATTAACCCTAAAAATGATCATACAAACGACATACTAAAAGATCATAAACATCAGAGATCAAACAAGGACCCAATTGAACAATTTACAACTTTAGGGACCAAATTGTAAATTCTGATAAATATGAGGACTTAGCCCAAATTAAAGTTACCATCTTGAAATTAATCGTGTCTCATGTATCTCAGCCAAATTTCAGCTCAAAAGGACATTCCAAACTCATACAATTGCACATACAAGATTCAGGACCAAAATGTAAACAATCCGAAACATATAGCTGCCACTGTCAGCCCCCAACGGTCAGCCGTTCCGAAACGGGGGACAGCCCGTTTCGAAACTCGGGGTCGTTCCGCAACGCGTACCGGAACGGGGTCGGGCAGTAGCATATCCGTTCCGGAACGGTGTTGCCCGTTTCGAACGCCTGGGCTGCTTCGAGGCACCCGTTCCGAAACGGCAGGCACTGTTCCGAAACGGCCTGCACAAAATGCAGAATTTTACCTACTTTAACATGCAATTGACCAACCAATCATGCTCCAAATGCCACCAAACTTTACCAGCATGCAATTCATCATACAAGAGACATGTTTGCATCAACCAATCAACATATTAGCATCACATATGAAAAGCCCCAAATCTAATGGCATGCTTCCTACACAAGCAACTATTCAAGCATAAAACCTCTAATCCATACATGTAAAGGCCAATTACAAAACCAGCATTATCAGCGACATTAAACATACTCAAGGAGTTCAAAACATCTCCAAACAACATTCACAAAGGTCCCCCATTGCCATACACCAAAAGCTAAATGTGTTCGATAAAACCTTTCCATACTTGAGCTTAGTTTTCCCTTGGTTGCTTGCCTTCCTTGCTGCCCTCAAATCACCTTAATGTTCTGCATTATTGGTTTAAGAAAACGAAAGAGAGCGTAAGCAAAAGCTTAGTGAGGAAAGCTCCTTAAAACCACACAATAATGCATTTATAAAACTCATTCATAAATCATGCTTCAAGATACACTTTAACATGCTCACAAGCAACTTTAAACAAGCATCTCATGCTTCATATCATTACATGTCATATTGGCCACAAGTGATACATTTCATCTTTTAAAAAAAACAAGATCAACATAAGACTCACATATGGACTTTTAAACACCATTGTGATCTTATAATTTCCAAGAACCACACAAGGACTTTTAACCACCTTTGTGTTCTTCCCAAGGACTTTTAAACACCTTGGCCCCAAGGACTTTTAAACACCATGGCAAGGACCACACAAGGACTTTTAACCACCTTTGTGTCCTTAACAAGAACCATCCAAGGACTTTTAACCACCTTGATGTTCTTAAGTAACAAGGCTCACTCAAGGACTTTTAACCACCTTAGTGACCTTAGCAAGAATCATCCAAGGACTTTTAACCACCTTGATGTTCTTAAGTAACATGGCTCACTCAAGGACTTTTAACCACCTTGGTGACCTTAACCTTTTTCAAAACATCACTTGCCAATATACATCATTTCATCATTAAATCCACTGTTTTAAAGCATTAAACCAAGCCATATTCATCATGCATTTCAAAGCATCAAACTACATTTAACCAATGTTCAAAAACAAGGAACTCTTACCTTGAGCTTCCTTCAACATATGGCTTACAAAATCAGCAATAACCATGCTAAATCATGCTTTCAAAACAGAATTTAAAACATGCAATAAACCACATTGCACAACAACCAAACCATGGCCACCACTAGAGAGTATTTCCGAAAACTTACACTTGAGCTTAGCAAAGTTGTTTAGACTTAAACTAAGCTCCCAAGACATTGGTTTCAAAGCCGAAAACCCAATTTCACTCACCGATTCCACTTCGCCTCTTGTCGAAGCACCAATCAAGCCTCCGGATCACCACCACTTGGATCCAAAGATGACTCCCCTGTTTTAACACATCAAAACAGTAGATTAATGCATCATCATGTATTAATATCCTCAATGAAAGCACCTAAACTCGCTGCTCTCATCCCCACTCCATTTTCGGCCACCAAACACAACCGAAAATGCATCCAAACCACTTCTCAACAAAACCCAGCCATTAACCATCAAAACCTAACATCCTTTAACATCATTTAACATCTAAAAAGAACCTAATAACATCCTTATACCTCCAGCAACACCAGATCCACAAGATCACCTCAAAAACAATCAAGAATCACAAGCTAAACTTAGGAAACCCAACCTATCCGGGATTGCATCAATCAAAACTCAATTCCTTATCAATTTAGAGTTCAAATAACATCAAAAACACATCTCCAATCACAGATTTAACAGATCAAACGAAAATCATCAAAAATCACCAAATCTTGCATTATAAGCCAAGATCCATTTCACAACTTAAAAGCCTTTAATAAAACATCAATTAAGGATTGAAAACTTAGGAATTTCAGTAAAGAACTGATAGTTTAGAGGAGAAGGACGTTCTTACCTCCAAACTTGAGTTTCTCCTCTTTTTGGAATCAAAAACCTTGATGAATCAAGTAGCAAATGATGAGGTTTTGTAGATATGATGATTAGGAATCAAAAGAGAGTTGAAAGGAGAGATTTAGGTGAGAAAATCAGAAACAATTCTCTGGAAAGAAAGTGTTTGGGTTGAGAGAAAATGAGAGAAAAGAAAATAGGAAGTTAGTTATCAAAATGGCCAAAATGGCTTTCCCTCCTCTTTTGATATGTTTTAAAATCAGAATATAGCTTAAAATATCTTAGAAAAATCTGGAGAAACTACTTTTGGAATAATAGCTCCTTAAAGATTCAAAGTTTCAACCCTTTCTAAAACAGTCACAAAACTTTCAAAAATTACATTTTGGTCACTAGCCAAAAATGTCACCCTTCCAAAACTCATTTTCCAAAATTGATTTCACAGTTCACTTATATATATTAAAAGATGATTTTAGAACATTTTTCCATAATTTTAATGCAACCCGAACTAGGCTTTCCTAAATTCACCCTTTTAGATTCGAACAGCACTTTGACCAAAACGGTCAACGCCCAAAACTTCTAAGCCCAAAACCGGGGCGTTACAACTCTCCCCCCCTTAAGAAATTTCGTCCCCGAAATTTACCTGAAGGAAAGAGATAAGGAAACTGCTTCAGCATGTCTTCCTTCCGGTCCCACGTGGCTTCCTCAACACCTCGATACTTCCACAACACCTTCACCAACTCAATGGTCTTGCCACGAAGAACCTTGCTATCTGAATCCAGAACCTTCACCGGTTCCTCATCATAGGTCAAATCCGGATTCAATTCCACTTCCTCCACAGGCATCACGTGCGAAGGATCAGATCTATACTTCCGGAGCATAGAAACATGAAACACATCATGAATCTTCTCCAACTCCTGAGGTAACCTCAGCTTGTACGCAACAGGACTCACACGCTCAACCACCTCGTATGGTCCAATGTACCTAGGGCTCAACTTACCCTTCCGGCCAAACCTCATCACCTTCTTCCAAGGCGAAACCTTCAAGAACACACGGTCACCCACCGCATACTCAATCTCCTTACGCTTCAAATCTGCGTAAGACTTTTGCCGATCAGAGGCAACCTTCAACCGCTCACAAATGAGCTTTACCTTCTCTGTGGTCCCTTTCAACAAAGCCGGCATCGAAACCAACTTTTGACCAGTTTCAGCCCAACAAAGAGGAGTCCTACACTTCCTCCCTTACAAAGCCTCATAAGGTGCCATCTGTATACTTGCCTGATAACTGTTGTTATAAGCAAACTCAACCAAAGGCAGATGCTTCTCCCAAGAACCCTGAAACTCAATCACACAGCACCTCAACATATCCTCCAAAATCTGGATAACACGCTCAGACTGGCCATCCGACTGAGGATGATAGGATGTACTGAAATGCAACCTTGTACCCAGAGCTTGATGCAAACACTGCCAGAAACGCGATGTGAACCTCGGATCCCTATCCGACACAATCGACTTAGGCACACCATGCAGCCGCACAATCTCAGCAATGTACAGCTCTGCCAACTTATCCAAAGAAAACGTGGTGTGCACAGGCAAGAAATGCGCACACTTCGTTAGGCGATCCACAACCACCCAAACAGAATTCTTCTTCGAGGGAGACAAAGGTAAACCAGATACAAAATCCATGGTAACCCTTTCCCACTTCCATTCAGGGATTTTCAACGGTTGCAACAACCCTGAAGGAACCTGATGCTCAGCCTTAACTCGCTGACACACCAAACACTTGCTCACAAACTCCGCAACATCCTTCTTCAAACCCACCCAATAGTACTCATCACGAAGATCACGATACATCTTGGTACTACCAGGGTGCATAGCAAAAGGACTACTATGACCTTCAGTCAGAATAGCACGCCTCAACTCAGCATCAGCAGGCACTACTATCCGACTCCCAAAACACAACACACCATCATCATTAAAGCAGAAATCCGAAGGTCTACCCTCCGCGATATCCTGAACATGAGACACCAAGGAATCATCCAGCAACTGCTTATCCTTGATCAACTGAACCAAAGATGGTTTCACTTGCAACTCAGCAACAAGACCACCATCTTGCGATATGCTCAAGCTAGCAAACATAGCCCTCAGCTCAACAGCTACTTTCCTACTCAAGGCATCCGCAACAACATTAGCTTTTCCAGGATGATACTCAATCGTCAGATCATAATCCTTGAGCAACTCCAACCAACGCCGCTGCCTAAGATTCAACTCCTTCTGAGACATCAGATACCTCAAACTCTTGTGATCTGTGTACACAGTACACTTCTCACCATACAGATAATGTCTCCAGATCTTCAGAGCAAAAACCACTGCAGCCAGCTCAATATCATGCGTAGGGTAATTGCGCTCATGCACCTTCAACTGCCGCGATGCATAAGCCACCACCTTACCCTCCTGCATCAGCACACACCCCAAACCAACATAGGATGCATCACTGTAAACTACAAACTCTTTCCCTGATTCAGGCTGAATCAAGATAGGAGCTTGCGTCAAAGCCGCCTTAAGCTTCTCAAAAGCCTGCTGTCTCGCTTCCGTCCACTCATACTTAACATCCTTTTGCAACAGCTTCGTCAAAGGAGCAGCAATCTTGGAAAAACCATCCACAAACCTTCGGTAGTATCCCGCCAAACCAAGGAAACTACGGACCTCATGAACAGACTTAGGAACCTTCCAGTTCATCACAGCCTCAATCTTCTGAGGATCGACACGAATCCCCTCAGCAGAAACCACATGCCCAAGAAAAACCACCTCCTTAAGCCAGAACTCACACTTGTTCAGCTTAGCATAGAGCTGATTCTCCAACAAAGCCTGCAGCACAATCCTCAAATGCTCTTCATGCTCCTCCTCAGTACGCGAGTACACGAGGATATCATCGATGAACACCACAACAAACTTGTCCAGGTATTCATGAAACACACGATTCATCATGTTCATGAAAGCAGCAGGAGCATTTGTCAAACCAAACGGCATCACAAGGAACTCATAATGCCCATACCTTGTCCTGAAAGCTGTCTTAGGCACATCCACATCCTTCACCTTCAACTGATAATACCCTGACCTCAAGTCAATCTTAGAGAACACAGCAGCTCCCCGAAATTGATCAAAGAGATCATCAATTCTCGGCAAAGGATACCGATTCTTGATAGTCAACTTGTTCAGCTGACGGTAATCAATGCACACTCTCATAGTGCCATCCTTCTTCTTCACAAACAAGACCGGTGCTCCCCAAGGTGACACACTCGGCCGGATGAAACCACGATCAAGCAACTCTTGCAACTGCGTCTTCAGCTCCTTCAGCTCCTTAGGTGCCATTCTATAAGGAGTAATGGACACAGGAGTTGTATTCTCATACAGCTCAATTCCAAACTCCACCTCGCGGTTAGGAGGTAAACCAGGCAACTCCTCAAGAAAAACACCAGGAAACTCCTTCACAACTCTGATATCTTGCACCCTCAACTCTTTAGAGCTAGGATTCATCACAAAAGCTAGATAGGCTTCGCAACCTTGCCTCAGCATCCTGCTCACCTCCAAGGTAGACACAACATTGGCAAGAAACTTCACATTCTCACCAACCACAACAACTTCATAATCATCCACAAGCTTAAGCGAAACTCGCTTGTTTTCACAATCCACAACAGCACGATGCTCAGCAAGCCAATCCATACCAAGGATTACATCAAAACCATAAAAGGGCAACTCCATAAGATCAACATGAAAAACATGTTCTTGAACAACCAAGGGACACCTTCTATAAAGCTTTCGAGTCACAACAGTCTCACCAAAAGAACTAGTGACACGAACACCAACATCCAAAGACTCAACAGGCAAACCAAGCAATTCAGCATGCTCACGCAAAATGTATGAATGCGTAGATCCAGAATCTATCAAAGAAAGCAATGACAAGGATTGCAAAGTAAAGGTACCTGCAATCACATCCGCATCATTCCTTCCCTCACGCTGAGCATACACCCTCGCTTGGCCCCCACCTTCAGGCTGAATAGCCACAACATGGGCCACTCCACGACCACCTTCCTCTCTCCTCTGGAAATTACCACGGCCGCGCCCACGACCTCTCTGCGGTGCAGCAACAACAGGAGCACGCACTTGATCACCAGCCAACCTAGGAAAATCTCGCCTCAAATGGTCTGCAGATCCACAATTCCAGCAACCATTACCAGTTGTCGCAACAGGAGCTTGCACCTCCCTCACAGCACGAGGACAGTCACGCTTCATGTGACCCCGTGAACCACAAATCCAACAAGCACTCGGATCAGCTCTAGCATTGCCTCCCCGAGCAGGTGCACCACCACCCCACTTAGCTGAGGACTGATACTTCAGGTCATGTCATCTCTTGTTCCGTCCACCTCCGGAACTATACTCAGCAGCTCTCTTACCCGAACTTGCTCCAGCACCTTTCGCAGATAAACCCAAGTTCATCTCAATGTCCTTGGCTCGACCCACCAACACATCAAAATCATCATATTCGGTGGCCAACACATACATCTTCACATCCTTCACTAAACCATAACGAAATCTTTCGCACATTGCCCGCTCATCAGGTACCAACTCAGGTGCATACTGACTGAGTCGCACAAACTGTACTTCATACTCAGCCACATTCATGCTCCCCTGGGTAAGAGACATGAACTCTCGCTTCTTTTCATCCAGGTACCTCACACCAAGATACTTCCTCTTGAACACATTCAGAAAGAATGTCCAAGTTATGTCAGCTTCAGCCATCCCAGCTATAGTGGTCGTCCACCACGTATACGCATCATCCTGCAGCAAGGATACAACACACCCCAGCTTCTGCACATCAGTGCAACTCATCTGGCCCAAAATCCTCTTGGTACTCTCTAACCAAGCTTCAGAACCTTCCGCAGGCATACCCCTAAACTCAGTCCCACCAAGACTGCGTAAGCGCTCCAAAGGTAGTCTAACACCAGCATCTCCCTGATGCCCAGCTCCTTGAGCTCCGGCTACTGCTGCTCGGAAAGCACCCGCAATAGCTTGTACCAACATCGTCATGTCAGACATAGCTTGCCCCTGACCAACCTCAGGTCCAGCAGCTCCAGCACCAGCTGCAGCCCCAGCTTCCTCAGCCCCAGCACCACCACCACCAGGTGGAGGAGGAGGTAACACCGCACTACCCGCATTCTCTTCATTTTCATTCTCATTCGGAGCCGTAGCTCGCACATTACTTCTCAACTCTCTACGTGGTGCCATACTTTAACCATGCAATCACAATGCAAATAAACAAAGTCAGGCCCAACAAGGTAAACAATCCAAGTACTCAAGCTCAATTTCATTTAAAAGCAACATCATTTCTTAGCTTTGATATGGCAATGGGTACCCACAACATGCTTCATCACAACATACAACTCAATTGCATCAAACTCACATACTACTCAACATGCTTTCACTCAACAAGCATATATAGCAGACATACATCAAACATTCACATACACATTCCCAATTACTCGAGAACTCAGCTCTGATACCACCAAATGTAACCCCCTTAACCCGGCCTAGACGGTTGACCCGAATTAAGAAAGTCACACGGGGAAAACCAAAGTCAACCCGAAAGTCAACCTTGATTATCGACCCTTTTTTTTCTTTTAAAAACTTATCTAGATGCACATTAACCCTAAAAATGATCATACAAACGACATACTAAAAGATCATAAACATCAGAGATCAAAAAAGGACCCAATTGAACAATTTACAACTTTAGGGACCAAATTGTAAATTCTGATAAATATGAGGAATTAGCCGAAATTAAAGTTACCATCTTGAAATTAATCGTGTCTCATGCATCTCAGCCAAATTTCAGCTCAAAAGGACATTCCAAACTCATACAATTGCACATACAAGATTCAGGACCAAAATGTAAACAATCCGAAACATATAACTGCCACTGTCAGCCCCCAACGGTCAGCCATTCCGAAACGGGGGACAGCCCGTTTCGAAACTCGGGGCCGTTCCGCAACGCGTACCAGAACGGGGTCGGGCAGTAGCATATCCGTTCCGGAACGGTGTTGCCCGTTTCGAACGCCTGGGCTGCTTCGAGGCACCCGTTCCGAAACGGCAGGCACTGTTCCGAAACGGCCTGCACAAAATGCAGAATTTTACCTACTTTAACATGCAATTGACCAACCAATCATGCTCCAAATGCCACCAAACTTTACCAGCATGCAATTCATCATACAAGAGACATGTTTGCATCAACCAATCAACATATTAGCATCACATATGAAAAGCCCCAAATCTAATGGCATGCTTCCTACACAAGCAACTATTCAAGCATAAAACCTCTAATCCATACATGTAAAGGCCAATTACAAAACCAGCATTATCAGCGACATTAAACATACTCAAGGAGTTCAAAACATCTCCAAACAACATTCACAAAGGTCCCTCATTGCCATACACCAAAAGCTAAATGTGTTCGATAAAACCTTTCCATACTTGAGCTTAGTTTTCCCTTGGTTGCTTGCCTTCCTTGCTGCCCTCAAATCACCTTAATGTTCTGCATTATTGGTTTAAGAAAACGAAAGAGAGCGTAAGCAAAAGCTTAGTGAGGAAAGCTCCTTAAAACCACACAATAATGCATTTATAAAACTCATTCATAAATCATGCTTCAAGATACACTTTAACATGCTCACAAGCAACTTTAAACAAGCATCTCATGCTTCATATCATTACATGTCATATTGGCCACAAGTGATACATTTCATCTTTTAAAAAAAACAAGATCAACATAAGACTCACACATGGACTTTTAAACACCATTGTGATCTTATAATTTCCAAGAACCACACAAGGACTTTTAACCACCTTTGTGTTCTTCCCAAGGACTTTTAAACACCTTGGCCCCAAGGACTTTTAAACACCTTGGCCCATGGACTTTTAAACACCATGGCAAGGACCACACAAGGACTTTTAACCACCTTTGTGTCCTTAACAAGAACCATCCAAGGACTTTTAACCACCTTGATGTTCTTAAGTAACAAGGCTCACTCAAGGACTTTTAACCACCTTAGTGACCTTAGCAAGAATCATCCAAGGACTTTTAACCACCTTGATGTTCTTAAGTAACATGGCTCACTCAAGGACTTTTAACCACCTTGGTGACCTTAACCTTTTTCAAAACATCACTTGCCAATATACATCATTTCATCATTAAATCCACTGTTTTAAAGCATTAAACCAAGCCATATTCATCATGCATTTCAAAGCATCAAACTACATTTAACCAATGTTCAAAAACAAGGAACTCTTACCTTGAGCTTCCTTCAACATATGGCTTACAAAATCAGCAATAACCATGCTAAATCATGCTTTCAAAACAGAATTTAAAACATGCAATAAACCACATTGCACAACAACCAAACCATGGCCACCACTAGAGAGTATTTCCGAAAACTTACACTTGAGCTTAGCAAAGTTGTTTAGACTTAAACTAAGCTCCCAAGACATTGGTTTCAAAGCCGAAAACCCAATTTCACTCACCGATTCCACTTCGCCTCTTGTCGAAGCACCAATCAAGCCTCCGGATCACCACCACTTGGATCCAAAGATGACTCCCCTGTTTTAACACATCAAAATAGTAGATTAATGCATCATCATGCATTAATATCCTCAATGAAAGCACCTAAACTCGCTGCTCTCATCCCCACTCCATTTTCGGCCACCAAACACAACCGAAAATGCATCCAAACCACTTCTCAACAAAACCCAACCATTAACCATCAAAACCTAACATCCTTTAACATCATTTAACATCTAAAAAGAACCTAATAACATCCTTATACCTCCAGCAACACCAGATCCACAAGATCACCTCAAAAACAATCAAGAATCACAAGCTAAACTTAGGAAACCCAACCTATCCGGGATTGCATCAATCAAAACTCAATTCCTTATCAATTTAGAGTTCAAATAACATCAAAAACACATCTCCAATCACAGATTTAACAGATCAAACGAAAATCATCAAAAATCACCAAATCTTGCATTATAAGCCAAGATCCATTTCACAACTTAAAAGCCTTTAATAAAACATCAATTAAGGATTGAAAACTTAGGAATTTCAGTAAAGAACTGATAGTTTAGAGGAGAAGGACGTTCTTACCTCCAAACTTGAGTTTCTCCTCTTTTTGGAATCAAAAACCTTGATGAATCAAGTAGCAAATGATGAGGTTTTGTAGATATGATGATTAGGAATCAAAAGAGAGTTGAAAGGAGAGATTTAGGTGAGAAAATCAGAAACAATTCTCTGGAAAGAAAGTGTTTGGGTTGAGAGAAAATGAGAGAAAAGAAAATAAGAAGTTAGTTATCAAAATGGCCAAAATGGCTTTCCCTCCTCTTTTGATATGTTTTAAAATCAGAATATAGCTTAAAATATCTTAGAAAAATCTGGAGAAACTACTTTTGGAATAATAGCTCCTTAAAGATTCAAAGTTTCAACCCTTTCTAAAACAGTCACAAAACTTTCAAAAATTACATTTTGGTCACTAGCCAAAATGTCACCCTTCTAAAACTCATTTTCCAAAATTGATTTCACAGTTCACTTATATATATTAAAAGATGATTTTAGAACATTTTTCCATAATTTTAATGCAACCCGAACTAGGCTTTCCTAAATTCACCCTTTTAGATTCGAACAGCACTTTGACCAAACCGGTCAACGCCCAAAACTTCTAAGCCCAAAACCGGGGCGTTACATCAGCCATCTTTTCACCGATCCAACATTCGCGCCAATATCCTTATCCGCTTTCGCAAGCTCAACGTTCGCGTATACGACGCCGTGTCCGTATCATTTGGTATCCGATTTAGGTCGTTCTTGAGGATGTCATTGAGCAACGTATTGAATTTTACTCTTTTAGGGACTCGATGTCATTATTGTTGTCGACTAGATCATTCAGGGTATGATTGTCCAGATAAGTCTTATTTTCAAGAAAAAAATTTGAGAGATATGTTGTTTGAATTCATGTCTTCTAATGATATTGAAATCTGTGATTCAAAGCATGATGGAGAAATTTGTTCTCCTAAAGAACATGAGGAAGGCGATACCATCGAGCGTTTAATCTTGCCTATTGATGAAGAAGAAATTGTAAGTAGCGTGTTTGTTTCTAGTGACAAATCTACTATTCTGATTCAAGATGACCATCAAACGACAAACACCGACGAAGGTACTCTACAATCAAAAGGTACCATTGATTGTTTTCAAAATTCTATTTATGCTTATTTCTCTTCTAGCATTGATAACAATTTTGAAGATGAGAATGAGTCACTTTGCAACCAAAAGAACAATAGTGATGATCTCAATGAGAAGGAAATTGTAAATTACCAGAGGGGGTTTTGGACATGTGCGAGGTGAGCGACCGCACAGGGCCCCAAAAAATAGGGGCCCCAAATAAGTTAAATTAAATGTTTATAAGGAGAAAAAAAAGATTTTAGTTTACTAAATTACAAAAAAAATATAAAAAATGACTTTAAAGATGACTCCATAATATATTTTTTACTAAAATAAAAAATCTTTGAAAAAACCTTATATACTTTTGGGATTATAAATTAAAGGGCCTCAGTTTAATAAGTTGTACAGGGCCCCGTAAACCTTTGAACCGCCCCTGTAAATTACATTGCAAAAAGAGACTATGCACAACGATTCTTCAAGACATCTTCTCTTTCCTGGTACTTTGATGAACTTCTTCCATTAACCGGTTTAGATTCGAGGGCGAATCTTTTTGAGGAGTGGGGGAATGATACATGCATGAGAGAGGTGAAACTAATCATCTTGGAAAAGAAGTTAAAACTGTTTTGCAAGTCAGAAACGTCGGTCAACTTGCGACCCCTTTTTGGATGGAATCCCGACATATTTGGGTGGACATGTCTTCTTAAAACTTGTCCAGCTTTCAATTATCTTTCCAACGGATCTTGAAACGCCTCAATCGGACATCTGGAACTCAAGATATGTCTATTTTAGCAAAGACAACGCATGCAAAAATTTCTATACGGGATTAGTACGAGATTTTTTGATAATTACGAATTTTCATGATTTTATTTGATTATTTGTAATTTAAATCAATATAGGATTCTGCAATATCTATTAGGATCAGATTTATTTAATTAGGATTTTATTTTTAATATTTATTTATTATTAGAAGTTACTTATGTAATTAGGATATTAGATTTCAACATTTATTTATTGTATTTAATTTCCTAAGTTTACTAGGATTAGAACTTCTCCAAGGCTTATATAAGGAGGCTTCAACCACATTGTAAGTAAGATTTGAATGATTAAAAAAGTTCTCTTTAGAGTTTAGACTTGCAAGAAGTATAACTTGTGTTCTTTATTTTAGAAGCGATTCTTCAAGTTCGTTAGAATTTGTTGTTGATCTTCACACTCATGCTTGCCTAGGTAACTGCGTCTAGGAGGGTGGGTTAGAGCCGTTTGAGGTTGCTTGCTTGGTTAATTGCGATCAAGAGGGTGCCGAGGACAATTTATCCATTTATCTTCCATCTCCATCGTCATCACCTATCTTCAGCCATCTTTTCACCGATCCAACATTCGCGCCAAAATCCTTATCCGCTTCCGCAAGCTCAACGTTCGCGTATACGAGGCCGTGTCCGTATCAGATTCGATTTAGATATTTATCGTTTATCGTATCACGCCTAATAAAGACTTATTTCGATTATCACTGAATGGTTAAGAGTTAATTATAACTATGTTAGGTTGCTTCAATGTTATATGTTAACATGTTGAGACTAATAGTTAGTCTAGAGAACAAGTAGTTGTTCGTAGTTTCATAGATTTATGAAATCTCTGAAAGGGCTTCTAATTTGATAAAAGTTATCAAACTATCTTTCACAGTGAATCCATAAGAGTTATGGTTACACGTTATGAAAAATGCATGTCTAGGATTGGCATCATCAAAGACCTGTTAACAAAATGTTTGTTGCTCAAACGAGAGTTTCTCTCGAAAGAGATTACCTCTCACAAAAGAAAAAAAAATGGAATTTGGAATGTGAAGAAATTTTAGACAACAAATTTATGAACCAAAGATTGAGAATGTTCCTCAAATGATCAAGGATAATTGGAACAAAACACAACCATTGTGTTGATCCTTAAGAGAATACCATATACTTGAGAAATATGGATTTCTCACTATCCGTACATGGAAACACTCTTCTTTTCGGATCAAGATAAAGACTATGTCTTATCAGAAAACAATGGTGAGCCCAAAATTCGAGAAATGGCTAAGAGCCATGAGATATGAGATGGAATCCATGTCTAAAGCCAAGTATAGACTTTGGTTACCTAAAAGGGTAAAACCTAAGAGGTATGGATGTGTTTTTCTTTCAAAAGGAAAAACCGACATGGATGATAAAACATAGAAAGGATGATTCGTCGCTAAAAGTTTTCGACAAACTTCATAGTATAGACTATGATAAAGCATCTTCCTTGTAGCTATGTTTAATCCATCTTAATCTCACTTGCAAGTATTTACATACCATGATTATGGAATCAAATAAAGGAATGTCAAAACCGCTTTTCTAAGGGAAAAACTTGAAACATATGTGTACATGACACATCTATAAGGTTTTGCCACTCCAGTAAAACACTTGGAAGGTATGTAAGCTACAAAGGTCTATCCGTAGACTAAGGCAAGCTTCTCGAAGTTGGGATATTCGTTTCAGAAGATACAATCAAAAGGTTTGGTTTATCTAGAAACAAAGGGGAGTCTTGTTTTCAAAAGAGCTAGTGGGAGCATTGTTACTTTCCTAAGTATTGTATGCAGATGACATACTCATCAAAAGGAACTAAAGATCGCAATCTGTTTTGCGTTAATAAAAGATTCTGCGAGTTAGCAACATGAGACAATATCTAACTCTACAACATAGGCTGAATGTATTACAGCCGACATAGCAATAAAGAAGGATGTTTGGATCTAAAGGGTTCACTTCTGAACTAAGGGTTGTTCCCATCATATTAGATGCTACATAACTCTGTTATGATGGAACCTTTGCGTAAGCAAATAAAACCCAGATCTCATCAATAAATCCAAACATATTCTAAAGTACTTGCATCTTGGAGATGTGAAAGTATGCAACATACGCACAAAGTTGATAACTTTGTCAACTCCCTGACAAAGCTTTTGACACAGCATAAGTATGTCAGTTACACTAAGCCATATCGTATTAGATACGGGAATGATTGGTCTTAGTGCTAGTAGGAGATTGTTGGAGTATGCCCAAAGACCAATCATATGATGATAGAATAGACATACTATTTTACTAGATTTATCAAGTAATGTCATTGCCGTTATTATCATTTGGTATGTTTCTGTGCACCAAACTAACCATTGGAAAATATTTAGAGACTTAATTGGGAGGTTGCCGAAAATCCCCTATGGGATAGGGGAAATCGGCAACTCCCTTAAATGGGAATAATATTGGATAAATATTGTATTTATCAAATATTATTTAGAGTATGGAAAATATTTAGAGACTTAAATATTACAGAATAAGATCTAGAAATTTAAATATATATTTTGAATTTATATAATGTATATTTAATTCCAAGTTTATGTAGAATTAGATTCTACATAATTAAAAATATATATTTAAATATATTTAAATCCAAGTAAAGATAGAATGAGATTCTATATAATAAATATATATATATATATATATTTGGATTAAATATAATGTATATTTAAATCCATGTTTTATGTAGAATAAGATTTTACATAATTAAATATATATATATATTTCATTTAGTATTATTAAATATAGTGTATATTTAATATAAACCAATTTCAAGTAGAATTAGATTCTATGAATTTTGGTTGAACTTGAATTTAAGGAATTCAACTAGAATTAAGTCTCTGAATAATATTTAAAGGGACAAGGGCTAGCAACCAAATCATCCCTCTTCCTCCTTTTGAAGATTTCGACAACACCACTAGGGATTCCCCACTGGAATTCGACATATCCCAGAAAGCTCTCTGAGAAGCTGTTCGATATTTTTTTGGTGTTCTACTTGCCCCTGGTAAATCCCTAAAGGTTCCCTTGCTCGATTGCAAGTCTCGGTTGAACTCCTGGTCGATTTCAGACTCCCTCGGGAATCCCTGGAGGGATTTCGACTTCTCCCTAGAAGGTGTTCAAACCTGTCGAAATTTATCCCTAAGTGTTAGGGAGGCAGAAACTTTGTTCGTTTTGTTCGGGTGGACTCCGTAGAGGTCGTTGCGAACCTGTGACGATTCCGGTTTTACTTGACGTGGTTATTCTAACTTACCGTCGGTTTTCCAGTTTCTAGAGTTATAAAAGGTAACTCTTCATCTTTTCACCCCGGATTCGTTCCTGTAAATGGATCCTGGCTGGATTACGTCGGATTAATTTTTCCGCTGCGCCACAGGGCGTGCTGACGTGACCCAACAGTCATCTGCACTACTCTCACATGCATTCCTTTTCCTCGAAATCCGACCATTCCATTATTCTCTTGGATACTATGCCTAGTGACCAACGCCCCACTCCGCATCAAGACATTCAGGATCATTTTCGATTCGAATCATGTTGGGCATATGATGCATCGTGCATCTCCATTTGTCAACAAGCATGGGCGTCAGCTACTGGCACCTTGGTTGACAAACTCCATACTCTTGGGGGCCGCCTACATAAATGGCAAGACGCTCGACGGCGCCACTCGACGGATAGAATCTCAGAACTACAACGAAAGATTAATTCCTATCTCCGTCATAAACGCTTATCGAATGCTGCCCTTACATCTCTTCATAATGCCAAAGCCGAGCTTAGACGGCTCCTTGATGCCAGAGAGGCTTATTGGGCTCAACGCTCGCGAGTATCCTGGTTAGCTTAGGGAGATAAGAACACGACATACTTCCATGCTTGGGCTACCCGACGCAGGACCAAAAACGCTATCCGTGGATTGTTTGATGAAGCAAACGAATGTCACTCATCTAATCCAGAGATAATGCAAGTGGCCTCAGCCTACTTTCTGAATCTTTTTGCTTCATCCAACTTTACCTCGTCTCCTGCCTTATTAGGGAATATAAGGCCAACCGTCACTGATTCTATGAACCTCTCTCTCCTTCAGGCCTTCACTAATCGGAAATCATTGCGGCATTTAACGATATCAGTTCGAGGAAAGCACTCGGTATTGACGGTTTCCCGAGCAGCTTTTATAAGCAGCATTGGGACCTGATAGGCCCAAAATTTCTTCAACTATGCCTGGATCTTCTAAACGGAATCGTTGATATGGCTTCCGTTAATCGTACTGTGATTGTTCTTATCCCAAAGTTAACGGATCCTACTACCATGCGCCAGTTTCGACCCATCAGCTTGTGCACGGATATAAAACAGTGGCTAAGGTCCTTGTCAATCGACTTAAGCATGTCCTACCTTACTGCATCAGTGACTCTCAAGCGGGTTTCGTCAAAGGACGGAACATCACTGATAATATCCTCATTGCACATGAGTTGGTTCACACTCTCCAATCAAACGGCTCGGCCACCTCGCAAGGGGCAACAATTAAGCTTGATATGTAAAAGGCTTTCGACCGTGTAGAGTGGTCTTTCCTTCGTGACGTCATGTTAGGAATGGGGTTTGCCAATGACTGGGTGAACTTGATTCTCCGTTGCGTATCATCTGTGATACATGCATGGGAGGGCTAAAGCAATGCATATTGGACAAGAAGTTGAATCTGTTTGTAAAGTCTGGAAAGTCAGCCAAAGTGAGACGACATTTCGGATGGGATCCTGGCATTTCTGGGCAGAGTTGTCTTCTAACAAATTGACCGGCATTCAGTTACCTTTCCAACACATCTTGAAACGCATCAATCGGACATCGGGAACTCAAGATACGTTCATTTTACTGAAGACTGTGCATGCAGAAAACTGGATACGGGATTATTACGGGAATTTTTAAAATTCAGCCCAAAAGCTATTATATAAGGCTTTTGGACGAATTAGACTTAGCCCAACTTAATTATTAACAATTAAATTATGTTTTTAGGGTTTTATATACTTTAGGAACCAGCCACCCTTCTCCCAAGCAACTCTTATCAACTTATCACCTGCACTTATAAGCTTATCACTTGCAGCCCAAGCACAAGGAGTTTAAAGGTTGTTTTTCTTTTATTTTTTTAATTAAATTAGGGTTTCCTAGTTTTAGTAGAAGTTAGATTACTTTGGCTATACTTCACTTATAAAAGGATGAAGCCTCCACCATTGTAATAGAGATTATTCAGATTTTCTTTGGTTAATAAAATATTTAGTGAGTTTGTTTTTGCAAGTGCTGATTACTTGTGCCTTAGAAGTCTTCTTCAACATAAGTTCGACGAGTTCTTGTGAGGGAGATCATCTTCACACTACTGCTTTCCTAGGTAATCACGTATAAGAGGGTGGGTTAGAGCCGCTTGAGGTTGCTTGCTTAGGTAATTGCGTCTAAGAGGGTACCGAGGACAAAACCATCACAAATCCATCAAGCCATCTCCATCTTCAACTTCATGCCATCTCCATAGCCATAAACAAAGTTGAATTTTTAGATTTGTTTTATCTACCTCTCTTTCAATCTTTTTCAATCTTTTTGTTTTAATTCTTATTATTTAATCCTTAATCTTCTTTCTTATCTTCGTTTCTTTAATTTTCCAGCCTTGAATCTGAATTTTTCAAGAAAAGTCCTCTTTTGTCTTAAATTTTCAGATATGCTCCTAATCTTCTTGATTGAGTCTAGAGCCCCTAGTTCTTGCAACAACTTGATTGAAGGCTTCCAAATCCAAGTTTGTGCTGCTCTATCATTTGGTATCAGATTTGGGTCGATTCTTGGCAAGAATTTTGGCGTTTTGGGTGAAAAAATTGAACAAAAGACGAAAATTTGCAAAAATCAAATGAACGAATTTTGAGCTGAAAATTTCCAGATCAGATCTACACTATTGTAGGAGTCACCACAAAAAATTTCAGAATTTTTGACTTCGGGAACACCTCGAACAAAGTGGATCAAGTTGCTTCATATTTCAAGGTTTTTTCGGGTTTTCTGATCTTCTTTCATTCTTAACTATTTGTTTTCATTTGTTTTACCTTTTTATTGTCTTCTATACATTATCTAACACTTTTTTGCTTCTTGTGTTAGTAGGAAATTAAAAGTTGCATACCTTTCTTTCTCATTGCAACTAGAATTCAATTGGTGTCACACCTTTCATTGGACTCCTAGTACAAATAGGACTCATTGTTAAGATTAAACTCCTATTATAACTTGTTGACTTGTGGCAGGAAGGTCTTTAAAGAGTACAAGATCGGCTTACTTGCATCGCTAAGTATTTCTTTCTTGGAGTGTTTAGTGAGATTTCTAGTTTTCTTTCTTTTGTTTTTCACCTTTGTAAATTTGAGTGTTCCAGGATGTTTCCCAGAGACAAGACTCGTGCAAAACAACATGATAATTTGGGTTCTACTTATCGAGGAAAGCCTTCATTGACCAAATCGAGGCATTCGTTCAATTTTTGTGAAGAAAGGCGAACTGAACCAAGGTGAACCGCACACACTTTGGCCATCCCAAAATTCAGAATACCTTCTTTTCAAGGAAGGTATGATCCTGATGGTTATTGTGATTGGGAAAATAGGGTTGATTTCATGTTTAATTGTTACGGATATCCCGAGGAAGATCAAGCTTCATTAGTGGCCCTAAAGTTCGAGGAATATGCAGTACTATGGTGGCATTTATTACAACGAGATAGACGTCTCAATGGTGAAGCCAAAATAAGAACATGGGCTGAACTTAAAAAGGGCATGAGAGAGCGATTCGTTCCCAAACATTACAAACGACAAGAATCCAAGACTTGTCATAAGAAATACTCCTCTTTTGATAAAGGTACATCTCAACCTTCATCTTTTCACAACCCTACTAATGCACTATTTGACTCTAGTAGTACGGCGCCAAAGGAAGAAGAATCATCGCTATTCCAAAAGGATAATGAACAACCATCGGTAAGTCATGACGAAGAAGACCAAGGAAAGCAAGATGTCGAAGAAATTTGTTATCCTCGAGAACATGAGGAAGATGTCACTACTGAGAGTTTAACCATACCCAATAATGAGCAAATACTTTCAGAAGATGACGTTTCGGAAGAAGAAAGATTTGAACCCATAAATCAAGACAATCTTTCATGCTTAGTAATGAGTTCTCTTGATTCATCAACAACCTCCCAAGAAAGTAAGCGTGATTCTAACCCTTTATTTAATTCTCGTCCTATCATTCTGTTAGGAACACTTCATCCTCTACAGAAATTGTATTTCGATGATATTTTTTGTGAGAGGAATTGGGTATGTGAGTTATCTTATTTGAAAAAGACCAAGAGTCAAGAGGCCGAGAGAAATAAAAGTCAAATTATTGGCCCTATTTTGGTGAGTGAAAAGAAACATGAGGTAAAAGTCGAACAATGTCCAAATGAAAAAGGCGTGAAAAAGATGATGAGAGATTTTTTTCGACCTAACCATAACATCATTGTTTCGAGTAGCTTTGAGTTCTTTTTTCAGGATTTTGTTGAACCATTAAGAGGAGCTCAATTGGATCACTCCACCTATGACAAAGATTCCGTTTCGATTGCCATTGTTAAACGTCCTTCTTTTACTATTTTTGATTCGAGGACGAATCCTTTTGAGGAGTGGGGGAATGATACATGCATGGGAGGGTTAAAGCAATGCATATTGGACAAGAAGTTGAATCTGTTTGTGAAGTCTGGAAAGTCAGCCAACTTCAGACGACATTTCGGATGTGATCCTGGAATTTCTGGGCAGAGTTGTCTTCTAAAAAATTGACCGACATTAAGTTACCTTTCCAACGCATCTTGAAACGCATCAATCGGACATTGGGAACTCAAGATACGTCCATTTTACTGAAGACTGTGCATGCAGAAAACTGGATACGGGATTATTACGGGAATTTGTAAAATTCAGCCCTAAAGCTATTATATAAGGCTTTTGGACGAATTAGACTTAGCCCAACTTAATTATTAACATTTAAATTATGTTTTTAGGGTTTTATATACTTTAGGAACCAGCCACCCTTCTCCCAAGCAACTCTTATCAACTCATCACCCGCACTTATCAGCTTATCACTTGCAGCCCAAGCACAAGGAGTTTAAAGGTTGCTTTTCTTTTATTTTTTTAATTAAATTAGGGTTTCCTAGTTTTAGTAGAAGTTAGATTACTTTGGCTATCCTTCACCTATAAAAGGATGAAGCCTCCACCATTGTAATAGAGATTATTCAGATTTTCTTTGGTTAATAAAATATTTAGTGAGTTTGTTTTTGCAAGTGCTGATTACTTGTGCCTTAGAAGTCTTCTTCAACATAAGTTCGACGAGTTCTTGTGAGGGAGATCATCTTCACACTCCTGCTTGCCTAGGTAATCACGTCGAGGAGGGTGGGTTAGAGCCGCTTTAGGTTGTTTGCTTAGGTAATTGCCTCTAAGAGGGTACCGAGGACAAAACCATCACAAATCCATCAAGCCATCTCCATCTTCAACTTCATGCCATCTCCATAGCCATAAACAAAGTTGAATTTTCAGATTTGTTTTATCTACCTCTCTTTCAATCTTTTTCAATCTTTTTGTTTTAATTCTTATTATTTAATCCTTAATCTTCTTTCTTATCTTCGTTTCTTTAATATTCCAGCCTTGAATCTGAATTTTTCAAGAAAAGTCCTCTTTTCTCTTAAATTTTCAGATCTGCTCCTAATCTTCTTGATTGAGTCTAGAGCCCCTAGTTCTTGCAACAACTTGATTGAAGGCTTCCAAATCCAAGTTTGCGCTACTCTATCAATCTGTATCTTTTTTCGTGAGGATTAATGGCTCCCTCTCCCAGGAGTTTTACCCCTTGCGTGGCATCAGACAAGGTGACCCTCTCTCCCCCTTCCTCTTCCTCATCTGCTCCCAGGGTCTTTCTGCAGCCCTGGAAAGGGAACATCATGAGGGAAGTCTCTTGGGTCTCAACGCTAGTCGTAGAGGGCCTCGAGTCACTCACCTTCTTTTCGCTGATGATAGCATGGTATTCCTGCGGAATTGCCTGGAGGAAGTGGCCAGATTGCGAGATATTCTTCTTCTCTATGCATCCTCCTCTGGACAGATAGTCAATTTCGAGAAGTCGATAGCTTTTTGTAGCACTAAATGTTCGCCATAATTTTTGCACGCTATCCATTCGGTTCTTGGTGTGCGTATCGTGGATGACCCAGGGATCTACCTTGGGGTTCCACTGTTGATCAAAAGGAACCGGACTGCAACGCTTGGATATGTTCGTGATAAGGTGAACTCTCGCATGAGAAAATGGGACAACAATTTCCTATCGTTTAGTAGTCGGGAAACTCTTATCAAATCAGTGGCACATGCAATGCCACAGTATATCAAGATAATTGGGGTGGTTCTTCCCCGATTACACTTTTTGGTGAGTATATGGATAACGAAGAGATCCCAAGCCGCTGTCGTGACTTTATGGCACGCGGCAGGTTAAGGTGGGATGAGAATAAGATCCGCACCTATTTTGATGGGGATGATGTCGACCGTATCCTTTGCATCCCAATTAACGGTGATGGAAGAGACTCCCTGATATGGGGTCACCATTACTCCAGGATCTATTCAGTCTGATCCGGGTATTTCTTTTTACAGCAACCTTGCCGACCCCTTCCACGACCGACCCCCTTTGGAGAACCATATCTAAGGCACCAACAATGCCTAAGGTCCGATCTTTTGGTTGGAGGGCAGGCTGTGATGCACTCCCCACAGGAGATCGACTACTTGCGGCCAATTTATCCCCTGGCCAGTGCCCATTTTGTCCCAATATTCAGGAAACGACTTTGCATGCGCTCCGGGACTGTCCAGGGGCACAAGAGGTCCTACAGCTGGCAGGATTACCTCCTGTTCTATATTCTAGTCGCGCCTCCACCATGGCCTCCTAGTTAACCGAAGGCACTAAGGGTCTGACTAGTACGGGATTTGCTCTTTTCCTAACCGTGCTTTGGAACATTTGGAACCATCGAAATGATTGGGTCCACTCTGCATGATTGCAGCCACCATGGTTAACCGCCATGAATGCACAAGGACTTCTGCAGGATTACGCCAGTGCCAACTCCCTCCCAACCATGCAGCCGCCTCTTGCCGAACCCGCCGCTGCACTGCCACGATGGAGGCCGCCACCACCCGCAACAGTGAAGATCAATGTTGATGGTGCATTCCACCTGGAGTCTAGCTCCGCTGCTTTTGGAGTCGTTGCCCGAGATATCTATGGAACCATCCTTTGTGGTTGTGCTGTCCATGAGGCCGGTTGTGCTAATGCAATTGTGGCCGAGCTTCATATTGTTGTTGCCAGGATCACGTTGTCTGCGGATAGAGGTTGGCGTGATGTGCTCCTTGAATCCGACACTGCTGTCATCATCAACAAGCTCACTCGTACCATGGATGATGCTTCCTTGTTGGGCCCCCAAATTGCGATGGCCAAGGCCCTGCTTGATACTATTCCGCGACTTCGGTTGCAATTTGTACCTCGTCCTGCTAACTCTCTAGCCCATACTTTAGCTACTTGGGCTTTGCATTCTGCTTCTTCAGTTTACTTTGATTCAATTATTCATGCATGTATTTAGAACACTGTGTTGGTTGATTCCCAACCTTTTTATTATTATAATAATATACATCAGGGCACTCTTTTCCCCTTAGGTTCACACTTTACTTCGGTTTAGGGTGGTTAGAGGGGTTATTAATGAGGCCCGCCCTTTTTACTTCAAAAATTTTTTTCAACGGGTCCATTAAAAGGCCCACTTCGACCCGCTCGTCCGAAACCTCTACAAAAAGGACTGCAAAACAAGTTTTAATCAAATCTTAGGAGTTCATGTAATTGATTAGGAGCTTTTCAACACAATTATATTGCAAAACCTCAATTTTTGTACTTTTTACTTAGTTCAAATTCCAACGGGTCCATTGAAAGGCCCATTTAGACCTGCTCGTTCGAAACCTCGACAAAAAGGACCGCAAAACAAGTTTTAATCAAATTTTAGGAGTTCAAATAATTGATTAGGAGCTTTTCAACACAATTATATTGAAAAACCTCAATTTTTATACTTTTTACTCAGTTAAAATTCCAACGGGCACATTGAATGGCCCACTTAGACCTTCTCGTCCGAAACCTCTACAAAAAGGACCGCAAAAAAGTTTTATTCAAATTTTAGGAGTTCAAATAATTGATTAGGAGCTTTTCAACACAATTATATTGCAAAACCTCAATTTTTGTACTTTTTACTCAGTTAAAATTTCAACGGGTCCATTGAAAGGCCCATTTCGACCCGCTCGTCTGAAACCTCTACAAAAAGGACCACAAAACAAGTTTGAATCAAATCTTAGGAGTTCATGTAATTGATTAGGAGCTTTTCAACACAATTATATTGCAAAACCTCAATTTCTGTACTTTTTACTCAGTTAAAATTCCAACGGGCCCATTGAAAGGCCCATTTAGACCTGCTTGTCCGAAACCGATACAGAAAGGACCAGAAAAATGTTTTATTCAAATCTTAGGTGTTCAAATAATTGATTAGGACCTTTTCAACACAATTATATTGCAAAACCTCAATTTCTGTACTTTTTACTCAGTTAAAATTCCAACGGGTCCATTAAAAGGCCCATTTCGACCCGCTTGTCCGAAACCTCTACAAAAAGGATTGCAAAAAAAGTTTTAATCAAATTTTAGGAGTTCATGTAATTGATTAGGAGCTTTTCAACACAATTAAATTGCAAAACCTCAATTTCTGTACTTTTTACTCAGTTAAAATTCTAACAGGTCCATTGAAAGGCCCATTTCGACCCGCTCGTCCGAAACCTCTACAAAAAGGACTGCAAAACAAGTTTAAATCAAATTTTAGGAGTTCATGTAATTGATTAGGAGCTTTCAACACAATTATATTACAAAACCTTAATTTATGTACTTTTTACTCAGTTAAAATTCCAACGGGTCCATTGAAAGGCCCATTTAAACCTGCTCGTCCGAAACCTCTACAAAAAGGACCGCAAAAAAAGTTTTAATCAAATTTTAGGTGTTCAAATAATTGATTAGGAGCTTTTCAACACAATTATATTGAAAAACCACAATTTTATACTTTTTACTTAGTTAAAATTCCAATGGGCCCATTGAAAGGCCCATTTAGACCTGCGCGTCCGAAACCTCTACAAAAGGGACCGCAAAAATGTTTTATTCAAATATTAGGAGTTCAAATAATTGATTTGGAGCTTTTCACCACAATTATATTGCAAAACCTCAATTTCTGTAATTTTTACCCAGTTAAAATTCCAACGGGTCCATTAAAAGGCCCATTTCGACTCGCTCGTCCGAAACCTCTACAGAAAAGACTGCAAAACAAGTTTTAATCAAATTTTAGGAGTTCATGTAATTGATTAGGAGCTTTTCAACACAATTATATTGCAAAACCTCAATTTCTGTACTTTTTACTCAGTTAAAATTCCAACGGGTATATTCAAAAAAAAATATTCCAAGGGGTCCATTGAAAGGCCCATTTCGACCCGCTCGTCCGAAACCTCTACAAAAAGGTCTGCAAAACAAGTTTTAATCAAATTTTAGGAGTTCATGTAATTGATTAGGAGCTTTTCAACACAATTATATTGCAAAACCTCAATTTCTGTACTTTTTACTCAGTTAAAATTCCAACTGGTCCATTGATAGCCCATTTCGACCCTCTCGTCCGAAACCTTCTACAAAAAGGACTGCAAAACATGTTTTAATCAAATTTTAGGATTCATGTAATTGATTAGGAGCTTTTCAACACAATTATATTGCAAAACCTCAATTTATGTACTTTTTACTCAGTTAAAATTCCAACGGCCGACGACAGCTCTTTCCCCACCTGTATGGAGGCCGCCGCCAGCTGGATCAATCAAAATCAATGTTGACGGTGCTTTTAACCCTTCTACAGGATCGGCTGGAATTGGCATCGTGGCCCCTGATGCTACTGGAGCTATCCTGCTTGGACGAGCTGTTTACTTGGACACTATTGCAGATTCTACGTCGGCAGAGCTACGGGCGATATCGGATGGCGTCCAATTAGGAGTGGAGGCGGGTTGGACTTGGTTTCTTCTTGAATCAGATGTGGCCCTGCTGATCAATAGGTTGTGTAGAACAGGCGAGGATGCCTCCCCTATTCAGCGACAGTTGCAGGATACTAGATCTTTAATTGACACTGTATCAGGTCTTAGTTTACATTATGTACCGCGTGGAGCTAACGTTTTAGCTCATTCTATAGCCAATTGGGCTTTGCATTTTCTTTCATCCATGTATTTTGGGCCGGGCTTGCCCGATGCTCTACGAACTTTTGTACCGGTTGTTAACCAACCGCCTTGATCTATAATATATTTTGGGCACTCTTTCCCCCTCCTAGGGCTTTGCTGGGCTAGCCCAGTAAGGTTTAGTGGGGTTTTTAATGAGGCCCTTTCTTCAAAAAAAAAATTCCAACGGGTCCATTGATAGCCCATTTCGACCCGCTCGTCCGAAACCTCTACAAAAAGGACTGCAAAACAAGTTTTAATCAAATTTTAGGAGTTCATGTAATTGATTAGGAGCTTTTCAACACAATTATATTGCAAAACCTCAATTTCTGTACTTTTTACTCAGTTAAAATTCCAACGGATCCATTGAAAGGCCCATTTGGACCTGCTCGTCCAAAACCTCGACAAAAAGGACCGTAAAACAAGTTTTAATCAAATTTTAGGAGTTCATATAATTTATTAGGAACTTTTCAACACAATCATATTGCAAAACCTCAATTTCTGTACTTTTTACTCAGTTAAAATTCCAACGGGTATATTCAAAAAAAAATTCCAATGGGTCCATTGAAAGGCCCATTTCGACCCGCTCTTCCGAAACCTCTACAAAAAGGACTGCAAAAGAAGTTTTAATCAAATTTTAGGAGTTCATGTAATTGATTAGGAGCTTTTCAACACAATTATATTGCAAAACCTCAATTTCTGTACTATTTACTCAATTAAAATTCTAACGGGTCCATTGAAAGGCCCATTTAGACTTGCTCGTCCAAAACCTCGACAAAAAGGACCGCAAAACAAGTTTTAATCAAATTTTAGAAGTTAAAATAATTGATTAGGAGATTTTCAACAAAATTATATTGCAAAACCTCAATTTCTGTACTTTTTACTCAGTTAAAATTCCAACGGGTCCATTGTAAGGCCCTTTTAGACATGCTCGTCCGAAACAAGATACAAAAAGGTCCCAAAAAAGTTTTAATAAAATTTTAGGAGTTCAAATAAATGATTAGGAGCTTTTCAACACAATTATATTGCAAAACTTCAATTTTATACATTTTACTCAGTTATAATTCCAACGGGTCCACTGAAAGGCCCATTTAGACCCGTACGTCCGAAACCTGTACATAAAGAACCGCAAAACAAGTTTTGATCATATTTTAGGAGTACAAATAATTGATTATGAGCTTTTCAACACAATTATATTGCAAAACCTCAATTTTTATACTTTTTACTTAGTTAAAATTCCAACGGGTCCATTGAAAGGCTCATTTCGACCCGCTCGTCCGAAACCTCTGCAAAAAGGACTGCAAAACAAGTCTTCATCAAATTTTAGGAGTTCACGTAATTGATTAGGATATTTTCAACACAATTATATTGCAAAACCTCAATTTCTGTACTTTTACTCAGTTAAAATTCCAACGGGTCCATTGAAAGGCCCATTTAGACCTGCTCGTCTGAAACCTCGACAAAAAGGACCGTAAAACAAGTTTTAATCAAATTTTAGGAGTTCAAATAATTGATTAGGAGCTTTTCAACCCAATTATATTGCAAAACCTCAATTTCTGTACTTTTTACTCAGTTAAAATTCCAACGGGTCCATTGTAAGGACTATTTAGACTTGCTCGTCCGAAACCGATACAAAAAGGACCGCAAAAAAGTTTTAATCAAATTTTAGGAGTTCAAAAAAATGATTAGGAGCTTTTCAACACAATTATATTGCAAAACCTCAATTTTTATACTTTTTACTCAGTTAAAATTCCAACGGGTCCATTGAAAGGCCCATTTAGACATGCTCGTCCGAAACCTCTACAAAAAGGGCCGCAAAACAAGTTTTAATCAAATTTTAGGAGATTATGTAACTGATTAGGAGATTTTCAACACAATTATATTGCAAAACCTCAATTTCTGTACTTTTTACTCAGTTAAAATTCCAACGGGTCCATTGAAAGGCCCATTTAGACCTGCTCGTCCGAAACCTTTACAAAAAGGACCGCAAAATAAGTTTTAATCAAAATTTAGAAGTTCAAATAATTGATTAGGAGCTTTTCAACACAATTATATTGCAAAACCTCAATTTATGTTCTCTTTACTCCGTTAAAATTTCAACGGGTCCATTGAAGGCCCATTTAGACCCGCTCGTCCAAAACCTCTACAAAAAGGACCACAAAAAAGTTTTAATCAACTTTTAGGAGTTCATGTAATTGATTAGGAGCTTTTCAACACAATTATATTGCAAAACCTAAATTTCTGTACTTTTTACTCAGTTAAAATTCCAACGGGTCCATTGACAGGCCCATTTCGACCCGCTCGTCTGAAACCTCTACAAAAAGGACAGCAAAACAAGTTTTAATTAAATTTTAGGTGTTCATGTAATTGATTAGGAGGTTTTCAACACAATTATATTGCAAAACCTCAATTTTTGAAGTTTTTACTCAGTAAAAATTTCATCGGGTCCATTGAAAGGCCCATTTTGACCCGCTCGTCCGAAACCTCTACAAAAAGGACTGCAAAATACGTTTTAATCAAATTTTAGGAGTTCATGTAATTTATTAGGAGCTTTTCAACACAATTATATTGCAAAACCTCAATTTCTGTACTTTTTACTTAGTTAAAATTCCAACGGGTCCATTGAAAGGCCAATTTAGACATGCTCGTCCGAAACCTCTACAAAAAGAACTGCAAAAAAGTTTTAATCAAATTTTAGGAGTTCATGTAATTGATTAGGAGCTTTTCAACATAATTATATTGCAAAACCTCAATTTATGTACTTTTTACTCAGTTAAAATTCCAAAAGGTCCATTAAAAGGCCCATTTCGACCTGCTCGTCCGAAACCTCTACAAAAAGGACTGCAAAACACGTTTTAATCAAATTTTAGGAGTTCATGTAATTTATTAGGAGCTTTTCAACACAATTATATTGCAAAACCTTAATTTCTATACTTTTTACTCAGTTAAAATTCCAACGGGTCCATTGAAAGCCCCATTTAGACCTGCTCTTCCGAAACCTCGACAAAAAGGACCGCAAAACAAGTTTTAATCAAATTTTAGGAGTTCAAATAATTGATTAGGAGCTTTTCAACACAATTATATTGCAAAACCTCAATTTTTATACTCTTTACTCAGTTAAAATTCCAACAGGTCCATTGAAAGGCCCATTTAGACATGCTCGTCCGGAACCTCAACAAAAAGGGCCGCAAAACAAGATTTAATCAAATTTTAGGAGTTCATGTAATTTATTAGGAGCTTTTCAACATAATTATATTGCAAAACCTCAATTTATGTACTTTTTACTCAGTTAAAATTCCAAAAGGTCCATTAAAAGGCCCATTTCGACCTGCTCGTCCGAAACCTCTACAAAAAGGACTGCAAAACACGTTTTAATCAAATTTTAGGAGTTCATGTAATTTATTAGGAGCTTTTCAACACAATTATATTGCAAAACCTTAATTTCTATACTTTTTACTCAGTTAAAATTCCAACGGGTCCATTGAAAGCCCCATTTAGACCTACTCTTCCGAAACCTCGACAAAAAGGACCGCAAAACAAGTTTTAATCAAATTTTCGGAGTTCAAATAATTGATTAGGAGCTTTTCAACACAATTATATTGCAAAACCTCAATTTTTATACTTTTTACTCAGTTAAAATTCCAACAGGTCCATTGAAAGGCCCATTTAGACATGCTCGTCCGGAACCTCTACAAAAAGGGCCGCAAAACAAGTTTTAATCAAATTTTAGGAGTTCATGTAATTTATTAGGAGCTTTTCAACATAATTATATTGCAAAACCTCAATTTTTGTACGTTTTACTCAGTTAAAATTCCAACAGGTCCATTGAAAGGCCCATTTCGACCCGCTCGTCCGAAACCTCTACAAAAAGGACTGCAAAACACGTTTTAATCAAATTTTAGGAGTTCATGTAATTTATTAGGAGATTTTCAACACAATTATATTGCAAAACCTCAATTTTTATACTTTTTACTCAGTTAAAATTCCAACAGGTCCATTGAAAGGCCCATTTAGACATGCTCGTCTGGAACCTCTACAAAAAGGGCCGCAAAACTAGTTTTAATCAAATTTTAGGAGATCATGTAATTGATTAGGATATTTTCACCAAAATTATATTGCAAAACCTCAATTTTTGTACTTTTTACTCAGTTAAAATTCCAACGGGTCCATTGGAAGGCCCAATTAGACCTCCTCGTCTGAAACCTCGACAAAAAGGATCGCAAAACAAGTTTTAATCAAATTTTAGGTAGTTCATGTAATTGATTTGGAGCTTTTCAACACAATTATATTTCAAAACCTCAATTTCTGTACTTTTTACTCAGTTAAAATTCTAACGGGTCCATTCAAATGCCCATTTTGACATGCTCGTCCGAAACCTCGACAAAAAGGACCGCAAAAATAGTTTTAATCAAATTTTAGGAGTTCAAATAATTGATTAGGAGCTTTTCAACATAATTATATTGCAAAACCTCAATTTATGTACTTCTTACTCAGTTAAAATTCCAAAAGGTCCATTAAAAGGCCCATTTCGACCTGCTCGTCCGAAACCTCTACAAAAAGGACTGCAAAACACGTTTTAATCAAATTTTAGGAGTTCATGTAATTTATTAGGAGCTTTTCAACACAATTATATTGCAAAACCTTAATTTCTATACTTTTTACTCAGTTAAAATTCCAACGGGTCCATTGAAAGCCCCATTTAGACCTGCTCTTCCGAAACCTCGACAAAAAGGACCGCAAAACAAGTTTTAATCAAATTTTAGGAGTTCAAATAATTGATTAGGAGCTTTTCAACACAATTATATTGCAAAACCTCAATTTTTATACTTTTTACTCAGTTAAAATTCCAACAGGTCCATTGAAAGGCCCATTTAGACATGCTCGTCCGGAACCTCTACAAAAAGGGCCGCAAAACAAGTTTTAATCAAATTTTAGGAGTTCATGTAATTTATTAGGAGCTTTTCAACATAATTATATTGCAAAACCTCAATTTTTGTACTTTTTACTCAGTTAAAATTCCAACAGGTCCATTGAAAGGCCCATTTCGACCCGCTCGTCCGAAACCTCTACAAAAAGGACTGCAAAACACGTTTTAATCAAATTTTAGGAGTTCATGTAATTTATTAGGAGATTTTCAACACAATTATATTGCAAAACCTCAATTTTTATACTTTTTACTCAGTTAAAATTCCAACAGGTCCATTGAAAGGCCCATTTAGACATGCTCGTCTGGAACCTCTACAAAAAGGGCCGCAAAACTAGTTTTAATCAAATTTTAGGAGATCATGTAATTGATTAGGATATTTTCACCAAAATTATATTGCAAAACCTCAATTTTTGTACTTTTTACTCAGTTAAAATTCCAACGGGTCCATTGGAAGGCCCAATTAGACCTCCTCGTCTGAAACCTCGACAAAAAGGATCGCAAAACAAGTTTTAATCAAATTTTAGGTAGTTCATGTAATTGATTTGGAGCTTTTCAACACAATTATATTTCAAAACCTCAATTTCTGTACTTTTTACTCAGTTAAAATTCTAACGGGTCCATTCAAATGCCCATTTTGACATGCTCGTCCGAAACCTCGACAAAAAGGACCGCAAAAATAGTTTTAATCAAATTTTAGGAGTTCAAATAATTTATTAGGAGCTTTTCAACATAATTATATTGCAAAACCTCAATTTATGTACTTTTTACTCAGTTAAAATTCCAAAAGGTCCATTAAAAGGCCCATTTCGACCTGCTCGTCCGAAACCTCTACAAAAAGGACTGCAAAACACGTTTTAATCAAATTTTAGGAGTTCATGTAATTTATTAGGAGCTTTTCAACACAATTATATTGCAAAACCTTAATTTCTATACTTTTTACTCAGTTAAAATTCCAACGGGTCCATTGAAAGCCCCATTTAGACCTGCTCTTCCGAAACCTCGACAAAAAGGACCGCAAAACAAGTTTTAATCAAATTTTAGGAGTTCAAATAATTGATTAGGAGCTTTTCAACACAATTATATTGCAAAACCTCAATTTCTGTACTTTTTACTCAGTTAAAATTCCAACGGGTCCATTGAAAGGCCCATTTAGACCTGCTCGTCCGAAACCTCTACAAAAAGGACTGCAAAACAAGTTTTAATCAAATTTTAGGAGTTCATGTAATTGATTAGGAGCTTTTCAACATAATTATATTGCAAAACCTCAATTTCTGTACTTTTTACTCAGTTAAAATTCGAGCAGGTCCATTGAAAGGCCCATTTCGAGCCGCTCGTCCAAAACCTCTATAAAAAGGACTACAAAACACGTTTTAATCAAATTTTAGGAGTTCATGTAATTTATTAGGAGCTTTTCAAAACAATTGTATTGCAAAACCTTAATTTCTGTACTTTTTACTCAGTTAAAATTCCAACGGGTCCATTGAAAGGCCCATTTCGACATGCTCGTCCGAAACCTCGACAAAAAGGACCGCAAAACAAGTTTTAATCAAATTTTAGGAGTTCAAATAATTGATTAGGAGCTTTTCAACACAATTATATTGCAAAACTTCAATTTTTATACTTTTTACTCAGTCATGAAAGGCCCATTTAGACATGCTCGTCCGGAACATCTACAAAACGGGCCGCAAAACAAGTTTTAATCAAATTTTAGGAGTTCATGTAATTGATTATGAGCTTTTCAACATAATTATATTGCAAAACCTCAATTTCTGTACTTTTTACTCAGTTAAAATTCCAACAGGTCCATTGAAAGGCCCATTTCGACCCGCTCATCCGAAACCTCTACAAAAAGGACTGCAAAACACGTTTTAATCAAATTTTAGGAGTTCATGTAATTTATTAGGAGCTTTTCAACACAATTATATTGCAAAACCTCAATTTTTATACTTTTTACTCAGTTAAAATTCCAACGGGTCCATTGCAAGGCCCATTTAGACATGCTCGTCCGGAACCTCTACAAAAGGGCCGCAAAACTAGTTTTAATCAAATTTTAGGAGATCATGTAATTTATTAGGATATTTTCACCACAATTATATTGAAAAACCTCAATTTTTGTACTTTTTACTCAGTTAAAATTCTAACGGGTCCATTGAAAGGCCCATTTAGACCTCCTCGTCTGAAACCTCGACAAAAAGGACCGCAAAACAAGTTTTAATCAAATTTTAGGTAGTTCATGTAATTGATTAGGAGCTTTTCAACACAATTATATTGCAAAACCTCAATTTCTGTACTTTTTACGCAGTTAAAATTCCAACGGGCCCATTGAAAGGCCCATTTAGGTAGCTAAGTCAGCTAGCTAGCTCAGCTCAATTCAGCTCAAGCTTAGCTCGTCCAGCTAAACATTAGCTCCACTAACTACAACCAGCTCCTTCAGTCGGCCAGCTAGTGACACTAGCTACCTAGCTAAGTGTGTGGAGGGACACCACCCAAGCCGAATGGTTTTGAACCTTCCTAAGGCCCCTTTCATTTTGGCGCCATCCTTGAAGCATCGCCATCAGCCGAATAGTTGTGCATAACTTATCAGCACCTATTCACCACTTATCACACCCATTCGGTCACCAAGAGAAGGCACAAGCCTAGCTGAATAATTCCCTCCCTTGTACAAGCCTTTTTGGCAACCCCTTTCCTACAACTATAAATAGGAGTTCATTTGGCATTTTGTAAACACACTTTGATCAATACAAATTATATTTTGTGAGTTTTTCTCGCATTCTTGTTCTTTTAAGAACTTTTTTGACTTATCAAGTCATTTTATTGATTTGTGGTGTCTCCTATTCCATCTTTTGATACTTTCGGTTGTTGAATATTTATTATTCTTCAGTCTAAGTCCTTTTACCACCCTCAAAGCCTTATTCAAGTTCGGGTTTATGCTTCTTAGCATAATTTCATCCTTTTGAGACTTTGAATACTATCCATCTTATTTCTTTCATCTTTCTTTCTTTCACTATTCGAAACCATCACCTTTCACATTCCATCTTCACTTCCTTCAACCCTTTTAACATACAAACACTACCATCCTTCCGCCACCTATCTCCTTCCATCCATTTCAATATATTTCCACAAGAAGACAATCTTGCAACAAGGCTTACTTGCATTCTAAGGTCCGGGCAATCAAAGATTTCCTCAACAATGCCATTTCAACATGTTGAACTTGCTTATAATCATGTTGTACATTCTGCTACTAATATGTCACCGTTTGAGGTTTTTTATGGATTTAATCCTATCACTCCTCTAGATATGTTTCCTTTACCACAGTAATAGGTGATGAACAGGGATGGTCAAAGCAAAGCAGAATATGTGAAGAAATTGCATCAACATGTCAAGGAGAACCTAGAACGAAGGACTCACCGATATTAAAAGCAAACAAACAATGGAAGGAAGCGAGTCACCTTCGATGTTGATGATTGGGTTTGGGTTCACTTCTGAAAGGAACAATTTCCAACCCAAAGACGGTCTAAGTTGTTACCACGAGGAGATGGTTCTTTCCAGGTGTTGGAGAAAGTGAATGACAACGCCTACAAGTTGGACTTACCGGGTGAATACAATGTAAGTGTCACATTTAATGTTTCTGATTTAACCCCTTATGACGATTCTGCAGATTTGAGGACAAATCCTTTTCAAGAAGAGGGGACGATGTGAGCACATCCATGCCAGCAAAGGAGGCTGATCCAGAGGTCTTGCCCATAGGATCTGTTACTCGTTCTATGGCAAAGAAATTCACGGAAGTTCTTTCCCTCACTTGTGCTAAAGTTTCTGAATCTTTTGATAGTGATTGTGCCTTAGAAAATAGGCTTTATAATGTGTTTCATGCTGATATGTGACATATCTATGATTATACTATGTATCTAAGTGTGTTTACTATGTATATATTATGTTTGGTGTGTTTTGGATTTGTTTGATATGACTTATAATGTTTTTGTATTTGTTTGTGTGTTGTTGAATAAGATTATAAAGCTTTGATAAGTGTTTCATTGATTTGTAACATGTACATGAAAGGACAATAGCTCAAGAGAGTTATATTCAACTCGGAGGAAGCTCAAGTTTGTGTATGCTGCTCATCACCAGCTCAAGAGAGTGTATACAACTCAACTCCAGCTCACCTTCAGCTCAAGATAGCTGGAAGGCTTTGATCCCAGCTCACCTCAGCTCACTTTACTTGTAGCTAGCTCATTCTAGCTCAGCTTAGTTCCAGTCAGCTCAACTTCAGCTGACAAGTCTAGAAGTAGCTGAAAAGTGTCCTACATGTCGGGGAGTCTACCAGTGCACATGTGGCAGCCTAGGTGGCATCCAGTCATACGAAGCATCCACGTGGCAGCTTGACACATGTGTGTGCATGTGTGGCTGAACCAAACAGCCCCTTCTCTCCTTTTGTGCGGCAAATTGCAAGATAAGGACAAGAAGTTTTTTGTTTGAATTTCAAACAAAAATGCACATGTTAAGTGTGCAAAGCATGTTGCCAATGTTCAAATTACATGGCTCTCATGCAATGCCGCCCAAAAGAGGTTTTGGTTGGTTGAATTTTTGAGTTTGAGTTTTTAATTTGTAATTCAAATTCAACCACACAAGTGGCCGGCCTCCCTCCCTCTTTTCTTCTATATATATGTACAAAAACAATGAAAGAAAGGTTAGACTTTTTGAATGAAAATTTATTTTTGAGTTTTCTCTCAAATTCGGTTCTTTTTAGAACTTCTTTGAAATTTCAGACTTAGTTTTGTTGTGTCAAATTTCCTTGATACTTTGGGTTCCTAGATTGCTATCTAGAGGGTCAAAGTCCGTTGACGTTGAACGTATTCGATTCGGGTTTGCATAACAAATTGTGTGAGTTCTTTGTTGTTCAAGTTTCCAGCAAATTTCCAGAAAGTTTCTACCATTTTTGAGCACTCAAGACGGCCATGGATGAATGTTGAAGCATTCATCTTCCTCATTCTTCAAATCTGCCCAAATATTCCAGCAACTTTCTCCCTCATTTCCTTTTGTTTCTTTTCTTCATTTCGTGTCATTTCAGAGTCTAAATCAGCCTTCTTGTTTTATTTCACTTGCAGGGAAATACTTGCTTCGATCCTAGATCCGTATCACTCAAGGAACGTTGTTTCGACAAGCAACGCCCTTATAAAGAATGAACCTAAACCTTATAATGATCTTTTTCACACGGACCCAGACCCTTCGATTATACAACAACCGAGAAACCAAAGTATCAAAAGGATTAACACATCAAACTAAGTCTGAAATGTCAAAAGAAAGTTCTAAAAAGAACTGAAATGGAGAGAACTCTCACAAAGTAATTTTTCATTCAAAGTGTGCAACCCTTGTTCATACAAATTCAACAAATATATAGCCAACATGAAGGGAGAGGGCGCCCAAACTTGTGGCTGAAATTTGAAGTACAAAATGCTTTAAATTTCAAACTAAATCTGCCAAAAACTACCCCCCAAATGGCACCCAAATGTATGGCTGATATTTGAACGAATTAAACACATGTTTAATGTGTTAGATTCGTTTGAATTTCAATTGAAATCAGCCAAAAACTTCCGCACATGTACTTTGTGCACACATGCTCAAATCTACCCGCACATGCACATGCACATGCTACCACATGCCGTGCACATGCATGGAGGAAGGGTAGGACGCCCATATGCAAGGCACATGCCTCTCAGACACTCTCCCACACGTAGGACAGGTTTCAGCTGCTTCTGGACTCGTCAGCTAGAGTTGAGCTAGTGGAGCTGAATGGAGCTGAAGTGAGCTGAATTCAGCTAACTGAGAGTGTAGTGAGCTGAGTTGAGCTGAGATGAGCTGCATAAACTCCTTTGAGCTGCAACCGAGCTAAGATTAAGTCCTTAAGCTGTTGTCCTTCAATGTACCTACAAGGAAACAAATCAAACACATATAAAAGCTTTGCAAACTTAATGTAAACTTATAATAAGCTGAAATAACAATCCAAGCTTATTCTAAATTACACAACAAACTGGCATAATTTAGTAAACATATTTATAAACTAGATAAGTTATTGAAAACATATCAAACGGGCAACAAAGCTTGTGCAAACTTATTTATAAACAACATATACTTAGCAAACCAAACCCAAAACACACAATACGTAGTATATACAATGAAAACATCTATAAATACTAAGTATATTTACAAGGGGTTACGCATCAGTACGTAACACATTATAAACTCTATTTTCTAAGGCACAAACATTATCAAACGATTCTGAAACTTTAGCACAAGTGAGAGAAAGAACTTCCATGAATTGTTTTGCCTTAGAGCAAGTGGTGGGTCCTGTTGGAAGGACTTCCGGATCAGCATCCTTTGTTGGCATAGATATGCTCAAATCATTGTTGCAACATTACCCAATCGACCAGCATATAGGAGTAACCCCAAGGAAACAAAAGAAATACAACGACAAGTAAAAGAATTGATGGAGAAAGGCTATATTCGAGAGAGATTAAGCCCGTGTGTAATTCATGTACTGTTGGTACCCAAGAAAGATGGGTCATGGTGCATGTGTGTGGATTGTCGTGCAATTAATCAGATCACAATCAAATATCGACATCATATACCATGCCTAGATGATTTGTTGGATGATTTGAGTGTTTCTAGTGTGTTTTGAAAGATCGATCTTAAAAGCGGATATGATAAGGGTGTTGCTTGTAGAGTCAACGTTCCTTGAGTGAAACAGATCTAGGATTGAAGCCCTTAAGCTGCTGCCCTTTTATTATACCTATATGAAAACAAAAGAAACATATTCAGAGCATTGTAAACTTATTGAAAACATTCAAGTAAACTATAAAACAATGCAACCTTATTGTTTAAACACACAACAAGCTGACATAGCTTAACACACAACAAGCTGACATAGCTTAACACACAACATTATAAGCTGGCAAACTAATCTAAAAACACACTTATCAAAATATATACATAGCAAACACTTATAAAACTCGTAATATAAGTAAAGAAATGTTACACATCAGTATGTAACAAGTGAAAGAGCAAACTTCCCTGAAAGTTTGAAGTTGCACCGTTAGGTGGCATAAACGTGCTCACATCATCCCCCTCTTTAATGCTATTTGTCCCCAAATCGACGATCAGGACAAAAGGGAACAACTTCGATTTCCGTTTGGCGGGGAACTTCTTTAACCTCCGTGCTTGGCACAAATGCCAGCCACCTGGCACAAATTCTTTTGTAAAGAACACAAATGTTGAAGGTGCAAGATGTGCCTTCATTTTTGCACCCTTCTGAATAATGCACAGCATAGATGCAAACACAACTCGATGCACATTCTTGATCCTGCAAACACGTATACACAAATACAACTCCAAAGAACAATGCAAATCTTGACTATCATCCAGAATCACAAACGTAGATCCACAAATCCAAGTACAACCAAAGAACTCATAATCCAAAGATGGAAAATCAATAGCACTATGGAAAGGAATGTCAAACCGTGTTAAAGGAGGTTGTTGAATTTCTGAAAAGAACATAAATGTGCTAGTCATACCAACGTTTGCAACATTTGGTACTACATATGGCATCACTTTATCAATTTGCAAATTAGAAGAAGTAGAAGAAAATGTAGAATAAGATAATACCTTTGAATCCTCTTTCTCCTTTTCACATTCATTCTCCACTTTGCTTGCCTTCCAAGCTGCAATACTCGCTTTCAAACGAATTTGGTCTTCATATACTTCACTTGGAGTCAAACGTGCCAAAATTACCTTTTTGCTCTCATGAGTAAAAGAGTATCGATTGGTGTAACAACCATGCAAAACTCTCTTATCATACTACCACGATCTTCCTAACAACAAATGACTTGCATCCATTGAGAAAACATCGCAAAGTACATCATCCTTGTACTTTCCAATGACAAACGACACTAGAACCTGCTTAGTCACTTTGATCTCTCCTCCGTCATTCAGCCACTACAACTTGTACGGATTGGGATGCTTTTTCGTCTTCAATCCAAACTTTTAAACCATAACAGAACTAGCAACATTAGTGCAACTACCACCATCGATAATTACAACACATACCTTATCATTTATGAGACATCTTGTATGGAAGATGTTCTCTCGCTGTTGTTTATCCTGGATTGGTTGCGTTTTCAAACTTCTCTTGACAACAAGTGCTTCACTGGTAGCAAATGTCTGCACGTTGTCATCATCTTCTTCAATGTCCACTGTAGGGGGCTCTTTCTCATCTTCCTCAGACTCATACTCGATCTCGCCAATCTCTAACAACATCACGGTCCTTCGATTTAGGCACTGACTGGCAATGTGTCCTCTTCGTAAGCACTTGAAACACAGAATGTCTCTCGAACGTTCTTGTGTCACCACCTGCTTAAATCGCCTATTTTTAGTAATAGGTGTCTTTAGCTTGCTTGGTTCTGCTTTCTCGCGTATCTGAAGTGGTGCTTGTTTCCTTAAATTGTTAGGAGCATTCAATGGATTTGAAAATGATCTAAATGGAGTATTACCTCGATTTGAAGATTTTCTAGGTTGTTGTCTTTCAACTTTTATCACCATATGTACCATGTTATCCAACTCGACTTAATGCTGCAACTCAACAACGTTAGCAATTTTAGGGTTCAAACCTGCAAGAAAACGTGTCATGGTTGCTTCTCGATCTTTCTTGATGTTTGCACGCATCATGGCCATCTCCATCTCCTTGAAATAGTATTCAACGCTCCGGTTACCCTATTTCAAACTTTGTAATATATGATATAAATCACGATAGTAATGAGATGGAACAAACTGTTTTCGCATTATTCGTATCATTTCGTCCCATGTAGTCACTGGACCTTCACCTGTACGTCTCCGGCTAAGCAGTAACTAATCCCAACATATCAGGGCATAGTCGACAAATTTCGTTGCTGCTAAACAAACCTTCTTTTGGTCTGAGTAGTTGTAACACTTGAAAACGTGTTCAACTTTGCTTTCCTAAGCTAAGTATGCATCTGGATCTGTATGTCCCTAAAAAGAAGGAATAGCAACCTTAATGTTAGTCAAATTGTCATCTACCTGTTGCACACGTCCTTGTCTACGAGTATGATGTCTCAGTGACTGTTCGACTTCATTGTCGTTTATTCCTTCATGGACAGAATTGGATCCTCCATCAATTCTATCCTAATGGCTCCAATGCATTAGCCACCACAAGTTGCATCATGCGTTCCAACGCTTGCATCTAAAGATCTGGTGGCTGTTGTAATCCCAAATTTTCTTCAGAACCTGCCATTTTTAATAAAAAACAACAAAAAAACAACACAATATATATATGTTAGTGAAAAATAAAGAAATGGACATCACTGCACACACAACAAATTCTCATAGATCACTCCAAGGAAAGATCACTCCACAATTGCACTCAACACTCGTGTTTCACTCGGGAGAATACTTGAATGGCTCTTTTTGTCTCCCCTTCTGTTCTCACCACGCACAATTGTCGTTTTCCACTCGATCTCTCGCAATCAGTTCTTTAAAGAAACTAATTTCGATCTTTCAGAATCTGTTTACTGTGTCAACTTACAAGGAACAACAAAGGATAAAGAAAATAGGGGCTGAAAATTGAAAGATAAAGGCTGGAAAATTAAAACACGTGAAATGAAGGAATTAGGATGACAATGCAACAGAAAATTCAACCACTTACTGCAAAAGAAATGCTTACGATGATCCTATCACCGAACAAACAAGAATAAGTTGTTTCGGTTGATTTCCAAGCATTTCATGGCATAACTCGACCATCCTTCATCATTGCAACGAACCAGCACACTATTATATTTTTTTCACTTTCTTTTGTAATTTTCAAAACTGAATTTTTATTTCTAATTTAGAAAGTCAAATTTTGACTTTTGATCTTTGACTTTTGGATTTTCGGATTTCTTTTTTTTTGTTTTCTTGATTTTTTGAATGCGGAACATGTTAAAATCCAACCGAGGCTCTGATTACCATATGATAAGGGTGTTTCTTGTTGAAACAACATTCCTTGAGTGAAACGGATCTAGGATTGAAGCAAGCATTTCCCTACAAGTGAAACAAACAAAAAAGACTGATTTAGGCTATGAAATGACACGAAAAGAAGAGAAGAAAACAAAAAGAAACAAGGGGGAAAGTTGCTGGAAATTCCGAAAATTTGAAGAGGTTGAAGATGAGTGCTTCAAATGTTCAACAATGGCAACAACTTGAAGAAGAAAATTCAAACAAAAACTCCAAGGAAGAACTCAAACAATAGACTGAGCGAACCCGAACCTTATACTGATTTTTGTTCAACACGTACTTGGACCCATTGATTATATCGAATCAAGAACCCAAAGTATCCAAAATATTGACACAACAAACGAATCTGAAATGTCAATGAAAGTTCAATAAAGAACCGAATTTGAGAGAAATTCTCACAAATAAAATTTTCATTCAAAGTGTCTAACCTTCTTACATTGTTTTAAGCACATATATAGGAAAATAAAGGGTATAACCGAATTCAACGTGTGGCTGAAAATTAAAAGAGAAAAAAATTATAATTTAAACATAAAAAATCCTTTTGGGTGGCATTGCATGAGAACCATGCATTTTGAACACTTAGGCGTCACACTTATCACATTTAACATGTGATTTTTGTTTGAAATTCAAACAAATAACCTCTCATTCTTATCTTCACTTTGCCGCACCTTTGAGAGAGATAGGGGTTGTTTTCGGCCACACATGCACACACATGTGTCAAGGCTGCCATGTGTGTGCCTCACATGCTTGGAAGAAACCTAAGCTGCCACATGTGCATGGTATACTCCCCGACACGTAGGACACCTTTGAGCTACTTCTGGACTTGTAAGCTGAAGTTGATCTGATGGAGCTGAAGTTGAGTTGAAACGAGCTAGCTGAGAGTGTTAGGAGCTGAATTGAGCTGGGAGCTAAGCCACTGAGCTGCCCTGAGCTTAGGTGAGCTGCGTACACTCCTTTGAGCTTCATCCGAGCTAAGATTAAGCCCTTAAGATGCTGCCATTTTATTGTACCTATATAAAAACAAAAGAAACACATTCAGAGCATTGCAAACTTATTGAAAACATTCAAGTAAGCTATAAAATAATGCAACCTTATTGTTTAAACACACAACAAACTGACATAGCTTAACACACAACATTATAAGCTAGAAAATTAATCTAAAAACACACTTATCGTAATATATACATAGCAAACTGATACGGACACGACCCCGTATACGTGAACGTTGAGCTTGCGAAAGCGGATAAGAATGTTGGCGCAAATGTTGGATCGGTGAAAAGATGGCTGAAGATAGGCGATGACGATGGAGATGAAAGATAAATAGATAAAATGTCCTCGGCACCCTCTTGATCACAATTAACCAATCAAGCAACCTCAAATGGCTCTAACCCACCCTCCTAGACGCAGTTACCTAGGCAAGCAGGAGTGTGAAGATCAACAACAAATTCTGACGAACTTGAAGAATCGCTTCTAAAATAAAAAACACAAGTTATACGTCTTGCAAGTCTGAACTCAAAAGAGAACTTTTTTTAATCATTCAAATCTTCAATTACAATGTGGTTGAAACCTCCTTATATAAGCCTTGAAGAAGTTCCAATCCTAGTAAACTTAGGAAATTAAATACAATAAATAAATGCTGAAATCTAATCTCCTAATTACATAAGTAACTTCTAATAATAAATAAATATTAAAAATAAATTCCTAATTAAATAAATCTGATCCTAATAGATATTGCAGAATCCTATATTGATTTAAATTACAAATAATCAAATAAATTCTTGAAAATTCGTAATTATCCAAAAATCTCGTATTAATCCCGTATAGGAATTTCTGCATTCGCTGTCTTTGCTAAAATGGACGTATCTTGAGTTCCAGATGTTTGATTGAGGCGTTTCAAGATCCGTTGGAAAGCTAATTGACAGCCGGACAAGTTTCAAGAAGACATGTCGACCCATAAATGCCTGGATCCCATCCAAAAAGGGGTGGCAAGTTGACTGCCGTTTTTGACTTGCAAAACAGTTTTAACTTCTTTTCCAAGATGATTAGTTTCACCCCTCCCATGCATGTATCATTCCCCCACTCCTCAAAAAGATTCTCCCTCGAATCTAAACTGGTCAATGGAAGAAGTTCACCAAAGTACCAGGAAAGAGAAGATGTCTTGAAGAATCCTTGTGCATAGTCTCTTTTTGCAATGTAATTTACAATTTCCTTCTCATTGAGATCATCACTATTGTTCTTTTGGTTGCAAAGTGACTCATTCTCATCTTCAAAATTGTTATCAATGCTAGAAGAGAAATAAGCATAAATAGGATTTTGAAAACAATCAATGGTACCTTTTGATTGTAGCGTACCTTCGTCGGTGTTTGTCGTTTGATGGTCATCTTGAATCAAAATAGTAGATTTGTCACTAGAAACAAACACGCTACTTACAATTTCTTCTTCATCAATAGGCAAGGTTAAACACTCGATGGTATCGCCTTCCTCATGTTCTTTAGGAGAACAAATTTCTCCATCATGCTTTGAATAACTGATTTCAATATCATTAGAAGACATGAATTCAGACAACATATCTCTCAAAATTTTTTCTTGAAAATAAGACTTATCTGGACAATCATACCCTGAATGATCTAGTCGACAACAATAATGACATCGAGTCCCCAAAAGAGTAAAATTCAATACGTTGCTCAATGACATCCTCAAGAACGACCTAAATCTGATACCAAATGATACGGACACGGCCCCGTATACGTGAACGTTGAGCTTGCGAAAGCGGATAAGAATGTTGGCGCAAATGTTGGATCGGTGAAAAGATGGTTGAAGATAGGCGATGACGATGGAGATGAAAGATAAATAGATAAATTGTCCTCGGCACCCTCTTGATCACAATTAACCAAGCAAGAAACCTCAATCGGCTCTAACCCATGCTCCTAGACGCAGTTACCTAGGCAAGCAGGAGTGTGAAGATCAACAACAAATTCTGACGAACTTGAAGAATCGCTTCTAAAATAAAAAACTCAAGTTATACTTCTTGCAAGTCTGAACTCAAAAGAGAACTTTTTTTAATCATTAAAATCTTCAATTACAATGTGGTTGAAGCCTCCTTATATGTAACACCCCAATTTTGGGCTTAGAAGTTTTGGGTTTGAACTGGACCGGTCGGATTTTTCGGTTCGAATATAAAAGGTGGTTTTAGGGAAAGCCTAGTTCGGGATGCATTAAAATTATGGAAAAATATCCAAAAATCCTCTTTTATTATATATGAGAGAGTGGTGAAATCAATTTTACTAAATGAGGTTTGGAAATATGACATTTTGAGTTAGTGACTAAAATGTACTTTTTGAAAAGTTGGTGACTGTTTTAAAAGGATTGAAACTTTGAATCTTTAAGGAGCTAATTTACCCAAGAAGAGTTCTCTCCAGATTTTTCTTAATATTAAAGATTTAATTAATGATTTTTAATTAAAGGAAAAAGGGGAAATAGATATTTTGATGTCATAACTAACTTTTCTCAAAATTTTCCATTTCTTTTCTCTCAATTTTTCTCTCAGCCCAAACACTTTTCCCTAGCCATTTTTCCTCTGATTTTAACATCTAAAGATGATATTTCAATCTCTAATTGATCTCTAATCATTTCTACACCAAATTCTATTCATTTGCTTATTGGATTTTCAAGAATCTTGGTTCTAAACAAGGAGAAACTCACATTTAGAGGTATGAACGTCCTTCTCCTCTAAATACTCAGTTCTTTACTGAAATTCCCAAGTTCTCAATCCTTAAATTGAGTTTTATTAAAGGTTTTAATGTTGTGATCTTGATTTTGGCTTAAAATGCAAGATTTGGATTTAATTTTGAAGAAATTCGTAATAATTGATTGGGCTCTGTTTTGAGATGTCTTTTTGATGTAATTTGGATGTCTAAATGATGTGTAATTGAGGTTTGATCAATGCAATCCCGAATAGGTTGATTTTCCTAAGTTTTTACTTGTGAAAATGGTGGTTTTTGGGGTGATTTTGGTGTTCTGTTAATGCTGGAGGTATAAGGACGAGTTTGAGATCATTTAGGATGTTAATTGATGTTTAATTATGGTTAGAAGTGATGGATCTTGGCTGGGTTATGTTTTGGAAGAGTTTGGAGGTGATTTCGGTTGTGTTTGGTAGCCGAAATGTTGGATTTATATAGAGCAGCGAGTTGACTTGTGTTGCTGGTGTTTTTAATGCATGATAATGCATTAATCCTCTGTTGTTATGTGTTTAAAACAGGGGAGAATGATCCGGAAGCAATAAAGGTAGCGTTGGAGGGTTTCAGATGCTTGGAAGGCTTGTTGGCTAGCCTTGTTTTGTGTATCGGTGAGTGAAGTTGGGTTTTCAGCTTTAAAACCAATGTTTGAAGGTTTTGGGAGCTTAGTTTAAGTCTAAACAACTTAGCTAAGCTCAAGAGTAAGTAAATGGAATTTCTCTCTTGGTTTGTGTTATGAATTGGTTTTTAAAGCACTTGTGATTGTTGGATGCAATACATGTGATTTGCATGTTTAAATTCAGTTTTGAAAGCATATTTTAGCATGGTTTAATGCTGGTTTTGAAAGTCATGTGTGAAGGATTCTCAAGGTAAGAGATCCTTGGTTTTGTACATTGGAATTGTGGAATTGATGCATAGTGTTGCATGTTGTTTAATAACTTTGTTAAATGCTTTAAAACAGTGAATTGATGATGGTAATTGATGTGTATTGGCAAGTGATGTAAGTGGTTGTTGGTTACTTTAATCGGATATAGTTAGCCGGCTATAGGATTGGGTGCACCGTGAATTGAGTCGCCTTGGATGTCGAGGGGGTTGTAATTGTACCGTAAACTCCATCCAAGAATCCTAGCGATTGAGGAAATTGGTGTCACCACGATGGAGGTTGGCTCTCGTGAGTGGGCTTGGTTTAGTGCCACTACAATGGAGCTTGGCTCTCGTGAGTGGGATTGGTTTAGTGCCACTACGATGGAGGTTGGCTCTCGTGGGTGGGCTTGGTTTAGTGCCACCACGATGGAGGATGGCTCTCGTGGGTGAACCTTGTTAAAGTCACCATGATGGAGGTTGGCTCTCATGGGTGGACTTTGTTAAGCGTCACAACGGTGGAGGGTTGCTCCCGTGTGTGAGCTTGGTTAAGGTGATTACAATGGTTGTGGTAGCTTCCATGTGTAAGCCTTGTAATGTGTCCCGGCTCTCGCTAGTGTATTATACAACTTCCGATGAGTGATGTTGAGGGGTTGTGATTGTACCGTTAAACTCCATCACGGGTGTTGAGGGGTTGTGATTGTACCGGTAAACTCCACCTTGTGTTGTTCGGAAGTGTGTATGAAGCGTGTGGGACAACGCTTGTAATCCGCGTATCCGATTGTGTCTTGTGTTATGATGGTTTGTGAATTATCACTTGGTAGCCAATATAATATTCTTGATTCTAATGAAGCATGAGATGCTTGAAGTGATGCAAGGTTGCATGAGAAGTGTGTAATGTTCTATGAATGCATGTTTTACTTGTTAGCTTGAACAAGTGTTTATCTTCTATTGAGAATTGTGCATGTGTGCATGGAATTTCTTTAGTGCATTGAAGTCTTGTGAAGGCTTGTTTTAAAAAGGCATGTAATGCAAATGTTGATTTTGTGGTTCATGTATTGCATTTGTTTAATGCATGAGGTAGAATTGAGGGTGTAAGTGGTTTTTAAAGGTTTCTTGTTTTGAAATGATTTTCAAGTATGAGAGAAGTATAATGTGAAGTGGAAGCGTTTTCCAAGGATCTTGTACTTAACTTTGCATATGATGTTCAGGCATGGAATGGTTAAATTGATGGTTTTGCAAGGTTGTGCTTTGAAGTGAATTACTTAGAATTTCTAAGCTAAGGGTTGGTTTTCATGTTTGAGCAATGCATGATTTAAAGCATGTTGTTAAAAAGGGGTTTCAAACATTGCTTTGGTTTATCGAATGGTGTTTACTTTTAAAAGAGGTTTTATGACTCGCTGCATTGATGGTGTTTTGGTTTTGAGCGTTCCTCACTAAGCATTATGTGCTTACGCTCCTTTTGTCCATCAATGCAGATATTTGAAGTTGGGACAACGAGAAGCAAGGGATTCAAGGAGAGCTCCACTTGAGATGTATGTCTCGGTTAATAGCTATAGATAATAAAGGCAATGGGGGGAGAGTCTTTTATGTTGATGTTTAATGAGATTGTGTATGTTGGACAAGTTTGGTTTATGATTGTGAACTTTGTGGTTTAACGCTTGCAACGTTTGAATCTTCTTATGCTTAAGTCGTTATGCTATGCTTCTTGTTTTAAAAGCATGATTGAGTGTTGGATGTGTTGAATGAGTTGGTGCACCTAGGGGTGGTTTTGTATCTAGATTTTGATGCAAATTGGTAGGTATGATGCTTGGCATGTTGTTAATTTATTTTGGAATGGTTTGGAGCATGTTTGATGGGGTTTAAAGGTGTTAAAACAGGCCTATCTGCTGTTTCTGGGCAACCTGTTTCGAAACAGGCCCTTGATTTGGCTTGGGTGTTCCTGAACGGCCTAGACCCGTTTCTGAACACTTTGGCTACTGCCAGGGGGTGTTCCTGAACGGCCTAGACCCGTTTCGGAACACTTGACCGTTGGGCATAAAATTTGAATGGTTTTGAGGTTTGCAAGCTTTACGTTTTAGTCCTGATTCTTGTATGTGCAATTGCTTGAGTTTGAGATGTCCGTTTGAGATGAAATTTGGCAGAGAGGCATGAAACATGACTAATTTCATAATGGTAACTTAAAATTTGGTAAAGTCCTCTTAATTTCCAAAATTTACAAATTGGTCCCTAAATTCGTATTTTGTGCAATTGGGTCCCTTATTGTTTTCCGATTGCTGTGATTTTTGAGTATGCTTATCTCAAGAGTATGTCTAGTTTTAATGTGCATCTAGAAAAGTTTAAAAAGAAAAAAAGGGTCGTTAACCAAGGTTGACTTTCGAGTTGACTTTGGTTTTCCCCGTGTAATCTTCGTAGTTTGGGTCAACCGTCTAGGCCAGGCTACGGGGGTTACATTTGGTGGTATCAGAGCTGAGTTGCGAATGCTTGGGGAAATGGTTAATTGTTGTAATAAGCGTTTGATGTTTATTCTGATGTGTGGTTGAAAGTCGGTTGAAATGTGTGTCTTTGAGCGAATTGTTGATGTTTTTAGCATGCTTTTTGATTGTGAATCTTCATTGAGCTAATGTGGATATGTGCTGATGATATACTGGTGATGTGAGCTGATTTTATGATTGATGAAAGTGTGATGGGTATGATATGTTGATTTTATGCTGTTGCGAGTGAATGTTGTTTGATGAGAGCATGATCGAAATATGTTGATTGATATGCTCGATGTTGTGATATCCATGTTTTTATTGACTGTTATGTCATGTAAAATGGGAGAATTCGGGATACCCATTGCCTTATTATTATAGCTATAGTGTTATTTTGGAGTTGGAGTTTTGAATCCTTGCTTAAAGCTGACGTGATCGTTTTGTTTGTTTTGTTATGATTGTTTGTTGTTAATAGCATGGTGAAATCGATGAGAGAATGAAAGTTAGGTGAGATGGTTGCTGCTTTAGAGCAGGTTGTTAAGGCGTAGAATTCACCTTTTAATGGAGGTGTTTCGTCTCAGTCTTCGGTGCCTGGAGTTGGGGTAATAATGCAGGAGGTAGAAGTTGGTTCTGTGATGAAGAGTTCATCATCTTTGTTTCAAGAGGTGTTGGGAACATCTCAGGCTGTGGCAAAAGTAAGGCCTGTAGACGTGCCGGATGTGGGATGTGCGGCTTTGTCGAAACAGGGTTTACATGATTTGGGAGCTGTGGAGTATCATGGTTCGACACCTGAGACGTTCGAGGCCTGGTTAGCCAGTGTAATTCTGATTTTGGATCAGGAAGGTTGTGACTATGCTTGTAAGCTGGGAAGTGTTGTCTCATTGATGTTGGAGGACGCTTGTGCCTGGTGGACATCTGTGGCGGTGGCATCGCACATCCACGATATAGATTGGGACTTCTTTGTGTCTGCCTTTTATGAAAGGTACCTTGGAGAGAAATTCCCAAGGGTTAAGCAATGTGAGGGTGTGGTTTCAGTTTATGAAGGTGAGAAAAGTTTAAGCAAGAGAGTTGCGGGTACTGACCTTGGGAGCGGTCAGCGTAAGAGGCAACGTGATAGAAGGTTTTGCTTGAGTCGAAGCTTGGATGGTAGTGCAGATTTGGGGCAAGTGCTACTTGATCAAGAAGGGATAGCTCGGTTACCGATGTGTGACCGATGTGGGAAGTGTCATGTTGGAGGTTGTTGGGGCGCAGGAGTTTGTTGGAACTGTGGTTCTAAAGAGCATGTGAAGCGAAATTGTCCTCATGTGGTGAGATCAGCTTCAGTGGTAGCAAAAGGGTCTCAGAAGGGTCGTGGGCGCGGCCGAGACAAAGTTCGAAGGTGGCAGGAAGGGCAGAAAGGTGTGAGGAGCTTGGAGAATGAAACCTGTTGGAATTGTGGGTCTGTTGGACATTTGAGACGTAATTGTTTGAAGTTGGCTCGGGGTAGTCAGGGTTCTTTACCGCAGGGAGGTGGTGATGATCTTAATGTGTTAGCTGATGTTGCAGCGGTGCGGCTGGAGAACGGTGGTTCTGCGAGGAAGAGAGCTTGTCTGTTGAAGCTCCGGGGCAGTGAGGTGTTTACAGGTAACCTTGTTAAGTAATCTTTGCTCTAGTTATCTTAGTTTGGTTTCGGTTTGGTTTTTCCTTGCGTAGTGAGTATGGTCTCGTTGCTAGCATGTTTGGGATAGTAGTTGGTGTTGTTTTGAAAACAACTTTAGTGTGAAGAGGGCATTAGTGAGTATTTTGTGGTTAATGGGTTGTTAGAATGGTAGGTAGGGTTGGATAAGTTGGAAGTGAGATAGAAGGTTGTTTTTAGGCGGATTCTGAGGATGTTATTGGTAGGTGTGAACCGACATACATGCACAGTTAAAATCATTTGTTATATGCTATATTATATATGTACTGCTCCATGCATACATGTGACATGACATTAGAGGTTTTGCATGCATGTACATCAGGCATTGATAGGGCATATTGGTGACCATGCATACGAACGTTCACACTCGCTGGTAGTTGATCGGGTCCGTTGGTGTTGTGATAGGGTTAGATTGGATGGGGGTTTTAAAAATTTGTGTTGGTGCTAGGAGAATATTAGAAGTAATGGAGGGTATTAAGCGAGTTGTCAGTAATAGTGAGTGCGATATAGCATGTTGGCAGAAGGAAAGTGTTTTGGCGCTTAAAGAGTTTAGCGGTGTGGTTGTGAGGAGATTACCAGTTGAAGTTAGAATCGGTTAGAGTGGTTGTGAATAGCTGGTGGAAGTGGTAGTTTCTTGGTGTTAAGTGATGTAGTAGGTTAGTGGATGTGTTTCCAGAGTGCTGAGGTAACTTGGCATTGATGTGATAATAGGAGAGTGTTTATGTAGGTGATGGCTCGTAGCAACCTTTGAGGAGTTGAGAAGAGGTTTTTGTTGTGGGTTGTAGAAAAGGGTTAGCCTGGGAGAATAGAAGTTTCGTAACCTAAATATGTATGTATAGGTTGGGCGATGTTCTAGTAAGGCAAGTGTTGTAGTCAAAACTCGAAGTGGAAAAGCAATGTAAGATCAAAGGCCATGGTTGGTTGGACGGGTTCTTGTGAGAAGTGGTTGGCTGGTTGTGAATAAGTAAATTCCGTCTGAAGACAGCTGGTGGGGTATGGAACGGCTGGCGGAGTCAAGGTTGGGGTTTTGTGACGTGTTTTTAGGATGTTAGGTGAGTAGTCCTGGTGAGTCATTATGGTTATGATAGCGGCGGATGTGAAGGAATGTTGTCAATATGTTGAGAAGTTTGAGTAAGCAGTTGATGCTTAAGAATTTTTGCTTGATGTGGTAACCTTTGGAAGAGGTTGAGTAGTTTTGCAAGGAGTTTTAGAAGCAGTGAAGGTTGTGGGTCACATGGTGGCTGAAACTGGATGGGTTGGTGTCACCGTGTGCGTGAGTTTTGGGGGTTATGAGTTAAGGTGGTGTATGCTGTAAAAGTTTGGAGGTTCATCGGGTTGTTGGGGCTATGTGCAGTCCGGAAGTGTGAAAGGTTAAGCTGTGGTTAACATCTGAGTGTTCTGGAATTCGTGAACAGTATGTAGTGGCTTGTGGGTTTCTTTGAGAAGTTTGGTTGTGCTCTTTTTGCCGGTTGAAATTTCGAGGACGAAATTTCCTAAGAGGGGGAGAGTTGTAACACCCCAATTTTGGGCTTAGAAGTTTTGGGTTTGAACTGGACCGGTCGGATTTTTCGGTTCGAATATAACAGGTGGTTTTAGGGAAAGCCTAGTTCGGGATGCATTAAAATTATGGAAAAATATCCAAAAATCCTCTTTTATTATATATGAGAGAGTGGTGAAATCAATTTTACGAAATGAGGTTTGGAAATATGACATTTTGAGTTAGTGACTAAAATGTAATTTTTGAAAAGTTGGTGACTGTTTTAAAAGGATTGAAACTTTGAATCTTTAAGGAGCTAATTTACCCAAGAAGAGTTTTCTCCAGATTTTTCTTAATATTAAAGATTTAATTAATGATTTTTAATTAAAGGAAAAAGGGAAATATATATTTTGATGTCATAACTAACTTTTCTCAAAATTTTCCATTTCTTTTCTCTCAATTTTTCTCTCAGCCCAAACACTTTTCCCCAGCCATTTTTCCTCTGATTTTAACATCTAAAGATGAGATTTCAATCTCTAATTGATCTCTAATCATTTCTACACCAAATTCTATTCATTTGCTTATTGGATTTTCAAGAATCTTGGTTCTAAACAAGGAGAAACTCACATTTAGAGGTATGAACGTCCTTCTCCTCTAAATAATCAGTTCTTTACTGAAATTCCCAAGTTCTCAATCCTTAAATTGAGTTTTATTAAAGGTTTTAATGTTGTGATCTTGATTTTGGCTTAAAATGCAAGATTTGGATTTAATTTTGAAGAAATTCGTAATAATTGATTGGGCTCTGTTTTGAGATGTCTTTTTGATGTAATTTGGATGTCTAAATGATGTGTAATTGAGGTTTGATCAATGCAATCCCGAATAAGTTGATTTTCCTAAGTTTTTACTTGTGAAAATGGTGGTTTTTGGGGTGATTTTGGTGTTCTGTTAATGATGGAGGTATAAGGACGAGTTTGAGATCATTTTGGATGTTAATTGATGTTTAATTATGGTTAGAAGTGATGGATCTTGGCTGGGTTAAGTTTTGGAAGAGTTTGGAGGTGATTTCGGTTGTGTTTGGTAGCCGAAATGTTGGATTTATATAGAGCATCGAGTTGACTTGTGTTGCTGGTGTTTTTAATGCATGATAATGCATTAATCCTCTGTTGTTATGTGTTTAAAACATGGGAGAATGATTCGGAAGCAATAAAGGTAGCGTTGGAGGGTTTCGGATGCTTGGAAGGCTTGTTGGGTAGCCTTGTTTTGTGTATCGGTGAGTGAAGTTGGGTTTTCAGCTTTAAAACCAATGTTTGAAGGTTTTGGGAGCTTAGTTTAAGTCTAAACAACTTAGCTAAGCTCAAGAGTAAGTAAATGGAATTTCTCTCTTGGTTTGTGTTATGAATTGGTTTTTAAAGCACTTGTGATTGTTGGATGCAATGCATGTGATTTGCATGTTTAAATTCAGTTATGAAAGCATATTTTAGCATGGTTTAATGCTGGTTTTGAAAGTCATGTGTGAAGGATTCTCAAGGTAAGAGATCCTTGGTTTTGTACATTGGAATTGTGGAATTGATGCATAGTGTTACATGTTGTTTAATGACTTTGTTAAATGCTTTAAAACAGTGAATTGATGATGGTAATTGATGTGTATTGGCAAGTTATGTAAGTGGTTGTTGGTTACTTTAATCGGATATAGTTAGCCGGCTATAGGATTGGGTGCATCGTGAATTGAGTCGCCTTGGATGTCGAGGGGGTTGTAATTGTACCGTAAACTCCATCCAAGAATCCTAGCGATTGAGGAAATTGGTGTCACCACAATGGAGGTTGGCTCTCGTGAGTGGGCTTGGTTTAGTGCCACTACGATGGAGGTTGGCTCTCGTGAGTGGGCTTGGTTTAGTGCCACTACGATGGAGGTTGGCTCTCGTGGGTGGGCTTGGTTTAGTGCCACCACGATGGAGGATGGCTCTCGTGGGTGAACCTTGTTAAAGTCACCATGATGGAGGTTGGCTCTCATGGGTGGACTTTGTTAAGCGTCACAACGGTGGAGGGTTTCTCCCGTGTGTGAGCTTGGTTAAGGTGATTACAATGGTTGTGGTAGCTTCCATGTGTAAGCCTTGTGATGTGTCCCGGCTCTCGCTAGTGTATTATACAACTTCCGATGAGTGATGTTGAGGGGTTGTGATTGTACCGCTAAACTCCATCACAGGTGTTGAGGGGTTGTGATTGTACCGGTAAACTCCACCTTGTGTTGTTCGGAAGTGTGTATGAAGCGTGTGGGACAACGCTTGTAATCCGCGTATCCGATTGTGTCTTGTGTTATGATGGTTTGTGAATTATCACTTGGTAGCCAATATAATGTTCTTGATTCTAATGAAGCATGAGATGCTTGAAGTGATGCAAGGTTGCATGAGAAGTGTGTAATGTTCTATGAATGCATGTTTTACTTGTTAGCTTGAACAAGTGTTTATTTTATATTGAGAATTGTGCATGTGTGCATGGAATCTCTTTAGTGCATTGAAGTCTTGAGAAGGCTTGTTTTAAAAAGGCATGTAATGCAAATGTTGATTTTGTGGTTCATGTATTGCATTTGTTTAATGCATGAGGTAGAATTGAGGGTGTAAGTGGTTTTTAAAGTTTTCTTGTTTTGAAATGATTTTCAAGTATGAGAGAAGTATAATGTGAAGTGGAAGCGTTTTCCAAGGATCTTGTACTTAACTTTGCATATGATGTTCAGGCATGGAATGGTTAAATTGATGGTTTTGCAAGGTTGTGCTTTGAAGTGAATTACTTAGAATTTCTAAGCTAAGGGTTGGTTTTCATGTTTGAGCAATGCATGATTTAAAGCATGTTGTTAAAAAGGGGTTTCAAACATTGCTTTGGTTTATCGAATGGTGTTTACTTTTAAAACAGGTTTTATGACTCGCTGCATTGATGGTGTTTTGGTTTTGAGCATTCCTCACTAAGCATTATGTGCTTACGCTCCTTTTGTCCATCAATGCAGATATTTGAAGTTGGGACAGCGAGAAGCAAGGGATTCAAGGAGAGCTCCACTTGAGATGTATGTCTCGGTTAATAGCTATAGATAATAAAGGCAATGGGGGGAGAGTCTTTTATGTTGATGTTTAATGAGATTGTGTATGTTGGACAAGTTTGGTTTATGATTGTGAACTATGTGGTTTAACGCTTGCAACGTTTGAATCTTCTTATGCTTAAGTCGTTATGCTATGCTTCTTGTTTTAAAAGCATGATTGAGTGTTGGATGTGTTGAATGAGTTGGTGCACCTAGGGGTGGTTTTGTATCTAGATTTTGATGCAAATTGGTAGGTATGATGCTTGGCATGTTGTTGATTTATTGTGGAATGGTTTGGAGCATGTTTGATGGGGTTTAAAGGTGTTAAAACAGGCCTATCTGCTGTTTCTGGGCAGGGTGTTTCGAAACACCCTTGCCTGTTTCGAAACAGGCCCTTGATTTGGCCTGGGTGTTCCTGAACGGCCTAGACCCGTTTCTGAACACTTTGGCTACTGCCAAGGGGTGTTCCTGAACGGCCTAGACCCGTTTCGGAACACTTGACCGTTGGGCATAAAATTTGAATGGTTTTGAGGTTTGCAAGCTTTACGTTTTAGTCCTGATTCTTGTATGTGCAATTGCTTGAGTTTGAGATGTCCGTTTGAGATGAAATTTGGCAGAGAGGCATGAAACATGACTAATTTCATAATGGTAACTTAAAATTGGTAAAGTCCTCTTAATTTCCAGAATTTACAAATTGGTCCCTAAATTCGTATTTTGTGCAATTGGGTCCTTATTGTTTTCCGATTGCTGTGATTTTTGAGTATGCTTATCTCAAGAGTATGCCTAGGTTTAATGTGCATCTAGACAAGTTTAAAAAGAAAAAAAGGGTCGTTAACCGAGGTTGACTTTCGAGTTGACTTTGGTTTTCCCCTTGTAATCTTCGTAGTTTGGGTCAACTGTCTAGGCCGGGCTACGGGGGTTACATTATATAAGCCTTGAAGAAGTTCTAATCCTAGTAAACTTAGGAAATTAAATACAATAAATAAATGCTGAAATCTAATCTCCTAATTACATAAGTAACTTCTAATAATAAATAAATATTAAAAATAAATTCCTAATTAAATAAATCTGATCCTAATAGATATTGCAGAATCCTATATTGATTTAAATTGCAAATAATCAAATAAATTCTTGAAAATTCGTAATTATCCAAAAATCTCGTATTAATCCCGTATAGGAATTTCTGCATGCGCTGTCTTTGCTAAAATAGATGTATCTTGAGTTCCAGATGTTTGATTGAGGCGTTTCAAGATCCGTTGGAAAGCTAATTGACAGCTGGACAAGTTTCAAGAAGACATGTCGACCCATAAATGCATGCATCCCATCCAAAAAGGGGTGGCAAGTTGACTGCCGTTTTTGACTTGCAAAACAGTTTTAACTTCTTTTCCAAGATGATTAGTTTCACCCCTCCCATGCATGTATCACAAACACTTATAAAACTCGTAATATACGTAAAGAAATGTTACACATTTGTAACAAGTGAAAGAACAAACTTCCCTGAAAGTTTGAAGTTGCACCGTTGGGTGGCATAAACGTGCTCACATCATCCCCACTTCTTTAATGTGATTTATCCCCAAATCGACAATCAGGACAAAAGGGAACAACTTTGATTTCCATTTGGCGGTGAACTTCTTTAACCTCCATGCTTGGCAAAATGCCAGCCATCTAGCACAAATTCTTTTGCAAAGAACATTAATGCTGAAGGTGCAAGATGTGCCTTCATTTTTGCACCCTTCCGAATAATGCACAACATAGATGCAGACAAAGCTCGCTGCACATTCTTTATCCTGCAAACGCGTATACACAAATACATCTCCAAAGAACAATGCAAATCTCGACTATCATCCAGAATCACAAACGTAGATCCACAAATCCAGTACAACCAAAGAACTCATAATCCAAAGATGAAAAATCAATAGCACTATGGAAAGGAATGTCAAACCGTGTTAAATGGGGTTGCTGAATTTCTAAAAAGAACATAAATGCGCTAGTCATACCAATGTTTGCAGCCTTTGGGACTTCATATGGCATCACTTTATCAATTTGCAAATTAGAAGAAGAAGTAGAAGAAAATGTAGAATCATATAATACCTTTGAATTCGCTTTCTCTTTTTCACATTCATTCTCCTTTTTGCTTGCCTTCCAAGCTGCAATACTCGCTTTCAAATGAATTTGATCTTCATATACTTCACTTGGTGTCAAAGGTGCCAAAATTATCTTTTTGCCTTCATGAGTAAAACAGTATCGATTGGTGTAACAATCATGCAAAACTCTCTTATCATACTGCCACGGTCTTCCTAACAACAAATGACTTACATCCATTGAGACAACATCGCAAAGTACTTCATCCTTGTACTTTCCAATGACAAACGACACTAGAACCTACTTAGTCACTTTGATCTCCCCTCCATCATTCAGCCACTGCAACTTGTACGGATTGGGATGCTTTTTTGTCTTCAATCCAAACTTTTCAACCATAACAGAACTAGCAACATTAGTGCAACTACCACCATCGATAATTACAACACATACCTTGTCATTTATGAGATATCTTGTATGGAAGATGTTCTCTCGCTACTGTTCATCCTGGATCGGTTGCGTGCTCAAACTTCTCTTGACAACAAGTGCTTCACCGGTAGCAAATGTCTGCTCGTTGTCATCATCTTCTTCAATGTCCACTGTAGGGGGCTCCTGCTCGTCTTCCTCAGACTTAGACTCGATCTCGCCACTCTCTAACAACGTCATGGTCCTTCGATTTGGGCACTGACTGGCAACGTGTCCACATCCTAAGCACTTGAAACACAAAATGTCTCTCGAACGTTCTTGTGTCAAAACCTACTTATCACGCCTATTTTCTGTAATAGGATGATAAAGGGGTACGTTGCTTCAGAAACAACGGTCCTTTGTTTGTAACGGATCTAGGATTGTAGCAAGCATGTATCTGCAATAACACGATGTTATGGATGTTAGAATTATGTTAAAACAACAAGAACAAAAAAAAACGAAAATAATGAAGGAAATGAGAAGAAGGAATTTTCTGGCAGTTTCGGAATTCAAATGTTGATGAATGCTTCAAAGGGCTTTCATGGCAGCAAATGAATGACTAAAATGGCAGAAAATTGGTGTTGAAGTTGCTGGAAATTAACAAGACGTTGAACTCGAAAGAACCCGAACAATATACTGAGCGGACCCGAATCGAATTCGTTCTTCGCCAACAGACTTGGACCCTCTAGATAGCGATCTAGGAACCCGAAGTATCATGGAGGATGACACAATCAAACAAAGTCTGAAAATGCCAAAGAAGTTCAATTAAGAACTGAAATTGAGAGAAAAACTCACAATAATTTTGTTTCATAAAAATTGTCTAACCTTGTTCATACAAATTTAACAAATATATATAGGGAAAAACAAGGGAGAGGGCGCCCAAATTAGTGGCTGAGTTTGAATTGAAAATAAACACATGTTAAATGTGTTTAAAATGCAAAAGAAATCTGCCAATAACCTCCCCCAAATTGCAGCACATGTGATGATAATTTGTGGCTGAGTTTGAACGAAATTAACACTTGTTAAATGTGTTCAAATTTCAAAAAAAGGTGGCTGATAACTTCTCTTCAAAATGGCGCCCAAATTGCTTCAAATCTGCCACATGCTTGCACACACATGCACATTCTGTCCACACATGCCGTGCACATACTTGAAGAGATGTAGGACGCCCCACATGCTGCTCACATGCTTGTAGGACACTCTCCCACATGTGGGACACCTTTGAGCTGCTTCTGGACTTGTTAGCTGGAGTTGAGCTAGTGGAGCTAAAGTTGAGCTGACTGGAGCTAAAACGAGCTGAATTCAGCTAGCTGGGAGTGAAGTGAGCTGAGTTGAGCTGCCTATACTCCTTTGAGCTGAAGATGAGCTACGTACACTCCCGTGAGCTTCATCCGAGCTAAGTTTAAGCCTTTGAGCTGCTTCCCTTTTATTGTAACTATATGAAAACAAAAGAAACACACTCAGAGCATTGTAAACTTATTGAAAACATTCAAGAAAGCTACAAAACAATGCACCCTTATTGTTTTAACACACAACAAGCTAACATAGCTTATCATAAAATATTATAAGCTGGCAAACTTATCTAAAACACACTTAACATAATATATACATAGCAAACACACCTATATAAGTAGTATAGTATATGTATGTCACATATCAGCATGCAACACATTATAAAGCCTATGTTCTAAGGCTTGAACATGCTTGAATGAATAAGGAATTGTAGAACAAGTAAGAAAAAGGGCTTCCCTAAATTTCTTTGCCTTAGAACGAGTGATGGGTCCTGTTGGTAAGACCTCCGGATCAGCTTATTTGTTCTGAACTGATGTGCTCACATCATCCCCCCCTTCTTGAAAAGGATTTGACCTCAAATTTGTAGAGTCATCAAAAGGGGTTAAGTCACAAACATTAAAAGTGGCACTCACATTATAATCTCCTGGTAAGTCTATCTTGTAGGCATTGTCGTTCACTTTCGCCAACACCTGGAAAGGACCGTCTTCGCGCGGTAACAGTTTGGACCGCCTTTGGGCTGGAAATCTTTCCTTTCGGAAATGAACCCAAACCCAGTCTCCAACTTCGAAGGTGACTCGCTTTCTTCCCTTGTTTGCTTGCTTTTCATATTGCCGAGTCCTTCGCTCAAGATTCTCCTTCACTTGCTGATGTAACTTCTTGACATATTCTGCTTTCGCTTGACCGTCCCTGTTCGTCACCTGTTCCTGTGACAGAGGTAACAAATCTAGAGGTGTAATGGGGTTAAAACCATAAACAACCTCAAATGGTGACATCTTAGTAGCAGAATGAATGGCATGATTATATGCAAATTCAACATGTGGCAAACAATCCTCCCAAGTCCTAATGTTCTTTTTAATGATGGAACGAAGTAAAGTAGATAAAACACGATTAACAACCTCGGTTTGTCCATCAGTTTGGGGATGGCATGTAGTAGAAAACATAAGTTTCGTACCTAGTTTGCTCCAAAGAGTCCTCCAGAAGTGACTCAAAAACTTTACATCCCTGTCAGAAACAATCGACCTAGGAATACCATGTAAACGAACAATCTCTCTAAAGAACAAGTTAGCCACATTAACAGCATCATCAGTCTTATGGCATGCAATGAAATGTGCCATCTTAGAGAATCTATCAACCACAACAAACACACTATCTCTACCAGTCCTAGTTCGATGCAATCCCAAAACAAAATCCATAGAAATGTCAGTCCAAGGGGATTCAGGAATAGGTAAAGGTAAGTACATACCGTGTGGTGAAACCTTCGACTTTGCTTTCTTGCAAGTCACACAACGATCACAGTACCTTTCAACATCGCGACGCATCTTGGGCCAAAACAGATGCTCCTTCAAGGTATGTAATGTCTTGGTGACTCCAAAGTGACCCATCAAACCACCTTCATGTGCCTCGCATATCAGAATGTCACGCATCGAACCCTGTGGAATGCATATCCTATTTTCTTTGAAAAGATAACCATCATGCCTGTAAAATTTTCCATCCGCACCTTTTTCACAAGCAACATACTTATCACGAAAATCAGGATCATCAGAATACAACTCTCTAATATATGCAAACCCAATAAAATGTGAATCTAAATAACTCAACGGGGCATACCTACGTGATAACGCATCAGCAACAACATTTTCTTTCCCTTTCTTGTAACGAATGACATAAGGAAAAGACTCTAAAAATTCAATCCATTTTGCATGTCTTTTGTTCAATTTATGCTGACTCGTTATGTATCTCAAAGCCTCATGACCGGTGTGAATGACAAACTCCTTAGGCAACAAGTAATGCTGCCAAGTCTCTAAAGACCTAATCAATGCATACATCTCTTTGTCATAAATAGGATAATTCAATGTAGCTCCACTTAGTTTCTCACTAAAGTATGCTATAGGTCTCTTTTCCTGCATTAAAACAGCGCCTATACCTATGCCAGATGCATCACATTCAATCTCAAAAGTTTTATCAAAATTAGGCAAGGCTAACACTGGTGCTCTAGTCAAACAATCCTTAATTTTTCAGAAACGCATCTTCATGTTCTTTACCCCACAAGAAGCTCAAATTCTTCTTAATGATCCCGGTTAAGGGGACGGTAATAGAACTGAAGTTAGGGACAAACCGACGGTAAAAACTCGCTAAACCATGAAAAGATTTGACCTGAGTAATCAATGTCGGTCGTGGCCATTCCTGAATTGCTAGGATTTTCTCAGGATCGACTTCCACACCCTGTTCACTAACAATGTAACCAAGAAATGTAAGTTTGTTTGTGAAAAACACACACTTCTCTAGGTTACCAAACAAACATTCTTCTCGTAAAACCTGCAAAACAGCTTTCAAATGCTCTGCATGATCTGGTAAAGTTTTACTGTAAATCAAAACGTCATTGAAGTAAACAACACAAAACCTACCAATGAAAGGTCGTAAAACATGATTCATCAAACGCATGAAAGTACTAGGTGCATTAGTTAACCCAAAAGGCATTACTAACCATTCGTACAAACCTAGCTTCATTTTGAAGGCTGTCTTCCACTCATCGCCTTCTCGTATGCGAATCTGATGATAACCGCTCTTTAGGTCAATTTTGGAGAAGATGACGGCTCCGCAAAGCTCGTCCAACATATCATCAAGTCTTGGAATGGGATGCCGATACTTAATTGTGATCTGATTCACAGCTCGACAATCTACGCACATCCTCCAAGAACCATCTTTCTTCGGCACCAACAGTACCGGAACAGCACACGGACTCAAGCTCTCTCGAATGTAACCCTTGTCCATCAACTCTGTAATCTGTCTTTGAAGTTCTTTTGTCTCTTCGGGGTTGGTTCGATAAGCTAGCCGGTTCGAAATAGTAGCACCTGGAATAAAATCAATCTGGTGCTCAATGCCACAAAGGGGTGGCAATCCTTTCGGTGTTTCATCCGGAAACACATTCTTAAATTCCTGCAAAAGAGATGACACAGAAGCAGGCAAATCACTCAGAAACTCAGACAGTAAACAATAATCCTTAAACAATAAAATATAAACAAACTGCTGAGAGGAAAGACATTTCCTGATTTCTTTGCTGCTTGCATACACGTTCATCTTCTTTTTCCCACGAACTTCTTCAGCATTCTTTAGCAATCTCGCTTGATCCTCCTGAACTTGACTCGGTGTCAAAGGAGCCAAAGTTATCTTTTTACCTGCATGCATAAAAGAATACCTGTTCGTGAAACCATCATGAGTCGTCTTTTTATCAAACTACCAAGGACGACCCAACAGCAAATGACTCGCATCCATTGCAACTACGTCACAAAGTACTTCGTCCTTGTACTTCCTAATGGCAAATGGCACCAAAACCTGCTTGGTCACTCGAATCTCTCCACCGTCATTCAGCCACTGAAGCTTGTAAGGATTGGGATGCTTCGTCGTCGGTAAACCTAACTTTTCAACCATCACAGTACTAGCAACATTAGTGCAACTACCACCATCGATAATTACAACACATACCTTATTATTCACAAGACATCTCGTGTGAAAGATGTTCTCTCGCTGCTGCTCGTTCTGGATCGGTTGTGTCTGCAGACTTCTCTTGACAACAAGGGCTTCTCCGGTGGCAAACAACTGCACCTCCTCGTCATCATCATCTGCAACCTCCATAAGGGGGTCCCGGGTGTCTTCCTCAGACTCGGACTCGATCTCGCCATTCTCTAACATCAACATGGTCCTCCGGTTGGGGCACTGACTGGCAATGTGTCCTCGTCCTAAACACTTGAAGCACAGGATGTCTCTCGAACGCTCATGTGACACCACCTGCTTGTCACGCCTACCCTCAGTAGTAGGTGCCTTCGGTTTGCTAGATTCGGCTTTATCTCGACTCTGAAATGGTGGTGGTGCTTGTTTCCTGAAATTGTTAGGGGCATTTAAATTATTTGAAAATGACTTAAAAGGAGTATTACCTCGGTTTGAAGAATTCCTTCGTTGTTGTCTTTCAACTTTAATTGCCATGTGCACCATGTCATCCAACTCAACATAATGTTGTAATTCAACAACGTTAGAAATTTAAGAATTCAAACCTGCAAGGAAACGTGCCATCGCCGCCTGATGATCCTCGACGATGTTGGCTCGCATCATGGCCATCTCCATCTCCTTGTAGTAATCTTCAACACTCTGATTCCCCTGTTTCAAAGTTTGCAATTTCTGAAACAAATCACGATGATAATGGGAAGGAACAAACCTCTTACGCATGATACGCTTCATTTCAGTCCATGAAGCCACGGGACCCTCGTCGGCACGTCTCCGACTGATCAGCAACTGATCCCACCATATCAAGGCATAATTAGTGAATTCCATCGCAGCCAAACGGACCTTCTTTTGTTCGGAATAATTGTAACACTCGAACACATGTTCAACCTTGCTTTCCCAAGCAAGATATGCACCCGGATCTGTCCGTCCCTGAAAAGAAGGGATAGCAACCTTAATGTTAGTCAAATTGTCATCAATAACTTGTCTTGCACGATGGTTCACTCTAGATGAATGTTCGACGTCATTCTCATCATTATTCTCATTTTGGACAGATTGGGAACCACCCCCATCTATTCTATCCAAACGAGACTGAATAGGCTCCAATGCTCGATCTAACAATTGTTGCAAAGTTCTAGTAAGAGCCTACATTTGCAAATCTGGTGGATTACCTCCACCGGGACTACGATCATCACTTCCTGTCATTATAACACAAAACACAAGAAAATAAAACAATAGGTTAGTAAAAACGAAAATTAAAGTCCCTCACTGCACACACAATCAAATTCTCACGGATCACTCAAAAGAACAGTGCACTCAAAAGATAACACTCAGCGCTCGTGTTTCACTCGGGAGAATGCTCTTGAATGGATTTTTTTTGTCTCCCCTTCTATTCTCACAAGGCTCAAATGCCTTTTCCACTCGTTCTCTCGCAAACAGTTCTTTAAGAAACTAATCGGACCCTTCAAACTTGTTATTTGTGTCAACTCCAAGATATAAATGCACAAATGATAGAACAAAGGTTAAACGGAGTTTAAGGCTGTTTAATTGAACAAAAACAAAGGCTGGAAACAAAATAAGAAAATGGATGGAATTAAAGCTTAAAATGAAGTGAAAGAAAGGAAAAAACAAAGTACTTACTGCAAAAGAAATGCTTACCACAACCCTATCACCGAACAAACAAGAACATGTTGTTTCAGGTGATTTTGAAGCATTCCACAGTAAACAAAGACATTTTTCATCATTTTTTTGATCCAAACAACAGTATAAGATGTAAACAACACTAATTTGTCGAATCTGATTTTTTTTTATTTTTTATTTTTGATTTTTTTTCGATTTTTTTACTTTGACTTTTCTGGTCAAACTTTTACTTTGACTTTTTTTTCTTTCAGAATTTAGATTTTTTTTACTTTTGTATTATTATTTTTTGATTTCTTGTAGTGCAGAAAGTGCTATAATCCGACCAAAGCTCTGATTACCATATGATAAAGGGGTACGTTGCTTCAGAAACAACGGTCCTTTGTTTGTAACGGATCTAGGATTGTAGCAAGCATGTATCTGCAATAACACAATGTTATGGATGTTAGAATGATGTTAAAACAACAAGAACAAAAAAACGAAAATAAAGAAGGAAATGAGAAGAAAGAATTTTCTGGCAGTTTCGGAATTCAAATGTTGATGAATGCTTCAAAGGGCTTTCATGGCAGCAAATAGATGACTAAAATGGCAGAAAATTGGTGTTGAAGTTGCTGGAAATTAACAAGACGTTGAACTCGAAAGAACCCGAACAATATACTGAGCGGACCCGAATCGAATACGTTCTTCGCCAACGGACTTGGACCCTCTAGATAGCGATCTAGGAACCCGAAGTATCAAGGAGGATGACACAATAAAACAAAGTCTGAAAATGCCAAAGAAGTTCAATGAAGAATTGAAATCGAGAGAAAAACTCACAATAATTTTGTTTCATAAAAATTGTCTAACCTTGTTCATACAAATTTAACAAATATATATAGGGAAAAATAAGGGAGAGGGCGCCCAAATTAGTGGCAGAGTTTGAATTGAAAATAAACGCATGTTAAATGTGTTTAAAAATGCAAAAGATATATGCCAATAACCTCCCCCAAATTGCAGCACATGTGATGATAATTTGTGGCTGAGTTTGAACGAAATTAACACATGTTAAATGTGTTCAAATTTCAAAAAAAAAGGTGGCTGATAACTTCTCTTCAAAATGGCGCCCAAATTGCTTCAAATCTGCCACATGCTTGCACACACATGCACATTCTGTCCACACATGCCGTGCACATGCTTGAAGAGATGTAGGACGCCCCACATGCTGCTCACATGCTTGTAGGACACTCTCCCACATGTAGGACACCTTTGAGCTGCTTCTGGACTTATTAGCTGGAGTTGAGCTAGTGGAGCTAAAGTTGAGCTGACTGGAGCTAAAACGAGCTGAATTCAGCTAGCTGGGAGTGAAGTGAGCTGAGTTGAGCTGCCTATATTCCTTTGAGCTGAAGATGAGCTACGTACACTCCCGTGAGCTTCATCCGAGCTAAGTTTCAGCCTTTGAGCTGCTGCCCTTTTATTGTAACTATATGAAAACAAAAGAAACACACTCAGAGCATTGTAAACTTATTGAAAACATTCAAGCAAGCTACAAAACAATGCACCCTTATTGTTTTAACACACAACAAGCTAACATAGCTTATCATAAAATATTATAAGCTGGCAAACTTATCTAAAACACACTTAACATAATATATACATAGCAAACACACCTATATAAGTAGTATAGTATATGTATGTCACATATCAGCATGCAACACATTATAAAGCCTATGTTCTAAGGCATGAACATGCTCGAATGAATCAGGAATTGTAGCACAAGTAAGAAAAAGGGCTTCCCTGAATTTATTTACCTTAGAACGAGTGATGGGTCCTGTTGGTAAGACCTCCGGATCAGCTTGTTTGTTCTGATCTGATGTGCTCACATCATAGGAGTCTTTAGCTTGCTTGGTTCTGCTTTCTCGCGTATCTGAAGTGGTGCTTGTTTCCATAAATTGTTAGGACCATTCAATGGATTTTAAAATGATTTAAATGGAGTATTACCTCGATTTGAAGACGTTCTATGTTGTTGTCTTTCAACTTTTATCGCCATATGCACCATGTCATCCAACTCGATATAATGCTGCAACTCAACAACGTTAGCAATTTTAGGGTCAAACCTGCAAGAAAATGTGCCACGGTTACTTCTCGATCTTCCTCGATGTTTGCACGCATCATGGCCATCTCCATCTCCTTAAGATAGTCTTCAACGCTCATATTACCCAGTTTCAAACTTTGTAATTTCTAATATAAATCACGATGATAATGAGATGGAACAAACCGTTTTTGCATTATTCGTTTCATTTCGTCCCATGTAGTCACTAGACCTTCACATGTATGTCTCCAGCTAAGTAGTAACTAATCCCACCATATCAGGGCATAGTCGACAAACTTCATTGCTGCTAAACGAACCTTCTTTTGTTCTGAATAGTTGTAACACTCGAAAACGTATTCAACTTCGCTTTCTCAAGCTAAGTGCGCATCAGGATTTGTATGTCCCTGAAAAGAAGGAATAGCAACCTTAATGTTAGTTAAATTGTCATCTACGTGTTGCACACGTCCTTGTCTAGGAGTATGATTTCTCGGTGACTGTTCGACTTAATTGTCGTTTATTCCTTCATGGACAGAATTGGATCCTCCATCAATTCTATCCATTCTAGTGTAACGCCCCGGTTTTGGGCTTAGAAGTTTTGGGCGTTGACCGGTTTGGTCAAAGTGTTGTTCGAATCTAAAGAGGTGAAATTAGGAAAGCCTAGTTCGGGTTGCATTAAAAATATGGAAAAATGTTCTAAAATCATCTTTTAATATAATTAAGTGAACTGTGAAATCAAATTTGAAAAATGGGTTTTGGAAGTATGACATTTTGGCTAGTGACCAAAATTTAATTTTTGAAAGTTTTGTGACTATTTTATAAAGAGTTGAAACTTTGAATCTTTAAGGGGCTATTAATCCAAAGGTGATTTCTCCAGATTTTTCTAAGATATTTAGAGTTTTAATTCTGATTTTAAAGTGAATCAAAAGGAGGGAAAAACTCATTTGATAATTTTCTCAACTAACTTCCAATTTTCTTCTCTCTTTTTCTCTCAAACCAAACACACCATTTCCAGAGATTTGATTCTGTTTTTCTCACTTAAATCTCTCCTTTTAACTCTCATTTGATTTCTAATCAACATATCTTCAAAACCTCTTCAATTGCTTCTTGATTCTACAAGGATTTTCATTCCAAAAAGTGGAGAAACACAAGTTTGGAGGTAAGAACGTCCTTCTCCTCTAAACTACCAGTTCTTTACTGAAATTCCCAAGTTCTCAACTCTTAATTGATGTTTAATTAAAGGCTTTTTAGTTTGGAATTGGATCTTGGCTTATAATGCAAGATTTGATGATTTTTCATGATTTTCGTTAGATCTGATTAATCTGTGATTTGAGATGTGTTTTTGATGTTAAATGAACTCTAAATTGATAAGGAAATGAGTTTTGATTAATGCAATCCCGGATAGGTTGTGTTTCCTAAGTTTAGCTTATGTTTCTTGGATGTTTTTGTGGTGATCTTGTGGATCTGTTGTTGCTGGAGGTATAAGGATGTTTGTAGGTTGTTTTTTAGATGTTAAATGGTGTTGATGGATGTTAGGTTTTGCTGGTTTATGGCTGGGCTTTGTTGAGAAGTGGTTTTGGTGCAATTTCGGTTGTGTTTGGTGGCCGAAATTGGTGTGGGAATGAGAGCAGCGAGTTTGAGTGCTTTCATTGAAGCTTTTGATGCTTGATGATGCATTAAACCTCTGCTTTAATGTGTTTAATCAGGGGAGGCATCTTTGGATCCAAGAGTTGTTGATTCGGAAGCTTGATTTCGTGCTTCGGCAAGTGGCGAAGTGGAATCGGTGAGTGAAATTGGGTTTTCGGCTTTGAAACCAATGTCTTGGGAGCTTAGTTTAAGTCTAAACAACTTTGCTAAGCTCGAGCGTAAGTTTTCGGAATTTCTCTCTAGTGGTGGCCATGATTTTGTTGTGATGCGAAATGATAATTTGCATGTTTTACATACTGTTTTGGAAGCATGTTTTAGCATGGTTTTTGCTGATGATGTAAGCCATATGTTGAAGGTAACTCTAGGTAGGAGTTCCTTGCTTTTGTACATTGAAATGATGTGGTTTAATGCTTTTAAATGCATGATGAATATGGCTTGGTTTTATGCTTTAAAACAGTGATGTAAGTGATGAAAATGATGTATATTGGCAAGTGATGTTTTTAAAATGTTAAGGTCACTAAGGTGGTTAAAAGTCCTTGAGTGAGCCTTGTTACTTATGAACATCAAGGTGGTTAAAAGTCCTTGGATGGTTCATGTTGTGGACACTAAGGTGGTTAAAAGTCCTTAGGTGATCCTTTTCTATGGTGTTTAAAAGTCCATAGGCCAAGGTGTTTAAAAGTCCTTGGGATCAAGGTGTTTAAAAGTCCTTGATGAGTTACGTTTCATGGTGTTTAAAAGTCCATGGCCAAGGTGTTTAAAAGTCCTTGGGATCAAGGTGTTTAAAAGTCCTTGATGAGTTACGTTTCATGGTGTTTAAAAGTCCATGGCCAAGGTGTTTAAAAGTCCTTGGGATCAAGGTGTTTAAAAGTCCTTGATGAGATGCATTCTATGGTGTTTAAAAGTCCATAGGCCAAGGTGTTTAAAAGTCCTTGGGGCCAAGGTGTTTAAAAGTCCTTGGGGTGAAAGTTGATGAACTTGTGTTTAAAGAAATGGAATTTATCACTTGTGGCCAATATGACATGTTATGATTTGATGCATGAGATGCATGTTTTAAGTATGCTATTAAGCATGTACAAATGATGTTTTGAAGCATGATTTACAAATGTTTTGTTATTGCATTATTGAATGGTTTTACGAGCATTCCTCACTAAGCTTTTGCTTACGCTCTCTTCGTTTTCCTTGATTCAATAATGCAGAGCATTAGAGACCTTTTGAGGGCAGCAAGAAGGGCAAGAATTCAAGTGCAAGTAAAGCTCAATGTATGGAAGGTTTTTGTTAAACATTTTAGCTTTTGGGTGATTTGGCAATGGGGAAACCATGTGTATGTTTTGGGAGGTGTTTTGTACTCCCTAAGTATGTTTCTTGATGTTAAGATTGATGGCTTTTGGATTGCATCTTTATATGCTTGTATTGTAAGTTTGGTGCTTGAATATCTAGCTTGTGTAGGAAGCATGCCTATAGAATTGGGGCTTTTTGCATATGATGATGATTGGTTGAATTGTTGATGCTAATATGTTATATATATGTTGAATTGCATGCTGGTAAAGTTTGGTGACATTCGGAGCATGATTGGTTGTGTAATTGCATGTTTAAAGTAGAGTTTTGGAGCAATCTGGGCAGGGTGTTTCGGAACAGCACCTACCGTTTCGGAACGGGTGCCTTAATCGTGCCCAGGCGTCCGAAACGGGAGGGGCCGTTCCGAAACGGAAAGGCCACTGCCAGACCCCCGTTTCGAAACGGGCTATGCCAGTTTCGGAACGGCCCCGCGTTTCGGAACGGGCTGTCTCCCGTTTCGGAACGGTTGACCGTTGGGGGCTGACATTGGCAGTTATGTGTTTTGAATTGTTTGCGTTTTGGTCCTGAAACTTGTTTGTGCAATTGTATGAGTTTGGGAAGTCCTTTTGAGCTGAAAATTACACAGAGAAGCATGAAACCTGATTAATTTCGAGATGGTAACTTCAATTTGGATTAAGTCCTTATAATTATCAGAATTTACAATTTGGTCCCTAAAGTTGTAAATTGTTCAATTGAGTTCCTATTTGATCTCTGATGTTTGTGATCTTTTGGTATGATGTTTGCGTGATCACAATTAGGTCTAAAGTGCATCTAGACAAGTTTAAAAAGAAAAAAAAGGGTCGTTAATCAAGGTTGACTTTCGGGTTGACTTTGGTTTTCCCCGTGTGACTTTCTTAATTCGGGTCAACCGTCTAGGCCGGGTTAAGGGGGTTACATCTAGACTGTAATGTCTCCAACGCAGTAGCCACCACTCGTTGCATCATGCATTCCAAGGCTTGCATCTGAAGATCTGGTGGCTGTTGTCCACCCGAATTATCATCAAAACCTACCATTTTAAATAACAAAAACAACAAACAAAGCAACACAATATATATATATATATATATATATATGTGTATGTATGTGTGTGTGTGTGTGTTATTGAAAAATAAAGAAATGGACCTCACTGCACACACAACAAATTCTCACGGATCACTCCAAGGAAAGATCACTCCACAATAGCACTCAACACTCGTGTTGCACTCGGGAGAATACTTGAATGGCTCTTTTTGTTTCCCCTTATGTTCTCACCACGCACAATTGCCTTTTTCCACTCGATCTCTCGCAATCAGTTCTTTAAAGGAACTAATTTCGATCATTCAGAATCTGTTTAATGTGCCAACTTACAAGGAACAACAAAGGATAAAGAAATAAAGGCGATGTGAGCACATTTTTGCAACCAAAGGACTCTGACCCGGAGGTTCTTCCAAGAAGACCCATCCCACGGTCTAAGGCTAAACAATTCAAGGAAACTCTATCCCTAACTTGTTCTAACATTCCAGATTCATTACATCATGTTTATGCCTTAGATAATAGGACTTTTAATGTGTTGCATGCTGATATGTGACATATTTATGTTATACTATTTATTAGGTGTGTTTAAGTATGTATATAATATGTTAAGTGTGTTCTGAATAAGTTTGATATAACTTATGAAGTGTTTATATTTGTTTCTGAGTTAATGAATAAGACCACAAGTGTTTAAAACTTGTTTTAGTGTTTCCATTAAGTTTATATTACTTTGATGGAAGTTTGTTATGTTTTGGCATTGGTACGTAGGAGGAAACTAGCTCAAGTGAGCATATGCAGCTCAACTCCAGCTCAAGTGAGCATATGTAGCTCAACTCCAGCTCAAGTGAGCATATACAGCTCAACTCCAGCTCAAGTGAGCATATGCAATTCAACTCCAACTCACCAGAGTATATGTAGCTCGGTCCGAGCTCAGGAGTGTAACCAGCTCACTTTCAACTCAACACACTTTCAGCTAGTTCGTTTCAGCTCAGATCATTTCTAGTCAGCTCAGCTTTAGCTCCACTAGCTCAGCTACAGCTGACAAGTCCAATAGCAGCCGAACAAGTGTCCTGTGTTCGTGTGAGCGTGTACCGTGCATAAATTGGAGGGCGTTGCATGTTCCATGCAAATAGGCTAAGATATAGTGCAAGGAGCAGCCGAGAAATTGTTTTTTTTTTCATCCATGCACGTGCAGCAAGCATTGCAGCAAATGGGATTTAAATTTCAAATATATATATATATATATATATATTGTCATGGTCCTATTCGCGTGATGCTCGAGACCGTGACATATGCTTGCTGGCTGTGCTTAAAGCGGGATGCGGGATAGCATTAAGGGTGTAGTACGTGCCGTATAGCCGTTCGGTCCTTTGGGACGGGGCGTGCTGGTAGGCACCACACTGGTCGGGAGTTTTCCCCGCTTCCCTGATGAGCCCATGGGAGGGCGAAACCAGTAAGCATCAAGCGGATAAGGCTGAGCCCCGGGCTGGTAAGAGCCATGGGTTGCCGCACGGGGGCTATGTCCCTGCGCCAAGACTCTGACCCCGTGACAGATGGTATCAGAGCCTGTCTGTGTGCTAGCTGTGAGCTTGCCAAGCGCTCCTTGTGCTGCGTAGCGAGTCAAAGTTGACGAGCATGTGTCTCGCACCCGGTAAGGGGTGTTCGCGAGTGGGGCCTTAAGAGACGAGGTCGGGTAGGCAGGAAGCTACAGCGAAAGTTCGCCAAGCACTCGCAGAACCTCGGTAAAGAGGCCGAGCAGGCAGGGAATTGCACACTAGATCCCGGCTAACAAAAGAAGAGGGTGAAGAGCTTACTCCCCATGCACGAGGGCGTGCATGACTCAAGTGGGGGAGTTTGTCACGGTCCTATTCGCGTGATGCTCGAGACCGTGACAGATGCTTGCTGGCTGTGCTTAAAGTGGGATGCGGGATAGCATTAAGGGTGTAGTACGTGTCGTACAACCGTTCAGTCCTGGGGGCAGGGCGTGCTGGTAGGCACCACACTGGTCGGGAGCTGTCCCCGCTTCCTTGATGAGCCTATGGGAGGGCAAAACCAGTAAGCATCGAGCAGATAAGGCTGAGCCCCGGGCTGGTAAGAGCCCTGGGTTGCCGCACGGGGGCTATGTCCCTGCGCCAAGACTCTGACCCCGTGACAATATATATATAATAATAAACAATCATGTGCGGCAACTTGAATCTCCAAAACACAGCAGCAGAATGAATTTGGCCATTCTCCACGTGATTTCCCCATGTGCAGAATTCCTTACATGTGGTGCAGAAGAATGGGATAAGATCAATTGATTCTGCCATTTGAATTTCAAACCAGCACATTAAACATGTGCCTTATCCCTTAGGCGCCCAAAGTTGAATACACGACTGAAGTATTATACTGCCCATTTGAGTAGTTTTTTTAATTCAAATTTAACTTTCAAATGGCTAATTAACAGCCACATATTTGAATTCGGCAACCACCCATTGTATCTATATATTTGGCTGAAATTCACTTGTACATGGTTAGACAATTTGCAATAAAAGTTTCATTTGAGAGTATTTCTCTTCTTTGGTTCTTTTTAGAACTTTTATGATACTCAAACTTGTTTAATTGTCAACTTGATACTACGGGTTCCTAGATCGCTATCTAGTGGGTCCAAGTCCTTTAACGTTAGACAGATTCGATTCGGGTTTGCTCAGTAGATTGTGCAGGTTCTTTCGAGTTTAACGTTGTCATCTTCATTCCAGCAACATAATAATCCACTGTTGAATACCCAAGTTGCTGCCATGCATGTTTCTTGAAGCATTCATCTTCTCCGTTCGAATTTCCTTCCAAAAACATCCAAAACGTCTCCTTTTCTTTAATTTTCGTCTTTATTTTAAACACTTATTTTACCATGACCACTTCATTGATTCCTTGCTATTTTCTTGTTGTTTTTATTGCAAGAGTGTGCTTTTACAACATTCCTGGATCCGTAACATACGAAGAAAGTCCGTTTCGACAAGCTACCTCGTATCATATGGTAATCAGAGCCTAGGTTTGGAATTGTTGTAATTTTTTCTGAACATTTTAGCCAAAAAAAAGAAAAACAAATTCGAAAAAAATCAAAATTCTGAAAGTCAAAGTTTGATTAACACAAAAAAGTTAAAATACGAAGAAAAAAAATCAGAAATCAGATTCGAACATTACAAAAAAAGGAGTTGTGTTTCTATTGTGAAATTATGAAGATTGTACAAGTTTACCTACTATGTGATTACGAAGTGCTTGGATGTCTACCGAAACGAACTGTTCTTGTTTGTTCGGTGATAGGAACGTTGTAAAGCACTTCTTTGCAGTAAGTTTCTTTTAATTCTTCATATTTCCGTCTTTTTACTTTCTTTCTTTCTTTTTATCATCTTTTAGCCTTTTCTTGAATTTCCAGCCCTTCTCTTCATTTTACCTTTGTTTCCTTTAACCGTTTGTTTCCTTTTAGCCAACACAATTGTAACAGGTTTTGAGACGTTGGATTAGTCCTTTAAAGAACTAAAAAACGAGAAATTGTATGGGGAAAAGGCATTGAGCGTTGTTAGAACAGAAGGGGAGACAAAAAGAGCCATTCAAGCATTCTCCTAAGTGAAACACGAGCACTGAGTGTTACTTTTGAGTGCACTGTTCTTTGGAGCAAAAACCGAGAGGTTTTGTGAGTGTGCTATGAGGACTTTTCATTTTGTTTTATTTTACTCATTATCCGTGTTTTCTTTGTGTTTTGCCTAAATATGACAGCATCGGAAGATCGTAGTCACGGTGGAGATCAACCACCAGATTTGTAAATGCAGGCTCTCACTCGTACATTGCAACGTCTACTAGACAATGCATTAGAGCCTATACAGTCTCGTTTGGACAAGATCGATGGGGGTGGATCTAATCTGTCCAAAATGAGAACAATGATGAAAACGACATCGAAAAATCACAAAGGACGAATCAACGATTGATATATGTAGTTGACGATAATATTTCTAACATAAAAGTTGCTATACCTTCTTTTCATGGACGTTCAGATCCAGATGCTTATTTGACATGGGAAAGCAAGGTTGAATACGTTTTCGAGTGTTATAATTACTTAGAACAGAAGAAAGTTCGACTAGCAGCTATGGAGTTTGTTAACTATGCATTGTTATGGTGGGACCAATTACTGATTAGTCGGCAACGTAAAGGGGAAGGTCCAGTGAGAACATGGGAAGAGATGAAGCGTATCATGCGAAAACGATTTGTTACTTCTCACTATCATCGAGATTTATTTCAGAAATTACAAACCTTGAAACAGGGCAATATGAGCGTCGAGGATTATTTCAAGGAGGCGGAAATGTCCATAATGCGTGCAAACATAGTTGAGGACCGTGAGGCGACTATGGCTCGGTTTATGGCAGGTTTAAATTCTAAAATAGTAAACATTGTTGAGTTGCAGCATTATGTTGAGTTGGATGACATGGTGCATATTGCGATCAAAATTGAGCGACAACAACGTAGAAAAGCTTCTACTCGAGGTAATACTCCATTTAAATCTTTTTCAAATCCTGATAGAGTAGCGCAATTGTGGACTTGGAAGCCTTCAATCAAGTTGTTACAAGAACTAGGAGCTCTAGACTCAATCAAGAAAGCTATGGGCAGATCTGAAAATTCAATAGAAAAGAGAAGGTCTTTTCTTGAAAATTTCAGATTCAAGGCTAGAAATTTAAAGAAAAGAAGACAATAAGGAAGATTAGTAGATGAATAATAAGAATATAACAAAAAAAGATTAAAAAAGATGAAGAGAAGAATAGTAAAAACAAATATGAAATTTCCAGCTTTGTTTATGGAATTATGGGAGATGGCGTGAAGATTGAAGATGAAGATGGCTTGCGATTTGTTGTTGTTGTTTTGTCCTCGGCACCCTCTTAGACGTAATTATCTAAGCAAGCAACCTCAAGCGGCTCTAACCCACCCTTCTAGACGCAATTACTAGGCAAGCAGGAGTGTGAAGACGATCTCCCTCACAAGAACTCGTCGAACTTATGTTGAAGAAGACTTCTAAGGCACAAGTAACCAGCACTTGCAAAAACAAACTCACTAAATATTTCATTAATCAAAGAAAATCTCAATAATCTCCTTACAATTGTTGAGGCTTCATCCTTTTATAGGTGAAGGATAGCCAAAGTAATCTAACTTCTACTAAAACAAGGAAACCCTAATTTAATTAAAAAATAGAAGAAAAACAGCCTTTAAACTCCTTGTGCTTGGGCTGCAAGTGATAAGTGCAGGTGATAAGTTGATAAGAGTTGCTTGGGAGAAGGGTGGCTGGTTCCTAAAGTATATAAAACCCTAAAAACATAATTCAAATGTTAATAATTAAGTTGGGCTAAGTCTAATTCGTCCAAAAGCCTTATATAATAGCTTTTGGGCTGAATTTTACAAAATCCAGTAATAATCCCGTATCCAGTTTTCTGCATACGCAGTCTTCAATAAAATGATCATATCTTGAGTTCCCGATGTCCGATTTATGCGTTTCAAGATGCGTTGGAAAGATAACTGAATAACAGTCAATTTGTTAGAAGACATTTCTTCCTAGAAATGCCTGGATCCCATCCAAAAAGTCATCACAACTTGGCTGACTTTCTAGACTTCACAAACAGATTCAACTTTTTGTCCAATATGTATTGCTTTAGCCCTCCCATGCATGTATCAAATCCTTTATATACTCCTAACAATACTAGGTAACAAGCACCGCAAATGCCACTTCGGATTCGAGAGCAAGGTGAATCCAGAACACCAAAGCCTCGTGTTGCTGATAATTGGCGTGGCAAACAACAAGTGGTGGTAAAAGAACGATCGAGAGATATCCAGTGCTTTAAGTGCCCTGGTCGAGGACATGTTGCTAGCCGGTGTCATAATCGGAGAGTTATGTTGATGGGAGAAGATGGAGAGATCGAGTCAGATTCTGAGGAAGATGTACAAGAAACCCCTACTGCAGATGAAGAGAATGACCTAGAAGTTGCCGAAACTGGTCAGGTAATGGAAATCATGGTTGTAAAACGTAGTTTGAATGTGCAACAGGTTCAGGACGAGCAACAACGTGAGAATATCTTTCACACACGATGTAAGGTACAAGATAAGGTATGTGTTGTGATTATTGATAGTGGTAGTTGTACTAATGTTGCTAGTTCAGTGATGGTTGACAGGCTAGGTCTAAAGACGACAGAGCATCCGAATCCGTACAAATTGCAGTGGTTGAATGATGGTGGAGAACTTAAAGTGACGAGACAAGTTTTTGTACCATTTTTGATTGGAAACTACAAGGACGAGGTCCTTTGTGATGTTGTGTCGATGAATGCTACTCACCTTCTTTTGGGACGCCCTTGCCAGTATGACAAAAAGGTAATGCATGATGGTTTTACAAACAAATACTCCTTTATGCATGCAGGTAAGAAGATTACTTTGGCTCCTTTGACGCGGAGTCAAGTAATTGAAGATCAAGCAAGCTTGAAAAAGAGTAAGGAAGCTGTAAAGGAGAAGAAAAAGATGAACGTTTATGCAAGCAGTCGAGAAATCAGGAAATGTCTTTTGATACGGATACGGGCCCGCATACGCGAACGTTGAGCTTGCGGAAGTGGATAAGGATGTTGGCGCGAATGTTGGATTGGTGAAAAGATGGTTGAAGATAGGCGATGACAATGGAGATAGAAGATAAATAGATAAATTATCCTCCACACCCTCTTGATCGCAATTAACCAAGCAAGCAACCTCAAGCGGCTATAACCCACCCTCCTAGACGTGGTTACCTAGGCAAGCAGGAGTGTGAAGATCAACAACAAATTCTGGCGAACTTGAAGAATCGCTTCTAAAATAAAGAACACAAGTTATACTTCTTGCAAGTCTGAATTCAAAAGAGAACTTTATTTAATCATTCAAATCTTAATTACAATGTGGTTGAAGCCTCCTTATATAAGCCTTGGAGAAGTTCAAATCCTAGTAAACTTAAGAAATTAAATACAATAAATAAATGCTGAAATCTAATCTCCTAATTACATAAGTAACTTCTAATGATAAATAAATATTAAAAATAAAATCATAATTAAATAAATCTGATCCTAATAGATATTGCAGAATCCTATATTGATTTAAATTACAAATAATCAAATGAAATCTTGAAAATTCGTAATTAACCAAAAATCCCGTATTAATCTCGTATAGAAATTTCTGCATGCGCTGTCTTTGCTAAAATAGACGTATCTTGAGTTTCAGATGTCCGATTGAGGCGTTTCAAGATCCGTTGGAAAGATAATTGACAGTCAGACAAGTTTCAAGAAGACATGTCGACCCATAAATGACTGGATCCCATCCAAAAAGGAGTCGCAAGTTGACTAATGTTTCTGACTTGCAAAACAGTTTTAACTTCTTTTCCAAGATGATTAGTTTTACCTCTCTCATGCATGTACCTTTCCCCCACTCCTCAAAAAGATTCACCCTCGAATCTAAACCGATAAATGGAGGAAGTTCATCAAAGTACTAGGAAAGAGAAGATGTCTTGAAGGATCCTTGTGCATAGTCTCTTTTTGCATTGTAATTTACAAGTTCCTTCTCATTGAGATCATCACTATTGTTATTTTGGTTGCAAAGTGACTCATTATCATCTTCAAAATTGTTATTAATGCTAGAGAAGGAATAAGCATAAATAGAAATTTGAAAACAATCAATGGTACCTTTTGATTGTAGCGTACCTTCGTCGGTGTTTGTCGTTTGATGATCATCTCGAATAAAAATAGTAGGGTTGTCACTGGAACCAAACACACTACATAGAATTTCTTCCTCATTAATAGGCAAGGTTAAACTCTCGATGGTATCGCCTTCTTCATGTTCTTTAGGAGACAAATTTCTTTATCATGTTTCGAATCACATATTTCAATATCATTAGAAGGCATGATTTCAGACAACATGTCTCTCAAAATTTTTTCTTGGAAATAAGACTTATCTGGACAATCATACCCGGAATGATCTAGTCGACAACAATAATGACATCGAGTCCCCAAAAGAGTAAAACTCCATACGTTGCTCAATGACATCCTCAAGAACGATCTGAATCTGATACCAAGTGATACGGATACGGCCCCGTATACGCGAACGTTGAGCTTGCGGAAGCGGATAAGGATGTTGGCGCAAATGTTGGATTGGTGAAAAGATGGTTGAAGATAGGCGATGACAATGGAGATAGAAGATAAATAGATAAATTGTCCTCGGCACCCTCTTGAACGCAATTAACCAAGCAAGCAACCTCAAGCGGCTATAACCCACCCTCCTAGACGTAGTGACCTAGGCAAGCAGGAGTGTGAAGATCAACAACAAATTCTGACGAACTTGAAGAATCGCTTATAAAATAAAGAACACAAGTTATACTTCTTGCAAGTCTGAACTCAAAAGAGAGCTTTATTTAATCATTCAAATCTTAATTACAATGTGGTTGAAGCCTCCTTATATAAGCCTTGGAGAAGTTCAAATCCTAGTAAACTTAAGAAATTAAATACAATAAATAAATGCTGAAATCTAATCTCCTAATTACATAAGTAACTTCTAATGATAAATAAATATTAAAAATAAAATCATAATTAAATAAATCTGATCCTAATAGATATTGCAGAATCCTATATTGATTTAAATTACAAATAATCAAATGAAATCTTGAAAATTCGTAATTAACCAAAAATCCCGTATTAATCTCGTATAGAAATTTCTGCATGCGCTGTCTTTGCTAAAATAGACGTATCTTGAGTTTCAGATGTCCGATTGAGGCGTTTCAAGATCCGTTGGAAAGATAATTGACAGTCAGACAAGTTTCAAGAAGACATGTCGACCCATAAATGACTGGATCCCATCCAAAAAGGAGTCGCAAGTTGACTAATGTTTCTGACTTGCAAAACAGTTTTAACTTCTTTTCCAAGATGATTAGTTTTACCTCTCTCATGCATGTACCATTCCCCCACTCCTCAAAAAGATTCACCCTCGAATCTAAACCGATAAATGGAGGAAGTTCATCAAAGTACTAGGAAAGAGAAGATGTCTTGAAGGATCCTTGTGCATAGTCTCTTTTTGCATTGTAATTTACAAGTTCCTTCTCATTGAGATCATCACTATTGTTATTTTGGTTGCAAAGTGACTCATTATCATCTTCAAAATTGTTATTAATGCTAGAGAAGGAATAAGCATAAATAGAAATTTGAAAACAATCAATGGTACCTTTTGATTGTAGCGTACCTTCGTCGGTGTTTGTCGTTTGATGATCATCTCGAATAAAAATAGTAGGGTTGTCACTGGAACCAAACACACTACATAGAATTTCTTCCTCATTAATAGGCAAGGTTAAACTCTCGATGGTATCGCCTTCTTCATGTTCTTTAGGAGACAAATTTCTTTATCATGTTTCGAATCACATATTTCAATATCATTAGAATGCATGATTTCAGACAACATGTCTCTCAAAATTTTTTCTTGGAAATAAGACTTATCTGGACAATCATACCCGGAATGATCTAGTCGACAACAATAATGACATCGAGTCCCCAAAAGAGTAAAACTCCATACGTTGCTCAATGACATCCTCAAGAACGATCTGAATCTGATACCAAGTGATACGGATACGGCCCCGTATACGCGAACGTTGAGCTTGCGGAAGCGGATAAAGATGTTGGCGCAAATGTTGGATTGGTGAAAAGATGGTTGAAGATAGGCGATGACAATGGAGATAGAAGATAAATAGATAAATTGTCCTCGGCACCCTCTTGAACGCAATTAACCAAGCAAGCAACCTCAAGCGGCTATAACCCACCCTCCTAGACGTAGTTACCTAGGCAAGCAGGAGTGTGAAGATCAACAACAAATTCTGACGAACTTGAAGAATCGCTTATAAAATAAAGAACACAAGTTATACTTCTTGCAAGTCTGAACTCAAAAGAGAGCTTTATTTAATCATTCAAATCTTAATTACAATGTGGTTGAAGCCTCCTTATATAAGCCTTGGAGAAGTTCAAATCCTAGTAAACTTAAGAAATTAAATACAATAAATAAATGCTGAAATCTAATCTCCTAATTACATAAGTAACTTCTAATAATAAATAAATGTTAAAAATAAAATCATAATTAAATAAATCTGATCCTAATAGATATTGCAGAATCCTATATTGATTTAAATTACAAATAATCAAATAAAATCTTGAAAATTCGTAATTAACCAAAAATCCCGTATTAATCTCGTATAGGAATTTCTGCATGCGTTGTCTTTGCTAAAATAGACGTATTTTGAGTTTCAGATGTCCTATTGAGGCGTTTCAATATCCGTTGAAAAGATAATTGAAAGCCGGACAAGTTTCAAGAAGACATGTCGACCCATAAATGCCTGGATCCCATCCAAAAAGGAGTCGCAAGTTGACTGATGTTTCTGACTTGCAAAACAGTTTTAACTTCTTTTCCAAGATGATTAGTTTCACCTCTCTCATGCATGTATCATCTTTCCTCTCACCAATCTTTGTTTATTTTAATGTTTAAAGATTATTGTTTATTGGCTGAGTTTCCTACTGATTTGCCTGCATCGATTGTGTCCCTTTTGCAGGAATTTGAGGATGTGTTTCCGGAAGAAACACCGAAGGGATTGCCACCTTTTCGTGGCATTGAGCATTAGATTGATTTCATTCCAGGTGCTACCATTCCAAATCGACCAGCTTATCGAACTAACCCTGAAGAGATGAAAGAGCTTCAAAGAAAAGTTACAGAGTTGATGGATAATGGTTATATTCAAGAAAGTTTGAGTTCATGTGCTGTTTCGGTGCTGTTAGTGCCGAAGAAAGATGGGTCTTGGAGGATGTGCATAGATTGTAGAGCTATGAATCAGATTACGATTAACTATCATCATCCCATTCCTAGACTTGATGACATGTTGGATGAGCTTTGTGGGGCCTTCATCTTCTCCAAAATTGATTTGAAGAGCGGTTATCATCATATTCGCATGTGAGAAGGCGACGAGTGGAAGACAGCCTTCAAAACCAAGCTAGGTTTGTATGAATGGTTAGTGATGCCTTTTGGTTTAACTAACGCAACACACCTAGTACTTTCATGCGTTTGATGAATCATGTTTTGCGATCCTTTATTGGCAAATTTTGTGTTGTGTACTTTAACGATATTTTGATTTATAGCAAGACTTTGCAGGATCATGCAGAACATTTGACAGCTGTTTTGCAAACATTGCGAGAAGAGAAGTTGTTCGGTAACATGGAGAAATGTGTGTTTTGTACTGACAAACTTACATTTCTTAGTTACATTGTTAGTGCACAGGGTGTTGAAGTCGATCCTGAGAAGATAAAAGCAATTCCGGAATGGCCACGACCGACATCGATTACTCAGGTTAGATCATTTCATGGTTTAGCTAGTTTTTATTGACGATTTGTTCCTAACTTCAGTTCTATTACCGCCCCCTTAACCGGGATTATTAAGAAGAATTCCAGCTTCTTGTGGGGTAAAGAACAAGAAGATGCCTTTCTGAAAATTAAGGACTATTTGACGAAAGCACCAGTGTTAGCCTTACCTGACTTTGATAAAACTTTTGAAATTGAATGTGATGCTTCTGGAGTTGGTATAGGCGTAGTTTTAATCAGGAAAAGAGGCATGTTGCATATTTCAGTGAGAAACTGAGTGGAGCGACATTGAATTATCCGGTTTACGATAAATAGATGTATGCACTGATTTGGGCATTGGAGACGTGGCAGCATTACTTGTTGCCTAAGGAGTTTGTGATCCACAATGACCACGAGGCTTTGCGATATATCACAGGTCAGCATAAATTAAATAAACAACATGCTAAATGGGTTGAATTCTTAGAGTCTTTTCCTTATGTCATTCGTTACAAAAAGGGTAAAGACAATGTCGTTGTTGATGCTTTATCACGAAGATATGCACTATTGAGTTATCTTGATTCACATTTGATTGGATTTGCATATATTCGTGAGTTATACCCTACTGATCCTGATTTTAGAGATAACTATAATGCTTGTGAGAATGGTGCAGATGGAAAGTTTTACAGGCATGATGGTTATCTTTTCAAAGAGAATAGGATATGCATTCCACAGGGTTCCATGCGTGATATATTGATCCGTGAATCTCATGAAGGTGGATTGTTGGGTCATTTTGGAGTCACCAAGACGTTACATACCTTGAAGGAGCATCTATTTTAGCCTAAGATGTGCAGGGACGTTGAAAGGTATTGTGAACGTTGTTTTGCTTGTCAGAAAGCCAAATCGATGGTTTCACCACATGGTATGTACTTACCTTTACCTATTCATGATTCCCCTTGGACTGATATATCGATGGATTTTGTCTTGGGATTGCCTTGAACTAAGACATGTAGAGATAGCATATTTGTTGTGGTTGATAGGTTCTTGAAAATGGCGCATTTCATTACATGCCATAAAACTGATGATGTTGTTAATGTGGCTAACTTGTTCTTTAGAGATGTTGTGCGTTTACATGGTATTCCTAGGTCGATTGTTTCTGACAGGGATGTGAAGTTTTTGAGTCACTTTTGGAGGACTCTTTGGAGCAAATTAGGTATGAATCTTGTGTTTTCTACTACTTGCCATCCCAGACTGATGGACAAACTGAAGATGTTAATAGAGTTTTATCTACTTTACTTCGATCCATCATCAAAAAGAACATAAAAACTTGGGAAGATTGTTTGCCACATGTTGAGTTTGCTTATAACCATGTTGTACATTTTGCTACTAGAATGTCACCATTTGAGGTTGTTTATGGTTTTAACCCTTTTACGCCTCTAGATTTGTTGCCTTTGCCACAGGAACAGGTGACGAATAGGATGGTCAAAGCAAAGCTGAATATGTGAAGAAGTTGCATCAACAGGTTAAGGAGAACCTGAAATGAAGGACTCAGCAATACGAGAAGCAAGCGAACAAAGGAAGGAAGCGAGTCACCTTTGATGTTGGAGATTGGGTTTCGGTTCATTTCCGAAAGAACGATTTCCATCCCAAAGGCGGTCCAAGCTGTTATCACGAGGAGATGGTCCTTTTCAGGTGTTAGAGAAATTGAATGACAATGCCTACAAGTTGGATTTACCAGGTGAAAACATTGTAAGTGCAACATTTAATGTTTCTGATTTAACCCCTTATGACAACTCTACAGATTTGAGGACAAATCCTTTTCAAAAAGGGGGATGATGTGAGCACATCTTTGCCACCAAAGTACTTTGACCCGGAGGTTCTTCCAATAGGACCCATCACACGGTCTTAGGCTAAACAATTCAGGGAAGCTCTATCCCTAACTTGTTCTAACATTCAAGATTCATTAGATCATGTTTATGCCTTAGATAATAGGAATTTTAATGTGTTGCATGCTGATATGTGACATATTTATGTTATACTATTTATTAGGTGTGTTTAAATATGTATATAATATGTTAAGTGTGTTTTGAATAAGCTGCCACGTGGATGCTTCGTGGGACGGGATGCCACGTAGGCTGCCACACGTGCACTGGTACACTCCCCAACATGTATGAGGCTTTTCAGCTACTTCTGGACTTGTCAGCTGAAGTTGAGCTGAGGGGAACTGAGCTGAAATGAGCTAGCTAAGAGTGTTAAGAGCTGAACTGAGCTGGGAGCTAAGCCTCTGAGCTGCCTTGAGCTGAGGGTGAGCTGGTCACACTCTCCTGAGGTGAAGATGAGCTGGTTACACTCTTTTGAGCTGGGGCTGAGCTGCATACACTCTCGTCAGCTGAAGATGAGTTGCATACACTCACTTGAGCTAGTGTCCTCCTATGTACATGTTACAAAACAATGAAACTCCTATCAAAGCTTTGTAAATTTATTGAACACACATCCTCCAAGTTTCGTCTTTCTTTGGTACTAACAGCACTGGTACATCACACAGACTCAAACTCTCTCGAATTTACCACTTGTCCAACAACTCAAAAATCTGTCTTTGAAGTTCCTTCGTCTCTTCAGGGTTACTTCGGTATGTTGGTCGGTTTGGAATCCTGGCTCCTGGAATAAAATCAATCTGATGTTCAATGCCACGAAGAGAGGGCAAACCCTTCAGTGTTTCATCAGGAAACACATCCTCAAACTCCTGCAAAAGAGATGAAATAGAAGCAGGCAAATCACTAGGAATCTCAGCCAATGAACAATTGTCTTTAAATAACAAAATAAGCAAAGAATGCTGAGAGGAAAGACATTTCCTGATTTCCTTGCTGCTTGCGTACACATTCATCTTCTTTTTCCCTCGAGCTTCTTCGATATTCTTTTGCAATCTCACTTGGTCTTCTTGCACTCGACTTGGTGTCAAATGTGCCAAGGTGATCTTCTTATCTACATACATAAAAGAACACTTGTTCGTAAAGCCATCATGCATCGCCCTCTTGTCAAACTGCCACAGGTGTCCCTAAAGAAAATGACTTGCATCCATCGAAACGACATCGCAAAGTACTTCATCCTTGTACTTTCCAATGGTAAACGACACTAGAACCTGCTTAGTCACTGATACATGCATGGGAGGGCTAAAGCAATGCATATTGGACAAGACTTCACAAATAGAAGACCAAGGAAGAAGAATTATCGCTAGTCCAACAGGATAATGAACAAGTGCTCAAGCTTCTCTTGACAACAAGTGCTTCACCGGTAGCAAATGTTTGTACCTTGTCATCATCTTCTTCAACGTCCACTGTAGGGGGCTCCCGCTCGTCTTCCTCAGAGTCAGACTTGATCTCGCCACTCTCTAACAACATCATGTCCTTCGATTTGGGCATTGACTGGCAACATGTCCTCGTCCTAAGCACTTAAAACACAAAATGTCTCTTGAACGTTCTTGTGTCACCACCGGCTTATCACGCCTATTTTCAGTAATAGGAGTCTTTAGCTTGCTTGGTTCTGCTTTCTCGCGTATCTGAAGTGGCGCTAGTGGTGCTTGTTTCATGAAATTGTTAGGAGCATTCAATGGATTTGAAAATGATTTAAATGGAGTATTACCTCGATTTGAAGACTTTTTATGTTGCTATCTTTCAACTTTTATTGCCATATGCACCATGTCATCCAACTCAACATAATGCTACAACTCAACAACGTTAGCAATTTCATAATTCAAACCTGTAAGAAATTGTGCTCATACGCTCCAACTCTCCAATTGATGTTGTAGAGAGATGCTTTGATTGCCCGGACCTTTGAATGCAAGCAAGCCTTGTATCACGAATGTTTTCTTGTGAAAATATGTTGAAATGGATGAAATGAGATAGGTTGCGGAAGGATAGTAGTGTTTGTATGTTAAAAGGGTGTAAGGAAAGGAAGATAGAGAAGTAGGAAGATGGTTTCGGATGGTGTATGGAAGATGGTAAAGAGAAAGGATGTTGGTAATATTCAAAGGCTCAAAAAGATGAACATATGCTAAGGAGCATATACCCTAACTTGGATGAGGCCTTGAGGGTGGTAAAAGGACTTACACTGAGAAACAATGGGTGTTTAACAATCTAAAGTATCAAGATGGAAAGAAAAGGGAGACGCCACAAATCAATAAAGATTTGATAAGTCAAGAAGTTCTAAAAAGAACAAGGATGAGAGAAAACCTAACAAAGTAATTTTTATAATCTGAATTGTGTATTTACAAATGAAAATGCATTACATATTTATAGTAAATGAAAGGGGTGGCCGAAATGGTGTGTAGGGGAGAGGGAATGATTCGGCAACCTTGGTGTCTCCTTCCTTTGGCCGAATTGGTGTGATAAGGGCTTGAATAGGTGTTGATAACCTATCAAGCACTATTCGGAAGCCTTGCACCTTTCCAAATTGGCGCCAAGGTGTGTAGAGGTGCCTAGGTTCCCTCCTTTGCTATTCGGCTAGGTAGGAGCCCTTCCATCACTTATCTAGGTAGCTAGTGTCACTAACGGGACCACTGAAGGAGATGGTAGTAGTCAGAGGAGTTGGAGATGAGCTGGACGAGCTAGGCTTGAGCTGACTTGAGTTGAGCTAGCTAGCTGACTTAACTAGCTAAAGGTGAGTAGCTGATTTGAGCTGATCCGAGCTTCCTTTAGCTGAGTGAGCTAGTTTTGAAGTGCCTTTAAGTTGTCCTCTAGCTACTGGAGTGTTTTGGAGCTGAAAAGAATCCTCCTTGGCTCAGAAATCACCCTTTTGCTATTTGAGCTCTTTGAAGCTGTTTTGAGCTGAGTGAGATGGTCCTTTAGTATCCTTGATCTCTTTTAAGACTTCATAAGTGTTCTTGAACCATTTGGCAGCTTTTAGAGTCTTGAAACGGCCAAACAATGTTTTGAGCTGATTTTCACACTTTGAGCTGGAACCGAGCTGTAGCACACTCCCTTGAGCTGTGTTAATATAACCTATGAAGAAAACAATGAATTATATAAGTAATGTCTCCTTTAAATAGTATAGGGACTATAATGCATAAGTATAAAGTAAAGTTTTAAATGATGCAAACTATAATCTAAATATGCAAACATTTGCTTAAGTAAATATGTGGTTTTAAGCTTAAGTATGGGTATCACATATAACATGCTAAGGTCATGAAAATAAAGTATGCAAAACATATACAGAGTATGATGTGATAACATGAATCTAAATAACCAGAAATGAGTGTAGAAAAAGTAAGTAATATGAGAGAAGTAAAGAAAACTCTTGTGTCTTTCATGTTTAAAACACAACATGAAAGTGTGCAAAACTTGCTGATGAATGTGCACACATCATCCCCTCCTTTTGAGCGATTTGTCCTCAAATCGAAGGTTGCTGGTTTAGGACCGTCTCTTGTATGAATGATAGAACCTTGGTGTGCTTCCTTTCCAAGTTTCTTCGTAGTTTTCTGCAAAGAAAAAGAAAAAGAAACATGTGCCTGATTGGGGTTAGAATAAACTGATTTGATCACAGGGCGTGTCAAAAGACATTCCCTAATCATTTCAATATTGCCGCTCATTTGGTCATCCTTGGCTTTGAGTTTTGCTTGAGCCTTTTCTTGCTTCCATGCCTCCACATTTTGTTTCATCAAATCCTGATCATGCTGCACTTGTTTAGGAGTCATTCCCATGAGAACAATCTTTTTTCCTCCATGCTTGAATATGAACCGATTTGAGTAGCAATCATGCATGGTTCTTCGATCATATTGCCATGGCCTCCCGAGTAGTATATGGCTAGTGTGCATGGGTACAACATCACACAGAACTTCATCTTTGTAAGAACCAATGGAGAAAGGAATAAGAACCTGTTTGGTAACCTTTAACTCTCCTGAATCGTTCAGCCACTGAAGCTTGTATGGTGCTGGATGTTTGAGGGTTTTAAGGCCCAATTTGTCTACCATAAGTGTGCTGGCCACATTTGTGCAACTTCCCCCGTCGATGATCAGAAAACAAGCTTTATCTTGAACATGGCACCGGGTGTGGAAGATGTTTTCTCTTTGTTCTTCTTCTGCTGCAATTTGAGCATTTAGGAGTCTCTTGACCACAATTAATTTGCCATCCACAGCAGGGCTGATCTCCTATTCTTTAGATTCTAATTCTTCTTCTTGGATTTCTTCTTCTTTATCTGATGCAATTTCCCCATTGTCCATTAGAAGCATAGTATTCTTGTTAGGACATTGACTAGCAATATGGCCATGTCCTAAGCATTTGAAGCATTTGATTTCTCTGGACTTGTATGTGGTTCTGATTGCTTCCCTCGAGCATTCTCTACAACAGCCTTACTCTTGGAAGATTCGGCTGGTTCCTTGGCCTGAAAAGGAGTGGCCTTCTTTGGTGCATTAGGAGTCCATTTTGGTGCAGAGTTGATGACGCTCCTAGAGGAAGTCCTCCTACGTTGCTGCCTTTCAATTTTAATGGCCATGTGCACCATTTCTTCAATTTCAATGTAGTGTTGTAATTCCACCACATTAGCAATGTCTGGATTAAACCCTGCTAGAAACCTGGCCATGGTAGCCTCTCGATCTTCCTCCACACATGCATGGATCATGGCAAATTCCATTTCTTTATAATAATCCTCCACGCTTCTGTTGCCTTCTTTGAGGTTCTGCAACTTATAATAGAGATCACGGTGATAATGGTTAGGTACAAATCTTTTTCTCATTATACCTTTCATTTGTGTCCAAGTGCTGATTGGTCTTTCACCGTTTCTTCTCCTAGAACTCTTCAACTGATCCCACCATATCAAAGCATAATCAGTGAATTCCATGGCTGCCAATCGAACCTTCTTCTGTTCAGAATAGTTGTGACATTCGAAAATGTGTTCGACCTTGCTTTCCCATTCTAAATAAGCTTCTGGATCTGTTTTGCCTTAAAAAGGAGGTATGTTAACCCGAATGCTTCCCAAATTGTCATCAACCTGGCCTCGATCTCTTGCATGACTTCTGATGGATACGCCATCCTCTGCATCACTTTCTTCAACAATCTCATGCTGAAAGATATTTCTAGGACGGTTTTGCCTCTCATGTCCCCTATTGCTTCAGTTATCTCCTTGGGAACCTTCAAGCCGATCCATCCTCTCATGAATAGGCTCTAATTCTGCACGTAGAAGCCTTCTCATCTCCTGAATTAGTGCTTGAGTCTGGAGGTTTTGAGTAGGGCGTTCTTCTTCATTGTCACCTGCATTCTGAGACATTTTAAATTGAAAATATGATAGGAATTTAGGACCTCACCAGTTTACACACACAGAATCCTCACGTTCACTCCAAGGAAAGTAAGATGTCGGTCAATTCACTCGTGTTTGCACTCTAGGACTTATTTGGCTTTTACTTGTCCTCTTCTGCTCTCACAAACTCTCTGTGCCTTTTTCCACTCAAATTCTCTCAAAACGAGTTCTTAAGAGAACTAACTCGAACCTGTCAAAACTTTTATTGATAATATGGCATTTGGGCTGCAAAACAATGGTTAGGGTTGGAAATAGAAAGAAAGAAAGAGTTTAAAATGAAAAGGAAAAAATTTTAGGGACTGAAATGTAAGAAAAAAATAAAAATAAGGATACAGATGAAAGAAATGAAGAAAACAGAACGTTACCACAAAACTTGACTTACAAACTGGTCATGAGCAATCAAACTTGAGGAACTTCTCGGAGTTGGTTGCTTGGACGTTTGTACTTCAATCTTCACCCTTTTGAAATTCTGATTTTCTTTTTTTTTTTCTTTTTTTTTGATCTACTTCTGATTTCTTGTGTTTGGAACAATCTGAATTTCCTCTTTTTTGTATTTTTATTATCAGAATTGAAATAAGAAGATATATAGCTTACTTGATTCTTCCTTTTTGCTCTGATTACCACATGATACGCTCCAACTCTCCAATTGATGTTGTAGAGAGAAGCTTTGATTGCCCGGACCTTTGAATGCAAGCAAGCCTTGTATCACGAATGTTTTCTTGTGAAAATATGTTGAAATGGATGAAATGAGATAGGTTGCGGAAGGATGGTAGTGTTTGTATGTCAAAATTGTGTAAGGAAAGGAAGATAGATAAGTAGGAAGATGGTTTCGGATGGTGTATGGAAGATGGTGAAGAGAAAGGATGTTGGTAGTATTCAAAGGCTCAAAAAGATGAACATATGCTAAGGAACATATACCCTAACTTGGATGAGGCCTTGAGGGTGGTAAAAGGACTTAGACTGAGAAACAATGGATGTTGAACAATCTAAAGTATCAAGATGGAAAGAAAAGGGAGACGCCACAAATCAATAAAGATTTGACAAGTCAAGAAGTTCTAAAAAGAACAAGGATGAGAGAAAACCTCACAAAGTAATTTTTATAATTTGAATTGTGTATTTACAAATGAAAATGCATTACATATTTATAGTAAATGAAAGGGGGTGGCCAAAATGGTGTGTAGGGGAGAGGGAATGATTCGGCAGCCTTGGTGTCTCCCTCCTTTGGCCGAATTGGTGTGATAAGGGCTTGAATAGGTGTTGATAACCTATCAAGCACTATTCGGCAGCCTTGCACCTTTCCAAATTGGCGCCAAGGTGTGTAGAGGTGCCTAGGTTCCCTCCTTTGCTATTTCGCTAGGTAGGTGCCTTCCATCACTTATCTAGGTAGCTAGTGTCACTAACTGGACCACTGAAGGAGCTGGTAGTAGTCAGAGGAGCTGGAGATGAGCTGGACGATCTAGGCTTGAGCTGACTTGAGTTGAGCTAGCTAGCTGACTTAACTAGCTAAAGGTGAGTAGCTTATTTGAGCTGATCCTAGCTTCCTTTAGCTGAGTGAACTAGTCTTGAAGTGCCTTTAAGTTGTCCTCTTGCCACTGGAGTGTTTTGGAGCTGAAATGAATCCTCCTTTGCTTAGAAATCACACTTTTGCTATTTGAGCTCTTTGAAGCTGTTTTGAGCTGAGTGAGCTGGTCCTTTAGTATTCTTGAGCTCTTTTAAGACTTCATAAGTGTCCTCGAACCATTTGGCAACTTTTAGAGTCTTGAAACGGCCAAACAATGTTTTGAGCTAATTTTGACACTTTGAGCTAGAACCGAGCTGTAGCACACTCCCTTGAGCTGTGTTAACATAACCTATGAAGAAAACAATGAATTATATAAGTAATGTCTCCTTTAAATAGTATAGGGATTATAATGCATAAGTATAAAGTAAAGTTTTAAATGATGCAAACTATAATCTAAAGATGCAAACATTTGCTTAAGTAAAGATGTGGTTTTAAGCTTAAGTATGGGTATCACATATAACATGCTAAGGTCATGAAAATAAAGTATGCAAAACATATACAGAGTATGATGTGATAACATGAATCTAAATAACCAGAAATGAGTGTAGAAAAAGTAAGTAATATGAGAGAAGTAAAGAAAACTCTTGTGTCTTTCATGTTTAAAACACAACATGAAAGTGTGCAAAACTTGCCGGTGAACGTGCACACATCACGTACCATGGTTGCTTCTCGATCATCCTCGATGTTTGCATGCATCATGGCCATCTCCATCTCCTTGAAATAGACTTTGACGCTCCAAGTACCCAGTTTCAAACTTTGTAATTTCTAATATAAATCATGATGGTAATGAGATGGAACAAACCGTTTTCGCATTAATCATTTCATTTCGTCCCATGTAGCCACTGGACCTTCGCCTGTACGTCTCCGGTTAAGCAGTAATTGATCCCACCATATCAGGGCATAGTTGACAAACTCAATTGCTGCTAAACGAACCTTCTTTTGTTCTGAGTAGTTGTAACACTCGAAAACCTGTTCAACTTTGCTTTCTCAAGCTAAGTATGCATCAGGATTTGTACGTCCCTGAAAAGAAGGAATAACAACCTTAATGTTAGTCAAATTGTCATCTACGTGTTGCACACATCCTTGTCTAAGAGTATGATGTCTCGACGACTGTTTGACTTCATTGTCGTTTATTCCTTCATGGACAGAATTGGATCCTCCATCAATTCTATCCATTCTTGACTGTAATGGCTCCAATGCATTAGCCACCACTCGTTGCATCATACGTTCCAAGGCTTGCATCTGGAGATCCGGTGGCTGTTATCCACCCGAATTATCTTCAGAACCTACCATTTTAACAAACAAAACAACACAATATACAGGTTAGTGAAAAATAAAGAAAGGGACCTCACTGTACACTCAACAAATTCTCACAGATCACTCCAAGGAAAGATCACTCCACAATTGCACTCATGTTTCAGTCGGGAGAATACTTGAATGGCTCTTTTTGTCTCCCTTTCTGATACATGCATGGGAGGGGTGAAACTAATCATCTTGGAATCGGACACGACCCCCTATACGCGAACGTTGAACTTGCAGAAGCGGATAAGGATGTTAGCGCGAATGTTGGATCGGTGAAAAGATGACTGAAGATAGGCGATGACGATGGAGATGGAAGATAAATGAATAAATTGTCCTCGGCACCCTCTTGATTGGAATTAACCAAACAAGCAACCTCAAATGGCTCTAACCCACCCTCTTAGGCGTAGTTACCTAGGCAAGCAGGAGTGTGAAGATCAACAACAAATTCTGACGAACTTGAAAAATCGCTTCTAAAATAAAGAACACAAGTTATACTTCTTGCAAGTCTGAACTCAAAAGAGAACTTTATTTAATCATTCAAATCGTTTATTACAATGTGGTTGAAGCCTCCTTATATAAGCCTTGGAGAAGTTCTAATCCTAGTAAACTTAGGAAATTAAATACAATAAATAAATGTTGAAATCTAATCTCCTAATTACATAAGATACTTCTAATAATAAATAACTATTAAAAATAAATCCTAATTAAATAAATCTGATCCTAATAGATATTGCAGAATCCTATATTGATTTAAATTACAAATAATCAAATAAAATCATGAAAATTCGTAATTATCCAAAAATCTCGTATTAATCCCGTATAGGAATTTCTGCATGCGCTGTCTTTGCTAAAATAGACATATCTTGAGTTCCAGATGTTCGATTGAGGCGTTTCAAGATCCGTTGGAAAGATAATTGATATCCGGACAAGTTTTAAGAAGACATGTTGACCCAAATATGCCTGGATCCCATCTAAAAAGGGGTCGCAAGTTGACTGACGTTTTTGACTTGGAAAACAGTTTTAACTTCTTTTCCAAGATGATTAGTTTCACCCCTCCCATGCATGTATCATTCACCCACTCCTCAAAAAGATTCGCCCTCGAATCTAAACCGGTCAATGGAAGAAGTTCATCAAAGTACCAGGAAAGAGAAGATGTCTTGAAGAATCCTTGTGCATAGTCTCTTTTTGCAATGTAATTTACAATTTCCTTCTCATTGAGATCATCACTATTGTTCTTTTGGTTGCAAAGTGACTCATTCTCATCTTCAGAATTGTTATCAATGCTAGAAGAGAAATAAGCATAAATAGAATTTTGAAAACAATCAATGGTACCTTTTGATTGTAGCGTACCTTCGTCGGTGTTTGTCGTTTGATGGTCATCTTGAATCAGAATAGTAGATTTGTCACTAGAAACAAACACACTACTTACAATTTCTTCTTCATCAATAGGCAAAGTTAAACACTCGATGGTATCGCCTTCCTCATGTTCTTTAGAAGAACAAATTTCTCCATCATGCTTTGAATCACATATTTAAATATCATTAGAAGACATGAATTCGGACAACATATCTCCAATAATTTTTTCTTGAAAATAAGACTTATCTGGACAATCATACCCTGAATGATCTAGTCGACAACAATAATGACATCGAGTCCCCAAAAGAGTAAAATTCAATACGTTGCTCAATGACATCCTCAAGAACGACCTAAATCTGATACCAAATGATACGGACACGGCCCCGTATACGCGAACGTTGAGCTTGCGGAAGCGGATAAGGATGTTGGCGCGAATGTTGGATCGGTGAAAAGATGGTTGAAGATAGGCGATGACGATGGAGATGTAAGGTAAATGGATAAGTTGTCCTCGACACCCTCTTGATCGCTATTAACCAAGCAAGCAACCTCAAACGGCTCTAACCCACCCTCCTAGACGCAGTTACCTAGGCAAGCAGGAGTGTGAAGATCAACAACAAATTCTTACGAACTTGAAGTATCGCTTCTAAAATAAAGAACACAAGTTATACTTCTTGCAAGTCTGAACTCAAAAGAGAACTTTATTTAATCATTCAAATCTTTTATTACAATGTGGTTGAAGCCTCCTTATATAAGCCTTGGAGAAGTTCTAATCCTAGTAAACTTAGGAAATTAAATACAATAAATAAATGTTGAAATATAATCTCCTAATTACAAAAGTAACTTCTAATAATAAATAACTATTAAAAATAAATCCTAATTAAATAAATCTGATCTTAATAGATATTGCAGAATCCTATATTGAGTTAAATTACAAATAATCAAATAAAATCATGAAAATTCGTAATTATCCAAAAATCTCGTATTAATCCCGTATACGAATTTCTGCATGCGCTTTCTTTTCTAAAATAGACATATCTTTAGTTCCAGATGTCCGATTGAGGCGTTTCAAGATCCGTTGGAAAGATAATTGATAGCCGGACAAGTTTTAAGAAGACATGTCGACCCAAATATGCCTGGATCCCATCCAAAAAGGGGTCGCAAGTTGACTGACGTTTTTGACTTGCAAAACAGTTTTAACTTCTTTTCCAAGATGATTAGTGATGAGTGCTCAAATATGACATATTTCATTTGTTATTTTTCTAGATACTGGGACTTCTTGCTGCTTAATCCATGTTGTTTTCGTTATATTTTGTGCAGGGACCCAATTCTGGAAATAGCAGTGAAAATGAGGCATTTCTGCAGTTTTTATTATAATTCTGTCATGACTGGCATCATGGGCACGACACCGGGCACGACGCGTCTGACGTGGCAGTGACGTGACAATGACGTGGCGACTTCTAGAAGCTTCTGGAACGTTCTGAGAGATCTTATCAGCTTATCCGATTATATTCCTGCATTTAAATTTCAAAACATTTGAATTGTTTTATCTTTTGTTTATTATTTTGAATTATCTCATCATTTTATCTTTGTAAATCTAAGCCTATAAATACCACCCTTGGTAAAGGCTTAGATCATGCATCCATCAATCATTTTAGTTTTTACCTTTTGTAAACATTTTAGTTTTAATTCAAGTTCTTTTTCTTCATTTTCTTGTTTCATTTATTTTATGTTATTTAATTATTTTTTCAAAACCAAGTTAAGCATGATAACCAATATCATGCTTAGCTAAATTTCTTGAGCCAAGAGCTAGCTAAATCAATTCTAATCGTGAGAATTGAACATTGCCTAAATTCCTTCAGGAATACATTTTTATCTTTCGGTTTAGATAGTTTGGCAATCGGCCTTACTAAAGTTTTTAATCGTTTTTCAAATCAAAAAGAGCTCGTTGATCTGGAATCGTTTAAAACATAGTTGGGAGGAAGGATCGGCCTGTGGCAATTTCGACTTACTGTGAACACTCTTAGCGGCGGTCCACTAAGGAAAGATAAAATCAGAAGCGATTCTTTTTAAGACAATTTCTGAGTCGGGCTTTTCCTGCTTTCAAAACTAAACACTTTAACGGCGATAGACGTGGCTAATTTGTTTAAGAATCAACCTTCGAAGATAGTCTTGGGAGGATTGGTTACCCGAGAGAGAAGCAAGTTGCGACGGGTTGGGCCTCGCAGACTGTAACCGACATGATCCCCGGAGTAAAAATCTATTTCAATGATCGAAGGAATTGACAAGGCTAGCTCGAGGTTATTTCACATATTTGGTTTTCCTTATTTTTAATTTGTGCATTTTATTTCATTACTTCACTCAATATCAGATCACCCCCCCTTTTATTTCCTTGTCTTGCAGATATTCCTGGGAATCCAAATCCGACAAAATTCAAGTCAAGAAATTCGACTAATCTCCTTGTGAATCGACCCTCTTTCCTTATACTACTTAATTTCTTTATTTTATTAATTGTTGAAAGAGGTTAAATATTTATTTATTTTTGACCGGTTAAACGACGACTTGTCAAAATTGGCGTCGTTGCCGGGGAGATTTATTTTCGGCAATTTTTGACTGATTTTTGTCTTATTTTATGACCAGGAAGAATCCGGGTACTTTTGCTCCATATAACCCGGAAATCGAAGCAAGCGCTCGTAGAACTCACGGCGAAACACTTCGACGAAAGAAGCAACAAAGCACACGACGATCCGAACAGGAATCCACTTCCGAGACCACACCAATCGACGAACCTACACAAGAACCAGAACCGATGGCAGATCAAACAATTCGAGAGCTGAACGCAGCCCCTACCGTGCAACAACCACTATGCATCGCTTTTCCTCAAGGAGATACTCCTTTCGAACTCAAAACGGGCCTAATTCACCTATTACCCACCTTTAATGGCCTCCCTACTGAAAGCCCACATAAACACCTTGCCGAATTTCACATGGTGTGCAGCAGCATGAAACCGCAGAGAGTTTCAGAGGATCAGATAACACTAAGGGCATTTCCTTTTTCTTTAGCCGGAATGGCTAAAGAATGGTTATTTTATTTACCTCCGAATTCTATTAATACATGGGCTGATCTTTCTCGTGTTTTCCTTGACAGGTATTTCCCTGCAGCAAAAGCGACTGAACTTAGGCGAAGCATTTTGAGTATCCAACAAATGCACGACGAATCCCTATATGATTATTGGGAAAGGTTCAAGAAGCTGTGCGCAAGCTGTCTGCAACATGGCCTATCCGAGCAAACACTCCTTCAATACCTATATGAAGGAATGTTACCAATGGACAAAAAGATGGTAGATGCAGCAAGCGGTGGCGCGCTCGTTAACATGACTCCTACTGCAGCGAGAACATTAATCTCCACAATGGCTGCAAACTCGCAGCAATTTGGTTCTACAAGTGAACCCAGCCGACGGGTTCACACAGTAAGCACAATTTCTTTAGAGAATAAAATTGACAATTTGACTAATATTGTGTATTCTCTTGTTTCAGGGGAGATAAAAGCTGCTAAGGTATGTGGAATATGCACTATGCCAGATCACGCAACCGACTTATGCCCATTGTTGCGAGATACGTCTGGTGCCCAAGTTAACGCCATACATAACTTTCTCGGACCTCCCCAAAAACCCTATAACCCACATAGCAATACATTAAATCCCGGTTGGAGAGATCACCCAAACTTGAGCTACGGTAATCAGAATCCGAATTACCAACCTAGGCAACAACCTCCCTACCAAAACCAAGCACCCCAAAAATCCTCGCTTGAGTCTATTGTTGAGAGATTGGCAGTTTCGCAGGAAAAATTCCAAACCCAAACACAATCCCACCTCCAACAAATCGACAAACAAATAAGCCAACTAGCTCAAGCCGTTAGCCGTATAGAATCCCAGGGAAAGTTACCATCCCAAACCGAAACCAACCCAAGGGAAAACGTTAGTGCGATAACTTTGCGTAGTGGAACAGTGGTAACGCCTAAACCGCCCAAGCAAGATGAGCAAAAAACCGACGAGCAAGGCATCTCTCCAAAGAACCATAACGAAAAGTCTCCACCCATTGCAGGTAACTCTAAATCCAATATTTCTGTTTCTACTTACGAACCTGTTCCTCCTTTTCCAGGTAGATTGGCGAAACAAGATAAAAATGAGGAAGAGAAGGAAATTTTGGATATATTCAAAAAGGTGGAAATCAACATTCCACTTTTGGATGTTATTCGGAAGGTCCCTAAGTACGCAAAATTTTTGAAAGATCTATGCACAAACCGAAGGCGATTGTCTGGGAATGAGAAAGTTAACCTTGGTGAGAACGTTTCGGCTATTCTTCAAAGACCATTGCCACCAAAGTACAAGGATCAAGGTATGTTTGTGATTCCTTGTAAAATTGGGAATGTTGGGATAAAAAGAGCGATGTGCGATTTAGGCGCATCTATCAACGTCATGCCGTTAAGCGTCTACAACAAAATCTCGACTGAACCTTTGAAGGAAACGCGAGTGACGGTTCAACTAGCTGATCATTCAGTTATCTACCCCGAGGGAGTACTAGAAAACGTGTTGGTACAAGTAAAAAATCTTATTTTCCCTGCTGATTTTTATATAATTGACATGGAAAATGATCGCAGCAACAACGGATCCAAAATCTTGCTTGGCCGACCTTTCCTATCAACCGCGCATACAAAGATCGGTGTCCGCGATGGCATCTTAACTATGGAATTTGATGGGGAAGTAGTTAAATTTGATATGTATAAAGCTATGAAGTATCCTGATTCGGTCGCAAGTTTAAATTTCGTTGATATTATAGATCCGTTAGCTAATGATTTGATCGAAACTGATATGTGTTATGAATTTTGTAGGGAATTCGCAGATCTCGACGATAAAAACAAAGGCGAAATCATTTCAAATCTTTCTTCCCTTTCTGATTTTCGATTAATTCCAATTCGAACTAAACATTTTCCATCAATTTTGCAGGAACCAAAGCCAAGGTTGGAATGGTTTGATTATATATTTTTAGGCGACAACCAAACTTTGCCAAACATCATCTTGAGTAAGTTGTCATCTTGGGAAAGAGGTAGAAGCTTAGTTGCTGTTTTGCACACAAAAAGAAAGATGAAGGAAGATGTTAAAACGACGAGCGATGGACATTATCGATTATTTGAAGACCTTTATTTTGAAGAACCAAAAATTTAGCAAAGGTCGTCGAGCTAAACGACGTTAAACAAAGCGCTAAATGGGAGGCAACCCATTGGTTTATTTTTCGTTAATTTTTACTTTTTTAATTTATGCTTCATTTTTTTCTTTTTTTTTGCCTTAATAAATTTTGTTTTTCATTTGCAGGATTCATTTCGAATGCAGCAGGACAATTAAATTCCCACAGCCAAAGTGCACTGTTTCATTAAACGTGGTGCACTTTAGCACGCTCAATGAACGATGCACGATAGCCCCAAGCCCTTCCCCCTTAAGCATATCGTCAAACTCTCCCCCTTTTCCCTTTCTTTCTTTCCCGCAAAACCTCCAAATCCCTAAAAACACAACACACCCAGCCGCAAACCCACTCAGCCACAATGCCCCGCACCTCCTCCATGCCGCGATGGTCGATGACGGCAAACCCCCAGCCCCGGTCGAGAACCCCACTCATACGGCTTCCACCACACCTCCGCCTTCTCCCCCAGCCGACAGCCGCCATTCGCAGCTCTCCAACAGCACCGCTGGACCAAGCTCCACCCACCGGCCGCCTTCTCGACGGTCACCATCACCATCATCACAATCATCGTTGATCACGGGGAGTTCTCTTTACCCCTCTTTGCCTTACTTTTTTTTTAAATTATTTTCTCTGAATTGGGGCAATTCACTTAAGTGAGGGGGAGGGTAAATTACCACTTGTCTGCTTGTTTGATAATATGTTTTGATTTTGATTAAACCTTAAGATGAATTTTTTCTTGCCATTACTTGTTGTCCAGCATATTGTACTTGCTCTAGTACTTAAGAGTGATTGAATTGGAGCATTTTTGATAACCAAATGATATGGGTAATCTGCAGTTTGACATTTTTTTTAATTACTCTTGATAGTGTTAATTAAATTTCTCGCCTAGCTTAGTCAAATTAGCCCAATTTTGGTAAGATTTGAGCCTTGAGCATGCATTCTTCATATTATGCTCGTTTCTTTTTCTTGAGAGTGTCATCTTGAATTTTAGGAATCTAGAACTTGTGGCTTGCTTACAATTTGAGACTACACTAAGAACGAAGTGCTTTAAAATGATTTAGGCATTAGGCTTTAAACCTCTTCCTTCCCTTTCATTTTAATTTACCCTTTCTCATCGCCTAGTGAGCCTTTGTTAGCCTTACACCCCATTTCCTTGGCTTAACCACTTTTTGATTGATCAAATGCTAGAAACTATATTACTAGGCAAATAAGGAGCTGCAATTCGAATAAAGGGCATGATTCTTCGAAATGAAAAAAGAAAAAAAAAACAGAATAGAGGAAGCAATTGCTTCGGAAAAAAAGGGGGAAAAGAAAAAAAGAATAAAAAACAGTTTCGAAAAGAAGAAAAGAAAAAATGTGTGTTTTGCTTGCCCATTTTTAGCTCCTTTTTAATGTCTTCACTGCGAATGTTTGAAATATCTTGCATTGATCATCTACTTTTGCCTTTTCTTTCCATCTTTCTATCCTTTTTTCTAAACCCACATTACACCTTGAACAAAGACCTAATGATTTTTGCACATCGATTCTATTAAAGTAGTGGAGAATTGAACTTGTTACAAGCTTATGGAAACCTTTGTTCATGCATGACTTTGAGTGTTTCTGCTTTAAATTTACCTTTAAAACACTTTGAGTGCTCTTGAGTGTACCTTGGTGAGGATTAAGACTAGGTTAAGATTTGATTAGTGCTTGATAGGTAATTGGAAGAGATAAGGACTGATCTTTGCTCGCATCCATTTGGTTTGATAATGTTTTCTTTCATGATACTCCAATTGCGCTAGAACTCTTATGATTATGTTTGATGCATGTAATGGCTTGAGAAATGCATTCTTTGGTTTATGTTTTTTCGGACATACTTGAGGACAAGTATGAGACAAGTGAGGGGGAATTTGATGAGTGCTCAAATATGACATATTTCATTTGTTATTTTTCTAGCTACTGGGACTTCTTGCTGCTTAATCCATGTTGTTTTCGTTATATTTTGTGCAGGGACCCAATTCTGGAAATAGCAGTGAAAATAAGGCATTTCTGCAGTTTTTATTATAATTCTGTCATGACTGGCATCATGGGCACGACACCGGGCATGACGCGTCTGACGTGGCAGTGACGTGACAATGACGTGGCGACTTCTAGAAGCTTCTGGAACGTTCTGAGAGATCTTATCAGCTTATCCGATTATATTCCTGCATTTAAATTTCAAAACATTTGAATTGTTTTATCTTTTGTTTATTATTTTGAATTATCTCATCATTTTATCTTTGTAAATCTAAGCCTATAAATACCACCCTTGGTAAAGGCTTAGATCATGCATCCATCAATCATTTTAGTTTTTACCTTTTGTAAACATTTTAGTTTTAATTCAAGTTCTTTTTCTTCATTTTCTTGTTTCATTTATTTTATGTTATTTAATTATTTTTTCAAAACCAAGTTAAGCATGATAACCAATATCATGCTTAGCTAAATTTCTTGAGCCAAGAGCTAGCTAAATCAATTCTAATCGTGAGAATTGAACATTGCCTAAATTCCTTCGGGAATACATTTTTATCTTTCGGTTTAGATAGTTTGGCAATCGGCCTTACTAAAGTTTTTAATCGTTTTTCAAATCAAAAAGAGCTCGTTGATCTGGAATCGTTTAAAACATAGTTGGGAGGAAGGATCGGCCTGTGGCAATTTCGACTTCCTGTGAACACTCTTAGCGGCGGTCCGCTAAGGAAAGATAAAATCAGAAGCGATTCTTTTTAAGACAATTTCTGAGTCGGGCTTTTCCTGCTTTCAAAACTAAACACTTTAACGGTGATAGACGTGGCTAATTTGTTTAAGAATCAACCTTCGAAGATAGTCTTGGGAGGATTGGTTACCCGAGAGAGAAGCAAGTTGCGACGGGTTGGGCCTCGCAGACTGTAACCGACATGATCCCCGGAGTAAAAATCTATTTCAATGATCGAAGGAATTGACAAGGCTAGCTTGAGGCTATTTCACATATTTGGTTTTCCTTATTTTTAATTTGTGCATTTTATTTCATTACTTCACTCAATATCAGATCACCCCCCCCTTTTATTTCCTTGTCTTGCAGATATTCCTGGGAATCCAAATCCGACAAAATTAAAGTCAAGAAATTCGACTAATCTCCCTGTGAATCGACCCTCTTTCCTTATACTACTTAATTTCTTTATTTTATTAATTGTTGAAAGAGGTTAAATATTTATTTATTTTTGACCGGTTAAACGACGACTTGTCAATTAGTTTCACCCCTCCCATGCATGTATCATTCCCCCACTCCTCAAAAAGATTCGCCCTCGAATCTAAACCGGTCAATGGAAGAAGTTCATCAAAGTACCAGGAAAGAGAAGATGTCTTGAAGAATCCTTGTGCATAGTCTCTTTTTGCAATGTAATTTACAATTTCCTTCTCATTGAGATCATCACTATTGTTCTTTTGGTTGCAAAGTGTCTCATTCTCATCTTCAAAATTGTTATCAATGCTAGAAGAGAAATAAGCATAAATAGAATTTTGAAAACAATCAATGGTACCTTTTGATTATAGCGTACCTTCGTCGGTGTTTGTCGTTTGATGGTCATCTTGAATCAGAATAGTAGATTTGTCACTAGAAACAAACACAATACTTACAATTTCTTCTTCATCAATAGGCAAAGTTAAACACTCGATGGTATCGCCTTCCTCATGTTCTTTAGGAGAACAAATTTCTCCATCATGCTTTGAATCACATATTTCAATATCATTAGAAGACATGAATTCAGACAACATATCTCCAATAATTTTTTCTTGAAAATAAGACTTATCTGGACAATCATACCCTGAATGATCTAGTCGACAACAATAATGACATCGAGTCCCCAAAAGAGTAAAATTCAATACGTTGCTCAATGACATCCTCAAGAACGATCTGAATATGATACCAAATGATACGGACACGGCCTCGTATACGCGAACGTTGAGCTTGCGGAAGCGGATAAGGATATTGGCGTGAATGTTGGATCGGTGAAAAGATGGCTGAAGATAGGTGATGACGATGGAGATGGAAGATAAATGGATAAATTGTCCTCGACACCCTCTTGATCGCAATTAACCAAGCAAGCAACCTCAAACGGCTCTAACCCACCCTCCTAGACGCAGTTACCTAGGCAAGCAGGAGTGTGAAGATCAACAACAAATTCTTACGAACTTGAAGAATCGCTTCTAAAATAAAGAACACTAGTTATACTTCTTGCAAGTCTGAACTCAAAAGAGAACTTTATTTAATCATTCAAATCTTTTATTACAATGTGGTTGAAGCCTTCTTATATAAGCCTTGGAGAAGTTCTAATCCTAGTAAACTTAGGAAATTAAATACAATAAATAAATGTTGAAATCTAATCTCCTAATTACATAAGTAACTTCTAATAATAAATAACTATTAAAAATAAATCCTAATTAATTAAATCTGATCTTAATAGATATTACAGAATCCTATATTGATTTAAATTACAAATAATCAAATAAAATCATGAAAATTCGTAATTATCCAAAAATCTCGTATTAATCCCTTATAGGAATTTCTGCATGCACTGTCTTTGCTAAAATAGACATATCTTGAGTTCCAGATATCCGATTGAGGCGTTTCAAGATCCGTTGGAAAGATAATTGATAGACGGACAAGTTTAAAGAAGACATGTCGACCCAAATATGCCTGGATCCCATCCAAAAAGGGGTCTCAAGTTGACTGACGTTTTTGACTTGCAAAACAGTTTTAACTTCTTTTCCAAGATGATTAGTTTCACCCCTCCCATGAATGTATCACCAACGGATCTTGAAACGCCCCAATCGGACATCTGGAACTCAAGATACGTCTATTTTAGCAAAGACAGCGCATGCAGAAATTCCTATACGGGATTATTACGAGATTTTTGGATAATTACGAATTTTCAAGATTTTATTTGATTATCTGTAATTTAAATCAATATAGGATTCTACAATATCTATTAGGATCATATTTATTTAATTAGGATTTTATTTTTAGTATTTATTTATTATTAGAAGTTACTTATGTAATTAGGAGATTCGAATGGTTAAAAAAGTTCTCTTTTGAGTTCAGACTTGCAAGAAGTATAACTTGTGTTCTTTATTTTACAAGTGATTTTTCAAGTTCGTCCGAATTTGTTGTTGATCTTCACACTCTTGCTTGCCTAGGTAACTGCGTCTAGGAGGGTGGGTTAGAGCCGCTTGAGGTTGCTGGCTTGGTTAATTGCGATCAAGAGGGTGCCGAGGTCAATTTATCCATCTATCTTCCATCTACATCGTCATCGCCTATCTTCAGCCATCTTTTCACTGATCCAGCATTCTCCATCAACATTCGCGCCAACATACTTATCTGCTTCCGCAAGCTCAACGTTCGTGTATACGAGGCCCCATCCGTGTCATTTGATACCAATTGACTAAGTTATCAACGTGGCAGCTTGGATGATGTGTGTGCATGTGTGAGGCCGAAACCAGCCTTCTTCATGTGTGTATGTGCAGCAAAGTGAAGATAAGAAGGAGAAGTTAATTGTTTGAATTCCAAACATATTAACACATGTTAAATGTGTTAAACATGGCGCCATCTTTTCAAATGCATGGCTAGGAATGCATGCCGCCCAAAGGAGGAGTTTATGTGTTTGAATTTAATTTTTTTTAATTAATTTCAGCCACATAATCAAATTCGGCCACCCTCCTCTTTCTCCTATATATATGTGTTCTAAACAACGTATAAGGGTTAGACTTTTTGAATGAAAAATTATTTGTGAGTTTTCTCCCAAATTCGGTTCTTTTTAGAACTTCTTTGACATTTCAGGCTTAGTTTTATTGTGTCAAATTTCCTTGATACTTCGGGTTCCTAGATTGCTATCTAGAGGGTCCAAGTCTGTTGACGTTGAACGTATTGGATTCGGGTTTGCATAACAAATTGTGCGAGTTCTTTCGAGTTCTTCGTTGTTCAAGTTTCCATCAAATTTCCAAAAAGTTTTTGCCATTTTTGAGCACTCAAGACGGCCATGGATGAACGTTGAAGCATTCATCTTCCTCCTTCTTCAAATCTGTCCAAAGATTCCAGCAACTTCTTCTCTTTTTTCTTTTGTTTTCTTTCACCGTTTTTCGTGTAATTCTAAGCCTAAAAATAGCATCTTTGTTTTGTTTAATTGCAGTGAAATGCTTGCTTCAATCCTAGATCCGTATCACTTAAGGAACGTTGTTTCGACAAGCAACACCCTTATCAAAAGAAAAGTTGGCGTGAACTATAAGGAACTGTTAGTGAAAGGATTTATTGATCTAGGAGGTAGGAATCGAAAACAAAGAGCTGAAACCTTGATGAAAGATCATGATGTTTCCAAAAAATCGTGTACCTTCACAAACAGTCATGATGTTACCAACCAACACCACGAGGAGGTTGAAGGGATTAATGCCCTTACCAAAGGGTGTGATGATTCCAATCATTGCAAAGAAGAACCCCAAAGGACATGTGCCTATTCGAAACAGGATATGATTAGGAAGTGTCCCTTGACACTACCTATGATCGATGTTGTTTTTGCTAACCAAAGACCAAAAGATGTTTCTTTCTTTGTTTTGCAGATTTATCCTAAGGAAAGCATTCCGTTAAAGGGAGAAGTTGAAAATTCAGACACCCCAACAGCAAGAGAATGTCAAAAAAAAAAAACAAGACCATTCGATTTGAGGACAAATTGCTCAAAAGAAAGAGGGGATGATGTGTGCACGTTTCTACTCACATTCATTATGCTTTCATCTTTTTATCAAGCATGAAAGAAGAGGGAGTTCTTCCTTACTTTATAATCTATTTACTTATTTATGCATTATATAATATGCTTGGATTATCATATGTTATCATTCATTTTTATATCATATGATATTCATGCATTACATAAACCACATCTTTACCTTAATTTCAGCACATTAGTTCATTTTAGCTTATTTTACTTAAATACATTTGAACTTGATACGAACACGGCCCCGTATACGCGAACGTTGAGCTTGTGGAAGCGAATAAGGATATTGGCGCGAATGTTGGATCGGTGAAAAGATGGCTGAAGATAGGCGATGACGATGGAGATGGAAGATAAATGGATAAATTGTCCTCGGCACCCTCTTGATCGTAATTAACCAAGCAAGCAACCTCAAGCGGCGCTAACCCACCCTCCTAGACGCAGTTACCTAGGCAAGCAGGAGTGTGAAGATCAACAACAAATTCTGACGAACTTGAAGAATCACTTCTAAAATAAAGAACACAAGTTATACTTCTTGCAAGTCTGAACTCAAAAGTGAACTTTTTTTAATCATTCAAATCTTTTATTACAATGTGGTTGAAGCCTCCTTATATAAGCCTTGGAGAAGTTCTAATCCTAGTAAACTTAGGAAATTAAATACAATAAATAAATGCTGAAATCTAATCTCATAATTACATAAGTAACTTCTAATAATAAATAAATATTAAAAATAAAATCCTAATTAAATAAATCTGATCCTAATAGATATTGTAGAATCCTATATTGATTTAAATTACAAATAATTAAATAAAATCATGAAAATTCATAATTATCCAAAAATCTCGTATTAATCCCGTATAGGAAATTCTGCATGCACTGTCTTTGCTAAAATAGACATATCTTGAGTTCCAGATGTCCGATTGAGGCTTTTCAAGATCCGTTAGAAAGATAATTGATAGCCGGACAAGTTTTGAGAAGACATGTCGACCCAAATATGCCTGGATCCCATCCAAAAAGGGGTCGCAAGTTGACCGACGTTTCTGACTTGAAAAACAATTTTAACTTCTTTTCCAAGATGATTAGTTTCACCCCTCTCAAGCATGTATCATTCCCCCACTCCTCAAAAAGATTCGCCCTCGAATCTAAATCGGTTAATGGAGAAATTTCATCAAAGTACTGGGAAAGAGAATATGTCTTGAAGGAACCTTGTGCTTAGTCTCTTTTTGCAATGTAATTTACAAGTTCCTTCTCATTGAGATCATCACTATTGTTCCTTCGGTTGCAAAGTGTCTCATTCTCATCTTCAAAATTGTTATTAATGCTATAAGAGGAATAACCATAAATAGAATTTTGAAAACAATCAATGATACCTTTTGATTGTAGCGTACCTTCGTTGGTGTTTGTCGTTTGATGATCATCTTGAATTGGAATAGTAGGTATGTCACTGGAAACAAACACACTACTTACAATTTCTTCCTCATCAATACGCAGGGTTAAACTCTCGATGGTATCGCCTTCTTCATGTTCTTTAGGAGAACAGATTTCTTTATCATGTTTCGAATCACAGATTTCAATATCATTAGAAGACATGATTTCAGACAACATATCTCTCAAAAAAAATTTCTTGAAAATAAGACTTATCGGGACAATCATACCTGGAATGATCTAGTCGACAACAATAATGACATCGAGTCCCCAAAAGAGTAAAATTCAATACGTTGCTCAATGACATCCTCAAGAATGATTTGTCTCTGATACCAAATGATACGAACACGGCCCCGTATACGCGAACGTTGAGCTTGTGGAAGCGAATGTTGGATCGGTGAAAAGATAGCTGAAGATAGGCGATGGCGATGGAGATGGAAGATAAATGGATAAATTGTCCCCGGCACCCTCTTGATCGTAATTAACCAAGCAAGCAACCTCAAGCGGCTCTAACCCACCCTCCTAGACGTAGTTACCTAGGCAAGCAGGAGTGTGAAGATCAACAACAAATTCTGACAAACTTGAAGGATCGCTTCTAAAATAAAGAACACAAGTTATACTTCTTGCAAGTCTGAACTCAAAAGAGAACTTTTTTAATCATTCAAATCTTAATTACAATGTGGTTGAAGCCTCCTTATATAAGCCTTGGAGAAGTTCTAATCCTAGTAAACTCAGGAAATTAAATACAATAAATAAATGCTGAAATATAATCACCTTATTACATAAGTAACTTCTAATAATAAATAAATATTAAAAATAAAATCCTAATTAAGTAAATCTGATCATAATAGATATTGCTGAATCCTATATTGATTTGAATTACAAATAATTAAATAAAATCATGAAAATTCGTAATTATCCAAAAATCTCGTTTTAATCCCGTATAGGAATTTCTGCATGCACTGTCTTTGCTAAAATAGACATATCTTGAGTTCTAGATGTCCGATTGAGGCGTTTCAAGATCCGTTGGAAAGATAATTGATAGCCGGACATGTTTTAAGAAGTTATATCGACCCAAATATGCATGGATCCCATCCAAAAAGGGGTCTCAAGTTGACCGACATTTCTAACTTGCAAAACTATTTTAACTTCTTTTCCAAGATGATTAGTTTCACCCCTCTCATGCATGTATCAGAACTTATGTTATTTTATTTGGTTTTCTTTGTTTACATGTTAGACACTGCTCAAGGGACTAGTGGCCAGCTCAATTTCAGCTCAAAGGCTTCCTATGAGCTCAAAACAGCTCATTGTTGATTTGCAACCTTGCAAGATTTATTTCAGCACCAAAACACTCCTATGGTTCAAGGGCAGCTCAAGGACACTAATGGATCAGCTCACTTAGCTAGAGGAAGCTCCATTCAGCTCAAATCATCACTCAACTTTAGCTAGCTAAAAAAGCTAGCTCGCTCAGCTCGATACAGCTCAACCTCAGCTCAATCAGCTCATTTCAGCTCACCCTACAACTACTAGCTCAAGTGTGTGGACACCCCAAGGGTCACCTACCAGCCGAATCATCATGGAAGCTTCCAAGGACCCATTCGGCCAAGGGAGGGAAAGCATGGCACCATTCCCATGCTTGGCGCCAATGTGGAGAGGCACCAAGGATCGAAGCATCACCGATAGCTTATCAACCCCTCTTCAAGGCGTATCACACCATTTCTGCCACCATGAAGGGATGCAACCCATGTCGAATCATCCCCACCCCGTTGTACATGCCCATTCGGCGTTCCCCTTAGAAAACTATAAATAGGAATGTCATTTTCATTTGTAAGACACACCTTTGATATCAATATATTTCTTTTGTGAGTTTATCTCTCATTCTTGTTCTTTTAACAACTTCTTGATTTATCAAATCATTTTATTGATTTGTGGCGTCTCTCTTATTTCACCTTGACTTATCAAAGCCTTATTCAAGTTTGGGTTTATGCTTCTTGGCATAAGTTCATCTTTTTGAGATTTGAATACTATCCATCTTATTTCTTTCATCATCCTTCCTTCACCATCCGAAAAATCCATCTTCCTACACATCAATCCTCATTTCCTTCATCCCTTTTACCATACAAACACTACCATCCTTATGCATCCTACCCTATCTACACCATTTCCAATCCTTTTCATCAAGAAGACGATCATGCAACAAGGCTTACTTGCATTCTAAGGTCCAGGCAATCAAAGCTTCTCTCAACAATGCCAATTGGAGAGTTGGAGCGCATCATTCAACATGTTTGACCAAGTTGAGCGAGGGAGAATCTTTACACTCCGGGTTGCCTATCTAATCGCGGGTAGGAGGGTCGGTTTTAAGCCATATCATGGAGGCTTCCTAGTTAATTGCAAGTAGGAGGGTTCCGCGGGAATCTCTACGATTCCAAAACTCCAAATCCATCTTGTTCAAGTCTTCACCATTGCGCCATCTTCCACAAACATATCTAAAATTTCTAGATTCATTTTTCTTTACATAGCACTTATCTTTCTTTATCTTTTTCGTTCAATTCCTTCTTATTTACTTCTAATCTTCTTATTCACCTTTGAACCTTTAACTTTGGGCTTTTATTTTAAGAATTTTCAAGAAACACCATTGCATATTCTCTTGAAATTCCAGATTTTTCCAGATTCAAAGTTTCTTGATAAAGTCAGTGCCCTATGCTTGTTTCCAAGTGATTTCGAGAGTTTCCAACGTTTTAGCAAGCCCTACATCAGTTGGTATATGATTGGGCACAATTTTTGGGCAAAAAATTCAAGTTTGGTCGAATTTGGGAGGGTTCCAATCTCAATCTGCCGCAACTTTGCAAGCTGGGTTGTTTTCAGCATTTTAGGGTTCTTTTTTCCAATAAACCCTAATTTTCATTTTCTTGCTGTTTTATTTTATTTTTTACGACAAAAAATAAAAAGAAATAAAAAGAAAAGAAAATAAAGAAACAAGAACAACTCAATCAGCATGCAAAGCAAGTGCTAAGCATCACGCCTATTCCCATACATATTGCATATCGTTTGGACTCTCATGATTGCTTTCCAGGTTTTAAGAGTTTGCCTATTTCACTTCTTTTGCTCTTAGATTTCATTTAAGTTCTTTTGTTTGCCTTTTTTTTCTCGGTTACATTATCTAACACCTTTTCATTTTCTTGTGTTAGTAGGATTCTAAAAGTTGCATGATGATACATTCACGGGACAAGCCCAAATCAACGATGGACAAACATTCTCTCTTGGACCAACCACACGAACCAAGTCCAAGATCCTTAAGGATAAACTATACACCACCATGCAAGGAATGCTGACCAAAGGCTTACAATCTTTCACGCAAGAGCAAGAATTCTAGGAAAACACTCACTCTCCAAGTTTGAAGAATTGGGTTACACAAACCCATGTTGAGGAAGCACACACCCAAGAATGCAAGGCCAAGTCCTTAACCATATTTGAAGCCCATTAAAATTGGGTTTTAATTGTAATTTTTAGACCCAAAGCTGAATTATAAAGCTTGGGTCTAATTAGTTAATTTTCATCCCAAATCAGACTCATTTAAGTTTAGGCCTCGTCCCCTTAAAAACTGCCCAAATCAGCCTCTATTCAAGCTACAACCCTTATAAGCCGCCCCCCTTATCAGCCATGGAAGAGTGCCACCCGAGGCTCCCTGAACAAGGGAGAGTTCCCATTCAGCAAGTAATTACATTATTTTATTAGTTTCAGGTTATTTTATTATTTCTTTTAGTATTATTTTATTAGAAAGAGAATTTTATTTTATTTAGGAATTTCTTTTAGTTTAGCCATCCTTCCCCTATAAAAGGATGAGATCTTGTTCTTTGTAAATCAGATTTGAGTTATTAAATAAAGATGTTATTATTTTGAGTACATGTTTGCAAGTATCGGGAAATGATATGTGCACGTTCATACTGAAGTTTGACTCACTTCCATGTTGCGTTTTACACAACAAAGATCAGGGGGGTTTCTTTATTTATCTTTTATTCCTTAATACAATTGCTACACTCATTTCTAGTTATCTAGATACTTGCCATCATATCTTACTATACATATATTTTGCATACTTTATTCTAATGATCATAGCATATATGATACATGCACAAATTATTAAAACCACATCTTTACTTATCATTTATGCATTTCATTATATGTTTGCATCATATATTCATTCATGCTTTTCATCATATTCTATGTCTTTATGCATTTTAGTCCTTATACTATTTATATATGAAATATTACTTATGCAATTGGTGTTTTCTTTGTAGGACAAGATAAACACAGCTCAAGGTGATACATGCATGGGAGAGCTAAAGCAATGCATATTGGACAAGAAGCTGAATCTGTTTGTGAAGTCTAGAAAGTCAGCCAACTTGCAACGAATTTTTGGATGGGATCCGGGCATTTCTGGGCAGAGTTGTCTTCTAGAAAATTGACTGTAATTCAGTTATCTTTCCAACTTATCTTGAAACACATCAATTGGACATCGGGAACTCAAGATATGTCCACTTTACTGAAGACTGCGCATGCAGAAAACTGGATACGGGATTATTACGAGATTTTGTAAAATTCAGCCCAAAGGCTATTATATAAATCTTTTGGACGAATTAGACTTAGCCCAACTTAATTATTAATATTTAAATTATGTTTTTAGGGTTTTATATACTTTAGGAACCAGCCACCTTCTCCCAAGCAACTCTTATCAGCTTATCACTTGCACTTATCACCTTATCACTTGCAGCCCAAGCACAAGGAGTTTTAAAGGCTGTTTTTCTTTAAATTTTTTTAATTAAATTAGGGTTTCCTTGTTTTAGTAGAAGTTATTTGGCTATCCTTCACCTATAAAAGGATGAAGCTTCCACCATTGTAATTATGATTATTCAGATTTTCTTTGATTAATGAAATATTTAGTGAGTTTGTTTTTGCAAGTGCTGATTACTTGTGCCTTAAAAGTCTTCTTCAACATAAGTTCGACGAGTTCTTGTGAGGGAGATCATTTTCACACTCTTTCTTGCCTAGGTAATTGCGTCTAGGAGGGTGGGTTAGAGCTGCTTGAGGTTACTTGCTTAGATAATTGTGTCTAAGAGGGTGCCGAGGACAAAACAACAACAACAAATCGCAAGCCATCTTAATCTTCAATCTTCGCGTCATCTCCCATAATTCCATTAACAAAGCTGGAAATTCCAGATTTGTTTTACATATCCTTCTCTTCATCTTTTTTAATCTTTTTCATTATATTCTTATTATTCATCTTCTAATCTTCCTTATTGTCTTCTTTTCTTTAAATTTCCAGAATTGAATCTAAAATTTTCAAGAAAAGCCCTTCTCTTTTCTATTGAATTTTCAGATCTGCCCATAGCTTTCTTGATTGAGTCTAGAGCTCTTAGTTCTTGCAACAACTTGATTGAAGGCTTCCAAATCCACAATTGCGCTACTCTATAATTTGGTATCCGATTTGGGACGATTCTTGGCAAGAATTTTGGCGTTTTGGGTGAAAAATTCGAACAAAAGGGGAAATTTCGCAAAAATCAAACGAACGAATTTTAAGCTGAAAATTTCCAGATCAGATCTACGCTATTGTAGGAGTCACCACAAAAAATTTCAGAATTTTTTGACTTCGGGAACACCTCGAACAAAGTGGATCAAGTTGCTGCATATTTTAGGGTTTTTTTCTGGTTTTCTGATCTTCGTTTCTTACATTTTTAACTACTTGTTTTCATTTGTTTTACCTTTTAATTGTGTCCTATACATTATCTAACACTTTCTTGTTTCTTGTGTTAGTAGGAAATTAAAAGTTGCATACATTTATTTCTCCTTGCAACTAATTCAATTGGTGTCAAACTTTTTTTTGGATTCTTAAAGCCTTTAGGATTCATTGTTAGGATTGAACTCTGGTTATATCTTTTTTGAACTTGTGACAAAAAGGTCTTTAAAGAGAACAAGATCAACTTACTTGCCTCGCTAAGTATTTCTTTCTTGGAGTGTTTAGTGAGATTCCTAATTTTCTTACTTTTATTTTTTACCTTTGTAAATTTGAGTGTTTCAGAATGTTTCACAGAGACAAGCCTCGTGCAAAACAACATGATAATTTCGGTTCTACTTATCGAGGAAAGACTTCCTTGACCAAGCTGAGGTATTCGTTCAATTTTTGTGAAGAAAGGCGAACTGAACCAAGGCGAACCGCACACACTTTGGCCATCCCAAAATTCAGAATACCTTATTTTCAAGGAAGGTATGATCCTGATGGTTATTATGATTGGGAAAATAGGGTTGATTTCCTGTTTTCTTTTTACGGATATCCCGAGGAAGATCAAGCTTCATTAATGGCCCTAAAGTTCGAGGAATGTGCAGTACTATGGTGGCGTTTATTACAACGAGATAGGTGTCTCAATGATGAAGCCAAATTAAGAACATGGGCTGAACTTAAAAAGGTCATGAGAGAGTGATTCGTTCCCAAACATTACCAACGACAAGAATCCAAGACTTGTCATAAGAAATACTCCTCTTTTGATAAAGGTACATCTCAACCTTCATCTTTTCACAACCCTACTAATGCATATTCGACTCTACTAGTACGACGCCGAAGGAAGAAGAATCATAGCTAGTCCAACAAGATAATGAACAACCATCGGTGAGTCATATCAAAGAAGACCAAGGAAAACAAGATGACGAAGAAATTTGTTATCCTCGAGAACATACAGAAGATGTCACTAGTGAGACTTTAACCTTACCCAATAATGAGCAAATACTTTTAGAAGATGACGTTTCGGAATAAGAAACACTTGATGATACGGACACGGCCTCGTATACGCGAACGTTGAGCTTGCGGAAGCGGATAAGGATATTGGCGTGAATGTTGGATCGGTGAAAAGATGGCTGAAGATAGGTGATGACGATGGAGATGGAAGATAAATGGATAAATTGTCCTCGGCACCCTCTTGATCGCAATTAACCAAGCAAGCAACCTCAAACGGCTCTAACCCACCCTCCTAGACGCAGTTACCTAGGCAAGTAGGAGTGTGAAGATCAACAACAAATTCTGACGAACTTGAAGAATCGCTTCTAAAATAAAGAACACAAGTTATACTTCTTGCAAGTCTAAACTCAAAAAAGAACTTTTTTTAATCATTCAAATCTTAATTACAATGTGGTTGAAGCCTCCTTATATAAGCCTTGGAGAAGTTATAATCCTAGTAAACTTAGGAATTAAATACAATAAATAAGTGTTGAAATCTAATCTCCTAATTACATAAGTAACTTCTAATAATAAATAAATATTGAAAATAAAATCCTAATTAAATAAATCTGATCCTAATAGATATTGCATAATCCTATATTGATTTAAATTACAAATAATCAAATAAAATCTTGAAAATTCGTAATTATCCAAAAATCTCGTATTAATCCCGTTGGAAATATTATTGATAGTCGGACAAGTTTCAATAAGACATGTCAACCCATAAATGCCTGGATCCCATCCAAAAAGGAGTCTCAAGTTGACTGACGTTTCTGACTTGCAAAACAGTTTTAACTTCTTTTCCAAGATGATTAGTTTCACCCCTCTCATGCATGTATCACTTGAACCCATAAATCAAGACAATATTTCATGCTTAGTAATGAGTTCTCTTGATTCATCAACAACCTCCCAATAAAGTAAGTGTGATTCTAACCCTTTATTTAATTTTCGTCCTATCATTCTATTAGAAACACTTCATCCTCTACAGAAATTGAATTTCGATGATATTTTTTGTAAGAGGAATTGGGTACGTGAGTTATCTTATTTGAAAAAGACCAAGAATTAAGAGGCTAAGAGCATTAAAAGTCAAATTAATGGCCCAATTTTGGTGAGTGAAAAGAAACATGAGTTAAAAGTCGAACAATGTCCAAATGAAAAAGGCGAGAAAAAGATAAAGAGAGATTTTTTTCGACCTAACCATAACATCATTGTTTCGGGTGGCTTTGAGTTCCTTTTTCAGGATTTTGTTGAACCATTCAGAGGAGCTCAATTGGATCACTCCACCTACGACAAAGATTCCTTTTTGAGTGCCATTGTTAAACGTCATTCTTTTATTATTTCTGATTCGAGGACGAATCCTTTTGAGGAGAGGGGGAATGATACGTGCATGGGAGAGCTAAAGCAATGCATATTGGACAAGAAGTTGAATCTGTTTGTGAAGTCTAGAAAGTTATCCAACTTGCGATGAATTTTCGGATGGGATCCGGGCATTTCTGGGCAGAGTTGTCTTCTAGAAAATTGACCGCAATTCAATTATCTTTCCAACTCATCTTGAAACGCATCAATCGGACATCGGGAACTCAAGATATGTCCATTTTACTGAAGACTGCGCATACAGAAAACTAGATACGAGATTATGTAAAATTCAGCCCAAAGGCTATTATATAAAGCTTTTGGACGAATTAGACTTAGCCCAACTTAATTATTAATATTTAAATTATGTTTTTAGGGTTTTATATACTTTAGGAACCATCCACCTTCTCCCAAGCAACTCTTATCAGCTTATCACTTGCACTTATCACCTTATCACTTGCAGCCCAAGCACAAGGAGTTTAAAGGCTGTTTTTCTTTTATTTTTTTAATTAAATTAGGGTTTCCTTGTTTTAGTAGAAGTTAGATTACTTTGGCTATCCTTCACCTATAAAAGGATGAAGCCTCCACCATTATAATTCATATTTTCTTTGATTAATGAAATATTTAGTGAGTTTGTTTTTGCAAGTGCTGATTACTTGTGCCTTAGAAGTCTTCTTCAACATAAGTTCGACGAGTTCTTGTGAGGGAGATCATCTTCACACTCTTGCTTGCCTAGGTAATTGCGTCTAGGAGGGTGGGTTAGAGCCGCTTGAGGTTGCTTGCTTAGATAATTGTGTCTAAGAGGGTGCCGAGGACAAAACAACAACAAATCGCAAGCCATCTCCATCTTCAATCTTCACGTCATCTCCCATAATTCCATTAACAAAGCTAGAAATTTCAGATTTGTTTTACCTATCCTTCTCTTCATCTTTTTTAATCTTTTTCAATATATTCTTATTATTCATCTTCTAATCTTCCTTATTGTCTTCTTTTCTTTAAATATCCAGAATTGAATCTGAAATTTTCAAGAAAAGCCCTTCTCTTTTCTATTGAATTTTCAGATCTGCCCATAGCTTTCTTGATTGAGTCTAGACCTCTTAGTTCTTGCAACAACTTGATTAAAGGCTTCCAAATCCATAATTGCATTACTCTATCACAAGGGACTAGTGGTCAGCTCTATTTCAGCTCTAAAGCTTTCTATGAGCTCAAAACAGCTCATTGATGATTCGAGACCGTGCAAGTATGTTTCAGCTCCAAAACACTCCTATGGTTCAAGGGCAGCTCAAGGACACCAAAGGACCGGCTCACTTAGCTAGAGGAAGCTCCGTTTAGCTCTAAACATCACTCAACTTTAGCTAGCTAAATCAGCTAGCTAGCTCAGCTCGAACCAGCTTAACCTTCTCAATCAGCTCATCTCAGCTCACCCTAAAACTACCAGCTCGAGAGTGTGGACACCCCAAGGGTCACCTACCAGCAAAAACACCATGGAAGCTTCCATGCACCCATTCGGCCAAGGGAGGGAAAGCTTGGCGCCATCGTGGAGAGACACCAAGGGGCCGAATCATTGCATATAACTTATCAAGGCCTATTCATGCAATTATCAAGCCTTTTCGGCCATTGTGAAGGGGTACAAGCCCTAGCCGAAACATTCCTTGCCTTTGTACATGCTTATTCGGCCACCTCCTTCCCCTACTATAAATATGTTAGCCATTTTGGCATTTGGACACACACCTTGATTAATAAAAATTTTATTTTGTGAGTTTATCTCTCATTTTTGTTCTTTTAAATACTTATTTGACGTGTCAAATCATTTTATTGATTTGTGGCGTCTCCTATTCCATCTTTTGATACTCTAGGTTGTTGAATATTTATTATTCATCAGTCTAAGTCCTTTCTACCACCCTCAAAGCCTTATTCAAGTTCGGGTTTATGCTTCTTAGCATATGCTCATCTTTTTGAGACTTTGAATACTATCCATCTATTTCTTTCATCTTCTTTTCCTTCACCATCCGAAATTCCATCTTCCTACAGATCCATCATCATTTCCTTCATCCTTTTACCATACAAACACTACCATCCTTCCGCCACCTATCTTCTTTCATCCAATTGAACATATTCCCACAAGAAGGCGATCATGTGGTAATCAGAGCAAAGGAAGAATCAAGTCAGCCCTATTTTTTCGTTTCTTATTTTTTGATTAAAAAAAAGAAATTCAGATTGTTCCAAATATAAGGAATCTGAATTAGATCAAAAAAAAAGAAGAAAAAAGAAATCAGAAATTTCAAAAGGGTGAAGATTCAAAGCACAAACGCCAAGCAACCAACTCAGAGAAGTTTCTCAAGTTTGATTGCTCACGGCCAATTTGTAAGTCAAGTTTTGTGGTAACGATTATGTTTTCTTTATTTCTTTTTCATTTCTATCCTTTATTTTATCATTTCTTACATTTCAGTCCCTAAACTATCTTTTCTTCTTTTAAACTCCTTCTTTCTTTCAACCCTAACCTTTGTTTTACAGCCCAAACGCCATATTTCATAAAATATTTGACATGTTTTAAGTTAGTTCTTTCAAGAACTTGTTTTGAGAGATTTGAGTGGAGAAAGCTAAGAGAGTGGTGAGCATAAAAGGGGAAATAAAAGACAGAATTCCCAGAGCGTAAACATGAGTGAATTTGAGTGACATGTCTCTTTCCTTGGAGTGACCATGATGCTTTTGTTGTATGAATCAGTGAGGTCAATTATATATTATTTGTTTTTACTAACAATTTGTCACAGCAATCAGGAGACAATAATGGTGAGGAACGTCCAGTCCAAAACCTTCAGACTCAAGTATTTATCCGGGAAATGTAAAGGCTTCTACGTATTGAATTGGAGCCTATTCACGAACGGATAGACCGACTCGAAGGATCACAAGGTGACAACAGAAGCAATAGAGGTCATAGACGACAGAACAGGCCAAGACATTATATGCAACATGAAGTTATTGAAGATAGTGATGCAAAAGATGTTATTTCGATAAGAAGTAATGCAAGAGATCATGGCCAATTAGATGACAACCCCAAATGCATTCGGGTTAATATTCCTCCTTTCCAAGGCAAAACTGATCCAGAAGCTTATTTGGAGTGGGAAAGCAAAGTAGAACACATATTTGAATGTCACAACTACTCCGAACAAAAGAAGGTTCGCTTGGCAGCCATGGAATTCACAGACTACGCGTTAATCTAGTGAGATCAGTTGAAGAGTTCTAGAAGACGCAACGGTGAAAGGCCAATTAGCATATGGCTGCAATGAGAGGTATCATGAGAAAAAGATTTGTGCCTAACCATGATCACCGTGATCTTTATTATAAGTTGCAGAATCTCAAGCAAGGCAATAGGAGTGTAGAAGACTACTATAAGGATATGGAAGTTGCCATGATCCGTGCTAATGTGGAGGAAGACCGAGAGGCCACCATGGCTAGATTTCTAGTAGGATTGAACCGAGAGATTGCCGATGTAGTGGAATTGCAACATTACATTGAAATAGAAGAAATGGTGCACATGGCTATCAAAGTTGAGAGGCAACAACGCAAGAGATCTTCATCCAGAAGTGTCACAAGTGCTGCCCCTAAATGGAGTCCAAACACTTCTCGGAAGGGCACTCCTTTTCAAGCCAAAGACCCAGCCGAATCTTCGAAAACAATGCCTACCATATGTGAGAATGCTTGTGGAAAGACATCAGAAGTTCCTACTCAGTCCCGTGAAATTAAATGCTTCAAGTGTTTAGGACATGGAAACATTGCTAGCCAATGCCCAAATAAACACACTATGCTTCTAAGGGAGAATGGAGAAGTAACTTCAGACCAAGAGGATGAATTCAAGAAGATTATGAGCAAGAAGAAGAAGAAGAGATCACCCCTGCTGTTGACGACCAACTTATGGTGGTTAAAAGGCTTTTGAACACTCAAATGGCCGCGGAAGAGGAACAACGAGTGAACATATTTCACACCCAGTGTTATGTCAATGAAAAGGTGTGTTTTATGATTATTGATGGGGGGAGTTGCACGAACGTGGCAAGCACACTTATGATAGATAAATTGGGCCTAAAGACTATAAAGCATTCAGCACCATTCAAGCTTCAATGGTTGAACGATTCGCGAGAACTTAAGGTCACCAAACATGTTCTTATTCCTTTTTCTATCGGTTCTTATAAAGAAGAAGTTTTATGTGATGTTGTGCCTATGCACGCAAGTCATATTTTACTTGGAAGGCCATAGCAATATGACTGAAGGACTATGCATGATTTCTATACAAACTGGTTCATTTTCAAGCATGAAGGGAAGAAAATAGTGCTTACACCTATGACGCCTAAACAAGTGCAAAGTGACCAGATTCTCATGAAACAAAGTGTGGATGCTTGGAAATAAGAGAAGAATCAAGTCAAGTTCAAGGAGAAGGTTGTCAAGGAGGAGAATAATGCAGGCATCATTGAAATGATTAGGGTATGTCTTTTGACACTCCCTATGATCACATATAATATTTCTAACCCCAAGGAAGCAAACATGTTATTTTTGTCTTTTCAGGAATACAAGAAGAGCTTCGGGGCAAGTTATTGTATCATTCCCATGCCCGGAGGAGATTCATACACAAGGATGTTCGATTTGAGGACAAATCGCTCAAAAGAAGGAGGGATGATATGAGCACGTTCATACTCAAGTTTGACTCACTTCTATGTTGTGGTTTACACAACAAAGATCAGGGGGTTTTCTTTATTTATCTTTTATTCCTTAATACAATTGCTACACTCATTTCTAGTTATCTAGATACTTGTCATCATATCATACTATACGTATATTTTGCATACTTTATTCTATTGATCATAGCATAGATAATACATGCACAAGTTATTAAACCACATCTTTACTTATCATTTATCCATTTCATTATATGTTTGCATCACATATCTATTTATTCATTTCATCATATTCTATATACTTATGCATTTTAGTCCTTATACTATTTATATGAAATATTACTTATGCAATTTGGTGTTTTCTTTGTAGGACATGATAGACACAGCTCAAGGGACTAGTGGTCAGCTCAATTTTAGCTCAAAGGCTTTCTATGAGCTCAAAACAGCTCAATGTTGATTCGAAACCTTGCAAGATATATTTCAGCTCCAAAACACTCCTATGGTTCAAGGGCAGCTCAAGGACACTAAAGGACCAGCTCACTTAGCTAGAGGAAGCCCCGTTTAGCCAAAACATCACTCAACTTTAGCTAGCTAATTCAGCTAGCTAGCTCAGGTCGAACCAGCTTAACCTCAGCTCATCTCAGCTCACCCTACAACTACTAGCTCGAGTGTGTGGACACCCCAAAGGCCACCTACCAGCCGAATCATCATGGAATCTTCCAAAGGACCCATTCGGCCAAAGGAGGGAAAGCAAGGCCCCATTCCCATGCTTGGCACCATTGTGGAGAGGCACCAAGGGCCGAATCATTGCCTATAGCCTATCAAACATTATTCATGCACTTATCAAGCCTTTTCAGCAATTGTGAAGGGGTACAAGCCCTAGCTGAGCCATCCCTTACCCTTGTACATGCCTATTCGGCCTCCCCTTCCCCTATTATAAATATGTTAACCATTTTGGCATTTGAGACACACACCTTGATTAATACAAATTATCTTTTTAGAGTTTATCTCTCATTCTTGTTCTTTTAAGAACTTCTTTGACTTATCAAATCATTTTATTGATTTGTTGCGTCTCCTATTCCATCTTTGATACTCTAGGTTGTTGAATATTTATTTTTCTCCAGTCCAAGTCCTTTCACCACCCTCAAAGATACTTCTAAAGAACGGGTTTATACACTTTAGTATAAGTTCTTTTTGTAACTTTGAATACTATTCATTTCCTTTTTCCATCTTCATTTCTTTCACTATCCGAAACCACCATCCTTCACATTCCATCTTCACTTCCTTCACCCCTTTTATCATACAAACACTACCATCCTTTCGCCACTTATCTTCTTTCATCCATTTCAACATATTTCCATAAGAAGAGGATCGTGCAACAAGGCTTACTTGCATTCTAAGGTCCGGGCAGTCAAAGCTTCTCTCAACAATGCCAATTGGAGAGTTGGAGCGTATCATGTGGTAATCAAAGCAAAGGAAGAATCAAGTAAGCCCTATCTTTTTTTCATTTCTTATTTCTGATTAAAAAAGAAAAGAAAAAGAAATTCAGATTGTTCCAAATACAAGGAATCTAAATTAGATCAAAAAGAGAGAGAAAGAAATCAGAATTTCAAAAGGGTGAAGATCCAAGCACAAACGTCCAAGTAACCAACTCCGAGAAGTTCCTCAAGTTTGATTGCTCACGGCCAGTTTGTAAGTCAAGTTTTGTGGTAACGATTCTATTTTCTTTATTTCTTTTCATTTCTATCCTTTATTTTATCCTTTATTACATTTTAGTCCCTAAACTTTATTTTCTTCTTTTAAACTCCTTCTTTCTTTCAATTTTCAAGCCTAACCTTTGTTTTGCAGCCCAAACGTCATATTTCATAAAATATTTGACATGTTTTAAGTTTGTTCTTTCAAGAACTTGTTTTGAGAGATTTGAGTGGAAAAGGCAAGAGAGTGGTGAGCACAGAAGCGGAAATAAAAGCCGAAAATTCCCAGAGTATAAACACGAGTGAATTTAAGTGACATTTCTTTTCTTGGAGTGACCGTGAGGTTTTTGTTGTGTGAATCGGTAAGGTCCTGAATTTCATTACATTTTATTTTTTTTCTTTACTATAAAATGTCACAGCATTCAGCAGACAATAATGGTGAGGAACGACCGGTCCAAAATCTTTAAACTCAAGCATTGATCCGGGAAATGCAAAGGCTTCTATGTACTAAATTGGAGCCTATTCAGGATTGGATAGATCAACTCGAAGGATCACAAGGTGACAGCATAAGCAATAGGGGTCATGAACGACATAATAGGCCAAAGACATTATATGCAACATGAAGTTATTGAAGATAGTGATACAGAATATGCTATTTCGATCAGGAGTAACGCAAGAGATCGTGGCCAGTTAGATGACAACCTCGAAAGCATTAGGGTTAATGTTCCTCCTTTCCAAGGCAAAACTGATCCAAAAGCTTATTTGGAGTGGGAAAGCAAAGTAGAACACATATTTGAATGTTACAACTACTCCGAACAAAAGAAGGTTCGCTTGGCAGCCATGGAATTCACAGACTACACTCTAATCTGGTGGGATTAGTTGAAGAGTTCTAGAAGACGCAACGGTGAAAGACCAATTAGCACATGGCTTGAAATGAGAGGTATCGTGAGAAAACGATATGTGCCTAACCATTATCACCGTGATCTTTATTATAAGTTGCAGAATCTCAACAAAGGCAATAGGAGTGTAGAAGACTACTATAAGGATATGGAAATTGTCATGATCCGTGCTAATGTTGAGGAAGACCGAGAGGCCACCATGGCTAGACTTCTAGCAGGATTGAACTGAGAGATTGCCGATATAGTGGAATTGCAACATTACATTGAAGTGGAAGAAATGGTGCACATGGCTATCAAAGTTGAGAGGCAACAACGCAAGAGATCCTCATCCAAAAATGTCACAAGTGCTACCCCTAAATGCATCCAAACACTTCTCGGAAGGGCACTCCTTTTCAAGCCAAATACCCAGCTGTGTCTTCCAAAACAAAGAGTACTATAGTGGAGAATGCTCGTGGAAAGCAAGCAGAAGTTCCTACTCGGTCCCGCGAGATCAATTGCTTCAAGTGTTTAGGACATTGTCACATTGCTAGCCAATGTCCAAATAAACACACTATGTTTCTAAGGGAGAATGGAGAAGTAACTTCGGACCAAGAGGATGAATTCCAAGAAGATTCCGAGCAAGAAGATGAAGAGATCACCCCTACCGTTGACGGCCAACTTATGATGGTTAAAAAGCTTTTAAACACTCAAATAGCAGCAAAAGAGGAACAACTGGAGAACATATTTCACACTCGGTGTTATGTCAACAAAAAGTGTGTTTTATGATCATTAATGGGGGGAGTTGCATGAACGTGGCAAGTACACTTATGGTAGATAAATTGGGCCTAAAGACCATAAAGCATCCAGCACCATGCAAACTTCAATGGTTGAACGATTCGGAAGAACTAAAGGTCACCAAACAGGTTCTTGTTCCTTTCTCTATTGGTTCTTACAAATATGAAGTTTTGTGTGATGTTGTGCCTATGCACACTAGTCATATTTTACTTGGAAGGTCATGGCAATATGACCGAAGGAATATGCATGATTGATATACAAATCGGTTCATGTTCAAGCATAAAGGGAAGAAAATAGTGCTTACACCTATGATGCCCAAACAAGTGAAAAACTGACTAGATTCTCATGAAACAAAGTATGGATGCATGGAAACAAGAAAAATCAAGCCAAGTTCAAGGATAAGGGTCACAAGGAGGAGAATATTTTAGGCAACATTGAAATGATTAGGGAATGTCTTTTGACACGCCCTATGATCACATCTTATTTTTCTAACCCCAAAGAAGAAAAATATTATCTTTGTCTTTTCATGAATACAAGAAGAGATTCGAGGCAAGTGCACACCAGAATTGTATCATTCCCATAGCCGGGGGAGATTCAGATACAAGAATATTCGATTTGAAGACAAATCGTTCAAAAGAAGGAGGGGATGATATGTGCACGTTCATACTCAAATTTGACTCACTTTCATATTGTGTTTTACACAACAAAGATCAGGGGATTTTCTTTATTTCTCTTTTATTGCTTATTACATTTGCTACACTCATTTCTAGTTGTTTAGATACTTGCCATCATATCATACTATACATATATTTTTCATACTTTATTCTATTGATCATAGCATAGATAATACATGCACAAGTTATTAAACCACATCTTTACTTATGCATTTCATTATATGTTTGCATCATATATCTATTTATCCATTTCATCATATTCTATATACTTATGCATTTTAGTCCTTATACTATTTATATGAAATATTACTTATGCAATTTGGTGTTTTCTTTGTAGGACATGATAGACACAGCTCAATGGACTAGTGGCCAGCTCAGTTTCAGCTCAAAGGCTTCCTATGAGCTCAAAACAGCTCATTGTTGATTTGAGACCTTACAAGCTATATTTCAGCTTCAAAACACTCCTATGGTTCAAGGGCAGCTCAAGGACACTAAAAAACCAGCTCACTTAGCTAGAGGAAGCTCCGTTTAGCTCAAAACACCACTCAACTTTAGCTTGCTAATTCAGCTAGCTAGCTCAGGTTGAACCAGCTCAACCTCATTTCAATCAGCTCATCTCAGGTCACACTACAACTACTAGCTCGAGTGTGTGGACACCCCAAAGGTCACCTACCATCCAAATCATCATAGAAGCTTCCAAAGCACCCATTCAGCCGAAGGAGGGAAAGCAAGGCGCCATTCCCATGCTTGGTGCCATTGTGGAGAGGCACCAAGGGCCGAATCATTGCCTATAGCTTATCAAGCATTATTCATGCACTTATCAAGCCTTTTCGACAATTGTGAAGGGGTACAATCCCTAGCCGAACCATCCCTTACCCTTGTACATGCCTATTCGGCCACCCTATAAATATGTAAGCCATTTTGGCATTTGAGACACACACCTTGATTAATACAAATTATCTTTTGTGAGTTTATCTCTCATTCTTGTTCTTTTAAGGACTTCTTTGACTTATCAAATCATTTTATTGATTTGTGGCATCTCCTATTCCATCTTTGATACTCTAGGTTGTTGAATATTTATTATTCTTCAGTCTAAGTCCTTTCGCCACCCTCAAAGATACTTCTAAAGAATGGGTTTATACTCTTTATTATAAGTTCTTCTTTTTGTAACTTTGAATACTATCCATTTCCCTTTTCCATCTTCTTTTCTTTCACTATCCGAAACCACCATCCTTCACATTCCATATTCACTTCCTTCACCCCTTTTATCATACAAACACTACCATCCTTCCGCCACCTATCTTCTTTCATCCATTTCAACATATTTCCACAAGAAGACGATCATGCAACAAGGCTTACTTGCATTCTAAGGTCCGGGCAATCAAAGCTTCTCTCAACAATGGCAATTGGAGAGTTGAAGCGTATCACAACAGCTCCTTTCAAGCATGGCGCCAAGATGGAAAGTCACCAAGGCTACCGAATAAGCACCAAAGGCTTATCACCACTATCCAGCACTTATCACACCATTTCGGCAATATTGGAGGGAGACACCATGCTTAGCCGAACCATTCACCCATGTATGATGCCTATTCGGCCACCTCATTTCCCCTACTATAAATATGTAAGCCCTTTGGGCATTTAAAAAAACAATTCAGAATATATTTCATCCTTTTGTGAGAATTTTCTCTCTTTTAGTTCTTTTTAGAACTTTATCGACTTATCAAGTATTTTATACTTGTGGCATCAACCCTCTATCCACCTTGATACTTCTAGTTCTTTTAGTTTAATATACTAAAGGGGTCAAAGTCCTTACTACCATCCCTTAAAGATCAATATAAGGTTCAGGGTTAGGTTTTCTATAGTCTAGTTTCTTCATTAAGTATCTTTAAGATACTATCTCCATTTCCATCCTTTCTTACCACCATAAAACACCATCAGAATTCTTTTCTTTTAAACCTATCACCTTATCTCAGCCTTCACCATCACCCAACACGTCCAAACACCCCTTGCACCCTTTCCAAACACCACGCATTCCTTCATTCCAAATTAGTCCCTAAACAATTCATTCCATCCCTTATCTTTATTTCTTCATTTTGCAGCCACTTCTTGCGAGATAATTGCTTCTTTCCTAGGTCCTACAATCAAAGTGTGCCGTTCAGCATCATCAACAAGATCGGCCTACATCAATAGGTCGTGTCAAGGGACACTTCCTAATCATCTCCTATGTCGAATAGGCACATGTCCTTTGGGGTTCTTCTTTGCAATGATTGGAATCATCGCACCCTTTGGCAAGGTCCTTAATCCCTTCAACCTCCTAGCGGTGTTGGTTGGTAACATCATGACTATTTGTGAAGGTACACGATTCTTCAGATTCCACCTTTGGTAATGTCATGTCCTTTGGTGTAGGGATGTGTCTTTTGGAAACATCATGATCTTTCATCAAGGTTTCAGCTCTTTGTTTCCGATTTCTACCTCCTGGATCAATAAATCCTTTCACGAACAGTTCCTTATAGTTCACGCCAACTTCTCTTTCCCTTATGTCCTTTCGAATGATGAGTTCGATCCTCACATACCATTTAAAACGACAATGAAACTTGTCATCAAAAGTTGATAGGATAATGCCATGTAGATGAAACAATTGGCTGCAAAACAAACCATGGTTAGTAAATGAAAAATTAATAACAAGATGAATGGACAAAGCAAACCATGGTGGATGTTTAATGGGAGTTGGTTTCAGAATCTTCTTTAAGATTGGCATTGCACATGGGATGTCAACAAACACAACTCTTGGATCTTCAAATGACACATCCTTTTGAACTTCAAGTGGCATATCCTTTGGAACGGCAAGGGCATGTCTGGATCACTAAAGGTCACGCCTATTGGTTCTTCAAAAGACATGTTGCTTGATTCATCAATTTGAAAAGGTCACACAAAATTCTCACGTTCACTCCAAGGAAAGGAAAGATGTCACTCAATTTAACTCATGTTTACACTCTGGGAATTCAGGTTTTTACTTCCCCTTTTGTGCTCACCTCTCTCTTGCCTTTTACCACTCAATTATCTCGTCTCAAGTTCTTGAAAGAACTAACTAAAACCTGTCAAATATTCTATGATAATATGGCATTTGGGCTGCAAAAATAGAGGTTAAGAAGAGAAATTGAAAAGAAATAAAGGTTTAAAGAAGAAGAGAAAAAGTTAAGGGACAAAAATGTAAGAAATAAGAAAATGAAAAGATGAAAAGAAAAAACAGATTCGTTACCATAAAACTTAACTTACAAACCTATGGTGAACAATCAAACTTGAGGAACTTCTCCGAGTTGGTTTCTTGATCGTTTGTGCCTTTTGCCTTCAACATTTTGTATTTCTGATTTTCTCTTCTTTTCTTTTTTTATTTTGAAATTTTTTGTCTATTTTTTGTTTTTGATAACATGAGGAATAAGGAATTCTAATTTTATTTTTATTTCTTTTTTTATTAAAATTGAGATAACAAAAGATAGGGCTTACTTGATTCTTCCTTTGCTCTAATTACCACATGATGCGCTCCAACTCTCCAATTGGTGTTGTAGAGAGAAGCTTTGACTGTCCCGATCTAGAATGCAAGCAAGCCTTGTCTTCACAAATGTCCTCTTGTAGAAATATGATGAAAAGATAGGGAAAGAAGGTGAAAGAGTATGGTTGTGGATGTATAAGGTTGTGTTGGAAAAGAAAAGGGAAGAAAATGGAAGGTTTAGGTGAAGGATATATGGTGTTCGGATAGTGAAGGAAATGGAAGGGAAAGAATTGAAAGGATGGTGATGAAATAGTATTCAAAGTAACCAAAGGAAAGAACTTATACTATTAAGTATAAACCTGTTCTTGAAGTTGTCTTTGAGGGTGGTATAGGGACTTAGACGGATGATTAATGAATAATCAACAACCTAAAGTAACAAGGATGGTATAGGTGACGCCACAAATCAATAGAATGATTTGATAAATATTGAAGTTCTTTAGGAAGCTTCTATGGTGATTCGGCTGGTTGGTGTCCCTTGAGGTGGCCACACACTTGAGCTGATAGTTGTAGGGTGAGCTGAGAGTGAGCTGGCTTGAGCTGAGCTAGCTAGCTAAACTTAGGAGCTGATTTGAGCTAAACGGAGCTGCTTCTAGCTGAATGAGCTTGTCCTTAAGTATTCTTGAGCTCCCCTTGAGCTATAGGAGTGTTTTTGGAGCTGATTAGTAGCTTGTAAGGCCTCAAATCTTTATTGAGCTGTTTTGAGCTCATTAGAAGCTTTTGGGCTGAAACCGAGCTATCCACCAATCCCTTGAGCCGTGTTTAATGTATCCTACAGAGAAAACACTAATTTCTATAAGTAGTGTATTATATAAATAGTATAGGGACTGTATAGTATGTATAATTCATATATAGAGCTAAATGCTTAAACTAAATGATGCAATCATAATACTAAAAAATAAGATGCATAATGATTATTAAGCAATTGAAAGTAAAGATGTGGTTTTGTATCTAGGTAGTAAGCTGCCTATTTGATTCATGTTAAATACCATATGAAATAAAATGCAAAGTATATGAATAATGCTTTGACAAGCTGGCATATAACTAAATACCTAGATGCATATGCAGAAATGAATAACAAAAGAGTATAGATAAAGAAAAAGTTAGTAAAAACTCCCTGACCACGGTATGAAAGTTTGAGCATAGTGAACCTAAACGTTCACACATCATCCCCTCCTTGTTTTGAGATGTTTCGCTCTCGTTTTCTTGGTTTTTATCCCATTAGTTTTATGATCATGCTCTCATTTTGAAGATAAAATTACACCTGCTATTTTATGCATGTTTTGAGAAATGATATGATGATTTTAATGATCCCATGAGATAGAATTGTTATTTCATTGAGATAGAACTATTTGAGAAAATGCTATGCATTGTTTATGCTTTTGAAATGGAATGAGAATGATTTAAAATGATGCATTGAAAAATAGTAGGTAGTGATGTTTAAAATGAGTATATTGGCATGAGATGAGATTATTGTTACCAGATATAATTGGTCGACCAATAGGATGAGAAGTGCACTATAATATACAAAATTCGTACGTGCTCTTTGGTTCGGGCAATGGGGGTAGTGTCATCCCGTTCCAAAGTGAGAGTGTGGTGATGAGAGATTCCACCACGGTAGGTTTTGGTGAAACACCCAAGCTTTATGGCGATGAGAGATTCCGCCATGAGAGTCTGGTGATGTGAAAATAATTTCAAGCAAGAGATAGAAAGAGCATGGTGAGATAGAGATTTCTAAATGAGAAATGGTTTTAAAATGCATTGTTGTGGTTGGTTTGTTTTGAGCATCCCTCACTAAGCATTTATGCTTACGCTCTCTTTTTCCAACAATGTAGAGAATTAGCTTGTTTGGGCAGCAAAGAGGCAAGAAAGATTCCAAGAAGTGTGGTTAAGCTCAAGTATGGTTTTATATTTTCTTATTAGTAATAATAGTTGGTAATGGGAGGATACCTTGTTGTTTTGGGAGATGTGTTTTGAAACTCCCTGGTTGAGGCATGTTTGAAATGCCCTTAATGACTTGTAAATGGCCTTTAATTGTTTGTTTATGCATTGGTTTGTGTTTTGACTCTTAAGTGGCTATTTTTGCATAGGTTGCATGCCTATAGATTCCTTTGATGCTTATGGACATGCTATGATGTTGTGTCTTCCATGTATGATTGTGGTTTGATGTCTTAAATATGTTGTATGCATGTTGAAAACATGTTGGAATGGTTTTGTATGGATTCAAGTGTGAAAAACCAACAAAAATCGTCATTACAGGCCCAGGCGGTACACCTAAGCATGTACCAAATTAGTGTGCTTGAAATGGCTTAGGGGTTTCGAAACAGGGAAGGGGCATTTCGGTACGTTTTGCTACTGGAATCCTGTGTTTAGAAACACCATAGAGAGTGTTTCGATACGGTCCCATGTTTCGAGTCGTTCAACCCTGAATGTTAAGTTGGTTATTGGAATATTTTTAGTTCTGTTACTTTACGTTTTGACCCCTGAATGTTGTGAATGGGATTAAATGAACATGGATGATTGTTTTGAGCTGAGATTTGACAGAGAGGAATGTAATATGACTAATTAAAGGTTGGTAACTTTAAAAGTGATAAGTCTCTGTATTTTTTTAAAATTACAAAATGGTCCCTAAAATGTATTTGAATGCAATTGAATCCCAAATCGATGTTTGGTCGAGTTGTTAATTATTCCGCTACGATGTTAAACACTTAGGATAATAATGAGCATCTAGACAAGATAAAAAAAAAATGGGGTCGTTTATTGAGGTAAACCTCCTGGTTTACTTCAATATTCCCCGTGTGATCCGTTCGGTTCGGTCTTTCACCCAGATCGGGTCGAGGGTGATGTGTGCACATTTAGGTTCACTATGCTCAATCTTTCATGCCGTGTTCAGGGAATTTTTTACTAACTCTTTCTTTATTTATACTCTTTTGTTATTCATTTCTACTTATGCATTTTTGTATTTAGGAACATGCCGCATAAATATTACATATACACAAAACCACATCTTTACTTTCAATTGCTTAATAATCATTATGCAACTTATTTTTCAGTATTATGATTGCATCATTTAGTTTAAGCATTTAGCTCTATATATGCACTATACATACTATACAGTCCCTATACTATTTATATAATACACTACTTATAGAAATTGGTGTTTTCTTTCTAGGATACATTAAACACGCTCAAGGGATTGGTGGATAGCTCGGTGATAGAGTAGCGCAAACTTGGATTTGGAAGCCTTCAATCAAGTTGTTGCAAGAACTAAGAGCTCTAGACTCAATCAAGAAAGCTATGGGCAGATCTGAAAATTCAATAGAAAAGATAAGGGCTTTTCTTGAAAATTTCAGATTCAAGGCTTGAAATTTAAAGAAAAGAATACAATAAGAAAGATTAGAAGATGAATAATAAGAATATAACGAAAAAGATTAAAAAAGATGAAGAGAAGAATAGTAAAAACAATTCTGAAATTTCCAGCTTTGTTTATGGAATTATGGGAGATGGTGTGAAGATTGAAGATGAAGATGGCTTGCGATTTGTTGTTGTTGTTTTGTCCTCGGCACCCTCTTAGACGCAATTATCTAAGCAAGCAACCTCAAGAGGCTCTAACCCACCCTCCTAGACGCAATTACCTAGGGAAGCAAGAGTGTGAAGATGATCTTCCTCACAAGAACTCGTCGAACTTATGTTGAAGAAGACTTCTAAGGCACAAGTAATCAACACTTGCAAAAACAAACTCACTAAATATTTCATTAATTAAAGAAAATCTGAATAATCTGAATTACAATGGTGGAGGCTTCATCCTTTTATAGGTGAAGGATAGCCAAAGTAATCTAACTTCTACTAAAACAAGGAAACTCTAATTTAATTAAAAAATAAAAGAAAAACAGCCTTTAAACTCCTTGTGCTTGGGCTGCAAGTGATAAGCTGATAAATGCAAGTGATAAGTTGATAAGAGTTGCTTGGGAGAAGGGTGGCTGGTTCCTAAAGTATATAAAACCCTAAAAACAGAATTTAAATGTTAATAATTAAGTTGGGCTAAGTCTATTTCGTCCAAAAGCTTTATATAATAGCTTTTGGGCTGAATTTTACAAAATCCCGTAATAATCCCGTATCCAGTTTTCTGCATGCGCAGTCTTCAGTAAAACAAATGTATCTTGAGTTCCTGATGTCTGATTGATGCGTTTCAAGAAGCGTTGAAAAGATAACTAAATGACGTTCAATTTGTTAGAAGACAACTCCTCCCAGAAAATTCCGGATCCCATCCGAAAAGTCATCGCAAGTTGGCTGACTTTCTAGACTTCACAAACAGATTCAACTTCTTGTCCAATATGCATTGGTTTAGCCCTCCCATGCATGTATCACTCGGTTTCAGCTCAAAAGCTTCCAATGAGCTCAAAATAGCTCAATAAAGATTCGAGGCTTTACAAGCTACTAATCAGCTCCAAAACAGTCCTATAGTTCAAGCGCAGCTCAAGGATACTTAAAGACAAGCTCATTCAGCTAGAGGCAGCTCCGTTTAGCTCAAATCAGCTCCTAAGTTTAGCTAGCTAAATCAGCTAGCTAGCTCAGCTCACTCTCAGCTCACCCTACAACTATCAGCTCAAGTGTGTGGCCACCTCAAGGGACACCAACCAGTCGAATCACCATGGAACCTTCCTAAAGCACCTCTCAACAACTTGGCGCCAACTTGAAGATCCACCAGCCACCAAATGGTTGTTGATAGGTTATCAACACCTCTTCAAGCCCCTATCACACCAATTCGGCATTAAAGAGGGAGACACAAGCAATGGTCGAATCATTCATCCCCTTGTACACGCCTATTCGGCCACCCCGCCCCTACCCTATAAATATGCCTTCATTTGGCATTTGTAGGACACACAATTCAGAATTTATAAATACATTTTGTGATTTTTCTTTCAATCTTGTTCTTTTAAGAACTTCTAGACTTATCAAATCATTTTATTGATTTGTGGTATCTCCTTTTCCTTCTTTGATACTTTAGGTTATTGAATATTTATTATTTTTCAGTCTAAGTTCTTTTACCACCTCAAAGTTACTCCTAAAGAACGAGTTTTATACTTTTTAGTATAAGTTTTTCTTTTGTATCTTTGAATACTATATTTTCCCTATTTCCATCATCCTATTCCTTTACCACTGAAACCACCCTCCTATTCACTTCATTCCTTCATCCATTTCACTATCTAACACTACCATCCTTCCGCAACCTATCCATTCTTCCTTATTTCATCTCATTTCTATAAGGGGACATTCGGGACAACAAGGCTTGCTTGCATTCAAGGTTCGGGCAATCAAAGCTTCTCTCTACAACAACAATTGGAGAGTTGGAGCGCATCAGAGGGGGTTACATACTTTATGATGTAGTACCCATGCATACATGTCATTTGTTATTGGGAAGGGCGTGTGATGTAATCCTAATCAGCCCCAACATTTCCCATGCACTTCTCATACCTTGGACATGTGGCATGATAAATCCTAAGGGAGTTATTTTGTTCCTTACTTTAAATTATTTCATTTATGCATCATATTTATTCATACCTATGCATTTCTGTGTTATTATATGCTTTAGATAGAAGCTTTGATTGCTTGGACCTTGAATGCAAGTAAGCCTTGTTGGCACGATCGTCTTCTTGTGGGAATATGATGAAATGCATGAAAGAAGATGGGTGGAGGAAGAATGGTAGTGTTTGCGTGATGAAAGGGGTGAAGGAAGTGAAGATGGGATGTGAAGGATGATGGTTTCGGGTAGTGAAAGAAGGGATGATGGAAAAAGGAAATGGATAGTATTCAAAGTTACAAAAAGAAGAACCTATACTAAAAAGTATAAACCTGTTCTTTAGATGTATCTTTTGAGGGTGGTTAAAGGACTTAGAATGAAGAATAATAAATATTCAACAACCTAAAGTATCAAAGATGGAATAGGAGACACCACAAATCAATAAAATGATTTGATAATTCAAAGAAGTTCTTAAAATAACAAGAATGAGAGATAAACTCAAAAAATATAATTTGTATTAATCAAGGTGTGTGTTCAAATAGGAAATCAACTCTATTTTCCCAATCACAATAACCATCAGGATCATACTTCCCTTGAAAGGAAGGCACTCTGATGATACAATCCTAATATGCACCAACTTTCTCCATGATTGGTTTACACCATTGAAGGGTTTGAGTCTGATTCTAAGGGAGTTCTGCCTTACTTTATCTTCTATTACCTCATTTATGCATTATATATTATAAGCATGCTTTTGCATATTGATGTGTCACCTTAGTCCACATCTTTATATCTATTTCTAAGTTCAGTTCATCATGTCTAATCATATTGCATCTTTATGTTTAATTCTTGCATCTTATTTTTGCTTTAAAAACAGCTCACACATGTTTGTTGTTCTTTTAGGTACTAAGGATGAAGGCATAAGTCTAAGGATCTCAAAGGAGCTTGGATTAGCTCAAGGAGTTTAAGGACAACTTGAAGCAGCTCAAGGACATCTACAAAAGCTCGGATTAGCTCTATTCATCTCAAGATAGCTCAAATTAGCTAAAGGAGTTTAAAGAACATTTTGAGGAAGCTCAAATCAGCTTGCAAATTTTCACTTGCCAAGGCAACCAGCTAGAAGGCAGCTCAAGATTGCCATAGCAGCTCAACCAGCTAGTAGCTCAAATTGTCGGAGCAACTCAGCTAGCTAACTAGCTCAACCAGCTCATTTCAGCTCCACCTACACATGCCAGCTCATCATCCCAAGGGTCATGTCCTCTCCCAAGGAACATGTCCCTAGCATTTGGAGGGAAACTTGAAAGTGGTGGCAATTGCAAGTGGAGGGAGATACAAGAGAGGCCGAATCATCGCCAGCCTTTTGGAGGAGACACGACAAGCCTTTGGAGGGAGACACATGCTTATTTGACCCCTATTCACCCATGTAATGCCTTTTCGGAAACACCCCTAAAAAACTATAAATAGGCAGCCTCATTTCATTTCTAAACATCTCATCTCATTTTACATTAATCAAATTACTTTGTGAGAATTGTCTACCTTCTAGTTCTTCATTGAACTTTATCAACTTATCAAGTGATGTGATCATGTTCCTACTCACTTTCACAGTGCTTTCAACTTGTTTTACAAGTTTGAAAGAAGGGGGAGTTTTTGTTTACTTTCCTTATATCTATTCTTTTTACTTATTTATACTTTTCATAGTTAAGCATGCACGGTTAATCATCCATGATACTTATGCTAGGGATATATTCATTTTCTTGCATCACATACATATCTATCACTATGCATTTTGTTTCATGCTATTTATATTACATATTAAGTAAGAACATGCATGGCTTAGCTATTAAATACACATCTTTCTTTAAGTTCATATAGTCTTATACTTTGCAATATTTAGTATACATAAAGTTTAGTCCTTAGACTTTATTTTCAATTAGTATAAATACTTTTACTTATGTAATTGGTGTTTTCTTTGTAGGATACATCAACCACAAGCTCAAGGATCAAAGGGTAGCTCAACAGCAGCTCGTGATGTTTGGTTTCAGCTCATAAATAGCTTGGAAACAATGCAAGGCAAAGCAAGCTACAATTAAGCTCCAAATTACTCCATTAGCTCAAGATAAGCTTAAAAGCACTTAAGAGGAAGCCCACCTAGCTAGAGGCATCTCGGAATTAGCTCAAAATAGCTCCTCAGTTTAGATAGCTAATTCAGCTAGTTAGCTCATCTCAAGCCAGCTCACTCTCAGCTCGATCAACTCATCTAAGCTCACCCTACAACCTTCAACTCAACCATGGAAAGACATGTTCCCTCCCTAAGGGACACAACCAACCAGCCTTGAAGGAAAACCATGTTGGCGCCTAAAAATTGAAGGGAAAAGCGAGGAGGGATGCATCATTTAGCCAAATGGTTGCCTTATGCATGGAGGAAGCCTTTCGGTCATTTGGAGGGAGGCACAAGCCCAACCGAACAGCCACAACACCCTTGAACATGCCATTTTGACCAGCCCTTGTAATCCTATAAATAGGAGTCATTTTGTCATTTGTAAACACACAATTCTCATAAATTAAAATAACTTTATGAGTTATTCTCTCAAACTTGTTCTTTTTAGAACTTTCTTGACTTATCAAGCCTATCTAAGGTTTGTGGCGTCTCCTTTCTTCCATTTCTATACTTCAGATTGTTGGTTCTTATAACCAATCGGTCTAAGTCACAATACCACCCTCAAAGTCTTTCTTTAAGAACGAGTTTGTGCTTTCATAGCATAAGTTCTTCTTTTAAATCTTTGAATACTATCTCTATCATTTCCATCCAAACCATCATCTTAAACACTTAACCATTTCCATCTTTTCAACCCTTTCATACAAACATCACGCTACCATCTTCCGTACCAAACTCTATCCTTTATCATTTCAACCATTTATTATCCAAGAAGACGTTTGGAGGCACATGATTGCTTGCATTCACGGTTGGAACAATCAAAGATTCTCTCAACAACTACAATTGGAGAATTGGAGCGTATCATCAAGTCTTTGACTTGTGGCGCCAACCTCTATTTCCATCTTGATACTTTTGGTTCTTGGTTCTCTATAACCAACAGGTCAAAGTCCTTTCTACCACACCTTAAAGATATCGCATAAGGTTCGAGGGTAGGCTTTCTATAACATAGTTTCTTCCTTGATTCTTTAAGATACTATCACCATCTTTCACCCTATCCATCACCATTCTTTTCTTACCATCTTCACGTCCTAAATACCCTACACAACAGCCCACTTCCTTAACCAAATCTGTCCGTCCTTTTATCATTCTTCCGCAACCCATTTACCCTACAAAACAATCCCTTAACTGTTTATACCATCATCTTCCATTCTTTCTTTCTTTCCATCATTTTAACGCTTTTCTTTAAGCCTCTTACATGCAGGATTGCTTGCTACTTTCCTAGATCCTACAATCAAAGTAGTTGTCTCCTACAACAACAAGAACAACCTACATCATATGGTAATCAAAGCTATTGGTGGAAGAAGTAAGTGCGCATCAAGTGAAGCCCGATTCAAGCAAAACAAAAACAAATTTTAAGTGACTATCCTTTGTCATTCATTTTGTGAAAAAAAACCTGTTTCAAATCAAAAAAGAAGATAAAACAAAAAAAGTTTCAGATAGCACAAGTTTAAGGGTGAAAGCACAAGAACATCATCATTTTCTACATCAAGTTTGGAAGCCATATCATCATCTTCAAGACTTTGATTGTTGGTGAAGGAAGAGTTGTGAGTTTTCTTGTTTAGTAAGTAACCATTTCCTTATTTTTCATTTCTATTCTTAAGACTACTTTCAATATCTATTTCCTTTGTTTTCCTTTGCCCTACACTAATATTTCAGTCGATGCACAAGATTCAAGAACTTGCCTAAGTCTTGAGTAAGTTCCTTAAAGAACTTTACAAGAGAGAAAGGAGTGGAAAAAAGGCAAATTGAGTGTGTGAGATCAAAAGGGGATAATAAAAGCCAAATAATATCCCAGAGTGCAAACATGAGCGTTGAGTGGAGTGCAATTTTCTTTGGAGTGATCGTGGGGTTTTGTTGAGTGAATCTGGTGAGGTTTTCATTTTCATTTCTTATTTTATCACTAACAATGACACAAGATTCTTTTCCATCTACTTCCAACAGGATTTTTGTAGTTAAAAGAACATTGAACTTACATTCTATTGAAGATGATAAGCAACGAGAGAACATCTTCTACACCCAATGCCTTGTAAATGATAAAGTGTGTTCCATGATCGTTGATAGAGGCAATTGCACCAACATGGCAAGCACCCTAATGGTGGACAAACTTGGATTGAAAACTTCCAAACATCCAAGCCCGTACAAGTTGCAATGGCTAAACAAGGGAGGCGAGTTAAAGGTCACAAAGCAAGTACTCATTCCGTTTTCCATGGGAAATTACAAAGATGAAGTTTTATGTGACGTGCTTCCTATGAACGCAAGTCATATGTTGTTGGGGCGACCTTGGCAGTTCAACAAACGAGCCACCCATGATGGATACACCAATTAGTACTCATTCTCTCACAAAGGAAAGAAGTTCATCTTGGCCCCTCTAACTCTGAGCCAAGTACATCTGATACGCTCCAACTCTCCAATTGTTGTTGTAGAGAGAAGCTTTGATTGCCCAGACCTTGAATGCAAGTAAGCCTTATTGTCACGATCGTCTTCTTGTGGGAATATGATGAAACGAATGAAAGAAGATAGGTGGCAGAAGAATGGTACTGTTTGTATGATGAAAGGGGTGAAGGAAGTGAAGATGGAATGTGAAGGATGATGGTTTCGGGTAGTGAAAGAAGGGATGATGGAAAAAGGAAATGGATAATATTCAAAGTTACAAAAAGACAAACTTATACTAAAAAGTATAAACCCGTTCTTTAAAAGTATCTTTGAGGGTGGTAAAAGGACTTAGACTGAAGAATAATAAATATTCAACAACCTAAAGTATCAAAGATGGAATAGAAGATGCCAAAAATCAATAAAATGATTTGAAAGTCAAGGAAGTTCTTAAAAGAACAAGAATGAGAGATAAACTCACAAAATATAATTTGTATTAATCAAGGTGTGTGTTCCAAATGCCAAAATGGCTTACATGTTTATAGTAGGGGAAGGGGGTGGCCGAATAGGCATGTACAAGGGTAAGGGTGATATGTGCACGTTCATACTCAAGTTTGGCTCACTTCCATGTTGTGTTTTACACAACAAAGATTAGGGCGTTTTCTTTATTTCTCTTTTATTTCTTAGTGCAATTGCTACACTTATTTCTAGTTATATAGATACTTGCCATCATATCATACTATACATATATTTTGCATACTTTTTGATACAGGGGTGCGTTGCTTGAGAAACAACGTTCCTTGACTGTTAACGGATCTAGGATAGTAGCAAGCATATCTCTGCAATAAAAACAAATATGGGTGACATTTTAGGTTCAAAATATCAAGAAAATAAAAAGAAACAAAGAAAAAGGGTGTAGGAATTTCTGGACAGATTTGGATGACGAAGAAGATGAATGCTTCAAGTAGCGTTCATGGTTGTTATGGTGTCCTAAAAATGGCAGAAACGTTTCTGGAAATTCAGCGAAAGTTTGGTGACAAAAAGCTCGAAAGAACCTGCACAATATCATATGCAAACCCGAATCGAATATGCTCCACGTCGAAGGACTTGGACTCTCTAGATAGCAATCTAGGAACATGAAGTATCAGGTAAAATTTGACACAACAAAACTCAGTTTGAAATGTCAAAAGATAGTTCTAAAAAGAACCGAACAAGAGAAACTCTCTCAAATAATTTTTATTCCAAAATGTCTAACCTTTTTACATTGTTTAAAGTACATATATATAGAGAAATGAAGAGGGAGGGGTGCCCAAATATGTGGTTGAAATTTAAACTTAAAGTGTGTTTAAAATTCAAAAAAAATTGCCAAAAACTACCCCCAAATGGCGCCCAAATGCATGGCTGATATTTGAACGAATTAAATACATGTTTAATGTGTTAATTTCGTTTGAATTTCAAATGAAATCAGCCAAAAACTTCCCGCACATGCACATGCACATGCTAAGCCTGCCACATGTCGTGCACATGCATGGAGGAAGATTAGGACGCCCATATGCAAGGCACATGCCTCTCGGACACTCTCCCACACGTAGGACATGTTTCAGCGGCTTCTGGACTCGTCAGTTGGAATTGAGCTAGTGGAGCTGAAGTTGAGCTGAACGGAGCTAAAGTGGGGTGAATTCAGCTAACTGAGAGTGTAGTGAGCTGAGATGAGCTGCAACCGAGATAAGATTAAGTTCTTAAGCTGATGTCATTCAATGTATCTACAAGGAAACAATTCAAACACATATAAAAAGCTTTGCAAACTTAATGTAAACTTATAATAAGCTGAAATAACAATCCAAGTTTATTCTAAATTACACAACAAGCTGGCATAACTTAGTAAACATATTTATAAACTAGATAAGTTATTGAAAACATATCAAACGAGCAACAAAGCTTGTGCAAACTTATTTATAAACAACATATACTTAGCAAACTAAACCCAAAACACACAATACGTAGTATATACAATGAAAACACTTATAAAACTCATAATATAAGTAAAGAAATGTTACACATCAGTATGTCACAAGTGAAAAAGCAAACTTCCCTGGAAGTTTGAAGTTGCATTCCTTGGGTGGCATAAACGTGCTCACATCATCCCCCTTCTTTAATGTGATTTGTCCCCAAATTGACCCTCATTACAAAAGGGAACAATTTTGACTTTCTCTTGGCAGGGAACTTCCTCAGCCGTCTTTCTCGGCACATATGCCATCCTCTCGAATCAAGTTCTTTTACAAAGAACACAAATGGAAATGCCTTCTTTCTTGTACATTTCCGAATAATGCACAACATAAAGTCAGACAATGCTCGTTGCACATTCGTAATCCTGCAAACAATGACATACAAAGGCAACTCCAAGGAACAAAAAGAATCTCGATGATCATCCAGAATCACAACACAAGGTTGTTCACAATCCAATGTACAACCAAAGAAATCAGCATATAAAAATGAAAAATCAATAGTACAATGGAACGAAACGTCAAACCGTGGTAAAGAAGGTTGCTGAATTTCTTGAAAGAATTTAAATGCACTAGACATACCAACAGTAGCAACCTTGGGAACTTCAGATGGCATCACCTTCTTATCCTGCAATTCAGAAGAAGAAGTAGAAGAAAATGTCGAATCAAATAATACCTATGAATTTGCTTTCTTCTTTTAGCATTCATTCTTCTCTTTGTTGGCCTTCCAAGCTGCAGTACTCGCTTTCGGCACGTTTTCTTGCAGGTTTGAATTTTGAAATTGCTAACGTTGTTGAGTTGCAACATTATGTTGAGTTGGATGACATGGTGCATATGGTGATAAAAGTTGAAAGATAGCAACATAGAAAGTCTTCAAATCGAGGTAATACTCCATTTAAATCATTTCCAAATCCATTGAATGCTCCTAACAATTTCAGGAAACAAGCACCACTTCAGATACGCGAGAAAAGAAGAACCAAGCAAGCTAAAAACTCCTATTACTGAAAATAGGCGTGATAAGCAGGTGGTGACACAAGAACGTTCGAGAGACATTCTGTGTTTTAAGTGCTTAGGACGAGGACATGTTGCCAGTCAGTGCCCAAACCGAAGGACCATGATGTTGTTAGAGAGTGGCGAGATCGATTCTGAGTCTTAGGAAGACGAGCAGGAGCCCCCTACAGTGGACGTTGAAGAAGATGATGACAACATGCAGACATTTGCTATCGGTGAAGCTCTTGTTGTCAAGAGAAGCTTTAACACGTAACCGATCTAGGATGAACAACAACGAGAGAACATCTTTCATGCAAGATGTCTCATCAATGATAATGTATGTGTTGTAATTATCGATGGTGGTAGTTGCACAACTGTTGCTAGTTCTGTAATGGTTGATAAGTGATACATGCATGGGAGGTGATAAAGGGTATGTTGCTTCAGAAACAACGGTCCTTTGTTTGTAACGGATCTAAGATTGTAGCAAGCATGTTTCTGCAATAACACAATGTTATGGATGTTAGAATGATGTTAAAACAACAAGAACAAAAAAAAAACGAAAATAAAGAAAGAAATGAGAAGAAGGAATTTTCTAGCAGTTTCGGAATTCAAATGTTGATGAATGCTTCAAAGGGCTTTCATGGCAGCAAATGAACGACTAAAATGGCAGAAAATTGGTGTTGAAGTTGTTGGAAATTAACAAGACGTTGAACTCGAAAGAACCCGAACAATATACTGAGCGGACCCGAATCGAATACGTTCTTCGCCAACGGACTTGGACCATCTAGATAGCGATCTAGGAACCCGAAGTATCAAGGAGGATGACACAATCAAACAAAGTCTGAAAATGCCAAATAAGTTCAATGAAGAACTGAAATTGAGAGAAAAACTCACAATAATTTTGTTTCATAAAAATTGTCTAACCAAATTACATTGTTTAAACAAATATATATATAGGTACAAGGGCTGCCAAATTCGTTTAAGTTGTGTGGCTGATATTAAAAGGAGTTTAAAAATTGAATTTGAGTGAAAATAACTCCTTTTGGGCGGACTCAATTGGCAGCCACAAGTTTAGGCGCCCAAAACACATTAAAATCACATTTAACATGTAATTTTTATGTTTGAAATTCAAACATAACCACTCGGGCTTATCCTTTCTTGCAAATGGCGCATAATGAAGGAGAAAACGGGCTGATTCGACTGCACATTCACACACATGTGTCAAGCTGCCACGTGGGTGCTGGAGATTACCGGATGCCACCTAGGCTGCCACATGTACACTAGCATACTCCCCGATATGCAAGACGTTTTTCAGCTACTTCTGGACTTGTTAGCTGAAGTTGAGCTAGTGGAGCTAAAGTTGAGCTGAAATGAGTTATCTGAAAGTGTCAGGAGCTGAACTGAGCTGCCTTGAGCTAGAGATGAGCTGGTTACACTCTCCTGAACTGAAGATGAGCTGCATACACTCTGGTGAGCTGGAATTGAGCTGCCTACACTCACTTGAGCTAGAGTTGAGCTAGCTACACACTCCTGAGCTAATGTCCTCCTAAGTACCTACATGAAAACAAAACAAACACACATAAACAACCTTGTAGTCTTATTTAAACACATAAGCATACTTAAAACATAATGTAAACATACTGAACAATATGTATACATATGTAAACACAACTATAAGTATATATATACTAAGTATGTCACATATCAGTATGTAACACATTATAAACTCTATATTCTAAGGCATGAACAATATAAAATGATTCTGGAATGTTAGCACAAGTAAGGAAAAGGGTTTCCCTGAATTTATTTGCCTTAGAACGAGTGATGGGTCCTGTTGGTAAGACCTTCGGATCAGCTTGTTTGTTCTGAATTGATGTGCTCACATCATCCCCCCCTTCTTGAAAAGGATTTGACCTCAAATCTGTAGAGTCGTCAAAAGGGGTTAAATCACAAACATTAAAAGTGGCACTCACATTATAATCTCCCGGTAAGTCTATCTTGTAGGCATTGTCGTTCACTTTCGCCAACACCTGGAAAGGACCATCTCCGCGCGGTAACAGCTTGGACCCCCTTTGGGCTGGAAATCTTTCCTTTCGGAAATGAACCCAAACCCAGTCTCCAACTTCGAAGGTGACTCGCTTTCTTCCCTTGTTTGCTTGCTTTTCATATTGCTGAGTCCTTCACTCAAGATTATCCTTCACTTCCTGATGCAACTTCTTGACATATTCTACTTTCGCTTGACCGTCCCTGTTCGTCACTTGTTCCTGTGGTAGAGGTAACAAATCTAGAGGCGTAATGGGGTTAAAACCATAAACAACCTCAAATGGTGACATTTTAGTAGCAGAATGAATGGCATGATTATATGCAAATTCAACATGTGGCAAACAATCCTCCCAATTCCTAATGTTCTTTTTAATGATGGAACGAAGTAAAGTAGATTAAACACGATTAACAACCTCGGTTTGTCCATCAGTTTGGGGATGGCATGTAGTAGAAAACATAAGTTTCGTACCTAGTTTGCTCCAAAGAGTCCTCCAGAAGTGACTCAAAAACTTTACATCCCTGTTAGAAACAATCGACCTAGGAATACCATGTAAACGAACAATCTCTCTAAAGAACAAGTTAGCCACATTAACAGCATCATCAGTCTTATGGCATGCAATGAAATGTGCCATCTTAGAGAATCTATCAACCACAACAAACTCACTATCTCTACCAGTCCTAGTTCGAGGCAATCCCAAAACAAAATCCATAGAAATGTCAGTCCAAGGGGATTCAGGAATAGGTAAACGTAAGTATATACCTTGTGGTGAAACCTTCGACTTTGCTTTCTTGCAAGTCACACAACGATCACAGTACCTTTCAACATCGCGACACATCTTGGGCCAAAACAGATGCTCCTTCAAAGTATGTAATGTCTTGGTGACTCCAAAGTGACCCATCAAACCACCTTCATGTGCCTCGCATGTCAGAATGTCATGCATCGAACCCTGTGGAATGCATATCCTGTTTTCTTTGAAAAGATAACCATCATGCCTGTAAAATTTTCCATCTGCACCTTTTTCACAAGCAATATACTTATCACGAAAATCAGGATCATCAGAATACAACTCTTTAATATATGCAAACCCAATAAAATGTGAATCTAAATAACTCAACAGGGCATACCTACGTGATAACGCATCAGCAACAACATTTTCTTTCCCTTTCTTGTAACGAATGACATAAGGAAAAGACTCTAAAAATTCAATCCATTTTGCATGTCTTTTGTTCAATTTATGCTGACTCGTTATGTATCTCAAAGCCTCATGATCGGTGTGAATGACAAACTCCTTAGGCAACAAGTAATGCTGCCAAGTCTCTAAAGACCTAATCAATGCATACATCTCTTTGTCATAAATAGGATAATTCAATGTAGCTCCACTTAGTTTCTCACTAAAGTATGCTATAGGTCTCTTTTCATGCATTAAAACAGCGCCTATACCTATGCCAGATGCATCACATTCAATCTCAAAAGTTTTATCAAAATTAGGCAAGGCTAACACTGGTGCTCTAGTCAAACAATCCTTAATTTTCAGAAACGCATCTTCCTGTTCTTTAGCCCACAAGAAGCTCGAATTCTTCTTAATGATCCCGGTTAAGGGGCGGTAATAGAACTGAAGTTAGGGACAAACTGACGGTAAAAACTCACTAAACCATGAAAAGATCTGACCTGAGTAATCGATGTCGGTCGTGGCCATTCCTGATTTGCCCGGATTTTCTCAGGATCGACTTCCACACCCTGTTCACTAACAATGTAACCAAGAAATGTAAGTTTGTTAGTGCAAAACACACACTTCTCTAGGTTACCAAACAAACGTTCTTCTCGTAAAACCTGCAAAACAGCTTTCAAATGCTCTGCATGATCTGGTAAAGTTTTACTGTAAATTAAAATGTCATCGAAGTAAACAACACAAAACCTACCAATGAAAGGTCGTAGAACATGATTCATCAAACGCATGAAAGTACTAGGTGCATTAGTTAACCCAAAAGGCATTACTAACCATTCGTACAAACCTAGCTTCATTTTGAAGGCTGTCTTCCACTCATCGCCTTCTCGCATGCGAATCTGGTGATAGCCGCTCCTTAAGTCAATATTGGAGAATATGACGTCTCCGCAAAGCTCGTCCAACATATCATCAAGTCTTGGAATGGGATGCCGATACTTAATTGTGATCTGATTCACAGCTCGACAATCTACGCACATCCTCCGAGAACCATCTTTCTTCGGCACCAACAGTACCGGAACAGCACACGGACTCAAGCTCTCTCGAATGTAACCCTTGTCCATCAACTCTGTAATCTGTCTTTGAAGTTCTTTCGTCTCTTCGGGGTTGGTTCGATAAGCTGGCCGGTTCGGAATATTAGCACCTGGAATGAAATCAATCTGGTGCTCAATGCCACGAAGGGGTGGCAATCCTTTCGTTGTTTCATCCGGGAACACATCCTTAAATTCCTGCAAAAGAGATGACACAGAAGTAGGCAAATCACTCAGAAACTCAGACAGTAAACAATAATCCTTAAACAATAAAATATAAACAACTACTGAGAGGAAAGACATTTCCTGATTTCTTTGCTGCTTGCATACACGTTCATCTTCTTTTTCCCACGAACTTCTTCAGAATTCTTTCACAATCTCGCTTGATCCTCTTGAACTTGACTCGGTGTCAAAGGAGCCAAAGTTATCTTTTTACCTGCATGCATAAAAGAATACCTATTCGTGAAACCATCATGAGTCGTCTTTTTATCAAACTGCCACGAACGACCCAACAGCAAATGACTCGCATCCATTGCAACTACGTCACAAAGTACTTCGTCCTTGTACTTCCCAATGACAGATGGCACCAAAACCTGCTTGGTCACTCGAATCTCTCCACCGTCATTCAGCCACTGAAGCTTGTAAGGATTGGGATGTTTCGTCGTCGGTAAACCTAGCTTTTCAACCATCACAGTACTAGCAACATTAGTGCAACTACCACCATCGATAATTACAACACATACCTTATTATTCGCAAGACATCTCGTGTGAAAGATGTTCTCTCGCTGCTGCTCGTTCTGGATCGGTTGTGTCTGCAGACTTCTCTTGACAACAAGGGCTTCTCCGGTGGCAAACAACTGCACCTCCTCGTCATCATCATCTGCAACCTCCATAGAGGGGTCCTGGGTGTCTTCCTCAGACTCGGACTCGATCTCGCCATTCTCTAACATCAACATGGTCCTCCGATTGGGGCACTGACTGGCAATGTGTCCTCGTCCTAAACACTTGAAGCACAGGATGTCTCTCGAACGCTCCTGTGACACCACCTGCTTGTCACGCCTACCCTCAGTAGTAGGTGCCTTCGGTTTGCTAGATTCGGCTTTATCTCAACTCTGAAGTGGTGGTGGTGGTGGTGGTGCTAGTTTCCTGAAATTGTTAGGGGCATTTAAATTATTTGAAAATGACTTAAAAGGAGTATTACCTCGGTTTGAAGACTTCCATCGTTGTTGTCTTTCAACTTTAATTGCCATGTGCACCATGTCATCCAACTCAACATAATGTTGTAATTCAACAACGTTAGAAATTTCAGAATTCAAACCTGCAAGGAAACGTGCCATCGTCGCCTCTCGATCCTCGACGATGTTGGCTCGCATCATGGCCATCTCCATCTCCTTGTAGTAATCTTCAACACTCTGATTCCCCTGTTTCAAAGTTTGCAATTTCTGAAACAAATCATGATGATAATGGGCAGGAATAAACCTCTTACGCATGATACGCTTCATTTCAGTCCATGAAGCCACGGGATCCTCTTCGGCACGTCTCCGACTGATCAGCAACTGATCCCACCATATCAAGGCATAATTAGTGAATTCCATCGCAGCCAAACAGACCTTCTTTTGTTCGAAATAATTGTAACACTCGAACACATGTTCAACCTTGCTTTCCCAAGCAAGATATGCATCTGGATTCGTCCGTCCCTGAAAAGAAGGGATAGCAACCTTAATGTTAGTCAAATTGTCATCAATAACTTGTCTTGCACGATGGTTCACTCTAGGTGAATGTTCGACGTCATTCTCATCATTATTCTCATTTTGGACAGATTGGGAACCACCCCCATCTATTCTATCCAAACGAGACTGAATAGGCTCCAATGCTCGATCTAACAATTGTTGCAAAGTTCTAGTAAGAGCCTGCATTTGCAAATCTGGTGGATTACCTCCACCGGGATTACGATCATCACTTCCTGTCATTATAACACAAAACACAAGAAAATAAAACAATAGGTTAGTAAAAACGAAAATTAAAGTCCTTCACTGCACACACAATCAAATTCTCACAGATCACTCAAAAGAACAGTGCACTCAAAAGATAACACTCAGCGCTCGTGTTTCACTCGGGAGAATGCTCTTGAATGGCTTTTTTTGTCTCCCCTTCTCTTCTCACAACGCTCAAATGCCTTTTCCACTCGTTCTCTCGCAAACAGTTCTTTAAGAAACTAATCTGACCCTTCAAACTTGTTATCTGTGTCAACTCCAAGATATAAATGCACAAATGATAGAACAAAGGTTAAACGGAGTTTAGGGGCTGTTTAATTGAACAAAAAACAAAGGATGGAAACAAAATAAGAACATGACTGGAATTAAGGCTTAAAATGAAGTGAAAGAAAGGAAAAACAAAGTAGTTACTGCAAAAGAAATGCTTACCACAACCCTATCACCGAACAAACAAGAACAGGTTGTTTCGGGTGATTTTGAAGCATTCCACGGTAAACAAAGACATTTTTCATCATTTTTTATCTAAACAACAGTATAAGATGTAAACAACACTAATTTGTCGAATCTGATTTTTTTTTGAATTTTTTTTCGATTTTTTTACTTTGACTTTTCTGGTCAAACTTTGACTTTGACTTTTTTTTCAGAATTTCGAATTTTTTTTTGAATTATTATTTTTTGATTTCTTGGAGTGCAGAAAGTGCTATAATCCGACCAAATCTCTGATTACCATATGATAAAGGGTACGTTGCTTCAGAAACAACGATCCTTTGTTTGTAACGGATCTAGGATTGTAGCAAGCATGTTTATGCAATAACACAATGTTTTGGATCTTAGAATGATGTTAAAACAACAAGAACAAAAAAAACGAAAATAAAGAAAGAAATGAGAAGAAGGAATTTTCTGGCAGTTTCGGAACTCAAATGTTGATGAATGCTTCAAAGGGCTTTCATGGCAGCAAATGAACGACTAAAATGGCAGAAAATTGGTGTTGAAGTTGCTGGAAATAAACAAGACGTTGAACTCGAAAGAACCCGAACAATATACTGAGCGGACCCAAATCGATTACGTTCTTCGCCAACGGACTTGGACCCTCTAGATAGCGATCTAGGAACCCGAAGTATCAAGGAGGATGACACAATCAAACAAAGTCTGAAAATGCCAAAGAAGTTCAATGAAGAACTAAAATTGAGAGAAAAACTCACAATAATTTTGTTTCATAAAAATTGTCTAACCAAATTACATTGTTTAAACACATATATATAGGTACAAGGGCTGCCAAATTCATTTAAGTTGTGTGGCTGATATTAAAAGGAGTTTAAAAATTGAATTTGAGTGAAAATAACTCCTTTTGGGCGGACTCAATTGGCAGCCACAAGTTTAGGCGCCCAAAACACATGAAAATCACATTTAACATGTGATTTTTATGTTTGAAATTCAAACATAACCACTCGGGCTTATCCTTTCTTGCAAATGGTGCATAATGAAGGAGAAAATGGGCTGATTCGACTGCACATTCACACACATGTGTCAAGCTGCCACGTGGGTGCTGGAGATGACCGGATGCCACCTAGGCTGCCACATGTGCACTAGCACACTCCCCGATATGCAAGACGCTTTTCAGCTACTTCTGGACTTGTTAGCTGAAGGTGAGCTAGTTGAGCTGAAATGAGTTAACTGAAAGTGTCAGGAGCTGAACTGAGTTGCCTTGAGCTGGTTACACTCTCCTGAACTGAAGATGAGCTGCATACACTCTAGTGAGCTGGAATTGAGCTGCATACACTCTGGTGACCTGGAATTGAGCTGCCTACACTCACTTGAGCTAGAGTTGAGCTAGCTACACACTCCTGAGCTAATGTCCTCCTAAGTACCTACATGAAAACAAAGCAAACACACATAAACATCCTTGTAGTCTTATTTAAACACATAAGCATACTTAAAACATAATGTAAACGTACTGAACAATATATATACATATGTAAACACAACTATAAATATATATATACTAAGTATGTCACATATCAGTATGTAACACATTATAAACTCTATATTCTAAGGCATGAACAGTATCAAATGATTCTGGAATGTTAGCACAAGTAAGGAAAAGGGCTTCCCTGAATTTCTTTGCCCTTAGAACGAGTGATGGGTCCTGTTGGTAAGACCTCCGGATCAGCTTGTTTGTTCTGAATTGATGTGCTCACATCAGGAGGGGTAAAGTAATGCATATTGGACAAGAAGTTGAATCTGTTTGTGATGTCTGGAAAGTCAGCCAACTTGAGACGACATTTCGGATGGGATCCTGGCATTTCTGGGCAGAGTTGTCTTCTAACAAATTGACCGGAATTCAGTTACCTTTCCAACGCATCTTGAAACGCATCAATCGAACATCGGGAACTCAAGATACGTTCATTTTACTGAAGACTGCGTATGCAGAAAACTGGATACGGGATTATTACGGGAATTTGTAAAATTCACCACAAAAGCTATTATATAAGGCTTTTGGACGAATTAGACTTAGCCCAACTTAATTTTTAACATTTAAATTATGTTTTTAGGGTTTTATATACTTTAGGAACCAGCCACCCTTCTCCCAAGCAACTCTTATCAACTTATCACCTGCACTTATCAGCTTATCACTTGCAGCCCAAGCACAAGGAGTTTAAAGGCTGTTTTTCTTTTATTTTTTTAATTAAATTAGGGTTTCCTAGTTTTAGTAGAAGTTAGATTACTTTGGCTATCCTTCACCTATAAAAGGATGGAGCCTCCACCATTGTAATAGAGATTATTTAGATTTTCTTTGGTTAATAAAATATTTCGTGAGTTTGTTTTTGCAAGTGCTGATTACTTGTGCCTTAGAAGTCTTCTTCAACATAAGTTCGACGAGTTCTTGTGAGGGAGATCATCTTCACACTCCTGCTTGCCTAGGTAATTACGTCTAGGAGGGTGGGTTAGAGCCGCTTAAGGTTGCTTGCTTAGGTAATTGCGTCTAAGAGGGTACCGAGGACAAAACCATCACAAATCCATCAAGCCATCTCCATCTTCAACTTCATGCCATCTCGATAGCCATAAACAAAGTTGAATTTTCAGATTTGTTTTATCTACCTCCCTTTCAATCTTTTTCAATCTTTTTGTTTTAATTCTTATTATTTAATCCTTAATCTTCTTTCTTATCTTCGTTTTTTTAATTTTCAAGCCTTGAATCTGAATTTTTCAAGAAAAGTCCTCTTTTCTCTTAACTTTTCAGATCTGCTCCTAATCTTCTTGATTGAGTCTAGAGCCCTAGTTCTTGCAACAACTTGATTGAAGGCTTCCAAATCCAAGTTTGCGCTACTCTATCATTTGGTATCAGATTTGGGTCGATTCTTGGCAAGAATTTTGGCATTTTGGGTGAAAAATTCGAAAAAAGGCGAAAATTCGCAAAAATCAAACGAACGAATTTTGAGCTGAAAATTTCCAGATCAGATCTACACTATTGTAGGAGTCACAACAAAAAATTTCAGAATTTTTTGACTTCAGGAACACCTCGAACAAAGTGGATCAATTTGCTGCATATTTCAAGGTTTTTTCGGGTTTTCTGATCTTCTTTCATTCTTAACTATTTGTTTTCATTTGTTTTACCTTTTTATTGTCTTCTATACATTATCTAACACTTTTTTGCTTCTTGTGTTAGTAGGAAATTAAAAGTTGCATACCTTTCTTTCTCCTTGCAACTAGAATTCAATTGGTGTCACACCTTTCATTGGACTCCTTGTACAAATAGGACTCATTGTTAAGATTAAACTCCTATTCTAACTTGTTGACTTGTAGCAGGAAGGTCTTTAAAGAGTACAAGATCGGCTTACTTGCCTCGCTAAGTATTTCTTTCTTGGAGTGTTTAGTGAGATTTCTAGTTTTTTTTTTTTTTTTCACCTTTGTAAATTTGAGTGTTCCAGGATGTTTCACAGAGACAAGACTCATGCAAAACAACATGATACTTTGGGTTCTACTTATCGAGGAAAGCCTTCATTGACCAAATCGAGGGATTCGTTCAACTTTTGTGAAGAAAGGCGAACTGAACCAAGGCGAACCGCACACACTTTGGCCATCCCAAAATTAAGAATACCATCTTTTCAAGGAAGGTATGATCCTGATGGTTATTGTGATTGGGAAAATAGGGTTGATTTCCTGTTTAATTGTTACGGATATCCCGAGGAAGATCAAGCTTCATTAGTGGCCCTAAAGTTCGAGGAATATGCAGTACTATGGTGGCATTTATTACAACGAGATAGACGTCTCAATGGTGAAGCCAAAATAAGAACATGGGCTGAACTTAAAAAGGTCATGAGAGAGCGATTCGTTCCCAAACATTACAAACGACAAGAATCCAGGACTTATCATAAGAAATACTCCTCTTTTGATAAAGGTACATCTAAACCTTCATCTTTTCACAACCCTACTAATGCACTATTCGACTCTAGTAGTACGACGCCGAAGGAAGAAGAATCATCGCTATTCCAAAAGGATAATGAAAAACCATCAGTGAGTCATGTCGAAGAAGACCAAGGAAAGCAAGATGTCGAAGAAATTTATTATCCTCGAGAACATGAGGAAGATGTCACTACTGAGAGTTTAACCATACCCAATAATGAGCAAATACTTTCAAAAGATGACGTTTCGGAAGAAGAAAGATTTGAACCCATAAATCAAGACAATCTTTCATGCTTAGTAATGAGTTCTCTTGATTCATCAACAACATCCCAAGAAAGTAAGCGTGATTCTAACCCTTTATTTAATTCTCGGCCTATCATTCTGTTAGAAACACTTCATCCTCTACAGAAATTGTATTTCGATGATACTTTTGTGAGAGGAATTGGGTATGTGGGTTATCTTATTTGAAAAAGACCAAGACTCAAGAGGCCGAGAGCAATAAAAGTCAAATTATTGGCCCAATTTTGGTGAGTGAAAAGAAACATGAGGTAAAAGTCGAACAATGTCCAAATGAAAAAGGCGAGAAAAAGATAATGAGAGATTTTTTTCGACCTAACCATAACATCATTGTTTCGAGTGGCTTTGAGTTCTTTTTTTAGGATTTTGTTGAACCATTAAGAGGAGCTCAATTGGATCACTCCACCTATGACAAAGATTCTGTTTCGATTGCCATTGTTAAACGTCCTTCTTTTAATGCTTTTTGATTCGAGGATGAATCCTTTTGAGGAGAGGGGGAATGATACATGCATGGGAGGGCTAAAGCAATGCATATTGGACAAGAAGTTGAATCCGTTTGTGAAGTCTTGAAAGTCAGCCAACTTGAGACGACATTTCGGATGGGATCCTGGCTTTTCTGGGCAGAGTTGTCTTCTAACAAATTGACCGGCATTTAGTTATATTTCAAACGCATCTTGAAACACATCAATCAGACATCAGGAACTCAAGATGCGTCCATTTTACTGAAGAATGCGCATGCAGAAAACTGGATACGGGATTATTACAGGAATTTGTAAAATTCAGCCCAAAAGCTATTATATAAGGCTTTTGGACGAATTAGACTTAGCCCAACTTAATTATTAACATTTAAATTATGTTTTTAGGGTTTTATATAATTTAGGAACCAGCCACCCTTCTCCCAAGCAACTCTTATCAACATACCACCTGTACTTATCAGCTTATCACTTGCAGCCCAAGCACAAGGAGTTTAAATGTTGTTTTTCTTTTATTTTTTAATTAAATTAGGGTTTCCTAGTTTTAGTAGAAGTTAGATTACTTTGGCTATCCTTCACCTATAAAAGGATGAAGTCTCCACCATTGTAATAGAGATTATTCAGATTTTCTTTGGTTAATAAAATATTTAGTGAGTTTGTTTTTGCAAGTGCTGATTACTTGTCCCTTAGAAGTCTTCTTCAACATAAGTTCGACGAGTTCTTGTGTGGGAGATCATCTTCACACTCTTGCTTGCCTAGGTAATCACGTCTAGGGGGTGGGTTAGAGCCGCTTGAGGTTGCTTGCTTAGGTAATTGCATCTAAGAGGGTACCGAGGACAAAATCATCACAAATCCATCAAGCCATCTCCATCTTCAACTTCATGCCATCTCCATAGCCATAAACAAAGTTGAATTTTCAGATTTGTTTTATCTATCTCTCTTTCAATCTTTTTCAATCTTTTTAGTTTAATTCTTATTATTTAATCTTTAATCTTCTTTCTTATGTTCATTTCTTTAATTTTCCAGCCTTGAATCTGAATTTTTCAAGAAAAGTCTTTTTTTCTCTTAAAATTTCAGATCTGCTCCTAATCTTCTTGATTGAGTCTAGAGCCCCTAGTTCTTGCAACAACTTGATTGAAGGCTTCCAAATCCATGTTTGCGCTACTCTATCAATAAGCTAGGCTTGAAGATGACAAAGCATCCAAATCCTTACAAGTTACAGTGGCTGAACGACGGAGGAGAGATTAGAGTGACTAAGCAGGTTCTTGTGCCATTTGCCATTGGAAAGTAAAAGGATGAAGTACTTTGTGATGTTGTCTCAATGGATGCAAGCCATTTACTATTGGGACGCCCGTGGCAGTTTGACAAGAGGGCGATGCATGATGGTTTTACAAACATGTATTCTTTTATGCATGCAGGTAAGAAGATCACCTTAGCACCGTTGACACCGAGTCAAGTGCAGGAGGACCAAGTGAGATTGCGAAAGAATATCGAAGAAGCTCGAGGGAAAAATAAGATGAATGTGCACACGAGCAGCAAGGAAATCTGAAAATGTCTTTCTTCTCAGCAATCTTTGCTTATCTTGTTGTTTAAAGATCAGTGTTTATTGTCTGGGATTCCTAGTAATTTGCCTTCTACTATTTCATCTCTTTTGCAGGAATTTAAAGATGTGTTTCCGGATGAAACACCAAGGGGTTTGCCCCCTCTTTGTGACATTGAACATCAGATTGATTTTATTCAGGAGCCACGATTCCGAAAATACCAGCATACCGAAGTAACCCCGAAGAGACGAAGGAACTTCAAAGACAGATTTCTGAGTTGTTGAACAAGGGGTACATTCGAGAGAGTTTGAGTCCGTGTGTTGTACCAGTGCTGTTGGTACCAATGAAAGACGAAACTTGGAGGATGTGTGTTGATTGTCGAGCAGTGAACCAGATTACAATCAAGTATCAACATCCCATTCCCCGACTTGATGACATGTTGGACGAGTTCTGCGGAGCGACTATCTTCTCCAAAATTGATTTAAAGAGTGGATATCATCAGATTCGTATGAGAGAAGGCGACGACTGGAAAACTGCCTTCAAAACAAAGCTAGGTCTGTATGAATGGTTAGTGATGCCTTTTGGTTTAACTAATGCACCTAGTACTTTTATGCGTTTGATGAATCATGTTCTACGATCTTTTATTGGCAAGTTTTGTGTTGTGTATTTTGATGACATTTTGATCTATAGTAAGACTTTGCAGGATTATGTAGAGCATTTGAAAGCTGTTTTGCAGACTTTGCGAGAAGAAAGGTTGTTTGGTAACATGGAGAAATGTGTGTTTTGTACTGACAAACTTACATTTCTTGGTTACATTGTTAGTTCTCAGGGAGTTGAAGTTGATCCTGAGAAGATAAAGGCGGTTCAAGAATGGCCACGACCGACTTCAGTTAGTCAGGTTAGATCATTTCATGGTTTAGCCAGTTTTTACCGTCGGTTTGTTCCCCATTTCAGTTCTATTACCGCCCCCTTAACAAGGATTATAAAGAAGAATTCAGTCTTCTCTTGGGGTAAAGAACAAGAAGACGCCTTTCTGAAAACAAAAGATTGTTTGACAAAGGCGCTTGTTTTAGCATTAACTGATTTTGATAAAATGTTTGAAATTGAATGTGATGCTTCTGGAGTTGGTTTATGTGCTGTTTTGATGAAGGAAAAATGGCCCATTGCATATTTTAGTGAGAAGCTTAGCGGAGCAACGTTGAATTATCTTATCTATGACAAGGAGATGTATGCACTGATTCGTGCTTTGGAGACGTGGCATCATTATTTGTTGCCTAAGGAGTTTGTGATCCACATTGACCACGAGGCTTTACGATATATCATAGGTCATCATAAATTGAACAAACGACATGCTAAATGGGTTGAATTTTTAGAATCTTTCCCTTATGTCATTTGTTACAAAAAAAGGGTAAAGACAATGTCGTTGCTGATGCTTTATCACGCAGATATGCACTTTTGAATTATCTTGATTCACTTTTGATTGGTTTTGTATATATTTGTGAGTTATACTCTGATGATCATGATTTTAGAGATAAGTGTAATGCTTGTGAGAAAGGTGCATATGGAAAGTTCTACATGCATGATGCTTATCCTTTCAAAGAAACTATAATATGCATTACACAGGGTTCAATGCGTGATATACTGATCCATGAAACACATGAAGGTGGATTGATGGGTCATTTTGGGGTCACCAAGATGTTATATACCTTTAAGGAGCATCTATTTTGGCCTAAGATACGCATGGACGTTGAAAGGTATTGTGAGTGTTGTGTGGCTTGTCGGAAAGCGAAATCGAAAGTTTCACCACATGGTATGTACTACCTTTACCTATTCCTGATTCCCCTTGGACTGATATTTCGATGGATTTTGTTTTGGGATTGCCTCGAACTAGGACAAGTAGAGATAGTATTTTTGTTGTGGTTGATAGGTTCTCCAAGATGGCACATTTTATTGCATGCCATAAGACTGATGATGCTGTTAATGTTGCTAACTTGTTCTTTAGAGACGTTGTACGTTTACATGGTATTACTAGATCAATTGTTTCTGCATGGGATGTGAAGTTTTTGAGTCACTTCTGGAGGACTCTTTGGAGAAAATTAGGTATTATATTTTCTACTACTTACCATCCCTAGACTGATGGACAAACTGAGGTTGTTAATAGAGTTTTATCTACTTTACTGCGATCCATCATCAAAAAGAACATAAAAACTTAGGAAGATTGTTTGCCACATGTTGGATTTGCTTATAATCATGTTGTACATTCTGCTACTAAGATGTCACCTTTTGAGGTTGTTTATAGTTTTAATCATATTACGCCTCCAGATATGTTACCTTTGCCACATGAACAGGTGATGAACATGGATGGTCAAAGCAAAGTAGAATATGTGAAGAAGTTGCATCAACAAGTTAAGGAGAACCTAGAACGAAGGACTCAATAGTACGAAAAGCACACAAATAAAGGAAGGAAGCGAGTCACCTTCGATGTTGGTGATTGGGTTTGGGTTCATTTCTGAAAGGAACGATTTCCAGCCCAAAGACGATCTAAGTTGTTACCTCGAGGAGATGGTCCTTTTCAAGTGTTGGAGAATGCGAATGACAACACCTACAAGTTGGATTTACCAGGTGAATACATTGTAATTGCTACATTTAATGTTTCTGATTTAACCCCTTATGACAATTCTGTAGATTTGAGGACAAATCCTTTTCAAGAAGGGAGGATGATGTGAGCACATCTTTGCCACCAAAAGAATCCGACCCGGAAGTTCTTCCAATAGGACCCATCACACGATCTAAGGCTAAACAATTTAGGGAAGTTCTATCCCTAACTTGTTCTAACATTTCAAAATCATTAAACAATGTTTGTGCCTTAGACAATAGGGTTTACAATGTGTTACATGATGAAATGTAACATCTTTATGCTATATTACTTATATTAGTGTGTTTACTATGTATCGATTATGTTTGATGTGTTTTGGATTTGTTTGATATGACTTATAATGTTTTTGTATTTGTTTGTGTGTTGTTGAATAAGATTACAAAGCTTTGATAAGTGTTTCATTGTTTTGTAACATGTACATGAAAGGACAACAACTCAAGAGAGTTATATTCAGCTCGGAGGAAGCTCAAGTGTGTGTATGCAGCTCATCACCACACCAGCTCAAGAGAGTGTATGTAGCTCATCTTCAGCTCAGGAGAGTGTATCAAGCTCACCTTCAGCTTAAGATAACTGGAAGACTTTGATCCCAGCTCACCTCAGCTCACTTCACTTGTAGCTAGCTCAATCCAGCTCAGCTCAATTCCAGTCAGCTCAACTTCAACTGACAAGTCCTGAAGTAGCTGAAAAGTGTCCTACACATCGGGGAGTGTACCAGTGCACATGTGGCAGCCCATCTTGCGAAGCATCCACATGGCAGCTTGGATGGTGTGTGTGCATGTGTGGCCGAACCAAACCGCCCCTAACTCTCCAATTTGCGGCAAATGAAGATAACCTTGGGAGGTTGATTTTTTTTTGAATTTCAAACAAATAACACATGTTAAATGTGTTTCATATGGCGCCTAGATGTTCAAATGTGTGGTTATTTGTGCATGCCGCCCAAAGGTGGTTTTTATTAGTTAAAATTTAAAGTTTGAATTTTAACTTGTAATTTAATTATAGCCACACAATATGAACGGCCACCCTCCCCTTTTCTCCTATATAAATGTTTTCTAAACAATGTAAAAAGGTTACACAATTTTATGAAACAAAATATTTGTGAGAATTTTCTCTCAACTTCGGTTCTTCACCGAACTCCCTTCGCATATCAAACTTTGTTTTACTATGTCAATCTTCTTGATACTTTGAGTTCCTAGACTGCTATCTAGAGGGTCCAAGTCCTTCGATGTGCAGCATATTCGATTCGGGGTTTTATAGGATATTGTGCAAGTTCTTTCAAGCTTTTCGTCACCAAACTTTCGCTGAATTTCCAGCAACGTTTCTGCCATTTTTGGACACCAAATGCATCCATAAAAGCCCTTTGAAGTCTTCATCTTCATTAGTGTTCAATTCTTTCCAGAAATTCCTACACCTTTCTTATTTGTTTCTTTTCGTTTTTCTTTCTTGTTTTCTTATTATTTTAAGCCTAAAACATCATTCTTGTTTCGTTTTATTGCAGAGAGATGCTTGCTACTATCCTAGATCCGTAAACATTCAAGGAACGTTGTTTGTCAAGCAACGTACCCCTTATCACACCCTTTTGTTTCCTATAAATGGGACTTTGATTTTATTTTGTAACACACCTTTGATTATATAAAATTATCTTTGTGAGTTTATCTCTCAAACTTGTTCTTTTTAGAACTTTTCTGACTTATCAAGCTTCATTGCTAATAGCGTCACTTCTATCCACCATACTTCAGGTTCTTGGTTCTGATAACCAAAGGGTCTAAGTCCTTTACCACCCTCAAAGATATTCTTTTAAGAACGAGTCTATGTTCTTATAACATAGGTTCCTCTTTTGAATTCTTTGAATACTCTCTTCCTTTCCATCTCATTCCATCACTTCCTTTTCCATCATTTCCATCATCCATATCCGAACCTACCCTATACTTATATTCCATTTATTTCCTTCATACACTTCCCTAGACACTTTCACGACGTACCCTATCAAACACCATTTTCCTTCTCCATTCCATCTTCAAAGCATACGGATTACAAGGCTTGCTTGCATTCACGGTCGGGACAATCAAAGCTTCTCTCAACAAAGCCATTTGGAGAGTTGGAGCGTATCAACTAAAGGATGTGTGCTTTGAAGCACCAATAGACATGACTTTTGGAAACTCACAAGACAAGTCTCTTGATGTTTCAAGAGTTCTGCTAATTGAAGTTCCAAGAGATGTGATCCTTGATATTCCAAGTGCTTTACCAATCTTGAAGAGAAATCAACAACCAACACCCATTAAACATCCACCATGGTTTGCAATTTCTTTCCATTTTGTTGTAAGTATCTCATTTTCTCACCATGGTTTATTTTGCAGTAAGGTGATTCACCTACATGGCCTTATCCTATCAACTTGTGATGACAAGCTTCATTACCATTTTAAGATTGATTAGTGCATCAAATTTAGCTATTTCAAGCGTGTGAAGTAGGCATTGTCAACCTCTTCAAAGGCCATCATTCGAAAAGGAACGAGACACAAGGTAGTTGGTGATATCTACCTACTTGAAAGAGTTCAAAGGACATAACTCTTCACCAACAAATATGACGATTCAAGGAGTAAAAATGAAGGTGCCTTCTCCAAGCATTATGTTGATCCAATGGAGGAAAGCAAAAGGACAAGTCCTTTCATCTATGGTCATGATGATTTAAGCAAAGGAGCAGTCCAGAGGATGACTCTTTTCACTAAAAGACATGATGAAACCAAGAAATTGTCTATGAAGCTCATCAAGCATCAACTTCTGTTTATAAGCATTTATCGATTTGTGATCTCTTCTCTTTTAAATTTTATTTGTTTTTCTACTAATCTGATTGTGATTGTAGGATCATTTTGATGTGAGCACGGCTACGAGCAATTCTAGATTCTCAGAAACATTTTTAGACCATTTGATCGAGGCAAGTGTTCTATGACCAAGAAACCTCAAGAAGCTCCTGCAAGCTTAATCCGAGATGCTTGCAAAAAATTTGAGTATCTGAAGGTTCTGACTATTTATTTTCGTGGCAAGCACTGATATGTGAGGTCTTACTTCGACCCCAAGGTGGAGCCTCCACCATTGATTATGTTACATTAATTTGGAGGGGGTTCTAATTGGTAACATATTTATATTATGTTATAATTTCATATATGTTACGTGTTTGAAGCAGCCTCATTTCAAGATCAAGAACATTGGCCAGCTTGTCCTACATTTTTGGATGGCATTCGGGCATATCAAGGCTTTGAAGTCTACTTGGAACTTGCTCCTCTATATTTTAGATTTCTAGTGCATTTTGAATCACATCAATCCGATATCAGGAGCTTAAGATATTGATGTGTGTACGTTCACCAGCAAGTTTTGCACACTTTCATGTTGTGTTTTAAACATGAAAGACACAAGAGTTTTCTTTACTTCTCTCATTTTACTTACTTTTTCTACACTCATTTCTGGTTATTTATATTCATGTTATCACATCATACTCTGTATATGTTTTGCATACTTTATTTTCATGACCTTAGCATGTAACACCCCAATTTTGGGCTTGGAAGTTTAGGGTCTGAACCGGACCGGTTTAAATTGCGGTTCGAATATAAAAGGTTGTTTTTAGGGAAAGCCTAGTTCGGGATGCATTAAAAATATGGAAAAATATCTAAAAATCCTCTTTTATTATATATAAGAGAGTGGTGAAATCAATTTTACAAAATGAGGTTTGCAAATATGAGATTTCAAATTAGTGACTAAAATGTAATTTTTGAAAAGTTGGTGACTGTTTTAAAAGGATTGAAACTTTGAATCTTTAAGGAGCTAAATTACCCAAGGGGGTGTTTCTCCAGATTTTTTTCTTAATATTAAAGATTTAATTAATGTTATTTAATAAAAGGAAAGGAGGGAAATAGATATTTTGGTTTTATAACTAACTTTTCTCAAAATTTTTCCATTTCATTTTCTCTCTATTTTCTCTCAGCCAAACACGTTTCCCCGGCCACTTTTCCTCTGATTTTCACACCTAAAGTTGAGATTTCAATCTCTAAATGATTTCTAATCATTTCTACACTAAATCCTCATCATTTGCCTATTGAATTTTCAAGAATTTAGGCTCTAAACAAGGAGAAACTCACATTTAGAGGTATAAACGTCCTTCTCCTCTAAATACTCAGTTCTTTAATGAAATTCCCAAGTTCTCAATCCTTGATTTGAGTTTTATTAAAGGTTTTAATGTTGTGTTCTTGATCTTGGCTTAAAATGCAAGATTTGGTTTTAATTTTAAAGAAATTCGTACAAAATGATTGGGCTATGTTTTGAGATGTCTTTTTGATGTATATTGGATGTAAAAATGATGTGTAATTGAAGTTTAATCAATGCAATCCTGAATAGGTTGATTTTCCTAAGTTCTTGCTTGAGTTAATGGTGGTTTTGAGGTGTTTTTGATGTTCTGCTATAGCTGGAGGTATAAGGGCGTGATTAGGTTCTTTTTGGATGTTAATTGATGTTTAAGAATGGTTGGAATTGATGGATCTTGGCTGGGTAATGTTGTAGAGGTGTTTGGATGTGTTTTCGGTTGTGTTTGGTAGCCGAAATTTGAGTGTTGATGAGAGCAGCGAGTTTAGGTGTCTTGGTTGAAGATATTAATGCATGATGATGCATTAATCCTCTGCTTTGATGTGCTTAAAACAGGGGAGACATCTTCAGATCCTTGTGGTGTTGATCCGGAAGCTTGATCGGCGTTTCAGCAAGCTTGCGAAACGGAATCGGTGAGTGAAGTTTGGTTTTCAGCTTTGAAACCAATGTTAGAAGGTTATGGGAGCTTAGTTTAAGTCTAAACAACTTAGCTAAGCTCAAGAGTAAGTTTTTCGAAGAAACTCTCTTTTTGATGAACCATTAGATGGTTGAATGCAATGTGTTTTATTTGCATGTTTAAACTCTGTTTTGAAAGCATATTTTAGCATGTTTAATGCTGGTTTTGTAAGCCATGAGTTGAAGGATGCTCAAGGTAAGAGATCCTTGTTTTGAACATTGTTAAATGTGGATTGATGTATTGTAATGCAAGACTATTTATTGGCTTTGTTAAATGCTTTAAAACAGTGGATTGATGATGGTAAATGATGTATATTGGCAAGTGATGTGTTGGTTTTAAAGTACTTGAATCGGATATAGTGAGCCGGCTATAGGATTGGGTGCACCGTGAATAAAGTCGCCTTTGATGTTGAGGGGTTGTGATTGTACCATAAACTCCATCCAAGTACACTACCGAGATGTTTAAGATCACAATGGTGGTTAAAAGTCCATGTGTGGATCTTGTGTTGTATGTCCTAAGATCACAATGGTGGTTAAAAGTCCATGTGTGGATCTTGTGTTGTGTGTCCCGTGTTCTCGTTAGTGATGTTATACAACCACCAATGAGTGATGTTGAGGGGTTGTGATTGTACCATAGACTCCATCACGGGTGTTGAGGGGTTGTGATTGTACCGGTAAACTCCACCTTGATATTGGTAGTGTGTATGAAGCGTATGGGACAACGCTTGTAATCCGTGTATCCGATTGTGTTTTTGAGTTGTAAAATGTTATTGATTATCACTTGTAAGCCAATATAACATGTTGTTGAATTGAAGCATGAGATGCTTGGTTTGTATGCATAAGTGCATGATAAATGATGTTTTGGAATTAAAGGCCTTGGAAAGGTGTTTTTACAAAATGCATTATTGTGTTGTTTTAATTGAGCATTCCTCACTAAGCTATGTGCTTACGCTCTCTCTTTCTTTGACCAATAATGCAGAGCATTGAAGTGCTATAAGGGCAGCAAGGAGGTCAAGGATCCAAGTGAAAGACTAAGCTCATGTATGGTGACTAATTTCATAATACTATTAGCTCTTGGCATTTGGCAATGGGAACCTAGATTGTGTTTTTGGAGATGTTTTCGACTCCCTAAGTTTGATTTAAAGCCTTTGATGATGTTGGAACATGTAAAGGCCCTTTTGGTTTTTGGTTTGATGAATTGATGAATGCATGGTTTTTAATATAGGATGCATGCCTATAGATTTGGGGTTTTTCCTTGAATGATGCCATGATTGAGATTAGAAGATGCTAATATGTCCCTTTATTGATTGATGACTTGTTGGTATGATATGGAGGTCATATGATTGTGTTTGGTGGGTCAAAAGTGTGTTAAACCAGAAAAATTCTGCAATTATGGGCAGTCCGTATCGGAACGGGTGCTACCGTTTCGGAACAGATGGCCTGAAATGACCATGGCGTTTCGAAACTGGGTAGAGCCGTTCCGAAACAGATTTGCTACTGTCAAGCCCTGTTCCGCAACAGGTTTCGGAACGGTCTCGCGTTTCGGAACGGTCCTTCCCCGTTTCGGAACACTCGACCGTTGGGCACTGAATCTGATGGTTAAATGTTTTGAAATTCTCACGTTTTAGTCCCAAACTTTGTGTATGCAATTGATTGAGTTTGAGATGTCCGTTTGAGATGAAATTTGACAGTGAAGCATGAAACATGATTAATTTCATAATGGTAATTTAAAAGTTGGCAAAGTCCCCTAAATTTCCAGAATTTACATTTTGGTCCCTAAATTTGTATGTTGTGCAATTGAGTCCCTAAGTGTTTCCCAATTGTTGTGATTTTTCAAGTATGCTTATCTCAAGAGTTCACCTAAGGTTTGTATGCATCTAGACAAGTTTTAAAAGAAAAAAAAGGGTCGTTAATCAAGGTTGACTTTCGGGTTGACTTTGGTTTTCCCCGTGTAATCTTCGTAGTTCGGGTCAACCATCTAGGCCGGGCTAAGGGGGTTACATTTGGTGGTATCAAAGCTGAGTTCTCGAGTATTTGGGAATGGTTATGTGGGTGATATGTGCGTGATTGCTTGTATGCTTGTTGAGTGAAAGTATGATGTATGAATTGTAAGAATGTTACAATTGTGGTGTGTGCTTTGGTGAAGCAAGTTAGAGGGACCCATTGCCAAATCAAAGCTAATGAAATGATTTGTTTTAAATTGGAAATGAGCTTGTGTACTTGGATTGCTTACCTTGCTGAGCCTGACTATGTTTATTACATTTGTGAATGCATATTATAGTGAATGGGACCTCGTAGAGAGACGGGGATTAATACGCGAGCTATGGCTCAAAATGAGAATGAGGAGAATGCTAAAAATGTGGTGGATTTACCTCCTCCACCTGGTGGTGGTGGTGTTGGGGGTGAGGGAGCTGGTGCTGGTGCTGATGCTGGGATCGCTGGACCTGAAGCTGGGCAGGGGCAAGCCGCTCCTGATATGACAATGCTGATTCAGGCTATTGCTGGAGCCTTTCGGGCGGCGGTAGCTGGAGCTCAAGGAGCTGGGCATCAGGGAGATGCTAATGTTAGATTACCTCTGGAACGCTTGCGCAGTCTGGGTGGGACTGAGTTCAGGGGTTTGTCTGCTGAAGGTTCTGAGTCTTGGTTGGAAAGTACCAAGAGAATTTTGGGACAAATAAACTGCAATGATGTGCAGAAGCTGGGCTGTGTGATATCATTGTTGCATGACGATGCGTATACCTGGTGGACAACCACTATTTCCGGAATGGAGGATGTTGATGTGACTTGGACGTTCTTTCTGAACGCGTTCAAGAGAAGGTATCTGGGTGTGCGATACCTAGATGAAAAGAAAAGGGAGTTCATGTCTCTTACTCAAGGGAGCATGACAGTGGCTGAGTACGAGGTTCAGTTTGTCCGACTCAGTCAGTACGCACCTGAGCTTATCCCTGATGAGCGGGAGAGGTGTGAACGTTTCCGTTATGGTTTGGTGACGGAGGTGAACACTTATATGCTGGCTGCTGAGTACACTGACTTTGATGTGCTGGTTGGTAGAGCAAAGGACATTGAGTTGAATTTGAGTTTATCTTCTAGAGGTGCTGGTCCTAGTGTGGGCAAGCGAGCTGCTGAATATAGTTCCGGTGGCAGACGGAACAAGAGAGGACGTGATCGGAAGTATCAGTCTTCGGCTAGGCGTGGTGGTGGAGGGCAAGGTGCGCCTGTTCAGGGAGACAGGGCGAGAGCTGATCCGAACACATGTTGGACATGTGGATCGCGTGGACACCTGAGGCGTGATTGTCCTCGAGCAGCGAGGGAGGTTCAGGCTCTTGTTGTGGTGACCGGTAACTCGTGCTGGAACTATGGTTCGGCGAATCACATGAGGAGGGAGTGTCCTCTGTTGGCCAGTGGTGGCCAGGGACGTGCTCCGGGAGTTGTTGCACCACAGAGAGGTCGTGGGCGCGGCCGTGGTAACTTCCAGCGCAGGGAGGATGGTGGAAGGAATGTGGCTCATGTGGTAGCTGTTCAACCTGAGGGTGGTGGCCAGGCCAGAGTGTATGCTCAGAGGGAAGGGAGGAATGACACGGATGTGATCGCAGGTACTTTCACTTTGCAATCCTTGTCATTACTTTCCTTGATTGATTCTGGATCTACACACTCATACATATTGCGTGAGCATGCTCAATTGCTTGGTTTGCCTGTTGAGTCTTTGGATGTTGGTATGCGTGTAACTAGTTCTTTTGGTGAGACTGTTGTGACTCGAAAGCTTTATAGAAGATGTCCTTTGGTTGTGCAAGATCATGTTTTTCATGTTGATCTTATGGAATTGCCTTTCTATGGTTTTGATGTAATCCTTGGTATGGATTGGCTTGTTGAGCATCAAGCTGTTGTGGATTTTGAGAATAAGCGAGTTTCGTTGAAGCTTGCGGACGATTATGAAGTGGTGGTGGTTGGTGAGAATGTGAAGTTTCTTGCCAATGTGGTGTCTACATTGGAAGCGAGCCAGATGTTGAGGCAAGGTTGTGAAGCCTACCTCGCCTTTGTGATGAATCCTAGCTCTAAGGAGTTGCGAGTGCAAGATATCAGAACCGTGCGAGGGTTTCCTGGTGTGTTTCCGGAGGAGTTGCCTGGATTGCCTCCTAATCGCGAGGTGGAGTTTGGAATTGAGCTGTATGAAAACACAACTCCAGTGTCCATTACTCCTTATCGAATGGCACCTAAAGAGTTGAAAGAGCTGAAGACGCAACTTCAGGAGTTGCTTGATCGTGGCTTCATTCGGCCGAGTGTGTCACCTTGGGGTGCACCGGTCTTGTTTGTGAAGAAAAAGGATGGCACTATGAGAATGTGTATTGATTACCGTCAGCTTAACAAGTTGACTATCAAGAATCGGTATCCATTGCCGAGAATTGATGATCTTTTTGATCAATTTCGGGGAGCGGCTGTGTTCTCTAAAATTGACTTAAGGTCAGGATATTATCAGTTGAAGGTGAAGGATGTGGATGTGCCAAAGACAGCCTTCAGAACGAGGTATGGGCATTATGAGTTCCTTGTGATGCCGTTTGGTTTGACAAATGCTCCTGCAGCTTTCATGGACATGATGAATAGAGTATTCCATGAATACTTGGATAAATTTGTTGTGGTGTTCATTGATGATATTCTCGTGTACTCTCGTACTGAGGAGGAGCATGAAGGGCATTTGAGAATTGTATTGCAAGCTTTGTTGGAGAATCAGCTTTATGCCAAGCTGAGCAAGTGTGAGTTCTGGCTTAGAGAAGTTGTGTTTCTTGGTCATGTGGTTTCTGCTGAGGGGATTCGTGTTGATCTTTAGAAGATTGAGGCAGTGATGAATTGGAAGCCTCCTAAGTTTGTTCATGAAGTTCGTAGTTTCCTGGGTTTGGCAGGATACTATCGAAGGTTCGTGGATGGGTTTTCAAAGATTGCTGCACCTTTGACGAAGTTGCTGCAGAAGGATGTTAAGTATGAGTGGACGGAAGCGAGACAGCAGGCTTTTGAGAAGCTTAAGGCATCTTTGACGCAAGCTCCTATCTTGGTTCAACCTGAATCAGGGAAAGAGTTTGTGGTGTATAGTGATGCGTCCTACGTTGGTTTGGGATGTGTGTTGATGCAAGAGGGTAAGGTGGTGGCTTATGCATCGCGTCAGTTGAAGGTGCATGAACGCAATTATCCTACGCATGACATTGAGTTAGCTGCGGTGGTTTTTGCTTTGAAGATTTGGAGACATTATCTGTATGGTGAGAAGTGTATTGTGTACACAGACCACAAGAGCTTGAAGTATCTGATGTCTCAGAAAGAGTTGAATCTTAGGCAACGACGTTGGGTGGAGTTGCTTAAGGATTACGATTTGACGATCGAGTACCATCCGGGTAAAGCTAATGTTGTAGCGGATGCCTTGAGTAGGAAGGTAGTTGTTGAGTTGAGGGCTATGTTTGCCAGTTTGAGCATTTCGCGTGATGGTGGTCTTGTGGCTGAGTTGCAAGTGAAACCATCCTTGATTCAGTTGATTAAGGAAAAGCAGTTGTTGGATGATTCCTTGGTGCCACATGTTCAGGATATTGCAGAGGATAGGCCATCGGATTTCTGCTTTAATGATGATGGAGTTTTATGCTTTGGAAGTCGGATAGTAGTGCCCAATGATGCTGAGTTGAGGCGTGCTATTCTGACTGAAGCTCATAGTAGTTCTTTTGCTATGGACCCTGGTAGTACTAAGATGTATCGTGATCTTCGTGATGAGTACTATTGGGTGGGTTTAAAGAAAGATGTTGTTGAGTTTGTAAGCAAGTGCATGGTATGTCAGCGAGTTAAGGCTGAGCATCAGTTTCCTTCAGGGTTGTTGCAACCGTTGAGGATTCCTGTGTGGAAGTGGGAGAGGATTACCATGGACTTCGTGTCTGGTTTGCCTTTGTCGCCATCGAAGAAGAATTCGGTGTGGGTGATTGTGGATCGCCTGACGAAGTGTGCGCATTTCTTGCCTGTGCATACTACGTACACTTTGGATAAGCTTGCGGAGCTGTACATTGCTGAGATTTTGCGGTTGCATGGTGTGCCAAAGTCGATTGTGTCGGATACAGATCCGAGGTTTACGTTACGTTTCTGGCAGTGTTTGCATCAGGCTTTGGGTACACGGTTGAATTTTAGTACATCTTATCATTCGCAGTCGGATGGACATTCTGAGCGTGTTATCCAGGTGTTGGAGGTTATGTTGAGGTGCTGCGTGATTGAGTTTCAGGGTTCTTGGGAGAAACATTTGCCTTTGGTGGAGTTTGCCTATAATAATAGTTACCAAGCAAGTATTCAAATGGCACCTTATGAAGCTTTGTACGGGAGGAAGTGTCGAACTCCTCTTTGTTGGGCTGAAACAGGTCAAAAGTTGGTTTCGATGCCCGCTTTGTTGAAAGGAACCACCGAGAAGGTGAAGCTCATTTGTGAGCGATTGAAGGCAGCTTCTGATCGGCAAAAGTCTTACGCGGATTTGAAGCGTAAGGAGATTGAGTATGCGGTGGGTGACCGTGTGTTTTTGAAGGTTTCGCCTTGGAAAAAGGTGATGAGGTTTGGCCGAAAGGGTAAGTTGAGCCCTAGGTACATTGGACCATACGAGGTGATTGAGCGTGTGGGTCCTGTTGCGTACAAGTTGAGGTTACCGCAAGAGGTAGAAAAGATTCATGATGTGTTTCATGTTTCTATGCTTCGGCGGTATAGATCGGATCCTTCACATGTGATGCCTATGGAAGAAGTGGAATTGAATCCGGATTTGACCTATGATGAGGAACCGGTGAAGATTCTGGATTCGGATAGTAAAGTTCTTCGAGGCAAGACCATTGAGTTGGTAAAGGTGTTGTGGAAGCATCGTGGTGCTGAAGAAGCCACGTGGGAACGGAGGGATGATATGTTGAAGCAGTTTCCGTACCTTTTTCCTTCAGGTAAATTTCGAGGACGAAATTTCTTAAGGGGGGAGAGTTGTAACACCCCAATTTTGGGCTTGGAAGTTTAGGGTCTAAACTGGACCGGTTTAAATTGCGGTTCGAATATAAAAGGTGGTTTTTAGGGAAAGCCTAGTTCGGGATGCATTAAAAATATGGAAAAATATCTAAAAATCCTCTTTTATTATATATAAGAGAGTGGTGAAATCAGTTTTACAAAATGAGGTTTAGAAATATGAGATTTCAAGTTAGTGACTAAAATGTAATTTTTGAAAAGTTGGTGACTGTTTTAAAAGGATTGAAACTTTGAATCTTTAAGGAGCTAATTTACCCAAGGGGGAGTTTCTCCAGATTTTTTCTTAATATTAAAGATTTAATTAATGTTATTTAATAAAAGGAAAGGAGGGAAAATAGATATTTTGGTTTTATAACTAACTTTTCTCGAAATTTTTCCATTTCATTTTCTCTCTATTTTCTCTCAGCCAAACACATTTCCCCAGCCACTTTTCCTCTGATTTTCACACCTAAAGTTGAGATTTCAATCTCTAAATGATTTCTAATCATTTCTACACTAAATCCTCATCATTTGCCTATTGAATTTTCAAGAATTTTGGCTCTAAACAAGGAGAAACTCACATTTAGAGGTATGAACGTCCTTCTCCTCTAAATACTCAGTTCTTTACTGAAATTCCCAAGTTCTCAATCCTTGATTTAAGTTTTATTAAAGGTTTTAATGTTGTGTTCTTGATCTTGGCTTAAAATGCAAGATTTGGTTTTAATTTTGAAGAAATTCGTACTAAATGATTGAGCTATGTTTTGAGATGTCTTTTTGATGTATATTGGATGTAAAAATGATGTGTAATTGAAGTTTAATCAATGCAATCCCGAATAGGTTGATTTTCCTAAGTTCTTGCTTGAGTTAATGGTGGTTTTGAGGTGTTTTTGATGTTCTGCTATAGCTGGAGGTATAAGGGCGTGATTAGGTTCTTTTTGGATGTTAATTGATGTTTAAGAATGGTTGGAATTGATGGATCTTGGCTGGGTAATGTTGTAGAGGTGTTTGGATGTGTTTTCGGTTGTGTTTGGTAGCTGAAATGTGAGTGTTGATGAGAGCAGCGAGTTTAGGTGTCTTGGTTGAAGATATTAATGCATGATGATGCATTAATCCTCTGCTTTGATGTGTTTAAAACAGAGGAGACATCTTCGGATCCTTGTGGTGTTGATCCGGAAGCTTGATCGGCGTTTTAGCAAGCTTGCGAAACGGAATCGATGAGTGAAGTTTGTTTTTCAGCTTTGAAACCAATGTTGGAAGGTTATGGGAGCTTAGTTTAAGTCTAAACAACTTAGCTAAGCTCAAGAGTAAGTTTTTCGAAGAAACTCTCTTTTTGATGAACCATGAGATGGTTGAATGCAATGTGTTTTATTTGCATGTTTAAACTCTGTTTTGAAAGCATATTTTAGCATGTTTAATGCTGGTTTTGTAAGCCATGAGTTGAAGGATGCTCAAGGTAAGAGATCCTTGTTTTGAACATTGTTAAATGTGGATTGATGCATTGTAATGCAAGACTATTTAATGGCTTTGTTAAATGCTTTAAAACAGTGGATTGATGATGGTAAATGATGTATATTGGCAAGTGATGTGTTGGTTTTAAAGTACTTGAATCGGATATAGTTAGCCGGCTATAGGATTGGGTGCACCGTGAATAAAGTCGCCTTGGATGTTGAGGGGTTGTGATTGTACCGTAAACTCCATCCAAGTACACTAACGAGATGTTTAAGATCACAATGGTGGTTAAATGTCCATGTGTGGATCTTGTGTTGTATGTCCTAAGATCACAATGGTGGTTAAAAGTCTATGTGTGGATCTTGTGTTGTGTGTCCCGTGTTCTCGTTAGTGATGTTATACAACTACCAATGAGTGATGTTGAGGGGTTGTGATTGTACCATAGACTCCATCACGGGTGTTGAGGGGTTGTGATTGTACCGGTAAACTCCACCTTGATATTGGTAGTGTGTATGAAGCGTATGGGACAACGCTTGTAATCCGCGTATCCGATTGTGTTTTTGAGTTGTAAAATGTTATTGATTATCACTTGTAAGCCAATATGACATGTTGTTGAATTGAAGCATGAGATGCTTGGTTTGTATGCATAAGTGCATGATAAATGATGTTTTGGAATTAAAGGCCTTGGAAAGGTGTTTTTACAAAATGCATTATTGTGTTGTTTTAATTGAGCATTCCTCACTAAGCTATGTGCTTACGCTCTCTCTTTCTTTGACCAATAATGCAGAGCATTGAAGTGCTATAAGGGCAGCAAGGAGGTCAAGGATCCAAGTGAAAGACTAAGCTCATGTATGGTGACTAATTTCATAATACTATTAGCTCTTTGCATTTGGCAATGGGAACCTAGATTGTGTTTTGGGAGATGTTTTGGACTCCCTAAGTTTGGTTTAAAGCCTTTGATGATGTTGGAACATGTAAAGGCCCTTTTGGTTTTCGGTTTGATGAATTGATGAATGCATGGTTTTTAATATAGGATGCATGCCTATAGATTTGGGGTTTTTCCTTGAATGATGCCATGATTGAGATTAGATGATGCTAATATGTCCCTTTATTGATTGATGACTTGTTGGTATGATATGGAGGTCATATGATTGTGTTTGGTGGGTCAAAAGTGTGTTAAACCAGAAAAATTCTGCAATTATGGGCAGTCCGTATCGGAACGGGTGCTACCGTTTCGGAACAGATGGCCTGAAATGACCATGGCGTTTCGAAACTGGGTAGAGCCGTTCCGAAACAGATTTGCTACTGTCAAGCCCTGTTCCGCAATAGGTTTCGGAACGGTCCCGCGTTTCAGAACGGTCCTTCCCCGTTTCGGAACACTCGACCGTTGGGCACTGAATCTGATGGTTAAATGTTTTGAAATTCTCACGTTTTAGTCCCAAACTTTGTTTATGCAATTGATTGAGTTTGAGATGTCCGTTTGAGATGAAATTTGACAGTGAAGCATGAAACATGATTAATTTAATAATGGTAATTTAAAAGTTGGCAAAGTCCCTTTAATTTCCAGAATTTACATTTTGGTCCCTAAATTTGTATGTTGTGCAATTGAGTCCCTAAGTGTTTCCCAATTGTTGTGATTTTTCAAGTATGCTTATATCAAGAGTTCACCTAGGGTTTGTATGCATCTAGACAAGTTTTAAAAGAAAAAAAAGGGTCGTTAATCAAGGTTGACTTTCGGGTTGACTTTGGTTTTCCCCGTGTAATCTTCGTAGTTCGGGTCAACCGTCTAGGCCGGGCTAAGGGGGTTACATAGCATGTTATATGTGATACCCATACTTAAGCTTAAAACCACATCTTTACTTAGCAAATGTTTGCATCTTTAGATTATAGTTTGCATCATTTAAAACTTTACCTTATACTTATGCATTATAGTCGCTATACTATTTAAATGAGACATTACTTATATAATTCATTGTTTTCTTCATATGTTATATCAACACAGCTCAAGGGAGTGTGCTACAGCTCGGTTCCAGCTCAAAATGTCAGAATCAGCTCAAAACGTTGTTTAGCCGTTTCAAGACTCTACAAGCTGCCAAATGGTTCGAGGACACTTATGAAGTCTTAAAAGAGCTCAAGGATACTAAAGGACTAGCTCACTCAGCTTAAAACAGCTTCAAAGAGCTCAAATAGCAAAAGGGTGATTTCTGAGCAAAGGAGGATTCGTTTCAGCTCCAAAACACTCCAGTAGCTAGAGGAAAACTTAAAGGTACTTCAAGACTAGCTCACTTAGCTAAAAGAAGCTCGGATCAGCCCAAATCAGCTACTCATCTTTAGCTAGCTAAGTCATCTAGCTAGCTCAGCTCAAGCCTAGCTCGTCCAGCTCATCTCCAGCTCCTCTTACTACTACCAGCTCCTTTAGTGGACCAGCTAGTGACACTAGCTACCTAGCTAAGTGATGGAAGGGCACCTACCTAGCCGAATAGCAAAGGAGGGAACCTAGGCACCTCTACACACCTTGGCGCCAATTTGGAAAGGTGCAAGGCTGCCGAATAGTGCTTGATAGGTTATCAACACCTATTCAAGCCCTTATCACACCAATTCGGCCAAAGGAGGGAGACACCAAGGCTGCCGAATCATTCCCTTTCCCCTACACACCATCTCGGCCACCCCCTTTCATTTACTATAAATATGTAATGCATTTTCATTTGTAGAGACACAATTCAGATTATAAAAATTACTTTGTGACGTTTTCTCACATCCTTGTTCTTTTTAGAACTTCTTGACTTATCAAATCTTTATTGATTTGTGGCGTCTCCCTTTTCTTTCCATCTTGATACTTTAGATTGTTAAACATCCATTGTTTCTCAGTCTAAGTCCTTTTACCACCCTCAAGCCCTCATCCAAGTTAGGGTATATGCTCCTTAGCATATGTTCATCTTTTTTGAGCCTTTGAATACTACCAACATCCTTTCTCTTCACCATCTTCCATACACCATCCGAAACCATATTCCTACGTATCTATCTTCCTTTCCTTACACCCTTTTGACATACAAACACTACCATCCTTCCGCAACCTATCTCCTTTCATCAATTTCAACATATTTTCACAAGAAAACATTCGTGATACATGTCTTACTTGCATTCAAAGGTCCGGGCAATCAAAGCTTCTCTCTACAACATCAATTGGAGAGTTGGAGCGTATCATATATGATCACTTTATCGAAGATAGTGTAGGCTATAAAATTAGTACGGGAAAATCGAAAATCCATTGGATGGAAGTGCCAAATTCATTCATTCATCTTTCTAATTCAAGTACGGAAGGAACCTAGAAGGTTCAAGGAGCTTTGGCAGTACATTCATCTCCAATTACATTAATGGATGGCATTAAAAGGCTTGGAGATCAAGGATCAATGATACGTTGATGTATTGGGCATATTAATGCATGAACCTATTTAATATGGTTCATTGAATCATCCAAAAGCCATTCATTCACCTTTGAGAATGCATCCTAATATTATACAATTTATTTAGCTTTAATTCATGTTATTTTAACTATTCACCTATCTTGTAAAAGCCTATAAATAGTGGCTACATTTGTCATATTGCGACACATCTTGTGCACCTTTCTTTGAAGAAATATATTGGGAGTTTATACTCTTGTTTATCATTAGACTTATTGATAGAGTAGCGCAAATATGGATTTGGAAGCCTTCAATCAAGTTGTTGCAAGAACTAAGAGGTCTAGACTCAATCAAGAAAGCTATGGGCAGATCTGAAAATTCAATAGAAAAAAGAAGGGCTTTTCTTGAAAATTTCAGATTCAAGGCTGGAAATTTAAAGAAAAGAATACAATAAGAAAGATAGAAGATAAATAATAAGAATATAACGAAAAAGATTTAAAAAGATGAAGAGAAGAATAATAAAAACAAATATGAAATTTACAACTTTGTTTATGGAATTATGGGAGATGGCGTGAAGATTGAAGATGAAGATGGCTTGCGATTTGTTGTTGTTGTTTTGTCCTCGGCACCCTCTTAGACGCAATTATCTAAGCAAGCAACCTCAAGAGGCTCTAACCCACCCTCCTAGAGGCAATTACGTAGGCAAGAAAGAGTGTGAAGATGATCTCCCTCACAAGAACTCGTCGAACTTATGTTGAAGAAGACTTCTAAGGCACAAGTAATCAGCACTTGCAAACACAAATTCACTAAATATTTCATTAATCAAAGAAAATCTGAATAATCTGCATTACAATGGTGGAGGCTTCATCCTTTTATAGGTAAAGGATAGCCAAAGTAATCTAACTTCTACTAAAACAAGGATACCCTAATTTAATTAAAAAATAAAAGAAGACAACCTTTAAACTCCTTGTGCTTGGGCTGCAAGTGATAAGCTGATAAGTGCAGGTGATAAGTTGATAAGAGTTGCTTGGAAGAAGGGTGTCTGGTTCCTAAAGTATATAAAACCCTAAAAACATAATTTAAATGTTAATAATTAAGTTGAGCTAAGTCTAATTCGTCCAAAATCCTTATATATAGCTTTTGGGTTGAATTTTACAAATTCCCGTAATAATCCCGTATCCAGTTTTCTGCATGCCCAGTCTTCAGTAAAATGAACATATCTTGAGTTCCCGATGTCCGATTGATGCTTTGGAAAGGTAACTGAATGCCAGTCAAATTGTTAGAAGACAACTCTGCCCAGAAATGCCAGTATACCATCCGAAATGTCGTCTCAAGTTGGCTGACTTTCCAGACTTCACAAACAGATTCAACTTCTTGTCCAATATGTATTGCTTTAGCCCTCTCATGCTTGTATCATTCCCCCTCTCCTCAAAAGGATTCGTTCTCGAATCAAAAATAGTAAAAGAAGGACGTTTAACAATGGCAATCGAAACATAATCTTTGTCATAGGTGGAGTGATCCAATTGAGCTCCTCTTAATGGTTCATCAAAATCTTGAAAAAAGATCTCAAAGCCACTCGAAACAATAATGTTATGTTTAGGTCGAAAAAAATCTCTCTTTATCTTTTTATCGCCTTTTTCATTTGGACATTGTTCGACTTTTACCTCATGTTTCTTTTCACTCACCAAAATTGGGCCATTAATTTGACTTTTATTGCTCTCGAGCTCTTGACTCTTGGTCATTTTCAAATAAGATAACTCACATACACAATTCCTCTCACAAAAAATATCATCGAAATACAATTTATGTAGAGGACTAAGTGTTTCTAACAAAATGATAGGACGAGAATCAAATAAAGGGTTAGAATCACACTTACTTTCTTGGGAGGTTGTTGATGAATCAAGAGAACTCACTACTAAGCATGAAAGATTGTCTTGATTTATGGGTTCAAGTGTTTCTTCTTCTGAAACGTCATCTTCTGAAAGTATTTGCTCATTATTGGGTAAGGTTAAAGTCTCGGTAGTGACATCTTCCCCATGTTCTCGAGGATAACAAATTTCTTCATCATCTAGTTTTCCTTGGTCTTCTTCGACATGACTCACCGATGGTTGTTCATTATCTCGTTGGACTAGCGATGATTCTTCTTCCTTCGGTGTCGTACTACTAGAGTCGAATAGTGCATTAGTAGGGCTGTGAAAAGATGAAGGTTGAGATGTACCTTTATCAAAAGATGAGTATTTCTTCTGACAAGTCTTGGATTCTTGTTGTTGGTAATGTTTGGGAACGAATCGTTCTCTCATGACCTTTTAAAGTTCAGCTCATGTTCTTATTTTGGCTTCACCATTGAGACGCCTATCTCATTGTAATAAACGCCACCATAGTACTGCATATTCCTCGAACTTTAGGGCCACTAATGAAGCTTGATCTTTCTCAGGATATCCGTAACAACCAAACAAGAAATCAACCCTATTTTCCCAATCACAATAACCATCAAGATCATACCTTCCTTGAAAAGAAGGTATTCTGAATTTTGGGATGGCCAAAGTGTGTGCGGTTCGCCTTTCTTCACAAAAATTGAATGAATGCCTCGTTTTGTTCAATGAAGGCTTTCCTCGATAAGTAGAACCCAAAGTATCATGTTGTTTTGCACGAGGCTTGTCTCTGTGAAACATCCTGGAACACTCAAATTTACAAAGGTGAAAAACAAAAGAAAGAAAACTAGGAATCTCACTAATCACTCCAAGAAAGAAATACTTAGCGGGGCAAGTAAGTTGATCTTATGCTCTTCAAAGACCTTCCTGCCACAAGTTCAAAAAAGATATAATCGGAGTTCAATCCTAACAATGAATCCTAAAGGCTTTAAGAATCCAAAAAAAAAGTTTGACACCAATTGAATTAGTTGCAAGGAGAAATAAAAGTATGCAACTTTTAATTTCCTACTAACACAAGATGCAAGAAAGTGTTAGATAATGTATAGGACACAATTAAAAGGTAAAACAAATGAAAACAAGTAGTTAAGAATGAAAGAAGATCAGAAAACTAGAAAAAAACCCTAAAATATGCAGCAACTTGATCCACTTTGTTCGAGGTGTTCCCGACGTCAAAAAATTCTGAAATTTTTTGTGGTGACTCCTACAATAGCGTAGATCTGATCTGGAAATTTTCTACTTAAAATTCGTTCATTTGATTTTTCCGAAATTTCCCCTTTTGTTCGAATTTTTCACCAAAAACGCCAAAATTCTTACCAAGAATCGTCCCAAATCTTATACCAAATGATAGAGTAGCGCAAACTTGGATTTGGAAGCCTTCAATCAAGTTGTTGCAAGAACTAAGAGCTCTAGACTCAATCAAGAAAGCTATGGACAGATCTGAAAATTCAATAGAAAAGAGAAGGGCTTTTCTTGAAAATTTCAGATTCAAGGTTGGAAATTTAAAAAAAAATAATACAATAAAAAGGGTTAGAAGATAAATAATAAGAATATAACGAAAAAGATTAAAAAAGATGAAGAGAAGAATAGTAAAAACAAATCTGAAATTTCCAGCTTTGTTTATGGAATTATGGGAGATGGCATGAAGATTGAAGATGAAGATGACTTGCGATTTGTTGTTGTTGTTTTGTCCTCGGCACCTTCTTAGACGCAATTATCTAAGCAAGCAACAACAAGCGGCTCTAACCCACCCTCTTAGACGCAATTACCTAGGCAAGCAAGAGTGTGAAGATGATCTCCCTCACAAGAACTCGTCGAACTTATGTTGAAGAAGACTTCTAAGGCACAAGTAATCAACACTTGCAAACACAAACTCAGTAAATATTTCATTAAGCAAAAAAATCTGAATAATCTGCATTACAATGGTAGAGGCTTCATCCTTTTATAGGTGAAGGATAGCCAAAGTAATCTAACTTCTAATAAAATAAGGAAACCCTAATTTAATTAAAAAATAAAAGAAAAAAGCCTTTAAACTCCTTGTGCTTGGGCTGCAAGTGATAAGTTGATAAGTGTAGGTGATAAGTTGATAAGAGTTGCTTGGGAGAAGGGTGGCTGGTTCCTAAAGTATATAAAACCCTAAAAACATAATTTAAATGTTAATAATTAAGTTGAGCTAAGTCTAATTCGTCCAAAAGCCTTATATAATAGCTTTTGGGCTGAATTTTACAAATTCCAGTAATAATCCCGTATCTAGTTTTCTGCATGCACAGTCTTCAGTAAAATGAACATATCTTGAGTTCCCGATGTCCGATTGATGCGTTTCAGGATGAGTTGGAAAGGTAACTGAATGCCGATCAAATTGTTAGAAGATAACTCTGCCCAAAAATTCCAGGATCCCATCCGAAATGTCGTCTCAAGTTGGCTGACTTTCCAGACTTCACAAGCAAATTCAACTTCTTGTCCAATATGCGTTGCTTTAGCCCTCCCATGCATGTATCACTTATCAAGCCTAGCTTGTGGCGTCTTCTTATTGAACATATCACTTTCTAAGTGTGGTGTTCACCCATTTGATATCGTTGCTTCCTATCTCATTTATAGATAGTGGGTCGTGATCCTATCCATTCTTATATATCGTTGGTTCCTAGTTCTAGTATAACTAGTGGGTCACGATCCATTCCTAAACATTCATACATTTCAAATCCGTCAATTATCCACCATCAAACACTTCAGCCTTTAATCTACTATTTCTACATCATTTCAATTGAGTTTGAATTTGAAGTCTACCTAGTTGGGGGCATCCTTAATTTGATCAGGAACACGAGTGCCTCAACTTCAACCTTGAGGGTGAGATCATATCATTTGGTATCAGAGCTAGTTAATTAAGGTACAACATGTCCTAAGACTTTGATTTTTCCTTAGAAGCTTTTCTTCGAGAGATGAAAAAGATGATACAACAACAGTTTGCTCCGTTGCGAGAGCAAATGGACAGAATTATCTCAAGGGGGAGAAAGTTAGTTCTCAACCAAGGGAACAAGCATCAAAAGAACACAAGAAGAAGATTTGTCCAAGTGAAGAAAAAGTCATTCGTTGTTACCGGTGTTTGGGAGAAGGACATGTTCCTAGCCAGTGTCCTAATTGGGGCACCGTAATACCTAAAGACGATGGCAAAGTTACAACCAAGGAGGATTCAAAAAAAGAGGCCTTAGAAGAAACGAGTAAGTCTGATTAATCCTGATAAGGGCGTTGCTTGTCGAAACAACGTTCCTTGTGTGATCTAGGATTGAAGCAAGCATTTCCCTGCAATTGAAACAAAACAAGAAGGTTGATTTAGACTCTGAAATGACACGAAATAAAGAAAAGAAAAGAAAAAGAAATAAGGGAGAAAATTGCTGGAAATTCTGGGTAGATTTGAATGGGTTGAATATGAAGGCTTCAACATTCATCCATGGCAGCATCTTGAAGGTAAATTCAATCAAAACTCCAAGGAAGAACTCGAATAATAGACTGAACGAACTCGAACCTTATACTATTTTTGTTCAACGCACACTTGGACCCATTGATTATATCAAATCAAGAACCCAAAGTATCAAAATATTGACACAACAATTCAGAATTGAAATGTCAAGAAAGAAGTTCTAAAAAGAACCGAATTTGAGAGAAAATCTCACAAAGTATTTTTATTCGAAAATGTCTAACCTTATTAGATTGTTTAGAACACACATATATAGGAATAAGATTGGGGGTGGCCGAATTATTTGTGTGGCTGAAAAAAAAAGAAAAAAAAACAAATTCAAATACATAACTTCTTCTCTAGGCGGCAAGCATTGGAAGCCACTCAATTTGAATGTTGGCGCCCATGTGTATCACATTTTACATGTGATAAATGTTTGAAATTCAAACATTTAACTCCTTGGTCTCATCCTTTGAGTTTGCCACAAATATGAGAGAGGGGGCTGTTTGGTTCGGCCACTTGCTTCATCCACATGCTTGGCTTGTGTGGAGCATGCCAAGGCTGCCCAAGCATGCTGAGCACATGTTTGGAGTGTTGCACATGCATGTCACATGCCTAGGACACCTTCCCCCGTGTAGGATAGGTTTCAGCTATTGTAGGTCACTTGAGCTGGAGTTGAGCTAGTTGAGCTGAAGTTGAGATAGGTGGACTTGAGGTGAGCTTAAATGAGCTGAAGTAGAGTGTAGTGAGCTGAGTTGAGCTGTGAGCTAAGCCTCTGAGCTGCCTCGAGCTAAGGTGAGCTGCTTACACTCCTTTGAGCTACTATCCTTTTACGTACATGCAACAAACAATTGAAAATACTTATCAAGCTTTGTAAACTTATTGTAACACAAACTAACAAGCTGTAAACATGTGCAAGCTTATTCAATATCACACAAATAAAATAACAACAACATAATCATATCAAACAAATTCCAAAACACACTAAACATAATATATACATAGTGAACACGCTTAAATACGTAGTATAAGCATAGATATGTCACATATCAGCATGCAACACATTATAAAGCCTATTCTCTAAGGCACAATCACTATCAAAAGATTCAGAAACTTTAGCACAAGTGAGGAAAAGAACTTCAATGAATTTCTTTCCCTTAGAACGAGTGATAGGTCCTATTGGCAAGACCTCTGGATCAGCCTCCTTTGCTGGCATGGATGTGCTCACATCAAATCCCAAATTGTTTGCACCACAAAAGAAGAATCAAGTGTGAATTTGGTGGAAGAAATTGAAGTGCCGTCGAAGAGTCCTCAACCTTTCAAGTTTAAGGGGTTGATTGATTAAGAGAAATTTTTCAAAGGTGTTATTCCATTTCAAGTTTTTACCGAACCACCACAAGGGACTCAATTGGGTTTCTCAACTCATGGCCAATTTTTTTGGCTTCATGTTAGCAACCGTTCTCTTCATAGCAATTACGATTCGAGGACGAATCGCCTTAAAGAGGCAGGGAATGATGTGAGCACAACTACAAGCATTGCTAGATTCTCAAAAACCTTTTCGAGACCATTTGATCGAGGCAAGTGTTCTATGACTGAGAAGCCTCAAGAAGCTCCTACAAGCTTAATCCAAGATGTTTGTAACAAAATCGGGTATCTGAAGGCTTTGTGATAGAGTAGCGCAATTATGGATTTGGAAGCCTCCGATCAAGTTTTTGCAAGAACTAGGGACTCTGGACTCAATCAAGAAGATTAGGAGCAGATTTGGAAATTCAAGAGAAAAAAGAAAGGCTTTTCTTAAAAAATTCAGATTCAAGTCTTGAAATATAAAGAAAAAAAGACAATAAGAAAGATTAGAAGAAGAATAATAAGAATATAACGAAAAAGATTAAAAAAGATGAAAAGAAGAATAGGTAAAACAAATCTGAAATTTCCAGCATTGTTTATGGAATTATGGGAGATGGCGTGAAGATTGAAGATGAATATGGCTTGCGATTTGTTGTTGTTGTTTTGTCCTTGGCACCCTTTTAGACTCAATTATCTAAGCAAGCAACCTCTAGCGGCTCTAATCCACCCTCCTAGACGCAATTACCTAGGCAAGAAAGAGTGTGAAGATGATCTCCCTCAATAGAACTCGTCGAACTTATGTTGAAGAAGACTTCTAAGGCACAAGTAATCAGCACTTGCAAAAACAAACTCACTAAATATTTCATTAATCAAAGAAAATCTGAATAATCTGAATTACAATGGTGGAGGCCTCATCCTTTTATAGGTGAAGGATAACCAAAGTAATTTAACTTCTACTAAAACTAGGAAACCCTAATTTAATTAAAAATATAAAATAAAAACATCCTTTAAACTCCTTGTGCTTGGGTTGCAAGTGATAAGCTCATAAGAGTTGCTTGGGAGAAGGGTGGCTGGTTCCTAAAGTATATAAAACCCTAAAAAAACAATTTAAATGTTAATAATTAAGTTCGGCTAAGTCTAATTCGTCCAAAAGCTTTATATAATAGCTTTTGGGCTGAATTTTACAAAATCCCGTAATAATCCCGTATCCAGTTTTCTGCATGCGCAGTCTTAAGTAAAATGGGCGTATCTTGAGTTCCCAATGTCCGATTGATGCGTTTCAAGATGCATTAGAAAGGTAACTGAATTACGGTCAATTATTTAGAAGACAGCTCTGCCCAGAAATGCCCGGATCCTATACAAAAAGTCATCGCAAGTTGGCTGACTTTCCAGACCTCACAAACAGATTCAGCTTCTTGTCCAATATGCACTGCTTTAGCCCTCCCATGCATGTATCATTCCCCCTCTCCTCAAAAGGATTCGTCCTCGAATCAGAACCAGCGAAATAAGGACATTTAACATTGGCAATCGAAAAGGAATCTTTGTCATAGGTGGAGTGATCCAATTGAGCTCCTCTCAATGGTTCAACAAAATCTTGAAAAAAGAACTGAAAGCCACTCGAAACAATGATGTTATGGTTAGGCCAAAGAAAATCTCTCTTTATTTTCTTGCCTTTTTCATTTGGACATTGTTCGAATTTTACCTCATGTTTCTTTTCACTCACCAAAATTGTGCCATTAATTTGACTATTATTGCTCTCGGCCTCTTGACTCTTCGTCTTTTTCAAATAAGATAACTCACATTGATGTGAGCACATCAATTCAGAACAAGCAAGTTGATCCAGAGGTCTTACCATTAGGACCCATTACTCGTTCTAAGGCAAAGAAACTCAGGGAAACCCTTTTTCTTACTTGTGCTACAATTCCTGATTCATTCGAGCATGTTCATGCCTTAGAACATGGGCTTTATAATGTCTTGCATTCTGATATGTGACATACTTATACTATACTACTTATATAGGCGTGTTTGCTATGTATATATGATGTTAAGTGTGTTTTTTTTATAAGTTTACCATCTTATAATATTGTGTGTTAAGCTATGTCAGCTTGTTGTGTGTTAAAAAAATAAGGTTGCATTGTTTTGTAGCTTACTTGAATGTTTTCAATAAGTTTGCAATGCTCTGAGTGATTTTCTTTTGTTTTCATATAGTTACAATAAAAGGGCAGAAGCTTAAGGGCTTAAACTTAGCTCGGATGAAGCTCAAGAGAGTGTGTGCAGCTCATCTTCAGCTCCCGAGATTGTAGGCAGCTCAGTTCAGCTCACTTCAGTTCTAGCTAGCTGAATTCAGCTCGTTCAAGCTCCAGTCAGCTCAACTTCAGCTCCACTAGCTCAACTCCTGCTAACAAGTCCAGAAGCAGCTCAAAGGTGTCCTACATGTGGGAGAGTGTCCTACAAGCATGTGAGCTGCATGTGGGGCGTCCTACATCTCTTCAAGCATGTGCACGACATGTGTGGACAGAATGTACATGTGTGTGCTTGCATGTGGCAGATTTGAAGCAATTTGGGCGCCATTTTTAAGAGAAGTTATCAGCCACCCTTTTTGAAATTTGAACACATTTAACATGTGTTAAACTCATTCAAACTCAGCCACAAATTATCATCACATGGGCGGCAACTTGGGGGAGGTTAATGGCAGATTTCTTTTGCATTTTTAAACACATTTAACATGTGTTTATTTTCAATTCAAACTCAGCCACTAATTTGGGCACCCTCACCCTTGTTTTTCCCTATATATATTTGATAAATTTGTATGAACAAGCTAAGACAATTATATATGAAATTTTTCCTTGTGAGATTTTCTCTCATTTTCGGTTCTTCATTGAACTACTTGACATTTTCAGACTTCGTTTGATTGTGTCATCCTTCTTGATACTTCGGGTTCCTAGATCGCTATCTAGTGGGTCCAAGTCCGTTTTCCGAAGAACATATTTGATTCGGGTTCGTTCAATATATTGTTTGAGTTCTTTCGAGTTCGTCGTCGTGAATCAACCGCTGAATTTTCAGCAGCGTTTCTGCCACATTTTGGACACCGAAACAGCCTTGAAAGCCCCTTGACGCCTTCATCTTTGTTCAAGTCCAAATTCGTCCAGAAATTCCTACACCTTGTTCTTTCTTTCTTTTTTTGTTTTGTTTGTTTTTTTCTTTGTTATTTTAACTCCTAAAAATGTCCTTGTGTTTTATTGCAGAGAAATTTTTTCTACGATCCTAGATCCGTTTACAAACAAGGAGCGTTGTTTCTAAAGCAACGTACCCCTTTATCACACATACCCAATTCCTCTAAAAATATCATCGAAATACAATTTCTGTAGAGGATGAAGTGTTTCTAAGAGAATGATAGGACGAGAATCAAATAAAGGGTTAGAATCACACTTACTTTCTTGAGAGGTTGTTGATGAATCAAGAGAACTCACTACTAAGCATGAAAGATTGTATGGATTTATGGGTTCATGATACGTTCCAACTCTCCAATTGATGTTGTAGAGAGAAGCTTTGATTGCTCGGACCTTTGAATGCAAGCAAGCCTTGTATCACGAATGTTTTCTTGTGAAAATATGTTGAAATGGATGAAAGGAGATAGGTTGCGGAAGGATGGTAGTGTTTGTATGTCAAAAGGGTGTAAGGAAACGAAGATAGATAAGTAGGAAGATGGTTTCGGATGGTGTATGGAAGATGGTGAAGAGAAAGGATGTTGGTAGTATTCAAAGGCTCAAAAAGATGAACATATCCTAAGGAGCATATACCCTAACTTGGATGAGGCCTTGAGGGTGGTAAAAGGACTTAGACTGAGAAACAATGGATGTTTAACAATCTAAAGTATCAAGATGGAAAGAAAAGGGAGACGCCACAAATCAATAAAGATTTGATAAGTCAAGAAGTTCTAAAAAGAACAAGGATGAGAGAAAACCTCACAAAGTAATTTTTATAATCTGAATTGTGTGTTCTACAAATGAAGAAATTACTCCTATTTATAGGATTACATGGGGCTGCCGAAAGGCATAAGTGATAGGGCATGTGGCTATTCGGCTTGGCTTGTGTCTCCCTCCAATTTGGTTGAAAAGTTGTAATTCCTCGTATGAACTTTTCCAGCCTGCACTCCCTTCAGTAATCTGAACATATCTTGAGCTCCTAACATCGGATTGATGCGATTCAATATGAGTTGGAAAGATAAGAGATAGGGGAATAAGTTTTATGAAGACTTCAGAACCTAGTTATGCCCGGATCATGCTTGAAAATGGCAAACAATCTAATGGACGGGTTTGGTTATGAATCTGGACAATGAAGAATGATGTCCCTTGAATTGGCGCCAAAAATCAGATTTCCCTCCAAGTAAGTGGCGCTAAGGCTGGTTCCCTCCTTTACTAGGCGGTTTTGTCCCTTGAGGGGGGACATGACCCTTCACATAGTGAGCTGGGAGTGATAGCTTGAGCTGAGATGAGCTGACCGAGCTAGTTGTGAGCTAGAATGAGATGAGCTACTAGCTGAATGAGCTAGCTAAAAGTTAAGAGCTGATTTGAGCTGATTGGAGCTGCCTTTAGCTAGGTGAGATGGACCTTAAGTGTCCTTGAGTTGTCCTCTAGCTATTGGAGTGTTTTGGAGCTGAAACAAATCCATCTTTGCTTAGAAATCACTCTTTTGCTATTTGAGCACTTTGAAGTTGTTTTGAGCTGAATGAGCTGGTCCTTTAGTGTCCTTGAGCTCCCTTAAGACTTCATGAGTTTCCTTGAATCATTTGGCAGCTTGTAGAGTCTTGAAACGGAAAAATAATGTTTTTGAGCTGATTCTGACTCTTTGAGCTGGAACCGAGCTGTAGCACACTCTCTTGAGCTGTGTTAATATCACCTATAAAGAAAACAAATAAAATAACATAAGTTCAAATGTATTTAAGTAAAATAAGCTAAAATGAACTAATGAGCTGAAATTAAGGTAAAGATGTGGTTTATGTAATGCATGAATATCATATGATATACAAATAAATGATAACATATGATAATCCAAGCATATTATATAATGCATAAATAAGTAAATAGATAATGAAGTAAGGAAGAACTCCCTATTCTTTCATGCTTGATAAACAAGATGAAAGCATAGTGGATGTGAATAGAAACGTACACACATTAGTTCAAGTGTTTCTTCTTCCGAAACATCATCTTCTGAAAGTATTTGCTCGTTATTGGGTAAGGTTAAACTCTCAGTATTGACATCTTCCGCTTGTTCTCGAGGATAACAAATTTCTTCGTCATCTTGTTTTCCTTGGTCTTCTTCGACATGACTCGCCGATGGTTGTTCATTATCTTGTTGGACTAGCGATGATTCTTTTCCTTCAGCGTCGTACTACTAGATTCGAATAGTGCATTAGTAGGGCTGTGAAAAGATGAAGGTTGAGATGTACTTTTATCAAAAGAGGAGTATTTCTTATGACAGGTCTTGGATTGTTGTGGTTGGTAATGTTTGGGAATGAATCGTTCTCTCATAACCTTTTTAAGTTCAGCCCATGAACTTTAGGGCCACTAATGGAGCTTGATCTTCGTCGGGATATCTGTAACAATCAAACAGGAAATCAACCCTATTTTCCCAATCACAATAACCATCAGGATCATACATTCCTTGAAAAGAAGGTATTCTGAATTTTGGGATGGCCAAAGTGTGTGCGGTTCGCCTTGGTTCAGTTCGCCTTTCTTCACAAAAATTGAACGAATGCCTCAGTTTGGTCAAGGAAGGCTTTCCTCGATAACTATAACCCAAAGTATCATGTTGTTTTGCACGAGACTTGTCTCTGTGAAACATCCTAAAACACTCAAATTTACAAAGGTGAAAAACAAAAGAAAGAAAATTAGGAATCTCACTAAACACTCCAAGAAAGAAATACTTAGCGAGGCAAGTAAGTTGATCTTTTACTATTTAAAGACCTTCTTATCACAAGTCAACAAGTTATAATCGGAATTTATTCCTAACAATGAGTCCTACTTGTGCTAGGAGTCAAATGAAAGGTATGACACCAATTGAATTCTAGTTGCAAGGAGAAAGAAAGGTATGCAACTTTTAATTTCCTACTAACACAAGAAGCAAGGAAGTGTTAGATAATGTATAGACGACAATAAAAAGGTAAAACAAATGAAAACAAGTAGTTAAGAATGAAACAAGATCAGAAAACACGAAAAAACCCTGAAATTTACAGCAACTTGATCCACATTGTTCGAGGTGTTCCGGAAGTCAAAAAGTTCTGAATTTTTTTGGTGACTCCTACAAGAGTGTAGATCCGATTTGGAAATTTTTAGGTCAAAATTCGTTCGTTTGAGTTTTGCGAATTTTCCCCTTTTGCTCGAATTTTTCCCCCAAAACGCCAAAATTCTTGCCAAGAATCGTCCCAAATCTGATACCAAATGATAGAGTAGCGCAATTATGGATTTGGAAGCCTTCAATCTAGTTGTTGCAAGAACTAGGGGCTTTGGACTCAATCAAGAAGATTAGGAGCAGATTTGGAAATTCAAGAGAAAAGAGAAAGACTTTTCTTGAAAAATTCAGATTCAAGTCTGGAAAATATAAAGAAAAGAAGACAATAAGAAATATTAGAAGAATAATAATAAGAATAAAACGAAAAAGATTAAAAAAGATGAAGAGAAGAATAGGTAAAACAAATTTGAAATTTTCAGCTTTGTTTATGGAATTATGGGAGATGGCGTGAAGATTGAAGATGAAGATGGCTTGCGATTTGTTGTTGTTGTTTTGTCCTTGGCACCCTCTTAGACGCAATTATCTAAGCAAGCAACCTCAAGCGGCTCTAACCCACCCTCATAGACGCAATTACCTAGGCAAGAAAGAGTGTGAAGATGATCTCCCTCACAAGAACTCGTCGAACTTATGTTGAAGAAGACTTCTAAGGCACAAGTAATCAGCACTTGCAAAAACAAACTCACTAAATATTTCATTAATCTAAGAAAATCTAAATAATCTGAATTACAATGGTGGAGGCTTCATTCTTTTATAGGTGAAGGATAACCAAAGTAATTTAACTTCTTCTAAAACTAGGAAACCCTAATTTAATAAAAAAATATATAATAAAAACAGCCTTTAAACTCCTTGTGCTTGGGCTGCAAGTGATAAGCTGATAAGTGCAACTGATTAGCTGATAAGAGTTGTTTGGGAGAAGGGTGGCTGGTTCCTAAAGTATATAAAACCCTAAAAACATAATTTAAATGTTAATAATTAAGTTGGGCTAAGTCTAATTCGTCCAAAAGCTTTATATAATAGCTTTTGGGCTGAATTTTACAAAATCCCGTAATAATCCCGTATCCAGTTTTCTACATGCGCAGTCTTTAGTAAAATGGGTGTATCTTGAGTTCCCAATGTCCGATTGATGCGTTTAAAGATGTGGTGGAAAGATAACTGAATGACGGTCAATTTTCTATGAGACAACTCTGCCCAGAAATGCTCGGATCCCATACGTAAAGTCGTCGCAAGTTGGCTGACTTTCCAGACTTCACAAACAGATTCAGCTTCTTGTCCAATATGCATTGCTTTAGCCCTCCCATGCATGTATCACTCTGTCTAATTATGTTCGTGGCAAGCAAGGATATGTGAGGTCTTACTTCGACCCCAATGAAGAGCCTCCGTCATTGAAGATGTCACATTAATTTGGAGGGAGTTCTTACTAGCCACATATTTATATTATGTTATAATTTCATAGATGTTACATGTTTGAAGTGGGCCTCATTTCAAGATCAAGAACATTGGCCACTTTTTCCTACAATTTTGGATGGAATTCGGGCATATCTAGGCTTTGAAGTATTTTTTGAACTTGTTCCTCTATATCTTAGCTTTCCAGTGCATTTTGAATCACATCAATCCGATATCATGAGCTTGAGATATGATCATTTTATCGAAGATAGTGCATGCTGAAAAATTAGTACGGGAAAACCGAAAATCCGTTAGATGGAAGCATCAAATTCATTCATTCATCTTCCTAATTTAAGTATGGAGGGCACATAGAAGGTTAAAGGAGCTTTGGCAATACATTCATCTCCAAATACATGAATGGATCACATTAAAAGGCTAGGGGATCAAGGATTAATGATACATTGATGTATTGGGCAGATTCATGCATGAACCTATTTAATATGGTTCATTGAAGCGTCCAAAAGCAATTCATTCACCTTGAAGAATGTCCTAATATTATACAATTTATTTAGCTTTAATTCATGTTATTTTAACTATCCACCTATCTTGTAAAAGCCTATAAATAGTGGCTACATTTGTCATATTGAGACACATCTTGTACACCTTTCTTTGAAGAAATATATTGGGATTTTATACTCTTATTTATCTTTAGACTTATCAAGCCTAGCTTGTGGCGTCTTCCTATTGAACTTATCACTTTCTAAGTGTGGCGTTCACCCCTTTGATATCGTTGGTTCCTATCTCGTTTATAGATAGTGGGTCGCGATCCTATCCATTCTTATATATCGTTGGTTCCTAGTTCTATTATAACTAGTGGGTCACGATCCATTCCTAAACATTCATACATTTCAAAACCGTCAATTATCCACCATCAAACACTTCAGCCATTAATCCACTCTTTTCGCATCATTTCAATTGAGTTTGAATTTGATGTCTACCTAGTCCGAGGCATCCTTAATTCGATCCGAAACACGAGTGTCTCAGCTTCAACCTCGAGGGTGAGATCATATCATGTTTTGAAAGAGAATTACACCGAAAGATGTGAGGGAACAATGAGGAAATTTGAAAGATGGGTCTTTTCACCATGGAGCATGACGTTTCAAGTGAAGGGGTACCACATGAGGACATAACCCTTCAAGAAGCAAGGAATTACTCACCAATGAACCTTCTCGATTTGAGGACAAATTGCCTCAAAGAAGGGGGGATGATGCGATCACGTTTGGCCCTAATTGGAAATTCAACATTCTCACATCATTGAAATTCACCAAGGCTGATTCTAAAGGAGTTCTTCCTTACTTAATTATCTGTTTACTTATTTGTGCATTATATAAGATGCTTGGATTATCATATGCTATCATCCAGTTTTACATCATATGACATTCATTCATTATATGAGCCACATCTTTACTTAAGTTTTCATTCCGTTTTTTATCATCGGTAATCATTTACATTTAGTTGCATTTATTTATGTTATTTATGTTTTTCTTTGTAGGAAATATTAACCACATCACAAGGGATCAATGAATAGCTCACTATTAGCTCGTGATGTTTGGAGTCAGCTCAATTCAGCTTGCAAGTATCACTTGCTAAGGCAACCAACTAGGAGGCAGCTCAATTCAGCTCAACTCAAATTGTCGAGGCAGCTCATTCAGCTCAAAACTAGCTCAAATCAGCTTAGAGAAGAGTCAAGACAAGGATAGCTCCAATTCAGCTCCTAACAACTCCTATAGCATGAGACAAGCTCAAGAATACTCAAGGAGTAGTTCACCTAGCTAAGGGCAGCTCGAAATAGCTCAAATCAGCTCCAAAGGATGAGCTAGCTAAATAAGCTAGCTAGCCTAGCTCAAGTCAGCTCATGCCATGCTCGAGGAGCTCAACTCAGCTCAAGCTATCACTCTTAGCTCCACGACCTAGCTTTCTAGCTACACTACCAACTTAGCTAAGCATGAAGGGTCACCTAGGCAACTATTCAGCCATGGAGGGAAACCGTAGTGCCTCTCCACACCTTGGCACCAAAGTGAAGGAACACCAACCCTTGAAGAGTTAGCCGAATCATCACCAACACTCTACATGCCCATTCGACCATTATTGAGAGAGATACAAGCCATGCCGAACCATCACATCCCCCTAGATTCATACCCATTCGGCCATCCCTTGTAATCTATAAATAGGCCTTTGATTTTCATTTGTAAAACAACTTTCAGAATATATAAAATATCCTTTTGTGAGGTTTTCTCTCAAACTTGTTCTTTTTAGAACTTCTTGACTTATCAAGCCTATTCTAAGGTTTGTGGCGTCACCTATCTTCCATTCTTGATACTTCAGATTGTTGGTTCTTATAACCATTCAGAATAAGTCCCTATTACCACCCTCAAAGTCCTTCAACTAGAAACGAGTTTATACTTTAAGTATAAGTTCTTTCTTTGATACTTTGAATATTATCTCTTTCATTTCCATCCCATTCTTTTCTTTCCATTCACTTCCATACCCGAAACAACCCTAAACACTTCACCATTCTTCCTTTCATTTCTTATCATTCATACACCATGCTACCATCTTCCGCACCATACTCAACCTTCATCATTTCATCCATCTTTCATCAAAGAAGACGTTTGGAGGCACAAGGTTACTTGCATTCACAGTCGGGGCAATCAAAGCTTCTCTCAACAACTACAATTGGAGAGTTGGAGCGCATCATATTACTTGATCATTTTTGGAGACGTTCATGGGAAGAAGTCGATTCAAGACTGTTTGAAATCAAGGTTATCCCAACGGGTATACCTTTTCAAGATGATGATCCAAGAAACATGACATTTGGAGGACCAACATACATGTTCCTTGACGATTCAAAAGTTATGTCCCTTAAAGTTCCAAAGGACGTGTTTCTTGAAGATGCCTACCTAAAGGATGTGTCTCCTAAAGATGACTACTACGAGGAGGTGTCTTTTGGAGGTGCCTATCCATTATCAAGGGAGAAGGAGGATTCGACTATTCACACATTTACCTACTGCCCCTTTAAATCATTCTTTGATTTGAGGACAAATCGCCTTAAAGAAGGGGGGATGATGTGATCCTAATCAGCACCAATTTTCTCCATGACTTGATCAAAACATGGACGTTCATCAAGGCTAATGCTAAGGGAGTTCTTCCTTACTTTATCCTATATTATCTTATTTATACATTTTTTATCATAAGCATGCATTCACATATTAGCATATGTTATCATATCATCTTAGTTTACCATGTCATTTATATCATTCATATATATGCCTTGCTTGCATATCATTTCTTAGGTTATTATTATATGTTCCCATTCATCATATACTATGAAATGCATATCATATGAATTATTCTATTCATGCATATAATAACCACATCTTAACTTAAGTTTTCATTCCATTTTTTTATCTTAAGTAATCATTTTACATTTAGTTGCATTTACTTATGTTATTTATATTTTCTTTGTAGGACATATAATCTACATAAGCAAGGGGATGGAAAGGTAGCTCATCATTAGCTCGTTTAGCCCATTTCAAGCTCAAACCAGCTCGGCCACACCTTCAATACAATGCAAGCTCCTAAACAACTCGAGGTAGCTCAGGGACACTTAAAGACAAGCTCACCTAGCTAAGGGCAGCTCTTATTAGCTCAAATTAGATCCAACACTAAGTGAAGCTCATTCAGCTAGTAGCTCTGCTCATTTCAGCTCACCACTAGCTCGGCCAGCTCATCTCAGCTCAATGTCACGCCCCACCAAGGTGCATCAGGACTGACCGAGGAGTGCCCCCTAGGTGCGCCAGGACCGACCGAGGAGTGCCCCCTAGGTGCACTCAGGCCAACCAAGGTAAAATGAGGTGCCTTGGATGTTTTAAGGCCAAGGATGAACCAAGGATGGTTTTAGATCGGCCTACAACCCTCTCAAAACATTGACACAAGGTTCTAGGAGGTTCCAAGACGTTTCACACTCATCTAGTTTCAACCGGGAGGACCTAGAAGACTTCGGAAGGCTCGGGACAGCTCGGGACTATTCTAGACATCTCCAGAACATTCTAGAAACCTATAGATAAGTGTAGTACTATAGGGAGTAATCTAGAAGCCTAGAGTGATACGCTCCAACTCTCCAATTGATGTTGTAGAGAGAAGCTTTGATTGCTCGGACCTTTGAATGCAAGCAAGCCTTGTATCACAAATGTTTTCTTGTAAGATATTCACTAGACCTTGTAAGATATTTTAGAAGGCGAAATAATGACCGCTGGATCAAAGTGATCCTAGCCGTCCATTGAGTAGGTGGGAGCCTATAAATAGGGCCACCCCTCTCATTTGTAAACCATCTCATAATCCCTCAAATCCCATAAATCCCTCAAATCTCTCCTGTAAAGCTTTCTCCTAGCTTAATAAAGCTTTCCTTTCTTAAGATCTTGTGTGTTTGCCATAACGTTGCGCGAGTAAGGCTTACTAGGATTGTGTCGGGAGTGCTAGTGCCGCACGAATTGAGTCTGAGAGCAATAAGTTTGTGACATCAAGCTACCATACTCAGCTCATCATCTAAAGGGCATGTTCCCTTCCCAAGAGACGTGACCGACCAGCGTTAGAGGGAAACATGTTTGGGCGCCAGTTCTTGGAGGGAAACACATGGAGGGGTCAACAATCAAGCCGAATAGCAAGGAAACCATTCAAGAAGGCACCAGCCTTTTCCGAACCAACAAGATGTAAGGCTTGCTAATATGTTGGAAACTCTCAAAATCACTTTGATACGGCAAGGCTTGTCGAAACGACATTCCTCGAATGTTAACAGATCTAAGATTGTCGCAAGCATGTCTATGCAATAAAAAACAACAACAAAACAGAGGAATTAAGTTGGTGGTGTTTAACATAGTTTAACGACGAAACAAGAAAAGAGGAAATGAAGAAGTGTAACACCCCGGTTTTGGGCTTAGAAGTTTTGGGCGTTGACCGGTTCGGTCAAAGTGTTGTTCGAATATAAAAGGTGATTTTTAGGAAAGCCTAGTTCGGGTTGCATTAAAAATATGGAAAATGTTCTAAAATCCTCTTTTAATATATATAAGTGAACTGTTAAATCAATTTTGCAAAACGAGTTTTGGAAGGGTGACATTTTGGGTTAGTGACCAAAATGAAATTTTGAAAACTGCGTGACTGTTTTAAAAAGGATTGAAACTTTGAATCTTTAAGGAGCTATTTACCCAAAGGGGAGTTTCTCCAAATTTTCTAGAATATTAAATGATTTATTGATGGTTTAAAATAAAAGTAAAAAGGAGGGAAAGATATTTTTGTCATTTCTAACTAACTTTCCAAATTTTCCATTTTCCATTTTCTCTCATCTTTTCTCTCAAACCAAACACATTCTCTCCAGATCTTTTCCTCTGATTTTTGTCACCTAAATATCATATTTCAATCCTCATTTGATTTCTAATCAATCCTTCAACAAAACCTTTGTATTTGCTACTTGGATTTTCAAGATTTTGGTTCCAAAAAGGGAGAAACTCAAGTTTGGAGGTAAGAACGTCCTTCTCCTATGAACTTTAAGTTCTTTACTGAAATTCCCAAGTTCTCAATCCTTGATTTATGATTTATTAAAGGTTTTGCAATTGGAATCTTGATTTTGGTTTTAAAATGCAAGATTTGCTTGATTTTGGTGAAATTTTCGTATGATATGTTTGGGCAGTGTGTTGAGGTGTTAAATTGATGTTAATTGAATGTTAACTTGATGAGAAATTGAGGTTTAATCAATGCAAACCCGAATAGGTTGAATTTCCTAAGTTTTGCTTGAGTTTTTTGTTGTTTTTGGAGTGATCTTGGTGATCTGTTATACCTGGAGGTATAAGGACGTGTTTGTGATCATTTTGGATGTTAATTGATGTTTAAAAATGGTTTGAAGTGATGGATCTTGGCTGGGTTAAGTTTTGGAAGTGTTTGGGGGTGATTTCGGTTGTGTTTGGTAGCCGAAATGATGGTTTTGCAATGAGCAGCGAGTTGAGTTGTGTTGCTGGTGTTTTTAGTGCATTATGATGCATTAATCCTCTGATGTTGTGTGCTTGAAACAGGGGAAGTTGACTCGTGAGCATTAGAGGTGTTGTGGAAGGTTTCGGATGCTTGGAAGGCTTGTTGGCTAGCCTTGTTTTGTGTATCGGTGAGTGAAGTTGGGTTTTCAGCTTTTAAACCAAGGTTTGAAGGTTTTGGGAGCTTAGTTTAAGTCTAAACAACTTTGCTAAGCTCAAGAGTAAGTAAATGGATTTTCGCTCTTGGTTGTGTTGTGAATTGGCTTTTTAAGCAATTGTGATTGATGGTTGCAATGCATATCATTTGCATGTTTTAAATTCTGTTTTGAAAGCATATTTTAGCATGGTTTAATGCTGGTTTTGAAAGCCATATGTGAAGGATGCTCGAGGTAAGAGATCCTTGGTTTTGTACATTGAATTGTGGAATTGACGCATAGTGTTGCATGTTGTTTATGGCTTTGTGTGATGCTTTAAAACAGTGGAATATTGTTGTTAATAATGCATTTTGGTAAGTGATGGTTAAGGTTACAAAGGTGGTTGAAAGTCCTTGTTTAAGCCTTGTTTATTTAAGAACAACATGGTGTTTAAAAGTCCATGGTTGGTTCTTGGTTAAAGTTCATGGTGGTTATTGCATTTTGATTATGCTTGTGAATTAATGGATTAATGTGGTAAGATGGTTATATTGGCAAGTGATGTAAGTGGTTCTTGGTTTCTTTGATCGGATATAGTTAGCCGGCTATAGGATTGGGTGCACCGTGAATTAAGTCGCCTTGGATGTGGAGTGGTTAAGAGTGAACCGGTAAACTCCATCCAAGTATCCTAACGAGATGGTTAAGGTCATAATGGAGGTTGAGATTCCCATTCGAGGACCTTGGGTAAGCAAAGGTTATATGGTGGTTAAAAGTCCATATATGGGAACCTTGTGCTTGATAAGATCACAATGGTGGTGTAAAGTCCATGTGTGGATCTTGTGTAGGGTGTCCCGGATCTCGTTAGTGATGTTATACAACTACCAATCGGTGATGCAAAGGTTGTATGGTGTTTAAAAGTCCATACATGGGAACCTTGTGCATGTTAAGGTTGTATGGTGTTTAAAAGTCCATACATGGGAACCTTGTGAATGTTAAGGTTGTATGGTGTTTAAAAGTCCATACATGGGAACCTTGTGAATGTTAAGGTTGTATGGTGTTTAAAAGTCCATACATGGGAACCTTGTGAATGTTAAGGTTGTATGGTGATTAAAAGTCCATACATGGGAACCTTGTGAACGGTAAGGTCAAATGGTGTTTAAAAGTCCATTTGGAGGGCCTTGGATTGGTAGTGTGTATGAAGCGTGGGGACAACGCTTGTGATCCGCGTATCCGATCGGGTGTTGAGTTGAAAAGTGGATTTGGTTATCACTTGGAGGCCAATATGATGTTCTTGAATATAATGAAGCATGAGATGCTTGAAATGATGCATGGTTGCATGAAAAGTGTAAAATGTATTATGAATGCATGTTGACTTGTTGGTTTGAACAAGTGTTGATTATCTTTTGAGAATGGTGCATGTGTGCATGAAATCTCTTTAGTGCATTGAAGTCTTGTGGAGACTTGTTTTAAAAGGGCATGTGATGGAATTGTTAATGATGTGGTTCATATGTTGCATTTGTTTAATGCATGTGTTGGATTGTTTGAGTAAATGGTTTAAAAAGGGTTTCTTGCTTTGAAATGACATTCAAGTATGAGAATGGTAAGATGTAAAGTGGAAGTGTTTTCCAAGGTTTGAAATTAGCTTTGCATATGGTGTTTTTGCATGGAATGGCTAATTTGATGGTTTTGCAAGTTTATGTTTTGAAAAGGTTTACTTAGCTTCCTAAGCTAAGGGTTGGTTTTCATGTTTGTGCAAGGCATGATTTTAAAGCATGTTGTTGAAAAAGGGTTTTCAAATATTGCTTTGGTTTGTCGAATCGAGCTTGCTTTTAAAAGTGGTTTTATGTTTCGCTGCATTGATGGTGTTTTGGTTTTGAGCATTCCTCACTAAGCATTATGTGCTTACGCTCCTTTTTGTCCATCAATACAGATAATTGAAGTTTGGACAGCGAGAAGCAAGGGATTCAAGGAGGACTCCATTAGAGATGTATGTCTCGGTTAATAGCTATAGTTAATAAAGGCAATGAGGGGTAGAATCTCTTATGTTGTTGGTAAAGGAGATTGTGTATGTTGGACAAGTTTGGGCTATGGTTTTGAATCATGTGGATTAATGTTGCAACGTTTGAATCTCCCTATGCTTAAGTTGTATTGCTATGCTTCTTGTTTAAAAGCATGATTGAGCCTTGAATGAGTTTAATGTGTTGTTGCACCTAGGGGTGGTTATGTATCTGGTTTTGATGCATTTATGTTCCCTATATGTTGAATGACTTGTTGGTGTGATTTGGTGGCTTTTGGAGCATGTTTGGTGGGTCAAAAGTATGTTTAACCAGCAAAGTTGCTGCAGTCTGGGCAACCTGTTTCGGAACAGGTGCTACGTATCGGAACGGGTGCCTGAAATGGCCTGGGCGTTCCGAAACGGGTGGCACTGTTTCGGAACAGTTTGGCTACTGCCAAGCCTCGTTTCGGTACGCGTTGCGGAACGGCCCCGCGTTTCGAAACAGGTTCTCCCTGTTTCGGAACACCTGACCGTTGGGGGCTGACATTGGCGGTTATGTGTTTTGAATTGTTTGCGTTTTGGTCCTGAATCTTGTTTTTGCAATTGGATGAGTTTGAGATGTCCGTTTGAGCTGAAATTTGGCAGTGAAGTATGAAACATGACTAATTTTATATTGGTAACTTTTAATTGGGTGAAGTCCCTGTAATTTTCAGAATTTACAGTTTGGTCCCTAAAGTTGTGTTTTGTACAGTTGGGTCCCTGAATGTTCTTTGATGGTTGTGATCTTTGAGTATGATGTTTGTGTGAACACATATAGGGTTAAAGAGCATCTAGACAAGATTAAAAAGGGAAAAAAAAGGGTCGTTAATCAAGGTTGACTTTTGGGTTGACTTTGGTTTTCCCCGTGTGATCTTCTTAATTCGGGTCGAACGTCTAGGCCGGGTTAAGGGGGTTACAAGAAGAAAGAAGAAATTGGAGTTGCTGTTTAAAAGGATTTCAGAATTAGGATGAAGATGAGTGCTCCAATGTTCAACAATGGCAACAAGGTTTGAGCATTCATCAATGGCAGTAAGGTTGCTGGATTTCCGAAATTCTGAAAGAATGATGAACTCGAAAGAACCTGCACAATATCCTATGCAAACCCGAATCGAATATGTTCAACATCAAAGGACATGGACCCACTAGATAGTGATCTAGGAACCCGAAGTATCAAGGATTGACACAACAAACAAGTTGAAATGTTAAAACAAGTTCTGAAAAGAACTGAACAAGAGAAATTCTCTCAAGTAAATTTTTATTCAAAAGTGTGTAACCATTGTACATTAATGTTTACAAATATATAGCACATAAAAAGGGATGAAGCTGCCCAAATGTGTGGCTGAAAGTTGGACGAATTTAACACATGTATTTTGTGTTTAAATTCAAACAAAAATCTGCACATAACTTCCTTAATGTGTGGCTGAGTTTAATCCACACATTTTACATGTGTTAATTGTGTGAATTATTTGAATTTGAAATATGTCCACATGTGTTAATTGTTTGAATTTCAAATTTGTCCACATCCCACACATGCACATGGTCTCACACATGCCGTGCACATGCTTGGAGAGGTGTAGGACTCCCTATATGATGCTCACCTTTTAGCTACTTCCTTTAGTGTCCCTTAATGAAAAAGCAACAAACATCCATCAAAGTATTGTAAACTTATTGAAAACATTTCAACAAGCTGAAAACAACATGTTAACACACTAATGATGATGTGAGCACGCTTATGCCACCAAACGGTGCAACTTCAAACTTTCAGGGAAGTTTGCTCTTTCACTTGTTACATTCTGATGTATACAGCTCATCTCAGCTCACTACACTCTCAGTTAGCGGAATTCAGCTCACTACACTCTTAGTTAGCTGAATTCAGCTCACTTCAGCTCCATTCAGCTCAACTTTAGCTGACGAGTCCATAAGCATCTGAAACCTGTCCTACGTGTGAGAGAGTGTCCGAGAGGCATGTGCCTTGCATATGGGCGTCCTACCCTTCCTCCATGCATGTGCACGGCATGTGGCAGCCTTGGCATGTGCATGCAGATTTCATTTGAAATTCAAACGAAATTAACACATTAAACATGTGTTTAATTCGTTCAAATATCAGCCATATATTTGGGCGGCAATTTGGAGTTAGTTTTGGGCAGATAATGAACTTGAATTTTAAACACAATTCACTTCAAATCTGACTACACATTTGGGCACCCCTCCCTCTTCATTTCTCTATATATATGTACTTTAAACAATGTAAAAAAGTTAGACATTGAATGAAATTTTTATTTTGTGAGATATTATCTGTCAATTTCGGTTTTTCACCGAACTTTCTCTGGCATTTCAGACTTTGTTTGTTGTGTCAAAATTTTACTTGATACTTCGGGTTCCTAGATCACTATCTAGAGGGTCCAAGTCCTCCGATGTGAAGCATATTCGATTTGGGTTTGCATAGGATATTGTGCAAGTTCTTTCAAGCTTTCCGTCAATGAATTTCTGCTGATTTTCTAGCAACATTTTTGCCATTTTTAGGACACCGAAATAGCCATGAATGCCACTTGAAGCATTCATCTTCATCGACGTCCAAATCTGTCCAGAAATTCCTACACCCTTTTTCTTCGTTTCTTTTTGTTTTCCTTTCGTTTTTCTTTCGTTTTTCGTCATAATTACATCCTTTTAACACCCATTTTTGTTTTGTTATTTGCAGTGAAGTGCTTATTATAATCCTAGATCCGTAACAACAAGGAAACATTGTTTTCACCAAGCAACACCCTTATCAAATGAGCTGGAAAACTTATTCACAAGCACACAACAAGCTCTCATATCAAAGCATACACTTATATAACTTAGAAAACCAAACCAAATCACATAATACTTATAGAAACTATGCAAACACTTATAAAACTCGTAATATAAGTAAAGAAATGTTACACATCAGTATGTAACAAGTGAAATAGCAAACTTCCTTGAAAGTTTGAAGTTGCACCGTTGGGTGGCATAAACGTTCTCACATCACACTTGGAAACAAGCCTAGGACATTGACTTTATCAAGAAACTTTGAATTTGGAAAAATCTAGAATTTCAAGAGAATATGCCATGGTGTTTCTTGAAAATTCTGAAAATAAGAGCCCGAAGTTAAAGATTCAAAGGTGAATAAGAAGATTAGAAGAAAATAAGAAGGAATTGAATGAAAAAGATAAAGAAAGATAAGTGCAAAGTAAAGAAAAACGAATCTGGAAATTTCAGATCTATTTGTGGAAGATGGCGCAATGTTGAAGACTTGGACAAGATGGATTTGGAGTCTGATTTTGGCTATTCTAAAGGGAATGACAAGGCTATTTTAAAGGGACAAGGCCTAAACTTAAATGAGTCTGATTTGGGCTGGAAATTAACTAATTAGACCCAAGCTTTATAATTCAGCTTTGGGTCTAAAAATTACAATTAAAACCCAATTTTAATGGACTTCAAATATGGTTAAGGACTTTTCCTTGCATTATTGGGTGTGTGCTTCCTCAACATGGGTTTGTGTGACCCAATTCTTCAAACTTGGAGAGTGAGTGTATTCCCGAAATTCTTCCTCTTGCTTGAATGATTGTAAGCCTTTGGTCAGAATTCCTTTCATGGTGGTGTATAGTTTATCCTTAAGGATCTTGGACTTGATTCGTGTGGCTGGTCCAAGAGAGAATGTGTGATACATGCATGGGAGGGCTAAAGCAATCCATATTGGACAAGAAGCAAGTGTTGATTACTTGTTCCTTAGAAGTCTTCTTCAACATAAGTTCGACGAATTCTTGTGAGGAAGATCATTTGCACACTCCTGCTTGCCTAGGTAATCACGTCTAGGAGGGTGGGTTAGAGCCGCTTGAGGTTGCTTGCTTAGGTAATTGCGTCTAAGAGGGTGCCGAGGACAAAACCATCACAAATCCATCAAGCCATCTCCATCTTCAACTTCATGCCATCTCCATAGCCATAAACAAAGCTGAATTTTCAAATTTGTTTTATCTATCTCTCTGTTAATCTTTTTCAATCCTTTTGTTTTAATTCTTATTATTTATCCCCTAATCTTCTTTCTTATCTTCGTTTCTTTGATTTTCCAGCCTTGAATCTGAAATTTTCAAGAAAAGCCCTTCTCTTTTCTCTTGAATTTTCAGATCTGCTCCTAATCTTCTTGATTGAGTCTAGAGCCCCTAGTTCTTGCAACAACTTGATTGAAGGCTTCCAAATCAAAGTTTGCGCTACTCTATCATTTGAATTTTCAGATTTGTTTTATCTACCTCTCTATCAATCTTTTTCAATCGTTTTGTTTTAATTCTTATTATTTATCCCCTAATCTTCTTTCTTATCTTCGTTTCTTTGATTTTCCGGCCTTGAATTTGAAATTTTCAAGAAAAGCCCTTGATACGGACACAGCCCCGTATACGCGAACGTTGAGCTTGCGGAAGCGGATAAGGATATTGACTCGAAAGTTGGATCGGTGAAAAGATGGCTGAAGATAGGCGATGACGATGGAGATGGAAGATAAATGGATAAATTGTCCTCGCCACCCTCTTGATCGCAATTAACCAAGCAAGCAACCTCAAGCGGCTCTAACCCACCCTCCTAGACGCAGTTACCTAGGCAAGCAGGAGTGTGAAGATCAACAACAAATTCCGACGAACTTGAAGAATCGCTTCTAAAATAAAGAACACAAGTTATACTTCTTGCAAGTCTGAACTCAAAAGAGAACTTTATTTAATCATTCAAAATTTCAATTACAATGTGGTTGAAGCCTCCTTATATAAGCCTTGAAGAAGTTCTAATCCTAGTAAACTTAGGAAATTAATTACAATAAATAAATGCTGAAATCTAATCTCCTAATTACATAAGTAACTTATAATAATAAATAAATATTAAAAATAAAATCCTAATTAAATAAATCTGATCCTAATAGATATTGCAGAATCCTATATTGATTTAAATTACAAATAATCAAATAAATTCTTGAAAATTCGTAATTATCCAAAAATCTCGTATTAATCCCGTATAGGAATTTCTGCATGCGCTATCTTTGCTAAAATAGACGTATCTTGAGTTCCAGATGTCCGATTGATGCGTTTCAAGATCCGTTGGAAAGATAATTGACAGAGGGATAAGTTTCAAGAAGACATGTCGACCCATAAATGCCTGGATCCCATCCAAAAAGGGGTTGCAAGTTGACTGACGTTTCTGACTTGCAAAACAGTTTTAACTTCTTTTCCAAGATGATTAGTTTCACCCCTCCCATGCATGTATCAGCCATTCTCTTTTCTCTTGAATTTTCAGATCTGCTCCTAATCTTTTTTGTTGAGTCTAGAGCCCCTAGTTCTTGCAACAACTTAATTGAAGTCTTCCAAATCCATAATTGCGCTACTCTATCAATGTGAGTCGATCGTTGGCTTGGGCTTGTCCCGTGCATGTATCATCATGCAACTTTTAGAATCCTACTAACACAAGAAAATGAAAAGGTGTTAGATAATGTAAAGGAGAAAAAAAGAAGGCAAACAAAAGAACTTAAATGAAACCTAAGAGCAAAAGAAGTGAAAGAAGCAAACCCTTAAAACCCAGAAAGCAATCATGAGAGTCCAAATGATATGAAATATGTATGGGAATAGGTGTGATGCTTAGCACTTGCTTTGCTTGCTGATTGTGTTATTCTTGTCTCTTTCTTTTCCTTTTGTTTCTTTTTTCTTTTTTTTTTGTGGTAAAAATGAAATAAAACAAAAAGGAAATAAAAATTAGGGTTTATTGGAAAGAAAGAACCTTAAAATGCTAAAAACAGCCCAGCTTGCAAAGTTGTGGCAGATTGAGATTGGAACCCTCCCAAATTTGACCAAACTTGAATTTCTTGCCCAAAAATCGAGCCCAATCTGATACCAACTGAAGTAGGGCTTGCTAATACGTTGGAAACTCTCAAAATCACTTGGAAACAAACCTAGGGTGCTGACTTTATTAAGAAACTTTGAATCTGGAATTTCAAGAGAATATGCAATGGTGTTTCTTGAAGATTCTGAAAATAAGAGCCCAAAGTTAAAGGTTCAAAGGTGAATAAGAAGATTAGAAGAAAATAATAAGGAATTGAACAAAAAAGATAAAGAAAGATAAGTGCAAAGTAAAGAAAAATGAATCTGGAAATTTTAGATATGTTTGTGGAAGATGTTGCAATGTTGAAGACTTGAACAAGATGGACTTGGAGTTTTGGAATGGTAGAGATGCCCGCGGAACCCTCCTACTTGCAATTAACTAGGCAACTCCGTGATATGGCTTAAAATCGACCCTCCTACTTGCGATTAGATGGGCAACCCGGAGTGTAAAGATTCTCCCTCGCTCAACACGGTCGAAGATGTTGAAGAAAGCTTCGAAGATACAAGTTTCCCGACACTTGCAAACATGTACTCAAAAGAATAATCTCTTTATTTAATAACTCAAATCTGATTTACAAAGAAGAAGATCTCATCCTTTTATAGGGGAATGATGGCTAAACTAAAAGAAATTCCTAAATAAATTAAATTCCCTTTCTAATAAAATAATACTAAAAGAAATAATAAAATAACATGAAACTAATAAAATAATGTAATTACTTGCTGAATGGGAACTCTCCCTTATTTAGGGAGTCTTGGGCGGCACCCTTCCATGGATGATAAAGGGGACATCTTATTAGGGCTGTAGCTTGAATATGAGGCTGATTTGGGCTGTTTTAAAGGGAATCACAAGGCCAAACTTAAATGAGTCTGATTTGGGCTAGAAATTAACTAATTAGACCCAAGCTTTATTATTCAGCTTTGGGTCTAAAAATTACAATGAAAACCCAATTTTAATAGACTTCAAATATGATTAAGGACTTGTCCTTGCATTGTTGGGCGTGTGCTTCCTCAACATGGGTTTGTGTGACCCAATTCTTCAAACTTTGGACAGTGAGTGTTTTCCCGGAATACTTCTCTTGCGTGAATGATTGTAAGACATTGGTCAGCATTCCTTGCATTGTGGTGTATAGTTTATCCTTAAGGATCTTGGACTTGGTTCGTGTGGTTGGTCCAAGAGAGAATGTGAGTCCATCGTTGACTTTGGCTTGTCACGTGCATGTATCATCATGCAACTTTTAGAATCCTAATAACACAATAAAATGAAAAGGTGTTAGATAATGTAACGGAGAAAAAAAGAAGGCAAAAAAAGAACTTAAATGAAATCTAAGAGCAAAAGAAGTGAAAGAAGCAAAACCTTAAAACCTGGAAAGCAATCATGAGAGTCCAAACGATATGAAATATGTATGGGAATAGGTGTGATGCTTAACACATGCTTTGCTTGCTGATTGTGTTGTTCTTGTCTCTTTCTATTTCTTTTCTTTTTGTTTCTTTTTCTTTTTTGTGGTAAAAAATGAAATAAAACAACAAGAAAATGAAAATTATGGTTTATTGGAAAGAAAGAAACCTAAAATGCTAAAAATAGCCCAACTTGCAAAGTTGCGGCAGATTGAGATTAGAACCCTCCCAAATTCTACCAAACTTGAATTTCTTGCCCAAAAATTGTACCCAATCTGATACCAACAAATGTAGGGCTTGCTAATATGTTGGAAACTCTCAAAATCACTTGGAAACAAGCCTAGGGCGTTGACTTGATCAAGAAACTTTGAATTTGGAAAATCTAAAATTTCAAGAGAATATGCAATGGTGTTTCTTGAAGATTCTAAAAATAAGAGCCCAAAGTTAAACGTTCAAAGGTGAATAAGAAGATTAGAAGAAAATAAGATGGGGTTGAACAAAAAAGATAAAGAAAGATAAGTGCAAAGTAAAGAAAAATGAATCTGGAAATTTTAGATATGTTTGTCGAAGATGGCGCAATGGTGAAGACTTGAACAAGATGGATTTGGAGTTATTTAAAGTTTTGGAATGGTAGAGATGCCTGTGGAACCCTCCTACTTGCAATTATTTAGGCAACCTCCGTGATGTGGCTTAAAATTGACCCTCCTACTCGCGATTAGATAGGCAACCCGGAGTGTAAAGATTCTCCCCCGCTCAACTCGGTCGAAGATTTTGAAGAAAGCTTTGAAGAGACAAGTTTCCCGACACTTGCACACATGTACTCAAACAAATAACCTCTTTATTTAATAACTCAAATCTGATTTACAAAGAATATCTCATCCTTTTATAGGGGAAGGATGGCTAAACTAAAAGAAATTCCTAAATAAAATAAAACTCCCTTTCTAATAAAATAATACTAAAAGAAATAATAAAATAACCTGAAACTAATAAAATAATGTAATTACTTATTGAATAGGAACTCTCCCTTGTTTAGAGAGTCTTGGGCGGCACTCTTCCAGGGCTGATGTGAGCACGTTTATGTCACCCAACGACGCAACTTCAAACTTTCATGGAAGTTTGCTTATTCACTTGTTACATGCTGATATGTAACATCTTTATGCTATATAACTTATATTAGTGTGTTTACTATAGATATAGTATGTTTGGTGTGTTTTGAATTAGTTTGATATAACTTATAGTGTTTTTATATTTGTTTAAGTGTTATTGAATAAATTTACAAAGCTTTGATAGGAGTTTCATTATTTTGTAACATGTACTTAGGAGGACACTAGCTCATGTGAGTATATGCAGCTCAACTCCAGCTCAAGTGAGTGTATGCAGCTCAACTTCAGCTCAAGTGACTGTATGCAGCTCATCTTCAGCTCACCAGAGTGTATGTAGCTCGGTCCCATCTCATGAGAGTGTAACCAGCTCACTTTCAGCTCAGGAGAGTGTGATCAGCTCATCCTCAGCTCAAGTCAGCTCAGAGGCTTAGCTCCCAGCTCAGTTAAGCTCCTAACACTCTTAGCTAGCTCATTTCAGCTCTGCTTGATTCCTGTCAGCTCAACTTCAGCTCCACTAGCTCAACTTCAGCTGACAAGTCCAAAAGTAGCTGAAAAGCGTTTTGCTTTTTCACTTGTTACATGATGATATGTAACATCTTTATGTTATATTACTTATATTAGTGTGTTTACTATGCATATAGTATGTTTGGTGTGTTTGGAATTAGTTTAGTATAACTTATAGTGTTTTTATATTTGTTTAAGTGTTATTGAATAAGTTTACAAAGCTTTGATAGGAGTTTCATTGTTTTGTAACATGTACTTAGGAGGACACTAGCTCAAGTGAGTATATGCAGCTCAAGTGAGTGTATGCAGCTCATCTTCAGCTCACCAGAGTGTATGTAGCTCGGCCCCAGCTTAGGAGAGTGTAACCAGCTCACTTTTAGCTCAGGAGAGTGTGATAAGCTCATCCTCAGCTCAAGTCAGCTCAGAGGCTTAGCTCCCAGCTCAGTTCAACTCCTAACACTCTTAGCTAGCTCATTTCAGCTCAGCTTGATTCCTGTCAACTCAACTTCAGCTCCACTAGCTCAACTTCAGCTGACAAGTCCAGAAGTAGCTGAAAAGCGTCCTACATGTCGGGGAGTGTTCCAGTGCACATGTGGCAGCCTAGGTTGCATCCGAGTATGTGACTTGCACTTGTGGCAGCCTTGGCACATGTGTGTGCAAGTTTGGCTGAAAACAGCCTCTCTTCTTTGCATTTGTGCGACACATGAATGGATAAGCATGAGTGGACATTTTTGTTTGAATTTCAAACATTTAGCACATGTTAAATGTGTAAAGGAGGCGCCACATGCATTTTGAATGCATGGCTGATGTTTGCTGCCGCCCAAAGAAGTTACTGGCATTCAAATTCAATTTTTGAGTGCTTTAATTTCAGCCAAAAGAATGGCTCACTTTTCTTCAGTTTCTGTTTTTGTTTTTCTTTGTTTTTTTTTATAAGATAAATAAACTAAAAAGAATGAAAATTGGCAGAAAGAAACTAAACTAGGTTGAAAATAGAGGAAAAAAACCTAATTCTGCTCAATTTTGATCCACTTTGTTCGAAGTGTTCCCGATGTCAAAAAATTCTGAAATTTTATGTGGAGACTCCTCCAATGGTTTTAATCTGATATGGAAATTTTTAGCTCAAAATTCGTTCGTTTGATTTTTGCGAATTTTCCCGTTTTGTTCGAATTTATCACCCAAAACCCCAAAATTCTTGCCAAGAATCATCCCAAATCTAATACCAAATTATAGAGTAGTGCAATTGTGGATTTGGACGCCTTCAATCAAGTTGTTGCAAGAACTAAGAGCTCTAGACTCAATCAAGAAAGCTATGGGCAGATCTGAAAATTTAATAGAAAAGAGAAGGGCTTTTCTTGAAAATTTCAGATTCAAGGTTGGAAATTTAATGAAAATAATACAATAAGAAAGATTAGAATATGAATAATAAGAATATAACGAAAAAGATTAAAAAAGATGAAGAGAAGAATAGTAAAAACAAGTATGAAATTTCCAGCTTTGTTTATGGAATTATGGGAGATGGCGTGAAGATTGAAGATGAAGATGGCTTGCGATTTGTTGTTGTTGGTTTGTCCTCAGCACCCTCTTAGACGCAATTATCTAAGCAAGCAACCTCAACCGGCTCTAACCCACCCTCCTAGACGCAATTACCTAGGCAAGCAAGAGTGTGAAGATGATCTCCCTCACAAGAACTCGTCGAACTTATGTTGAAGAAGACTTCTAAGGCACAAGTAATCAGCACTTGCAAACACAAACTCACTAAATATTTCCTTAATCAAAGAAAATCAGAATAATCTGAATTACAATGGTGGAGGCTTCATCCTTTTATAGGTGAAGGATAGACAAAGTAATTTAACTTCTACTAAAACAAGGAAACCCTAATTTAATTAAAAAATAAAAGAAAAACAGCCTTTAAACTCCTTGTGCTTGGGCTGCAAGTGATAAGATGATACGTGCAAGTGATAAGCTGATAAGAGTTGCTTGGGAGAAGGGTAGTTGGCTCCTAAAGTATATAAAACCCAAAAAAAAACATAATTTAAATGTCGTAATTCGTCCAAAAGCTTTATATAATAGCCTTTGGGCTGAATTTTACAAAATCCCGTAATAATCTCGTATCCAGTTTTCTGCATGCGCAATCTTCAGTAAAATGAACGTATCTTGAGTTCACGATATCCGATTGATGCGTTTCAAGATTCGTTGGAAAGGTAATTGAATGACGGTCAGTTTTCTAGAAGATGACTCTGCCCAGAAATACATGGATTCGATCCGAAAAGTCGTCGCAAGTTGGCTGACTTTCCTGACTTCACAAACAGATTCAGCTTCTTGTCCAATATGCATTGCTTTAGCCCTCTCATGCATGTATCACGACTATGGCTCGGTTTATAGCAGGTTTAAATTCTAAAATAGCAAACGTTGTTGAGTTGCAGCATTATGTTGAGTTGGATGACATGTTGCATATGGCGATCAAAATTGAGTGACAACAACGTAGAAAAGCTTCTACTCGAGGTAATACTCCATTTAAATCTTTTTCAAATCCATTATATACTACTAACCATACCAGGAAACAAGCAACACAAACGCCACTTTAGATTCAAGAGCAAGGCGAATCCAGCACACCAAAGCCTCCCGTTGATGATAATGGGCGTGGCAAACAACAAGTGGTGGCAAAAGAACGATCGAGACATATCCAGTGCTTTAAGTGTCTTGGTCGAGGACATGTTGCTAGCCAGTGTCCTAATCGGAGAGTTATGTTGATGCGAGAAGATGGAGAGATCGAGTCAGATTCTGAGGAAGATGTACAAGAAACCCCTACTGCAGATGATGAACAGAATGACCTAAAAGTTGCCGAAACTGGTCAGGTAATGGAAATCATGGTTGTAAAACGTAGTTTGAATGTGCAACAGGTTCAAGACGAGCAACAACATGAGAGTATCTTTCACACACTATGCAAGGTTCAAGATAAGGTATGTGTTGTGATTATTGATATCGGTAGTTGTACTAATGTTGCTAGTTCAGTGATGATTGATAGGCTAGGTCTAGAGACGACAAAGCATCCAAATCCGTACAGATTGCAGTGGTTGAATGACGGTGCAGAACTTGAAGTGACGAGACAAGTCGTTGTACCGTTTTCGATTGGAAACTACAAGGACGAGGTCCTTTGTGATGTTGTGACGATGGATGCTACTCACCTTCTTTTGGGACGCCCTTTGGCAGTATGACAAGAAGACAATGCATGGTGGTTGATAGAGTAGCGCAAACTTGGATTTGGAAGCCTTCAATCAAGTTGTTGCAAGAACTAGGGGCTCTAGACTCAATCAAGAAGATTAGGAGCAGATCTGAAAATTCAAGAGAAAAGAGAAGGGATTTTCTTGAAAAATTCAGATTCAAGGCTGGAAAATTAAAGAAACGAAGACAAGAAAGAAGATTAAGGATTAAATAATAAGAATTAAAAAAAAAGATTGAAAAAGATTGAAAGAGAGGTAGATAAAACAAATCTGAAAATTCAGCTTTGTTTATGGCTATGGAGATGGCATGAAGTTGAAGATGGAGATGACTTGATGGATTTGTGATGGTTTTGTCCTCGGCACCCTCTTATACGCAATTACCTAAGCAAGCAACCTCAAGCGGCTCTAACCCACCCTCCTAGACGTGATTACCTAGGCAAGCAGGAGTGTGAAGATGATCTCCCTCACAAGAACTCGTCGAACTTATGTTGAAGAAGACTTCTAAGGCACAAGTAATCATCCCTTGCAAAAACAAACTCACTAAATATTTCATTAATAAAAGAAAATATGAAAAATCTGAATTACAATGGTGGAGGCTTCATCCTTTTATAGGTGAAGGATAGCCAAAGTAATTTAACTACTACTAAAACAAGGAAACCCTAATTTAATTAAAAAAACAAAAGAAAAGCAGCCTTTAAACTCCTTGTGTTTGGGCTGCAAGTGATAAGGTGATAAGTGCAAGTGCTAAGCTGATAAGAGTTGCTTGGGAGAAGGGTGGCTGGTTCCTAAAGTATATAAAACCCTAAAAACATAATTTAAATGTTAATAATTAAGTTGAGCTAAGTCTAATTCGTCCAAAAGCTTTATATAATAGCTTTTTGGGCTGAATTACAAAATCCCGTAATAATCCCGTATCTAGTTTTCTGCATGCGCAGTCTTCAGTAAAATGGACATATCTTGAGTTCCCGATGTCCGATTGATGCGTTTCAAGATGAGTTGGAAAGGTAACTGAATGCCGTTCAAATTGTTAGAAGACAACTCTGCCCAGAAATGCCAGGATCCCATCCGAAATGTTGTCTCAATTTGGCTGACTTTCTAGACTTCACAAACATATTCAACTTCTTGTCCAATATGCATTGCTTTAGCCCTCCCATGCATGTATCATTCCCCCTTTCCTCAAAAGGATTTGTCCTCGAATCAGAAACAGTAAAAGAAGGATGTTCAACAATGGCAATCGAAACGGAATCTTTGTCATAGGTGGAGTGATCCAATTGAGCTCCTCTTAATGGTTCAACAAAATCCTAAAAAAAGAACTCAAAGCCACTCGAAACAATGATGTTATGGTTAGGTCGAAAAAAATCTCTCTTTATCTTTTTATCGCCTTTTTCATTTGGACATTGTTCGACTTTTACCTCATGTTTCTTTTTCACTCACCAAAATTGGGCCATTAATTTGACTTTTATTTCTCTCGGCCTCTTGACTCTCGGTCTTTTTCAAATAAGATAACTCACGTACCCAATTCCTCTCACAAAAAAAAAAATCATCAAATACAATTTCTGTAGAGGATGAAGTGTTTCTAATAGAATGATAGGACGAGAATCAAATAAGGGGTTAGAATCACACTTAATTTCTTGGGAGGTTGTTGATGAATCAAGAGAACTCACTACTAAGCATGAAAGATTGTCTTGATTTATGGGTTCAAGTGTTTCTTCTTCCGAAACGTCATCTTCTGAAAGTATTTTCTCATTATTGGGTAAGGTTAAATTCTCAGTAGTGACATCTTCCGCATGTTCTCGAGGATAACAAATTTCTTCGTCATCTTGTTTTCCTTGGTCTTCTTTGACATAACTCACCGATGGTTGTTCATTATCCTGTTGGACTAGGGATGATTCTTCTTCCTTCGGTGTCGTACTACTAGAGTCGAATAGTGCATTAGTAGGGTTGTGAAAAGATGAAGGTTGAGATGTACCTTTATCAAAAGAGGAGTATTTCTTATGACAAGTCTTGGATTCTTGTCGTTGATAATGTTTGGGAACAAATCGCACTCTCATGACCTTTTTAAGTTCAGCCCATGTTCTTATTTTAGCTTCACCATTGAGACGCCTATCTCGTTGTAATAAACGCCACCATAGTACTGCATATTCCTTAAACTTTAGGGTCACTAATGGAGCTTAATCTTCCTCACGATATCCGTAACAATCAAACAGGAAATCAACCCTATTTTCCCAATCACAATAACCATCAGGGATTCTGAAAAGAAGGTATTCTGAATTTTGGGATGCCCAAAGTGTGTACGGTTCGCCTTGGTTCAGTTTGCCTTTCTTCACAAAAATTGAACGAATGCCTCGGTTTGGTCAAGGAAGGCTTTCCTCAATAAGTAGTACCCAAAGTATCATGTTGTTTTGCACGAGGCTTGTCTCTGTGAAACATCCTGGAACACACAAATTTACAAAGGTGAAAAACAAAAGAAAGAAAACTCGGAATCTCACTAAACACTCCAAGAAAGAAATACTTAGCAAGGAAAGTAAGCCGATCTTGTACTTTGTAAAGACCTTCCTGCCACAAGTCAACAAGTTATAATCGGAGTTTAATCATAACAACGAGTCCTATTTGTACTAGGAGTCCAATGAAAGGTATGACACCAATTGAATTCTAGTTGCAAGGAGAAAGAAAGGTATGCAACTTTTAATTTCCTACTAACACAAGAAGAAAGAAAGTGTTAGATAATGTATAGAAGACAATAAAAAGGTAAAACATATGAAAACAAGTAGTTATGAATGAAAGAAGATTAGAAAACCCGAAAAAACCCTGAAATATGCAGCAACTTGATCCACTTTGTTCGAGGTGTTCCCGAAGTCAAAAAATTCTGAAATTTTTTGTGGTGACTCCTACAATAGAGTAGATCTGATATGGAAATTTTCAGCTCAAAATTCGTTCGTTTGATTTTTGCAATATTTCCCCTTTTGTTCGAATTTTCACCCAAAACGCCAAAGTTCTTGCCAAGAATCGTCCCAAATCTGATACCAAATGATAGAGTAGCGCAAACTTGGATTTGGACGCCTTCAAATAAGTTGTTGCAAGAACTAGGGGCTCTAGACTCAATCAAGAAGATTAGGAGCAGATCTGAAAATTCAAGAGAAAAGAGAAGGGCTTTTCTTGAAAAATTCAGATTCAAGGCTGGAAAATTAAAGAAACGAAGACAAGAAAGAAGATTAAGGATTACATAATAAGAATTAAAACAAAAAGATTGAAAAAGATTGAAAGAGAGGTAGATAAAACAAATCTGAAAATTCAACTTTGTTTATGGCTATGGAGATGGCTTGATGGATTTGTGATGGTTTTGTCCTCGGCACCCTCTTAGACGCAATTACCTAAGCAAGCAACCTCAAGCGGCTCTAACCCACCCTCCTAGACGTGATTACCTAGGCAAGCAGGAATGTGAATATGATCTCCCTCACAAGAACTCGTCGAACTTATGTTGAAGAAGACTTCTAAGGCACAAGTAATCAGTACTTGCAAAAACAAACTCACTAAATATTTCATTAATCAAAGAATTATAAATGCACAATAAAGCATATCAAACTTATTCAAAGCACACTTAACATATTAGATACATACTTAAACATACTAATAAAAATAAGATAGCATAAAAATGTTACACATCAGTATGTAACAAGTGAAAAAGCAAACTTCCCTGAAATTTTGATGTTGCATTCGTTAGGCGGCATAAACGTGCTCACATCATCCACCAGAAGACGTTCGTGAAGACAAGGCTTGCTTGCATTCTATATCGGGACAGTTAAAGCTTCTCTCTACAACAACAATTGGAGAGTTGGGGCGTATCATTTATAATTCAGCTTTGGGTATAAAAATTACAATTAAAACCCAATTTTAATGGACTTCAGATATGGTAAAGGACTTTTCCTTGCATTCTTGGGCGCGTGCTTCCTCAACATGGGTTTGTGTGCCCAATTCTTCACACCCGGAATTCTTGCTCTTGCGTGAAAGATTGTAAGCCTTTGGTTAGCATTCCTTGCATGGTGGTGTATAGTTTATCCTTTAGGATCTTGGACTTGGTTCATGTGTTTGGTCCAAGAGAGAATGTGAGTCCATCGTTGACTTGGGCTTGTCCCGTGCATGTATCATCATGCAACTTTTAGAATCCTACGAACACAAGAAAATGAAAAGGTGTTACATAATGTAAAGGAGAAAAAAAGAAGGCAAACAAAAGAACTTAAATGAAATCTAAGAGCAAAAGAAGTGAAAGAAGCAAACCCTTAAAACCCGGAAAGCAATCATGAGATTATTGGAAGTGGGGTTTATTGGAAAGAAATGAAAAGTAGGGTTTATTGGAAAGAAAACCCTTAAAACCTTTTTTCTTTTTTTGTGGTAAAAATGAAATAAAACAACAAGAAAATGAAAAGTCAGGTTTAATGGAAAGAAATAACCCTAAAATGCTAAAAACAGACAACTTGCAAAGTTGCGGCAGATTGAGATTAGAACCCTCCCAAATTCGACCAAACTTGAATTTCTTGCCCAAAAATCGTGCCCAATCTGATACCAACTGATGTAGGGCTTGCTAATACGTTGAAAACTCTCAAAATCACTTGGAAACAAGCCTAGAGCGCTGACTTTATCAAGAAACATTGAATCTGGAAAAATCTAGAATTTCAAGAGAATATGCAACGGTGTTTCATGAAGGTTCTGAAAATAAGAGCCCTAAATTAAAGGTTCAAAGATGAATAAGAAGATTAGAAGAAAATAAGAAGGAATTGAACAAAAAAGATAAAGAAAGATAAGTGCAAAGTAAAGAAAAAAGAATCTGGAAATTTTAGGTATGTTTGTGGAAGATGGCGCAATGGTGAAGACTTGAACAAGATGGATTTGGAGTTTTGGAATGGTAGAGATACCCGCAGAACCCTCCTACTTGCAATTAACTAGGCACCCTCCGTGATATGGCTTAAAATCGACCCTCCAACTCGCGATTAGATAGGCAACCCGGAGTGTAAAGATTCTCCCTCGCTCAACTCGGTCGAAGATGTTGAAGAAAGCTTCGAAGACACAAGTTTCCCGACACTTGCAAACATGTACTCAAAAGAATAACCTCTTTATTTAATAACTCAAATCTGATTTACAAAGAAGAAGATCTCATCCTTTTATAGGGGAAGGATGGCTAAACTAAAAGAAATTCCTAAATAAAATAAAACTCTCTTTCTAATAAAATAATACTAAAAGTAATAATAAAATAACATGAAACTAATAAAATAATGTAATTACTTGCTGAATGGGAACTCTCCTTTGTTTAGGGACTCTTGGGCGGCACTCTTCCATGGCTTATAAAGGGGACGGCTTATTAGGGCTGTAGCTTGAATATGCGGCTGATTTGGGCTGTTTTAACGGGAATGACAGGGCCAAACTTAAATGAGTCTGATTTGGGCTGGAAATTAACTAATTAGACCCAAGCTTTATGATGTAGGCCAATCTTGTTGATGATGCTGAACAACACACTTTGATTGTAGGACATGGGAAGGAAGCAAGTGTCTCGCAAGAAGTGACTTCAAAAGCAAGAAATAAAGATAAGGGATGGAATGAATAGTTTAGGGACTGATTTGGAAATGAAGGAATGCGTGGTGTTCGGAAAGGGATAAGGGGTGTTTGGACGTTTTGGGTGATGGTGAAGGGCTGAAGGCTGAGATAAGGCGATGGGTTTAAAAGAAAAGAATTCGGAAGGTGTTTGATGGTTGTAAGAAAGGATGGAAATGGAGATCATATCTTAAAGATACTTAAGAAAGAAACTAGGCTATAGAAAACGTAACCCCGAACCTTATATTGATCTTTATAGGATGGTAGTAAGGATTTGACCCTTTTAGTATATTAAACTAAAAGAACCAGAAGTATCAAGGTGGATAGAGAGTTGACGCCAGAAGTACAAAATACTTGATAAGTCGATAAAGTTCTAAAAAGAACTAAAAGAGAGAAAATTCTCACAAAGGATGAACTGTATTCTGAATTGTTGTTTAAATGCCCAAAGGGCTTACATATTTATAGTAAGGGAAAGGGGGGCCGAATAGGCATCATACATGGGTGAATGATTCGGCTAAGCATGGTGTCTCCCTCCAATATTGCCGAAATGGTGTGATAAGTGTTGGATACTGGTGAAAAGCCTTTGGTGCTTATTCGACAGCCTTGGTGACTCTCCATCTTGGCGCCATGCTTGAAAGGAGTCGTTGGTTGCTGGACGAGCTAGGCTTGAGCTGACTTGAGCTGAGCTAGTTAGCTGACTTAGCTAGCTCAATCCACACATTAATTTGAGCTTCCTGAAGCTGAATTTAGCTGGTTGAGCTTGAGTTTTAAGTTCATGGGCTCTTCTAGGTAGTTCCATTAAATTCACGAGCTGAAATGATCTTCCATTATGCTCCTATGCAATTCCAAGCGTTTGGGCCGCTAAAAGCTTCCATAAGCCTTCCCAAGCTATGTTGAGCTACCCTTGAATCATTTAAGTTTTCTTCGACTAATATCTTCACTTAAAAGAGCTGAAACAATGAGCAAACAATGTCTAAACTGAAACAAATAAGAATGAGCTAAAAAGAGCAAGAAACAATTTAGTTTAGCTAATTTTAAATATAAACTAACTTAGAATGAATATAAAGATGTGGTGATATGCTTATCTTAGTTAATATAATTAATATAGCTTATTATAATACTAAGTATATCATAGATAAATCATATGATAAGTCAAAGAAGTTCTTAAATGAACAAGAATGAGAGATAAACTCACAAATATAATTTGTATTGATCAAAGTGTTGTGTTACAAAATTAAATGGGCAGCCCTATTTATTGTTTTTGAAGGGTTGGCCGAATGGGTGCATTACATGGTGAAGGGGTGGCCGAATAGGCACTTAAAAGATATGGGAATTGTTCATAAAGGGTTGGTGATGATTTGGCCATGTTGTGCCTCCCTCCAAGGCTGATTTTGGCGCCCAATACATGTTTCCCTCCAAGAAATGGCGCTCAAACATGTTTCCCTCCAAGGTTGGTCGGTCATGTCTCTTGGGGAGGCAACATGCCCTTTAGGTGTTGATCTGGGTATGGTAGCTTGAGCTGAATGAGCTAGTGGTGAGCTGAAATGTGCTAGGCTACTAGCTGAATGAGCTAGTGGTGAGCTGAAATGTGCTAGGCTACTAGCTGAATGAGCTAGCTAAAGGTTAAGAGCTGATTTGAGATGATTGGAGCTTTCTTTAGCTAGGTGAGCTGGTCCTTAAATGTCCTTGAGTTGTCCTATAGCTACTGGAGTGTTTTGGAGCTGAAACAAATCCTTCTTCACTGAGAATCCATCATTTAGCTGTTTGAGCTATTTGGGGCTACACCTAGCTGGTTAAGCTGGTTTCCTAGTGTCCTTGAGTTCTCCTTATGCCTCATGAGTGTTTTTGAGCTGATCGGATGCTAGTAAAGCCTTAAATCACTCAAACACTGTTTTGAGCTCATTTTGATGCTTTAAGCTGAAACCGAGCTGATCATCACTCTCTTGAGCTGTGGTTATTGTACCCTACAAAGAAAAAACACCAAAAATAATAAGTATGATAATATTAGAGCATATGTAAACAATATAAGGATTGTTTAGTAATGTAAACTAAGTATGAGGTTTAATATGCAACTTAATATAAAAGATGTGGTTTATGTAATTCATGAATATCATATGATATACAAATGAATGATAACATATGATAATCCAAGCATGTTATATAATGCATAAATAAGTAAATAGATAATGAAGGAAGAACTCCCTCTTCTTTCATGCTTGATAAACAAGATGAAAGCATAGTGGATGTGAGTAGAAACGTGCACACATCAAGTAATAAACTAAAAGAAATAATATGAGAAGATAGAGTTTAATGAAAACTCCATGTTTCTTCATCCTTAGTAAGATTATCATAAGAAGGAAGATAATTGAGCGCCCAAGCTTGATTGTATCATCCTCCCCTTGTGATACGCTCCAACTCTCCAATTGTTGATGTAGAGAGAAGCTTTGATTGCCCGGACCTTAGAATGCAAGTAAGCCTTGTTGCACGATCGTCTTCTTGTGGAAATATGTTGAAATTGATGAAAGGAGATAGGTGGCGGAAGGATGGTAGTGTTTGTATGTCAAAAGGGATGAAGGAAATGAAAATGGATGGTGAAAGGTGATGGTTTCGGATGGTGAAAAACAGAAAGATAAAAGAAATAGATGGATAGTATTCAAAGTCTCAAATAGATAAACTTATGCTAAGAAGCATAAACCCGAACTTGAATAAGGTTTTGAGGGTGGTAGGAAGGACTTAGACTGAAGAATAATAAATATTCAACAACCTAGAGTATCAAAAGATGGGATAGAAGACGCCACAAATCAATAAAATGATTTGATAAGTCAAAGAAGTTTTTAAAAGAACAAGAATGAGAGATAAACTCACAAATATAATTTGTATTAATCAAGGTGTTGTGTTACAAAATGAAATGGGCAGCCCTATTTATAGTTGTTGAAGGGCTGGCCGAAAGGGTGCATTACATGGTGAAGGGGTGGTCGATTAGGCACTTAAAAGAGATGGAAATCATTCATAAAGGGCTGGTGATGATTCAGCCATGTTGTGCCTCCCTCCAAGGCTGATTTTGGTGCCCAATACATGTTTCCCTCCAAGGCTGGTCGGTCATGTCTTTTGGAGAGGGAACATGCCCTTTAGGTGTTGAGCTGGGTATGGTAGCTTGAGCTGAGATGAGTTGACTGAGCTAGTGGTGAGCTGAAATGAGATGAGCTACTAGCTGAGTGAGCTAGCTAAAGGTTAAGAGCTGATTTGAGATGATTGGAGCTTTTCTTTAGCTAGGTGAGCTGGTCCTTAAGTGTCTTTAAGTTGTCCTCTAGCTACTAGAGTGTTTTGGAGCTGAAATGAATCCTTCTTCACTCAGAATCTATCCTTTAGCCGTTTGAGCTATTTGGAGCTACTCCTAGCTGGTTGAGCTAGTTTCCTAGTGTCCTCGAGTTTTCCTTATGCTACATGAGTGTTTTTGAGCTGATCGGATGCTTATAGAGCCTTAAATCACTCAAACATTGTTTGTAGCTCATTATGATGCTTTAAGCTAAAACTGAGCTGACCATTACTCCCTTGAGTTGTGGTTGTTGTATCCTACAAAGAAAACACCAAAAATAATAAGTATTATAATTTTAGAGCATCGTAAATAGTATATGGACTGTTTAGTAATGCAAACTAAGTATGAGGTTTAAAATGCAACTTAATAGCAAAGATGTGGTTTATGTAATGCGTGAATATCATATGATATACAAATGAATGATAACATATGATAATCCAAGCATGTTATATAATGCATAAATAAGTAAATAGATAATGATGTAAGGAAGCACTCCCTCTTCTTTCATGCTTGATAAACAAGATGAAAGCATAGTGAATGTGAGTAGAAATGTGCACACATCACCTTCTTTTGAGCGATTTGTCCTCAAATCGGAAGAGTCTTTCCTTAATTGCTTTTTGGTAGTGCCGAAGGTGATGTTTTCCTTCCTCAAGATATTCTCCAAATTGTATGATGGCTGCAAAATAGAATGGAAATCTAAAGAGAAGGGGTTAGTGTAATCTGTCGGAAGGATAAGAGGAAATTCCCAATTGACTTCTTTTGCCGAAAAGGCATTAGGTTTTGGAGTTTCTCTTGCAATTTGCCCTTGCACAAGGCTGGTTCGACAGCCTTCATTAGTACTTGCCGAAACATGACTAGGTGATAAGGGCATTGCTTGTCGAAACAATGTTCCTTGAGTGATACGGATCTAGGGTTGAAGCAAGCATTTCCCTGCAAGTGAAACAAAACAAGAAGGCTGAGTTAGACTCTGAAATGACACGGAATGAAGTAAAGAAACAAAAGGAAATAAGGGAGAAAGTTGCTGGAATTTTTGGGCAGATTTGAAGGAGGAAGATGAATGCTTCAACGTTCATCCATGGCCGTCTTAAGTGCTCAAAATGGCAAAAACTTGCTGGAAATTTGTTGGAAACTTGAACAACGAAGAACTCGAAAGAACTCGCACAATCTATTATGCAAACCCGAATCGAATACGTTCAACATCAACGGACTTGGACCCCGAAGTATCAAGGAAGTTTGACACAACAAAACTAAGTCTGAAATGTCAAAGAAATTCTAAAAAGAACCAAATTTGAGAGAAAACTCACAAATAAAATTTCCATTCAAAAAGTCTAACCTTCTTACATTGTTTTAAGTACATATATATAGGAAAAATGAAGGGTATAGCCGAATTGAATGTGTGGCTGAAAATTAAAAGAAAAAAATTTAAAATTTAAACATAATAACTCCTTTTGGGTAGCATTGCATGAGAACCATACATTTTGAACACTTAGGCGCCACATTTATCACATTTAACATGTGATTTCTGTTTGAAATTCAAACAAGTAACCTCTCCTTCTTATCTTACAAATTGCCGCACAATGAGAGAGAAATGGCTGTTTGTTTCGGCCACACATGCACACACATGTCCTATTCAACTTGTCCTAACTCCCATCCCCCGCCGAGGCAGCATAGTCTGGCAGCGCAAAACAACTTGTTATATTCAATGCAGTTTCACACTAAACAGCAGCATAACCCGGGCCATTCTATCAATCTGATCTCTTCCCTCTTATTTACTTGTGTTTTTATATTATTTTCCTCTCAAACAAGCCAACTTAATTGTGCATTTAATTTTCTTTGTGCAGGAACTACGATTCGAATCAAGCTGTCCAATCCCCGTGGGAGATGATATATTTTATACTATTACTTGATAGGAGTGTGCACTTGCGCTCATATTTAGAGAAGACTAAAACGTTCTACAGCAAGCAAAGCAAATGCTAAGCATCACGCCTATTCCCATACATATTGCATATCGTTTCGACTCTCATGATTGCTTTCTGGGTTTTAAGGGTTTGCTTCTTTAACTTCTTTTTTTCTTAAATTTCATTTAAGTTCTTTTGTTTGCCTTCTTTTTTCTCCTTTACATTATCTAACACCTTTTAATTTTCTTGTGTTAGTAGGATTCTAAATGTTGCATGATGATACATTCACGGGACAAGCCCAAGTCAACGATGGACACATATTCTCTCTTGGACCAACCACGCGAACCAAGTCCAAGATCCTTAAGGATAAACTATACACCACCATGCAAGGAATGCTGACCAAAGGCTTACAATCTTTCACGCAAGAGCAAGAATTCCTGGAAAACACTCACTCTCCAAGTTTGAAGAATTGGGTCACATAAGCCCATGTTGAGGAAGCACGCGCCCAAGAATGCAAGGACAAGTCCTTAACCATATTTGAAGTCCATTAAAATTGGGTTTTAATTGTAATTTTTAGACCCAAAGTAGAATTATAAAGCTTGGGTCTAATTAGTTAATTTCCAGCCCAAATCAGACTCATTTAAGTTTAGACCTTGTCATTCTCTTTAAAACAGCCTAAATCAGGCACATATTCAAGCTGCAACCCTAATAAGCCGCCCTCTTATCATCCATGGAAGAGTGCCACCCAAGGATCCCTGAACAATGGAGAGTTCCCATTCAGGAAGTAATTACAATATTTTATTAGCTTCAGGTTATATTATTATTTCTTTTAGTATTATTTTATTAGAAAGAGGGTTTTATTTTATTTAGAAATTTCTTTTAGTTTAGCCATGCTTCCCCTATAAAAGGATGAGATCTTCTTCTTTGTAAATCATATTTGAGTTATTAAATAAAGATGTTATTCGTTTGAGTACATGTTTGCAAGTGTCAGGAAACTCATGTCTTCGAAGCTTTCTTCAACATCTTCGACCGAGTTGAGCGAGGGAGAATCTTTACACTCTGGGTTGCCTATCTAATCGCGGGTAGGAGCGTCGGTATTAATCCATATCGCGGAGTTTGCCTAATTAATTGCAAGTAGGAGGGTTCCACGAGCATCTCTACCATTCGAAAACTCCAAATCCATCTTGTTAAAGTCTTCACCATTGTGCCATCTTCAACAAACATATCTGAAATTTCCAGATTCTTTTTTCTTTACTTTGCACTTATCTTTCTTTATTTTTTTGTTCAATTCCTTCTTGTTTTCTTCTAATCGTCTTATTCACCTTTGAACCTTTAACTTTGGGGTCTTATTTTCAGAATTTTCAAGAAACACCATTGCATATTCTCTTGAAATTCTAGATTTTTCCAGATTCAAAGTTTCTTGATAAAGTCAGCACCCTAGGCTTGTTTCCAAGTGATTTTTAGAGTTTCCAACGTATTAGCAAGCCCTACATTAATTGGTATAAGATTGGGCACGGTTTTTGGGCAAGAAATTCAAGTTTGGTCGAATTTGGGAGGATTCCAATCTCAATCTGCCGCAACTTTGCAAGTTGGGCCGTTTTTAGCATTTTAGGGTTCTTTCTTTCTAATAAACCCTAATTTTCATTTTCTTTCTCTTTTATTTCATTTTTACCACAAAAATGAAACTTAAAAGAAGAAACAAAAAGAAAAGAAAAGAAAGAGACAAGAACAACGCAATCAGCAAGCAAAGCAAGTGCTAAGCATCACACCTATTCCCATACATATTGCATATCGTTTGGACTCTCATGATTGCTTTCCGGGTTTTAAGGGTTTGCTTGTTTCACTTCTTTTGCTCTTAGATTTCAATTAAGTTCTTTTGTTTGCTTTCTTTTTTCTCCTTTACATTATCTAACACCTTTTCATTTTCTTATGTTAGTAAGATTCTAAAAGTTGCATGATGCATGCACGGGACAATCCCAAGTCAACGATGGACTATACACCACCATGTAAGCAATGTTGACCAAAGGCTTACAGTCTTTCACACAAGAGCAAGATTTCCTAGAAAACACTCACTCTCCAAGTTTGAAGAATTGGGTCACACAAACCCATGTTGAGGAAGCACGCGCCCAAGAATGCAAGGACAAGTCCTTAACCATACTTGAAGTCCATTAAAATTGGGTTTTAATTGTAATTTTTAAACCCAAAGCTAAATTAAAAAGTGATTCATTCTAGCTTGGGTGCTCAATTATCTTCCTTCTTATGATAATCTTACTAAGGATGAAGAAACATGGAGTTTTCATTAAACTCTATCTTTTCATATTATTTCTTTTATTTTATTACTTATATTGCATGATTAGATATCATATTATATACATCCCGCCTTATTATCATATAGTTATCATATGCATTATCTATGATATACTTAGGATTATAATAAGCTATATTAATTATATTAATTAAGATAAGCATATCACCTCATCTCTATATTCATTCTAAGTTAGTTTATATTTAAAATTAGCTAAACTACATTGTTTCTACCTCTTTTTAGCTTATTCTTATCTGTTTCAGCTTACAAATTGTTTGCTCAATTTTTCAGCTCTTTTATGTGAAGATATTAATCCGAGATAACTTAAATATTTCAAGGGTAGCTCAATATAGCTTGCAAAGGCTTATGGCAGCTTCTAGCAGCTCAAGGATAGCTCAAACGCTTGGAATTGCATAGTTGCTTAATGGAAGATCATTTCAGCTCGTGAACTTAATGGAAATTCCTAGAAGATCCAATGAACTTAAAACTCAAGCTCAACCAGCTAAATTCAGCTCCAGGAAGCTCAAGTTAAAGTGTGGATTGAGCAAGCTAAGTCAGCTAGCTAGCTAGCTCAGCTTAAGTTAGCTCAAGCCTAGCTCGTCGAGCTCATCTCAGCTCCCCCTATCCCCTCCAGCTCGATGTTACATAGCTAGCTAGTGTCACTACCCAACTAGCTAGACCCAAGGAGGCACCTACCCACCTATTCGGCCAAGGGAGGGAACCAACGTCTCCTTTCAAGCATGGCACCAAGATGGAGAGTCACCATTGTTGTCGAATAAGCACCAGAGGCTTATCACCACTATCCATCACTTATCACACCATTCGACAATATTGGAGGAAGACACCATGCTTAGCTGAATCATTCACCCATGTATGATTCCTATTCGCCCCCTTTCCCTTACTATAAATATGTAAGCCCTTTGGTCATTTAAACAACAATTAAGAATACAATTCATCATTTGTGAGAATTTTCTCTCTTTTAGTTCTTTTTAGAACTTTATCGACTTATCAAGTATTTTGTACTTGTGGCGTCAACCCTTTATCAACCTTGATACTTCTGGTTCTTTTAGTTTAATATAGTAAAAGGGTCAAAGTCCTTACTACCATCCCTTAAAGATCAATATAAGGTTCGGGGTTAGGTTTTCTATAGCCTAGTTTCTTCGTTAAGTATCTTTAACATACTATCTTCATTTCCATCCTTTCTTACCACCATCAAACACCTTCTGATTTCTTTTCTTTTAAACCCATCACATTATCTCAGCCTTCACCATCACCCAAAACGTCCAAACACTCCTTACCACCTTTCCAAACACCGCACATTCCTTCATTTCCATATCAGTCCCTAAACTATTCATTCTATCCCTTATATTTATTTCTTCATTTTGCAGCCACTTCTTGCCAGATACTTGCTTCCTTCCTAGGTCCTACAATCAAAGTGTGTTGTTCAGCATCATCAACAAGATTGGCTTACATCATATGGTAATCGGCGCTTTGGTGGAAGAAGTAAAGTGAAACAAGAAGCCAGTTTCAAGCAAAATTCAGATTGTAAGTGACTAATCTTTGTTATTTTCAATTATATTGCCAAAAAAAAAGAGACGAAAAAAAATCAGATTCAAAAATTACAAATTCAAGGATGAGAAAGCACAACAACAACATCTTCAACATCAAGCCGAGAAGCTAAATCATATTCAACACTTTGATTGTTGGAGAAGGAAGGTTGTGAGTTTCTTGACAAGTAAGTAACCCCGTTTCTATTCTTTTCGTTCTAAACCTATCTTTTCATCCTATTTCCTTTCCTTTTCTTTTTAAACTAACCTTCTCAATAACACACAAGAACATTTACTTGCCTAAGTCTCGAGTAAGTTCTTCTAAGAACTATACAAGAGAGAAAGGAGTGGAAAAAAGCAATTTTGAGTGTGTGAGAGCAGAAGAGGACACAAAAAGCCATATAAGTCCTAGAGTGCAAACACGGAGAGAGAATAGAGATTGACTTTTTGGAGTGAATTAGTGAGGCTTTTGGAAAAGAATTTGGGTAAAGTCCTAATATCCTTTTTTCAGATTCTTTTATTTTCACTAACAAAATGTCTCAGAATTCAAATCCGGAAGAAGTATGACAAGCCTCAAATCTCCAAACAGAAGCAATGATCCGAGAGTTGCAAAGAATAGTACGAGCAGAATTGGAGCCTATTCATGATAGAATGGACCAATTAGAGGCTTCACAAGGCAAAGTACTTAGGCAGCAACCAAGACATCGAAATGAAGAGATTGTAGATGAAGATGAAGATGAGCAGTTATCTGTTCGAAGTGCTCAACAGTATCAAAGAGGGCGTGCTCAAATTAATAACAACCTCAGCAACATCCGAGTTACCATTCCACCATTCCAAGGAAAGATCGATCCAAAAGCATATCTAGATTAGGAGAGTAAAGTAGAACATATATTCGAGTGCCATAATTAGTCAGAACAGAAAAAGGTACGATTGGCCATAATGGAATTCATTGATTATGCACTAATCTAGTGGGATCAACTAGTTCTATCTAGGAGACGCAATGAAGAGTATTATGCACCGAAGATTCATACCAACTCATTACCACCGGGATCATTTTCACAAGTTACAAACTTTGAAACAAGGAAACCGGAGCGCTGAGGAGTACTACCAAGAGATGGAGATTGCAATGATCTGTGCCAATATAAAAGATTGTGAGGCAACCATGGCCAGATTTCTCACCGGGCACAATAAAGATCTGTATACGTGAACGTTGAGCTTTCGAAAGCGGATAAGGATGTTCGCGCGAATGTTGGATTGGTGAAAAGATAGCTGAAGATAGGCGATGATGATGGAGATGGAAGATAAATAGATAAATTGTCCACGGCACCCTCTTGATCGCAATTAACCAAGCAAGCAACCTCAAATGGCTCTAACCCACCCTCATAGATGTAGTTATCTAGGCAAGCAAGAGTGTGAATATCAACAACAAATTCTGACAAACTTGAAGAATCACTTCTAAAATGAAGAACACAAGTTATAATTCTTGCAAGTCTGAACTCAAAAGAGAACTTTTTTAACCATTCAAATCTGAAATACAATGTGGTTGAAGCCTTCTTATATAAAGCCTTCGAGAAGTTCTAATCCTAGTAAACTTAAGGAATTAAATACAATAAATAAATGCTGAAATCTAATCTGCTAATTACATAAGTAACTTCTAATAATAAATAAATATTAAAAATAAAAGCCTAATTAAATAAATCTGATCCTAATAGATATTGCAGAATCCTATATTGATTTAAATTACAAGTAATCAAATAAAATCTTGAAAATTCGTAATTATCCAAAAATCTCATATTAATCCCGTATAGGAATTTCTGCATGCATGCTGTATTTGCTAAAATAGACGTATCTTGAGTTCTAGATGTCCGATTGAGACGTTTCAAGATCCGTTGGAAAGATAATTGACAGTCAGACAAGTTTTGAAGAGACATGTCGACCCATAAATGCCTTGATCCTCTCCAAAAAGGAGTCGCAAGTTGACTGGCGTTTCTGACTTGCAAAACAGTTTTAACTTATTTTCCAAGATGATTAGTTTCACCCCTCTCATCATGTATCAATGCGGAAGGATGATAGTTTTTGTATGGTAAAAGGGATAAAGGAAATTAGGATGGATGTGTAGGAAGATGGATTTTTTGGATGGTGAAGAAAGGATGATGAAAGAAATAAGATGGATAGTATTCAAAGTCTCAAAAAGATGAACTTATGCCAAGAAGCATAAACCCAAACTTGAATAAGGCTTTGAGGGCAGTAGGAAGTGCTTAGACTGAAGAACAATATATGTTCAACAACCTAAAGTATCAAGGTGAAATAAGAGAGACGCCACAAATCGCTCAAAAGAAAGGGAGGATGATACAATCCAGCTTGGGCGCTCAATTATCTTCCTTCTTATGTTAATCTTACTAAGGATGAAGAAACAAGGAGTTTTCATTAAACTCTATCTTTTCATATTATTTCTTTTAATTTATTACTTATATACCATGATTAGATATCATATTTTATGCATCCTACCTTATGCTCATATATTTATCATATGCATTATCTATGATTTACTTAGGATTATAGTAAACTATAGTAATTATATTTGTAACACCCGGGTTTAGGTGTCGGGTGAAACTAATATTTAAATAATATTTTGGGTCTCGATTTTTCCAATTAAAAATAATAATATATTATTTGGACCTCGTGAATTCAAAGAAAACATTTTCCTATGGGACTAAATTGAATTGTTTTACATCTTCCATGGAAATTGTGAAAAGTGGGATTTGCCATCTCATTAATGGCAAATCCGTAAATAGTGGGACTTTGTTTTAAAACCCTTTTAAAATAAAAGATGACATTGTCTTCTTCCCTCTTCACTCTTCTCTTCTCACGACAAAAGGGGGAGTTCTCCATTTCACTATTCCATCACTTTGCTTCCTCATTTTAGCTTGTTTTTGAACGGTAAACACATTCCCAACTTGTCCTCATCTTCCTCTCTTCAAAAGTACAAGTAGTTTTCATTTTCATCAAGGTTTTGAAATTTGAGTTTTTAAAGGATTTGAATAAAAATGGTAGCTTTATGGTGTTTAACTTAAAGTTTTGATTTAATAGTGTTAGATATGGTGTTTGTGAGTCAAATGGTCCAACATATATGATTTTTACATGATTTAAACTAATTTTCGGATTTGGGTGTTGTGTGGGGGTTTTGAAGGGTTTTGGATGAGTTTTTGAGGTTGTTTTGGGTTGGAATTTGTGAGTTGAGGTTAGTACTATGGTTGGGGGTTGTTTTGGAATCGTTTGGATGTAGTAAAAATGTTGGAAACATGAGTTTTGGTTGAGGCTTATGGGCTGCTTGAGTTTGGTAATTTTGGGGGTTGTTCATCGCTTGAAATGTTGTGTTTGATGTTTGAATTGTATTTCGGGTTAGCTACCTTGATGCTTGAGCTGATTTGAAGTTGTTTGGATTGTGTTGAGGTTGTTTAAAGGCAAGAGCTTGTGTTGGTGAAGCATCGGGAGTGAATCCGGAAGCTTGAAGGTGTTGATTGCTTAGTGGTTGAGCTAGGAAGTGAAGATGAGTGGTTAATGTTTTCAAAGTGGTTTTTAAGTGTTTGGTTCAAGCATGTCGACTAGGTTGGGCTTGGTAGACCCACCTAGAGTTAGGATTAGGGTGGTAGCCTAATCTTAAGCTTTAGTTAGAGACATTGGTTGAACTCTTAACTTGTTGTTTATGCCTCGTGAGGATTTGTGATATGGTGATTTATGTATAATGTGTTATACATGTGTGATGAGGCATGGTTGTGATGCATGGTGATATGCATGTGGATTGTTCATGATCGTGATCATGGTGAGTACGTGCTGAGCACAGAATTGGTTGTAATTGACATTGTGGATTGTGTTAGTATTGGTACTAGTATACTTGGGTACAAATGATCGATCATTAGGATGTTAGTGTGCACACGAGAGTCAAATGTGCGCGTGGTCTTGATGATGGTAGTCATCAAGATGGAGTACGGGTTCGCCCGAAAATTCTTCTTGTATAAATGATAGTCGGTGATGAGTGTAATCCTATCGACGGGGCGTGAAGATGAGTGGAATCCCCTCCAGGAGAACGGTGATGAGTGTAATCTCACCGTGAGGTAAAGTGGTTGTCGGATGTGAGCTCCAACGTGGTTATCCGCGTATTCGAGTCATAGCTAGGTGCCAATATGAATTGTTATGTGTATCAATGTGTTATGAAATGTGATCCCTATTTGGATGATTATATGGGTTTACATATGATGTAAATTGAGTTTGTGGAGCATGACATATCATTGGATAATTGTTCATGCATCATGTACATTTTGGCTCTTGAGGAAAGAAGGTAAATCATGCATTCTACCTTGGTTGTGTTCGTGCTTGGACCCTGCATTGTCGAGGTTTGTTTTTAATGAGCTTACCCTCACTAAGCTTTACGTTTACGCTCTCTTTTGTTCGGCAATGCAGATCCTTAGTTCGCGGGTTGCTAGTGCAAGAAGGGCCCCCCAAGTGTGTGCTTGTGGTGCTAGCGTAGCTATCAAGTATGGGTATTTTTTGTTATGATGTAATGGTCAAGCAATGGGACATGTATTCGTGGTGTGATACTTTGAAGTATGTTGGTGTTGTTGTTTAGGAGCATGCTAGACTCCTCTTATATGTTATGTTGATTTTGGCTTTTGGTTGTATGCCTTGCTTGTAAACCATGTGGATTTGCCTACCTTATCTTGGCTAAGTGTATGACCTTTTGAAACATGAACCTTGAATGCTATGTATGGGTTGGTGTTTGGATGTCCATCTTATATCTTGTGTACTTGAGTTGTTGATATAGGATGCATGCCTCTAGAATGTATTCGTATGATTTGTATGCTTCGTGGAGTCGTTTCGGACGTTTGGAATCAATTGGAGATGTCTAAAACTGATTTTGGGAACTTGCAGACAGCAGGTGTTTCGAAACGGGTAGTGTCGTTTCGAAATGGGTGTGGTTCCAGGGTACCCCGTATCGGAACTCGTTTCGATACGTTTTGGCCACTGTGAGCCCCTATTTCGAAACAAGTTTCGAAACACTTTTTCTACTGGAATCGCCTGTTTCGAGACTGGTATCGAAACGGCAAGGCAAAATGAGACCCTGTTCCGAAACGGGGTTAATGCGTTTCGAAACGGGTGTCTGATCTTTTCAAACTGGGGCTTGCGTTTCGAAACGGGCTTTGACCGTTTCAAAACAGAAGCCTATTTTTGGGCTTTTTGACATCTCTAAAGGGTTCCAAGTGTTGGGCTTAGGCCCTGTTTGTTGTTGGGCTCCCGCTTAGGTTTAATTGATGTATTTAGATAAGATAAAATGAAAAAGTTTTTCCTAGGGTCGGTAACCGAAGTGGGGCCTTAATGGGTTTCATCTCGGTTATCCCCGTGTAGCCCACTCGGACCGGGACGAGGGGGTTACACTTGTTGGTATCAGAGCCTAAGGTTTCCGAGACCTTGGACAGGTAAGTGAGGTAAGTTGAGTTTTTGTATTGATATGCACGGTGTTTGCTTACCATGTAAGCATGTTTGCGTGTTTATCATGTATGCTTGTTGTTTTTCTTGAAGCATGATGTTAAGAGTCACATTACTACTATTACATCGGAAAAGAGAATTTTAAAGTGAGGGAACATACTTGAGCCACTTGGAGCCCTTGCCTTGCTAACCTTATTTCTTTTTGTGCTTGTTGTTGTGTGTAGTTGTTGTTTGTGAGCACGATGTCGAGGCCGAGGGGTAGGCCGAGAGTGGTTCGTCAGGAACCACGCGTTGCGGCTCCTGTTGAGCCGGTGGTTGGAGTTGAGGCTCATATAGAAGGGCATGCTGCTACTGGAGTTGGAGCTCCTCCACCACCTCCACCACCACTACCTCCTCCGCCCGGTGAAGGAGACGAGGCTGGAGTCGAGGGAGAGGGACCTCATGGTGGCCAAGATGGCCAAGGTCCAGCCGGAATCGATATGGCTCCGCTTGTGCAAGCCATAGTGGGAGCATTTCAGGCCGCAGTTGCCGGGGCACAGGCTGCAGCTCATCCTAGAGGGGATGATAACAGTTTACCGTTGGAGAGGCTCCGTAACCTTGGGGCCAAAGAGTTTAGAGGGTCTACTCCCTAGAGATCCGAGTTATGGTTAGAGAAGACCGTTCGCATCTTAGCTCAGATGGGTTGTGTGGGTGCTCACAGATTGGGATGTGTGATCTCTTTGCTACAGGGTGATGCCTACACTTGGTGGGTCACCATTACTACTGGAGTTCCAGAGGCTGAGATTGGATGGGATTTCTTTGAGTCTGCTTTTCGGAAAAGGTACTTGGGGCCGAGGTATCTTGATGAGAAGAAACGCGAGTTTATGGCCTTAGTTCAGGGAGATGCTTCTGTGACTGAATACGAGATCCGCTTTGTTCGTTTGAGTCAGTATGCACCAGAGTTGGTTCCGACTGAGAGGGACCGTTGCAATCGTTTCAGATATGGGCTTCAGGAAGAGGTTAAGAGGTATACGTTGGCTTCTGATTATACGGATTTTGATGTCTTGGTTGCTAGAGCCAAGGACATTTAGCACAGCTTGGGGCTGACCAAGCGCTCTGGAGGATCTAGTTCTGGTAAGAGGAATAATAACTTTGACAGTAGAGATGCCAAAAGGCATAGAGGTGGCGGAAAACAGTTTGACCATAGACGTGGCGGTGGCCACCATGGTAGAGGCCACCAGGGCCATAGAGGTGGAGGGCGTTTTCCCGATTGCATACGTTGTGGGAGACATCACGCTGGTGAGTGTTGGGGTAACTTCCATGCTTGTTGGAACTGTGGTTCGAGGGACCACTTTAGGAGGGAATGCCCGCATCAGGCGGCACAGGCACCGAACATTGCTCAAGCTCCTGTGAGAGCGATTGATTTTCAGAGAGGCCGTGGGTTCGGTCGTGGCTACTTCAAGCCTAAGGCTGATGCACCTAGGGTAGATGCTCAGAAGAACCTTGCTCATGTTGTAGCTGTACAACCAGAGGTAGGAGGACCAGCGAGAGTTTATGCCCAGAGAGAGGCCGGGAATGATACTGATGTCATAGCAGGTAATTTTGAGTTACAGTCTATGTCTTTGCTTTCTTTGGTTGATTCGGGTTCTACATATTCCTACATTTTGAGTGAGCATGCACGGAAGTTAGATGTACCTGTTGAGATTTTAGATGTAGGTATGCATGTGACTAGTTCTTTTGGTGAGACAGTTGTGGTTAGACGTATGTATAGGAGATGTCCGTTAAAGATTCAGGGTCATGTGTTTTCTGTTGACATGATGGAGCTTCCTTTTTATGGTTTTGATATTATTTTGGGTATGGACTGGTTAGTTGAGCACCGAGCTAGTGTGGATTTTGAAACGAAGAGGATTTCCTTGAAACTTTCTGATGACTACGAGGTAGTAGTAGTAGGCGAGAACATTAAGTTCTTGTCTAATGTTGTGTCAGCTTTAGAGGCTCATAGGTTGATGGATTCCGGTTGTGGGGATTACTTAGCTTATGTGATGAATTCGAATATGAGTGAGGCTAGACCGAAAGATATTAGAACAATTTGTGATTTTCCGGATGTGTTTCCTGAAGAGTTACCAGGTTTGCCTCCTGACAGAGATGTTGAGTTTGTGATTGAGATTGTTTCAGGGTCTACTCCAGTTTCGATAGCTCCGTATTGTATGGCTCCGAAGGAGTTGAAAGAATTGAAGAGTCAGTTGCAGGAGTTATTAGACCGTGGTTTCATTAGGCCTAGTAGTTCTCCTTGGGGTGCTCCTGTGCTGTTTGTAAAGAAGAAAGATGGCAGTATGCGTATGTGTATTGACTACAGACAGTTGAATCAGTTGACTGTGAAGAACAAGTATCCGTTGCCTCGTATAGATGATTTGTTTGATCAGTTGAGAGGTGCTTCAGTGTTCTCAAAGATAGACTTGAGATCAGGATACTATCAGTTGAAAGTGAAAGAGTGTGATGTTCCGAAAACGACTTTTAGGACTAGATATGGTCACTATGAGTTCCTTGTGATGCCGTTTGGGCTTACGAATGCACCTGCATCATTCATGGATATGATGAACAGAATATTTAGAGACTATCTAGACCGCTTTGTAGTTGTTTTCATAGATGATATCCTTGTGTACTCGAAGACAGAAGAAGAGCATGATGAACATTTGAGATTTGTTTTACAGAGATTATTGAGCAATCAGTTGTACGCGAAGCTTAGCAAGTGTGAGTTCTTGATTCGAGAGGTTGTATTTCTTGGCCATGTTGTTTCGGCCGAAGGTATCTGTGTTGATCCATCGAATATCGAGGCCATTGTTAAGTGGAAACAACCTAAGTCCGTGACTGAGATTAGGAGTTTCCTAGGATTAGCCGGTTACTATAGGAGGTTTGTTGATGGTTTCTCTAAAGTAGCTGCTCCTTTGACTAAATTGTTGCAAAAAGGAGTCAAATTTGAATGGTCAGATGCAAGACAGAATGCCTTTGAGAAATTGAAAGACGCTTTGACAAATGCTCCAGTGTTAGTACAACCAGTTTCAGGTAAAGAATTTGTGATCTATAGTGATGCTTCCTATATAGGTTTAGGTTGTGTTTTGATGCAAGAAAGAAGAGTTGTTGCCTATGCTTCTACACAGTTGAAGGTTCATGAGAAGAACTATCCCACCCACGATATTGAGTTAGCCGCAGTTGTGTTTGCATTGAAGATTTGGCGTCATTACTTGTATGGTGAGAAGTGTATAGTTTATACCGATCATAAGAGCTTAAAGTATTTGATAACACAGAGAGAGTTGAACTTGAGACAGAGAAGATGGCTTGAGTTGTTAAAAGACTATGATTTAACCATTGAGTACCATCCGGGTAAGGAAAATGTAGTAGCCGATGCTTTGAGTAGAAAAGTTGTAGTTGGGTTGAGAGCTATGTTTGCTAGATTGAATGTATCCGATGATGGTGGTTTGATCACCGAGTTGCAAGTGAAGCCTTCTTTGATTCAGTTGATTAGAGAGAAGCAGTTGAAAGATGTGTCTTTAGTTCCTCATGTTCAGGACATAGCCGAAGGTAGACCGACTGAGTATAGTTTCAGTGGTGAGAATTTGTTGTGCTTTAGAGATAAAGTTGTGGTACCGGAAGATGTTGAGTTGAGACGTCAGATTCTGCGTGAAGCACATTCGAGTCCTTTTTCTATGCATCCGGGTAGTACCAAGATGTACCGTGACTTGAAGAATGATTACTTCTGGGTTGGTTTGAAGAAGGATGTAGCCGAGTATGTGAGCCGTTGTATGGTTTGTCAGAGAGTGAAGGCAGAACATCAGGTTCCTTCAAGTTTGTTACAGCCTTTGAAGATTCCGAAATGGAAATGGGAGAGGATCACCATGGACTTTGTGTCGGGGTTACCGTTGTCTCCTTCGAAGAAGAATTCTGTTTGGGTGATAGTGGATAGATTCACTAAGTGTGCCCACTTCTTAGCGGTGAACACTACGGATTCTTTAGACAAGTTGGCAAACTTGTACATCCGAGAGATTGTGAGACTTCATGAAGTTCCGAAGTCTATTGTTTCAGATAGGGATCTGAGATTTACTTCGAGGTTCTGGGGTTGTCTGCATAGTGCTCTAGGTAGCCGTTTGCATTTCAGCACTTCTTATCATCCTCAGTCCAATGGGCAGTCAGAGCGAGTGATACAGATTCTAGAAGATATGCTTCGTTGTTGTGTGATTGACTTCCAGGGTTCTTGGGAGAAGCACTTACCTTTTAGTTGAGTTTGCGTACAACAACAGTTATTAGTCTAGTATTCAGATGGCTCCCTATGTGATACGGACGTGGCCCCGTATATGCGAACGTTGAGCTTGCGGAAGCGGATAAGGATGTTGGCGCGAATGTTGGATCGGTGAAAAGATGGTTGAAGATAGGCGATGACGATGGAGACGGAAGATAAATGGGTAAATTGTCCTCGGCACCCTCTTGATCGCAATTAACCAAGCAAGCAACCTCAAGCGGCTCTAACCCACCCTCCTAGACGAAGTTACCTAGGCAAGCAGGAGTGTGAAGATCAACAACAAATTCTGACGAACTTGAAGAATCGCTTCTAAAATAAAGAACACAAGTTATACTTCTTGCAAGTCTGAACTCAAAAGAGAACATTTTTTTAATCATTCAAATCTTAAATTACAATGTGGTTGAAGCCTCCTTATATAAGCCTTGAAGAAGTTCTAATCCTAGTAAACTTAGGAAATTAAATACAATAAATAAATACTGAAATCTAATCTCCTAATTACATAAGTAACTTATAATAATAAATAAATATTAAAAATAAAATCCTAATTAAATAAATCTGATCCTAATAGATATTGCAGAATCCTATATTGATTTAAATTACAAATAATCAAATAAATTCTTGAAAATTCGTAATTATGCAAAAATCTCGTATTAATCCCGTAAAAGAATTTCTGCATGTGCTGTCTTTGCTAAAATAGATGTATCTTAAGTTCTAGATGTCCGATTGATGCGTTTCAATATCCGTTGGAAAGCTAATTGACAGCCGGACAAGTTTCAAGAAGACATGTCGACCCATAAATGCCTGGATCCTATCTAAAAAGGGGTCGCAAGTTGACTGACGTTTCTGTCTTGCAAAACAATTTTAACTTCTTTTCCAAGATGATTAGTTTCACCCCTCCCATGCATGTATCATTCCCCCACTCCTCAAAAAGATTCGCCCTCGAATCTAAACCGGTCAATGGAAGAAGTTCATCAAAGTACCAGGAAAGAGAAGATGTCTTGAAGAATCCTTGTGCACAGTCTCTTTTTGCAATGTAATTTACAATTTCCTTCTCATTGAGATCATCACTATTGTTCTTTTGGTTGCAAAGTGACTCATTCCCATCTTCAAAATTGTTATCAATGCTAGAAGAGAAATAAGCATAAATAGAATTTTGAAAACAATCAATGGTACCTTTTGATTGTAGCGTACCTTCGTCGGTGTTTGTCGTTTGATGGTCATCTTGAATCAGAATAGTAGATTTGTCACTAGAAACAAACACGCTACTTACAATTTCTTCTTCATCAATAGGAAAGGTTAAACACTCGATGGTATCGCCTTCCTCATGTTCTTTAGGAGAACAAATTTCTCCATCATGCTTTGAATCACAGATTTCAATATCATTAGAAGACATGAATTCAAACAACATATCTCTCAAAAAAATTTCTTGAAAATAAGACTTATCTGGACAATCATACCCTGAATGATCTAGTCGACAATAATAATGACATCGAGTCCCCAAAAGAGTAAAATTCAATACGTTGCTCAATGACATCCTCAAGACTAAATCTGATACCAAATGATACGGACGTGGCCCCGTATATGCGAACGTTGAGCTTGCGGAAGCGGATAAGGATGTTGGCGCGAATGTTGGATCGGTGAAAAGATGGTTGAAGATAGGCGATGACGATGGAGACGAAAGATAAATGGGTAAATTGTCCTCGGCACCCTCTTGATCGCAATTAACCAAGCAAGCAACCTCAAGCGGCTCTAACCCACCATCCTAGATGAAGTTACCTAGGCAAGCAGGAGTGTGAAGATCAACAACAAATTCTGACGAACTTGAAGAATCGCTTCTAAAATAAAGAACACAAGTTATACTTCTTGCAAGTCTGAACTCAAAAGAGAACTTTTTTTTAATCATTCAAATCTTAAATTACAATGTGGTTGAAGCCTCCTTCTATAAGACTTGAAGAAGTTCTAATCCTAGTAAACTTAGGAAATTAAATACAATAAATAAATGCTGAAATCTAATCTCCTAATTACATAAGTAACTTATAATAATAAATAAATATTAAAAATAAAATCCTAATTAAATAAATCCGATCCTAATAGATATTGCAGAATCCTATATTGATTTAAATTACAAATAATCAAATAAATTCTTGAAAATTCGTAATTATGCAAAAATCTCGTATTAATCCCGTATAGGAATTTCTGCATATGTTGTCTTTGTTAAAATAGACGTATCTTGAGTTCCAGAAGTCCGATTGATGCGTTTCAAGATCCGTTGGAAAGCTAATTGACCGACGGACAAGTTTCAAGAAGACATGTCGACCCATAAATGCCTGGATCCCATCCAAAAAGGGGTCGCAAGTTGACTGACGTTTCTGACTTGCAAAACAGTTTTAACTTCTTTTCCAAGATGATTAGTTTCACCCCTCCCATGCATGTATCACTATGAGGATTTGTATGGTAGACGATGTAGGACTCCGATCTGTTGGGCTGAAACGGGTCAGAGGTTGTTACCTATGCCGAATTTGCTTAAGGGGACTACCGACAAAGTGAAGTTGATTTGTGATCGTTTGAAAGCAACTTCTGATCGTCAGAAGTCTTATGCGGATTTGAAGAGAAAAGAAATTGAGTTCTTCGTGGGTGAGAAAGTGTTTCTGAAAGTATCTCTGTGGAAGAAGGTGATGAGATTTGGCCGGAAAGGCAAGTTGAGTCCGAGGTTCATTGGTCCGTATGAGATAGTTGAGCGGATTGGGCCTGTAGCTTACCGTTTGAGATTGCCTTCTGAGTTAGAGAAGATCCATGATGTGTTTCATGTATCGATGCATAGGAGATATAGATCAGATCCTTCTCATGTTATGCCTGTTGAGGAGATAGAGTTGAATCCGGATTTGTCTTACAATGAAGAGCCTGTTGAGATACATGCTTCGGATAGCAAGGTGTTGCGTGGTAAGACCATAGAGTTGGTCAAGGTGTTGTGGAGACATAGAGGTGTAGAAGAGGCCACGTGGGAGGGGAAAGCTGATATGCTTGAGCAGGTTCCGTACTTGTTTCCGTCAGGTAATTTCGGGGACGAAATTCCTTAAGTGGGGGAGAGTTGTAACACCCGGGTTTAGGGGTCGGGTGAAACTAATATTTAAATAATATTTTGGGTCTCGATTTTTCCAATTAAAAATAATAATATTATTTAGACCTCGTGAATTCAAAGAAAACATTTTCGTGTGGGACTAAATTGAATTGTTTTACATCTTCCATGGAAATTGTGAAAAGTGGGATTTGCCATCTCATTAATGGCAAATCCGTAAATAGTGGGACTTTGTTTTAAAACCCTTTTAAAATAAAAGATGACATTGTCTTCTTCCCTCTTCCCTCTTCTCTTTTCACGACAAAAGGGGGAAGTTCTCCATTTCACTATTCCATCACTTTGCTTCCTCATTTTAGCTCATTTTTGAAAGGTAAACACATTCCCAACTTGTCCTCATCTTCCTCTCTTCAAAAGTACAAGTAGTTTTCATTTTCATCAAGGTTTTGAAATTTGAGTTTTTAGAGGATTTGAATAAAAATGGTAGCTTTATGGCGTTTAACTTAAAGTTTTGATTTAATAGTGTTAGATATGGTGTTTGTGAGTCAAATAGTCCGACATATATGATTTTTACATGATTTAAACTAATTTTCGGATTTGGGTGTTGTGGGGGTTTCTGAAGGGTTTTGGATGAGTTTTTGGGGTTGTTTTGGAATCGTTTGGATGTAGTAAAATGTTGGAAACATGAGTTTTGGTTGAGGCTTATGGGCTGATCGAGTTTGGTAATTTTGGGGGTTGTTCATGGCTTGAAATGTTGTGTTTGATGTTTGAATTGTATTCCGGGTTAGCTACCTTGATGCTTGAGCTGATTTGAAGTTGTTTGGATTGTGTTGAGGTTGTTTAGAGGCAAGAGCTTGTGTTGGTAAAGCATCGGGAGTGAATCCGGAAGCTTGAAGGTGTTGCTTGCCGAGTGGTTGAGCTTGGAAGTGAAGGTGAGTGGTTAATGTTTTCAAAGTGGTTTTTAAGTGTTTGGTTCAAGCATGCGGACTAGGTTGGGCTTGGTAGACCCACCTAGAGTTAGGATTAGGGTGGTATCCTAATCCTAAGCTTTAGTTAGAGACATTGGTTGAACTCTTAACTTGTTGTTTATGCCTCGTGATGATTTGTGATGTGGTGATTTATGTATAATGTGTTATACATGTGTGATGAGGCATGGTTGTGATGCATGGTGATATGCATGTGGATTGTTCATGATCGTGATCATGGTGAATACGTGCTGAGCACGGAATTGGTTGTAATTGATATTGTGGATTGTGTTAGTATTGGCACTAGTATACTTGGGTACAAATGATCGATCATTAGGATGTTAGTGTGCACACGAGAGTCAAATGCGCGCGTGGTCTTGATGATGGTAGTCATCAAGATGGAGTACGGGTTCGCCTGGAAATTCTTCTTGTATAAATGATAGTCGGTGATGAGTGTAATCCCATCGACGGGGCGTGAGGATGAGTGGAATCCCCTCTGCGAGAACGGTGATGAGTGTAATCCCACCGTGAGGTAAAGTGGTTGTTGGATGTGAGTTCCAACGTGGTTATCCGCGTATTCGAGTCATAGCTAGGTGCCAATATGAATTGATATGTGTATCAATGTGTTATGAAATGTGATCCCTATTTGGATGATTATATGGGTTTACATATGATGTAAATTGAGTTTGTGGAGCATGACATATCATTGGATAATTGTTCATGCATCATGTACATTTTGGCTCTTGAGGAACGAAGGTAAATCATGCATTCTACCTTGGTTTTGTTCGTGCTTGGACCCTGCATTGTCGAGGTTTGTTTTTAATGAGCTTACCCTCACTAAGCTTTACGCTTACGCTCTCTTTTGTTCGGCAATGCAGATCCTTAGTTCGCAGGTTGCTAGTGCAAAAAGGGGCCCCCAAGTGTGTGCTTGTGGTGCTAGCGTAGCTATCAAGTATGGGTATTTTTAGTTATGATGTAATGGTCAAGCAATGGGACATGTATTCGTGGTGTGATACTTTGAAGTATGTTGATGTTGTTGTTTAGGAGCATGCTAGACTCCTCTTATATGTTATGTTGATTTTGGCTTTTGGTTGTATGCCTTGCTTGTAAACCATGTGGATTTGCCTACCTTATCTTGGCTAAGTGTATGACCTTTTGAAACATGAACCTTGAATGCTATGTATGGGTTGGTGTTTGGATGTCCATCTTATATCTTGTGTACTTGAGTTGTTGATATAGGATGCATGCCTCTAGAATGTATTCGTATGATTTGTATGCTTCGTGGAGTCGTTTGGGACTTTTAGAATCAATTGGAGATGTCTAAAACTGATTTTGGGAACTTGCAGACAGCAGATGTTTCGAAACGGGTAGTGTCGTTTCCAAATGGGTGTGGTTCCAGGGTCCCCCATATCGGAAATCGTTTCGATACGTTTTGGCCACTGTGAGCCCCTGTTTCGAAACAAGTTTCGAAATACTTTTGCTACTGGAACCGCCTGTTTCGAGACTGGTATCGAAACGGCACAACAAAATGAGACCCTGTTCCGAAATGGGGTTGATGCGTTTCGAAACGGGTGTCTGATCTTTTCAAACTTGGGCTTGCGTTTCGAAACGGGCTTTGATCGTTTCGAAACACAGGCCTATTTTTGGGCTTTTTGACATCTCTAAAGGGTTCCAAGTGTTGGGCTTAGGCCCTGTTTGTTGTTGGGCTTCCGCTTAGGTTTAATTAATGTATTTAGATAAGATAAAATGAAAAAGTTTTTCCTAGGGTCGGTAACCGAAGTGGAGCCTTAACGGGTTTCAACTCGGTTATCCCCGTGTAGCCCACTCGGACCGGTCAAGCGTTCGGACCGGGACGAGGGGTTACAATATTAACTAAGATAAGCATATCACCACATCTTTATATTCCTTCTAAGTTAGTTTATATTTAAAATTAGCTAAAGTACATTGTTTCTAGCTCTTTTTAGCTCATTCTTATCTGTTTCTGCTTACACATTATTTGCTCATTGTTTCAGCACTTTAAAGTAAATATATTAGTCCGAGACAACTTAAATGATTCAAGGATAGCTCAACATAGCTTGGGAAGGCTTATGGCAGCTTGTAGCAGCTCAAGGACAGCTCAAACGCTTGGAATTGCAAGGAGCTTAATGGAAGATCATTTCAGCTCATGAACTTAATGGAATTATCTAGAAGAGCTCATGAACTTAAAACTCAAGCTCAACCAGCTAAATTCAGCTCCAAGAAGCTCAAATTGAAGTGTGGATTGAGCTAGCTAAATCAGCTAGCTAGCTCAGCTCAAGCCTAGATCCTCTAGCTCATCTCAGCTCCCCCTATCCCCTCCAGCTCGATGTTACCTAGCTAGCTAGTGTCACTACCCAACTAGCTAGACCTGATGAGGCACCTACCCACCTATTCGGCCATGGGAGGGAACCAACGGCTCCTTTCAAGCATGGCACCAAGATGGAGAGTCACCAAGGCTGCCGAATAAACACCAAAGTCTTATCACCACTATCCAACACTTATCACGCCATTTCAGCAATATTGGAGGGAGACACCATGCTTAGCCAAATCATTCACCCATGTATGATGCCTATTCGGCCACCCCCTTTCCCTTACTATAAATATGTAAGCCTTTTGGGCATTTAAACAACAATTCAGTATACAATTTGTCCTTTGTGAGAGTTTTCTCTCTTTTAGTTCTTTTTAGAACTTTATAGACTTATCAAGTATTTTGTACTTGTGGCGTCAATCCTTTATCCACCTTGATAGTTCTGGTTCTTTTAGTTTAATATACTAAAGGGGTCAAAGTCCTTACTACCATCCCTTAAATTTCAATATAAGATTTGGGGTTAGGTTTTCTATAGCCTAGTTTCTTCCTTAAGTATCTTTAAGATACTATCTCTGTTTCCATCCTCTCTTACCACCATCAAACACCATCTGAATTCCTTTCTTTAAACCTATCACTTTATCTCAGCCTTCACTATCACCCAAAATGTCTAAAGACCCCTTACACCCTTTCCAAACATCACGCATTCCTTCATCTCCAAACCAGTCCCGAAACTATTCATTTCCATCCCTTATCTTTATTTCTTCATTTTACTGCCACTTCTTGCGAGATACTTTGATAGAGTAGTGCAATTATGGATTTGGAAGCCTTCAATCAAGTTGTTGCAAGAATTAGGGGCTCTAGACTCAATCAAGAAGATTAGGAGCAGATCTGAAAATTCAAGAGAAAAGAGAAGGGCTTTTCTTGAAAATTTCAGATTCAAGGCTGGAAAATCAAAGAAACGAATATAAGAAAGAAGATTAGGGGATAAATAATAAGAATTAAAACAAAAAGATTGAAAAAGATTGATAGAGAGGTAGATAAACCAAATATGAAAAATTCAGCTTTGTTTATTGCTATGGAGATGGAATGAAGTTGAAGATGGAGATGGCTTGATGGATTTGTGATGGTTTTGTCCTCAACACCCTTTTAGACGCAATTACCTAAGCAAGCAACCTCAAGCGGCTCTAACCCACCCTCCTAGACGCGATTACCTAGACAAGCAGGAGTGTGTAGATGATCTCACTCACAAGAACTCGTCGAACTTATGTTGAAGAAGAGTTTTAAGGGCACAAGTAATCAGCACTTGCAAAAACAAACTCACTAAATATTTCATTAATCAAAGAAACGTCAGTCAAATTGCGAGCCCTTTTTGGATGGGATCCAGGCATTTATAGGTCAACATTTCTTCTTGAAGCTTGTCCGTTTGTCAATTAGCTTTCCAACGGATCTTGAAACACCTCAAACGGACATCTGGAACTCAAGATACGTCTATTTTGGCAAAGACAACGCATGCAAAAATTCCTATACGGGATTAATACGAGTTTTTTGGATAATTAAGAATTTTCATAATTTTATTTGATTATTTGTAATTTAAATCAATATAGGATTCTGTAATATCTATTAGGATCGGATTTATTTAATTAGGATTTTATTTTCAATATTTATTTATTATTAGAAGTTATTTATGTAATTAGGAGATAAGATTTAAGCATTTATTTATTGTATTTAATTTCCTAAGTTTACTAGGATTAGAACTTCTTCAAGGCTTATATAAGGAGGCTTCAACCACATTGTAATTTAAGATTTGAATGATTAAAAAAGTTCTCTTTTGAGTTCAAACTTGCAAGAAGTATAACTTGTGTTCTTTATTTTAGAAGCGATTCTTCAAGTTCGTCAGAATTTGTTGTTGATCTTCACACTCCTGCTTGCCTAGGTAATTGCGTCTAGGAGGGTGGGTTAGAGCCACTTGAGGTTGCTTGCTTGGTTAATTGCGATCAAGAGGGTGCTGATGACAATTTATCCATTTATCTTCCATCTCCATCGTCATCGCCTATCTTCAGCCATCTTTTCACCGATCCAACATTCGCACCAATATCCTTATCCGCGTCCGCAAGCTCAACGTTCGCGTATACGGGGCCGTGTCCGTATCATTTGGTATCAGATTCAGATCGTTCTTGAGGATGTCATTGAGCAACGTATTGAATTTTACTCTTTTGGGGACTCGATGTCATTATTGTTGTCGACTAGATCATTCTGGGTATGATTGTCCAGTTAAGTCTTATTTTCAAGAAAAATTTTGAGAGATATGTTGTCTAAAATCATGTCTTCTAATGATATTGAAATCCGTGATTCGGAACATGATAAAGAAATTTGTTCTCCTAAAGAACATGGAGAAGGCGATAGCATCGAGAGTTTAACCTTGCGTATTGATGAGGAAGATATTGTTAGTAGTGTGTTTGTTTCCAATGGCAAACCTACTATTTCGATTCAAGATGATCATCAAACGACAAACACCAACGAAGGTACGCTGCAATCAAAAGGTATCATTGATTGTTTTCAAAATTCTATTTATGCTTATTCCTCTTCTAGCATTAATAACAATTATGAAGATGAGAATAAGACACTTCGCAACCGAAAGAAAAATAGTGATGATCTCAATGAGAAGGAACTTGTAAATTACATTGCAAAAAGAGACTATGCACAAGGATCCTTCAAGACATCTTCTCTTTCCTGGTACTTTGATGAACTTCCTCCATTTACCTGTTTAGATTCGAGGGCGAATCTTTTTGAGGAGTGGGGGAATGATACATGCATGAGAGGGGTGAAACTAATCATCTTGGAAAAGAAGTTAAAACTGTTTTACAGGTCAGAAACGTTAGTCAACTTGCCACCCATTTTTGGATAGGATCCATGCATTTATAGGTAAACATTTCTTCTTGAAACTTGTCCGGCTGTCAATTAGCTTTCCAACGGATCATGAAACGCCTCAATCGGACATCTGGAACTCAAGATACGTCTATTTTGGCAAAAACAACGCATGCAGAAATTCCTATACGGGATTAATACGAGTTTTTTGGATAATTACGAATTTTCATAATTTTATTTGATTATTTGTAATTTAAATCAATATAGGATTCTGCAATATCTATTAGGATCAGATTTATTTAATTAGGATTTTATTTTCAATATTTATTTATTATTAGAAGTTACTTATGTAATTAGGAGATTAGATTTTAGCATTTAATTATTGTATTTAATTTCCTAAGTTTACTAGGATTAGAACTTCTTCGAGGCTTATATAAGGTGGCTTCAAACACATTGTAATTTAAGATTTGAATGATTAAAAAAAGTTCTCTTTTGAGTTCAAACTTGCAAGAAGTTTAACTTGTGTTCTTTATTTTAGAAGCGATTCTTCAAGTTCGTCAGAATTTGTTGTTGATCTTCACACTCCTGCTTGCCTAGGTAATTGCATCTAGGAGGGTGGGTTAGAGCCGCTTGAGGTTGCTTGCTTTGTTTATTGCGAACAAGAGGGTGCCAAGGACAATTTATCCATTTATCTTCCATATCCATCGTCATCGCCTATCTTCATCCATCTTTTCACCGATCCAACATTCGCGCCAATATCCTTATCCGCTTCCGCAAGCTCAACGTTCGCGGATACGGGGCCGTGTCCGTATCAAGATCGTGAGGCAACAATGGCCAGATTCCTCACCCGGCTCAATAAAGACATTGTCGATGTTGTAGAGCTTCAGCACTATGTTGAGATTGACGATAAAGGTTGAAAGGCAACAAAGAAGGAGGACTATGAACCGAAGTAACAATTCCACCACTTCTAAGCGGACACAAAACAATGCCTGACCCCGCTCCAGATTAGAGAGCCGACTGAAACTTTAAAGCCAAAGCCTGTCATGGTAGAAAACAATCGAGGCAAGCAAGTGGAGAGCAAGGTTCGATCCAATGAGGTTAAATGCTTCAAATGCCTTGGAAGAGGGCATATGGCCAATCAATGTCCAAATCGAAACACTATGTTGATTTTGGACAACAGAGAAATCGTTTCTGATCATGAAGATGAAAAGGAAGAAGAAGAGATCGAGGATAAGGATGATGTACCAGAATATGCTAATGCCGCTGATGGAGAACTATTCATGGTTAAAAGACAACTTACTACTCAAGTCTCCAATGAGGAACCGCAACGCAAAAACATCTTCCACACCAAGTGCAACATTAATGGAAAGGTATGTTTCATGATCATAGATGGTGGAAGTTGCACAAATGTGGCCAGTACTATTCCTGTGGACATATTGGGATTAAGGACTCAAAAACATCCTGAGCCCTACAAACTACAATGGCTAAACGATGGAGGAGAGTTGAACGTGACTAGACAAGCATTGGTGCCGTTTATAATTGGAAACTACAAGGATGAAGTACTATGCGACGTGGTACCTATGCATGCAGGCCATATCCTACCTGGGAGACCTTGGCAGTATGATAAGAAGACTATTCATGATTGTTACACCAACCAATACACCTTTAAGCATGAAGGGAAAAAATTTGTGCTGGTAACTTTGTCCCCCACGGAGGTTAGAAAGGAACAAATGCAAATGACGAAAGTCGTGGAGCAATTAAGCCAAGAACATTCCAAACCACCCGAAGGAACTCTTAATCATGTTTCGGAAAGTACCAATGAAGGTCGTCGAACCAGCCTTGTGCTTGGGCAAATTGCAAGAGAAACTCCAAAAATTAATGCCTTTACGGAAAAAGAAGTAAATTGGGAGTTTCCTCTTATCCTTCCGATAGATTACACTAACCTCTTCTCTTTATATTTCCATTCTATTTTGCAGCCATCATACAATTTGGAGAATACCTCGAGGAAGGAAAACATCACCTTCAGCACTACCAGAAAGCAATTGAGGAAAGACCCTTCCGATTTGAGGACAAATCGCTCAAAAGAAAGGGGAAGATGATACAATCCAGCTTGGGAGCTCAATTATCTTTCTTCTTATGTTAATCTTACTAAGGATGAAGAAACATGGAGTTTTCATTAAACTCTATCTTTTCATATTATTTCTTTTAGTTTATTACTTATATAACATGATTAGATATCATATTTTATGCATACTACCTTATGCTCATATATTTATCATATGCATTATCTATGACATACTTAGGATTATAATAAACTATATTAATTATATTAACTAAGATAAGCATATCACCACATCTTTATATTCATTCTAAGTTAGTTTATATTTAAAATTTGCTGAAGTACATTGTTTCTAGCTCTTTTTAGCTCATTCTTATCTATTTCAACTTGCTCATTGTTTGCTCATTGTTTCAGCTCTTTTAAGTAAAGATATTAGTCCGAGACAACTTAAATGATTCAAGGATAGCTCAACAAAGCTTGGGAAGGCTTATGGCAGCTTGTAGCAGCTCAAGGACAGCTCAAACGCTTGGAATTGCATAGGAGCTTAATGGGAGATCATTTCAGCTCATGAACTTAATGGAACTACCTAGAAGAGCTCATGAACTTAAAACTCAAGCTCAACCAGCTAAATTCAGCTCCAAGAAGCTCAAATTGAAGTGTGGATTGAGCTAGCTAAATGAGCTAGCTAGCTCAGCTCAAGCCTAGCTCGTCCAGCTCATCTTAGCTCCCCCTACCCCCTCCAGCTCGATGTTACCAAGCTAGCTAGTGTCACTACCTAACTAACTAGACCCAAGGAGGCACCTACCCACCTATTCAGCCGAGGGAGGGAACCAACGGCTCCTTTCAAGCATGGCGCCAAGATGGAGAGTCACAAAGGCTGCCGAATAAGCACTTGATAAAGGGTACGTTGCTTCAGAAACAACGCTCCTTGTATATAAACAGATCTAGGATCGTAGCAAACATTTCTCTGAAATAAAACATAAGTAAGGAATGTTTTAAAGGTGTTAAAATAACAAATAAAAACAAAAGAAAATGAAAAGAAAGAAAGAATAAGGGTGTAGGAATTTCTGGACGAATTTGGACTCGAATGAGGATGAAGGCTTTCAAGGCTGTTTCGGTGTCCAAAATGTGGCAGAAACATTGCTGAAAAATCAGTGGTTGATTCACAACGACGAACTCGAAAGAACTTGAACAATATGTTGAACGAACCCGAATCGAATATGTTCTTCGCCAAACGGACTTGGACCCACTAGATAGCGATCTAGGAACCCGAAGTATCAAGTAAAATGACACAATCAAATAGAGTCTGAAAATACCAAGTAGTTCTTCAAAGAACCGAAATTAAGAGTAAAACTCATAAAGAAAATTTTCATATAATTGTCTAACCTTGTACAAATGAATTTCGGCTAACATATATAGGAAAAGGGGGATGGCCGAAAACTTAGTTTTGTGGCTGATAATTAAGCATTCAAAATTGAAATTTGAATTAACAACTACCTAAGGGGCGGCAAGCTATTCCTAGCCATACATTTGAAGTTTGGGCACCAAGTAGATAAAAGCACATGGTTAATGTGCTGTTTGTTTAAAATTCAAAGAATGAGCGCATGTTAAATGTGCATTCTTTGGTGTTTATCCGCCCATCAAGAGAGAAGCATAGTAATTCAGCTACACCCTTACTGCTCTAGGCCGAACATGCATGGGACATGCAAGGCTGGTCACGCATGCACACATATGCTCACACACGTACACTTGGCTGCCACACACGCTTGTAGGACACTTCCCCACACATAGGGTAGCTTTCTTTGATGGAAGTTTATTGCCTTTTGACATAGGTACGTAGGAGGACACTAGCTCAAGTGAGCATATGCAGCTCATCTCCAGCTCAAGTGAGTGTATGTAGCTCATCTCCAGCTCACCAGAGTATATGCAGCTTGACCCCAGCTCAGGAGAGTGTAACCAGCTTACTTTCAGCTCAGCTCATCCTCAGCTCAAGTCAGCTCAGAGGCTTAGGTCCCAGCTTAGTTCATCTCCTAACACTCTTAGCTCTCTCATTTCAGCTGAGCTTGATTCACATCAGCCCAACTTCAGCTCCACTAGCTCAACTTCAACTGAAAAGTCCAGAAGTAGCTGAAAAGCGTCCTACATGTTGGGGAGTGTACCAGTGCACGCGTGGCAGCCTAGGTGGCATCCGAGTATGTAACTTGCACACGTGGAAGCCTTGTCACATGTGTGTGCAAGTTTGGCCGAAAATCAGCCCATTCCTCTCTCAAATGTGCGGCAAACTTGAAGATAAGAACAAAGGAAACACATTTAACATGTGTTTATTCTTTGAAATTCAAATAAAAAGCACAAATAACATGTGCTTTATCCATTTGGGCGCCCAAACTTCAAACATATGGCCAGAATTGCATGTTGCCCCTTTAGTGGTTATTTAGTTTTTTTTTAATTTCAAATGGCTAATTAATAGCCACATATTTGAATTCAGCCAACTTCCCTTGTACTCTATATATATGAACGAAAATCACTTGTAAAAGGTTAGGCCTTTTATGAATAAAATCCTTTGTGAGTTTATCTCTCAATTTCGGTTCTTCATTGAACTAACTTTGGCATTTTCAAACTTTGTTTGATTGTGTCATCTTCTTGATACTTCGGGTTCCTAGATTGCTATCTAGCGGGTCCAAGTTTGTTTGACGAATAACATATTCGATTCGGGTTCGTCCAACATATTGTTCGAGTTCTTTCGAGTTTGTCGTTGTGAATTGACCGCAGAATTTTTAGCAACGTTTCTGCCACATTTTGGACACCGAAACGCCCTTGAAAGCCCCTTGGCGTCTTCATCTTGTTCGAGTCCAAATTCGTCTAGAAATTCCTACGCCTTTGTTCTTTCTATCTTTTTTGTTTTCTTTATTTTCCTTGTTATTTTAACTCCTAAAAACGTCCCTTACTTGTGTTTTATTGCAGAGAAATGTTTGCTACGATCCTAGATCCGTTTACAAACAAGGAGCATTGTTTCTGAAGCAACGTATCCCTTATCATGAGTTGAGCTGCTCACTCTTCCCTGAGCTGAAGATGAGATGCATACACTCACTTGAGCTGTGTATGCTCACTTGAGCTAGCCACCTCCTAAGCACCTATGCCAAACACAATGAACATGCGTAAAAAGCCTTGTATTCTTATTTAAAACTTATATACACACTATAACCATAATGTAAACACATTTAACATCTTATAAACATACTATAATCATAATGCAAACATACTTAGCATACTTAATACGTAGTATAACCTAAGTATGTCACATATCAGCATGCAACACATTATAAAGCTTATGTTCTAAGGCATAAACATGCTCAAATGAATCAGGAATTGTAGCACAAGGAATAGAGCTTCCCTGAATTTCTTCGCCTTAGAACAGGTAATGGGTCCTAATGGTAAGACCTCCGGATCAACTTGCTTGTTTTGAAATGATGTGCTCACATCATCCCCCATTCTTGAAAAGGATTTGACCTCAAATCTGCAGAATCATCATAAGGGGTTAAATCAAAAACATTAAATGTGGCACTTACATTATAGTCTTCCGGTAAGTCTATCTTGTAGGCGTTTTCATTCACTTTTGCCAACACCTAAAAAGGACAATCTCCACGTGGTAATAGTTTGGACCGCCTTTGGGCTGGAAATCTTTCCTTTCGGAAATGAACCCAAACCCAATCACCAACATCGAAGGTGACTCACTTCCTTCCTTTGTTCGCTTTCTTTTCGTACTGTTGAGTCCTTCGTTCCAGGTTCTCCTTAACTTGATGATGCAACTTTTTCACATAATCGGATTTGCTTTGACCATCCCCGTTCGTCACCTGTTCCTGTGGTAAAGGCAACAAATCTAGAGGCGTAATAGGGTTAAAACCATAAACAACCTCAAATGGTGACATTTTAGTAGCAAAATGTACAATGTGGTTATAAGCAAATTCAACATGTGGCAAACAATCTTACCAAGTTTTTATGTTCTTTTTAATGATAGAATGAAGCAAAGTAGATAAAACTTTGTTAACAACCTTAGTTTGTCCATAAATTTGGGGATGGAAAGTAGTAAAAAACATAAGTTTCGTACCTAGTTTGCTCCAAAGAGTCCTCCAGAAGTGACTCAAAAACTTTACATCCCTATCAGAAACAATTGACCTAGGAATACCATATAAACGTACAATATCTATAAAGAACAAGTTAGCCACATTAACAGTATCATCAGTCTTATGGCATGCAACGAAATGTGCCATTTTAGAGAACCTATCAACCACAACAAAATACTATCCCTACTAGCCCTAGTTCGAGGCAATCCTAAAACAAAATCCATAGAAATATCAGTCCAATGGGAATCAGGAATAGGTAAAGGTAAGTACATACCATGTGGTGAAACCTTTGATTTCGCTTTTCTACAAGTCACACAACGTTCACAATACCTTTCAACATCTCTGCGCATCTTCGGCAAAAAAAATGCTCCTTCAAGGTATGTAACGTCTTGGTGACTCCTAAGTGACCCATCAATCCACCTTCATGTGCTTCACGGATCAATATGTCACGCATTGAACCTTGCGCAATGCATATCCTGTTTTCTTTGAAAAGATAACCATCATGCCTGTAGAATTTTCCATCTGCACCTTTCTCACAAGCATTATATTTATCTCTAAAATCGGGATCATCAGGGTATAACTCACGAATGTATGCAAAACCAATCAAATGTGAATCAAGATATCTCAAAAGTGCATACCGACGTGATAATGTATCAGCAACGACATTATCTTTCCCCTTTTTGTATCAAATGACATACGAAAAAGATTCTAAGAATTCAACCCATTTAGCATGTCGTTTATTTAATTTATGCTGACCTGTGATATATCGCAAAGCCTCATGGTCAGTGTGGATCACATACTCCTTAGGCAACAAGTAATGCAGCCACGTCTCCAATGCCCGAATTAGTGCATACATCTCTTTGTCATACACTGGATAATTCAATGTCGCTCCACTCAGTTTCTCACTGAAATATGCAATGGGCCTCTTTTCATGCATTAAAACTGCGCCTATACCAACTCCAGAAGCATCACATTCAATTTCAAAAGTTTTATCAAAGTTAGGTAAGTTTAACACTGGTGCTCTAGTCAAACAATCCTTAATTTTCAGAAAAGCATCTTCTTGTTCTTTACCCCATGAGAAGACTGAATTCTTCTTTATAATCCCGGTTAAGGGGGCGATAATAGAACTGAAGTTAGGAACAAACCGTCAATAAAAACTCGCTAAACCATGAAATGATCTAACCTGAGTAATTGATGTCGGTCGTGGCCATTCCCGAATTGCTTTAATCTTCTCAGGATCGACTTCAACACCCTGTTCACTCACAATGTAACCAAGAAATGTAAGTTTGTTAGTACAAAACACACATTTCTCCATGTTACCAAATAGCTTTTCTTCTCTCAAAGTTTGCAAAACGGCTCTCAAATGTTCTGCATGATCCTGCAAGGTCTTACTGTAAATTAAAATATCATCAAACTACACAACACAAAATTTACCAATAAAGGATCGCAAAACATGATTCATTAATCGCATGAAAGTACTAGGTGCATTAGTTAAACTAAAAGGCATCACTAACCATTCGTACAAACATAACTTTGTTTTGAAGGCCGTCTTCCACTCATCGCCTTCTCGCATGCGAATCTGGTGAAATCTGCTCTTCAAGTCAATTTTGGAGAAGATGGCGGCTCCACAAAGCTCGTCCAACATATCATCAAGTCTCGAAATGGGATGACGATACTTAATTGTAATCTGGTTCACAGCTCTACAATCTATGCACATCCTCCAAGATCCATCTTTCTTCGACACTAACAACACCAGAACAGCACACAGACTCAAACTCTCTCGAATGTAGCCCTTGTCCATCAACTCTGTAACTTGCCTTTGAAGCTCTTTTGTTTCTTCAGGGTTAGTTCGATAAGTTGGTCGATTTAGAATAGTAGCACCTGGAATGAAATCAATCTAGTGCTCAATGCCATGAAGAGGTGGCAATCCCTTCAGTGTTTCATCCGAAAACACGTCATCAAATTCCTGCAAAAGAGATGAATAGAAGCATGCAGATCACAAGGAATATTAGAAAATAAACAATGATCTTTAAACAACAAAATAAACAAAAATTGCTGAGAGGAAAGACATTTCATGATTTCCTTCCTTGCTGCTGTCATACACGTTTATCTTCTTTTTCCCACGAAATCCCTCAACATTCTTTTGCAATCTTGCTTGATCTTCTTGCACTTGACTAGGCGTCAATTATGCCAAGGTTATCTTCTTTCCTGCATGCATAAAAGAATACATGTTAGTAAAGCCATCATGTGTCATATTCTTGTCAAACTGCCAAGGACGGCCCAATAGCAAATGGCTTGCATCCATTGCAACGACATCGCAAAGTACTTCATCCTCGTATTTTCCAATGGTAAATGACACTAAAACTTGTTTCGTCACTCTAATCTCTCCACCCTCATTCAGCCATTGTAATTTGTAAGGTTTTGGATGCTTTGTCGTCTTCAAACCTAATTTTTCAACCATCACAGAACTAGCAACATTAGTGCAACTACCACCACCGATAATCACAGCACATACCTTATTATTCATGAGACTTCTGGTGCGAAAGATGTTCTCTTGTTGTTGTTCATCCTGAATCGGTTGAGTATTTAGACTCCTTTTGACATCAAGTGCTTCACATGTGGCAAATGACTGCACAATATCATCATCTTCTTCTGCGTCTACTAGAGGGGGGGGGGTCCTGCTTGTCTTCCTCAGACTCGATCTCGTCACTTTCTAACATCAACATGGTCCTCCGATTGGGGCACTAGCTGGCGTTATGTCCTCGTCCTAGACATTTGAAACACAGAATGTCTCTCGAACGTTCCTGTGTCACCACCTTCTTGTCACGCCTATTCTCAGTAATAGGAGTCTTTGGCTTGCTTGATTCTACCTTTTCGCGAATTTGAAGTGGTGCTTGTGCTGCAGGCTTCCTAAAATTGTTAGAGGTATTCAAAGAATTGGAAAATGACTTAAACGAAGTATTACCTCGATTGGAAGACTTTCTGTGTTGTTGTCGCTCAACTTTGATTACCATATGCACCATGTCATCCAACTAGACAAAATGCTGCAACTCAACAACATTAGCAATTTTGGAATTCAAACCTGCAAGAAAACGTGCCATAGTCACCTCTCAATCTTCCTCGAAGTTCGCACGCATCAAGGCCATCTCCATTTCCTTGAATTAGTCTTCAACACTCTGATTACCCTGTTTCAAAGATTGTAATTTCTGGTATAAATCACGATGGTAATGGGATGGAACAAACTGTTTTCGCATTATTCGCATCATTTTGTCCCATGTAGTCACTAGACCTTCGCCTGTACGTCTCCAGCTAAGCAGTAACTGATCCCACCATATCAGGGCATAATCGAAAAACTCCATTGCTGCTAATCGAACCTTCTTTTGTTCTGAATAGTTGTAACACTCGAAAACATGTTCAACTTTTCTTTCCCAAGCTAGGTACGCATCAGGATCTGTATGTCCCTAAAAAGAAGGAATAGAAACCTTAAGTTTAGTCAAATTGTTATCTACATGTTGCACACGTCCTTGTCTAGGAGTGTGTCTCGATGACTATTCAACTTCATTATCGTTAAGTCCTTCATGGGCAGAATTGGATCCTCCATCAATTCTATCTATTCTAGACTGTAACGGCTCCAATGCATTAGATTCAACTCGTTGCATCATGTGCTCCAAGGCTTGCATCTGGGGATTCGGTGGTTGTTCACCCTAATTATCATCAGAACCTGCCATTTAAAACACTAAAACAAACAAAAACAAGTTGTTATATGTTAGTAAAAATAAAGAAAAAGGACCTCACAATAACACACTCAACAAAAAATCTCACAGATCGCTCCAAGGAAAGATCGCTCAATAATTGCACTCAAATGCTCGTGTTTCACTCGGGAGAATGCTTGAATGGCTTTTTTGTCTCCGCTTCTATTCTCACATGCTCAATTGACTTTTCCACTCGATCTCTCGCAATCAGTTATTTAAGGAAGTAACTCGATCTTTTAGACTTGTTAACTGTGTCAACTTACAAGATAACGTAAAAGGTGAAGAAAACAAAGGTTAAGGCAAGAAATAGGGGCTTTTAGAATAAAATGAAAGGTTGAAAAAAAAAGAACACGGCTGGAAATTGATGATGAAACAAAGAAATAAGGCTGAAAATAAAATGAAGGAAAGAAAACAATAACTTACTACAACAGAAATGCTTACAACGACCCTATCACCGAACAAACAAGAAGAAGTTGCTTCGGGTGATTTCGAAGCATTCCATGGCAAACTTGTACACCCTTCATCATTTTCACGAACAAATAGCACATATGTATGTAAAAGAAATACAATTTCGAATTCTAAATTTTTTTTTTCTTTTTTTTAATTCGAATTGACTTTGACTTTTCTGGTCAGCGTTGACTTTTTTTTTGCAGAATTTCGAATTTTCTCTTTTTTGACTTTTGTATGCTTTTGATGTATTGTAGTGCAGAACGTGCTAAAATCCAACCAAAGCTCTGATACCGTATGATAAAGGGTACGTTGCTTCAGAAACAACGCTCCTTGTATGTAAACGGATCTAGGATTGTAGCAAACATTTCTCTACAATAAAACACAAGTAAGGGACGTTTTTAAGGTGTTAAAATAACAAAGAAAAAACAAAAGAAAATGAAAAGAAAGAAAGAATAAGGATGTAGGAATTTGGACTCGAACGAGGATGAAGGCTTCAAGGGCTTTCAAGGCTGTTTCGGTGTCCGAAATGTGGCAGAAACGTTACTGAAAAATCAGCGGTTGATTCACGACAACGAACTCTAAAGAACTCGAACAATATTTTGAACGAACCCGAATCGAATATGTTCTTCGTCAAACGGACTTGGACTCACTCGCGTATCTGAAGTGGTGCTTGTTTCATGAAATTGTTAGGAGCATTCAATGGATTTGAAAATGATTTAAATGGAGTATTACCTCGATTTGAAGACTTTCTACGTTGCTATCTTTCAACTTTTATCGCCATATGCACCATGTCATCCAACTCAACATAATGCTACAACTCAACAACGTTAGCAATTTCAAAATTCAAACCTGCAAGAAATCGCGCTGATACGCTCCAACTCTCCAATTGATGTTGTAGAGAGAAGCTTTGATTGCCCGGACCTTTGAATGCAAGCAAGCCTTGTATCACAAATGTTTTCTTGTGAAAATATGTTGAAATGGATGAAATGAGATAGGTTGCGAAAGGATGGTAGTGTTTGTATGTCAAAAGAGTGTAAGGAAAGGAAGATAGATAAGTAGGAAGATGGTTTCGGATGGTGTATGGAAGATGGTGAAGAGAAAGGATGTTGGTAGTATTCAAAGGCTCAAAAAGATGAACATATGCTAAGGAGCATATACCCTAATTTGGATGAGGCCTTGAGGGTGGTAAAAGGACTTAGACTGAGAAACAATGGGTGTTTAACAATCTAAAGTATCAAGATGGAAAGAAAAGGGAGACGCCACAAATCAATAAAGATTTGATAAGTCAAGAAGTTCTAAAAAGAACAAGGATGAGAGAAAACCTCACAAAGTAATTTTATAATCTGAATTGTGTATTTACAAATGAAAATGCATTACATATTTATAGTAAATGAAAGGGGTGGCCGAAATGGTGTGTAGGGGAGAGGGAATGATTTGGCAGCCTTGGTGTATTTACAAATGAAAATGCATTGCAAATTTACAATGTTTTGAGCTGATTTTGACACTTTGAGCTGGAGCTGAGCTGTAGCACACTCTCTTGAGCTGTGTTAATATAACCTATGAAGAAAACAATGAATTATATAAGTAATGTCTCCTTTAAATAGTATAGGGACTATAATGCATAAGTATAAAGTAAAGTTTTAAATGATGCAAACTATAATCTAAAGATGCAAACATTTGCTTAAGTAAAGATGTGGTTTTAAGCTTAAGTATGGGTATCACATATAACATGCTAAGGTCATGAAAATAAAGTATGCAAAACATATACAGAGTATGATGTGATAACATGAATCTAAATAACCAGAAATAAGTGTAGAAAAAGTAAGTAATATGAGAGAAGTAAAGAAAACTCATGTGTCTTTAATGTTTAAAACACAACATGAAAATGTGCAAAACTTGCTGGTGAACGTGCACACATCATCCCCTCCTTCTTTTGAGCGATTTTTCCTCAAATCGAAGGTTGCTGGTTTAGGACCGTCTCTTCTATGAATGATAGAACCTTGGTGTGCTTCCTTTCCAAGTTTCTTCTTAGTTTTCTGCAAAGAAAAAGAAAAAGAAACATGTGCTTGATTGGGGTTAGAATAAACTGATTTGATCATAGGGCATGTCAAAAGACATTCCCTAATCATTTCAATATTGCCGCTCATTTGGTCATCCTTGGCTTTGAGTTTTGCTTGAGCCTTTTCTTGCTTCCATGCCTCCACACTTTGTTTCATCAAATCCTGATCATGCTGCACTTGTTTAGGAGTCATTGGCGTGAGAACAATCTTCTTTCCTCCATGCTTGAATATGAACCGATTTGAGTAGCAATCATGCATGGTTCTTCAATCATATTGCCATGGTCTCCCGAGTAGTATATGGCTAGCGTGCATAGGTACAACATCACACAGAACTTCATCTTTGTAAGAACCAATGGAGAAAGGAATAAGAACCTGTTTGGTAACCTTTAACTCTCCCGAATCGTTCAGCCACTGAAGCTTGTATGGTGCTGGATGTTTGAGGGTTTTAAGGCCCAATTTGTCTACCATAAGTGTGCTGGCCACATTTGTGCAACTTCCCCCGTCGATGATCAGAAAACAAACTTTATCTTGAACATGGCACCGGGTGTGGAAGATGTTTTCTCTTTGTTCTTCTTCTGCTGCCATTTGAGCATTTAGGAGTCTCTTGACCACCATTAATTTGCCATCCACAGCAGGGGTGATCTCCTCTTCTTCAGATTCTAATTCTTCTTCTTGGATTTCTTCTTCTTGATCTGATGCAATTTCCCCATTGTCCATTAGAAGCATAGTATTCTTGTTAGGACATTGACTAGCAATATTGCCATGTCCTAAGCACTTGAAGCATTTGATTTCTCTGGACCGGGTATGTGGTTCTGATTTCTTCCCTCGAGCATTCTCTACAACAACCTTACTCTTGGAAAATCCGGCTGGTTCCTTGGCCTGAAAAGGAGTGGCCTTCTTTGGTGCATTAGGCGTCCATTTTGGTGCAGATGTGATGACGCTCCTAGAGGAAGTCCTCCTACGTTGTTGCCTTTCAATTTTAATGGCCATGTGCACCATTTCTTCAATTTCAATGTAGTGTTGTAATTCCACCACATTAGCAATGTTTGGATTAAGCCCTGCTAGAAACCTGGCCATGGTATCCTCTCGATCTTCCTCCACACTTGCACGGATCATGGCAACTTCCATTTCTTTATAATAATCCTCCACGCTTCTGTTGCCTTGTTTGAGGTTCTGCAACTTATAATAGAGATCACGGTGATAATGGTTAGGTACAAATCTTTTTCTCACTATACCTTTCATTTGTGTCCAAGTGCTGATTGGTCTTTCACCGTTTTTTCTCCTAGAACTCTTCAACTGATCCCACCATATCAAAGCATAATCAGTGAATTCCATGGCTGCCAATCGAACCTTCTTCTGTTCAGAATAGTTGTGACATTCGAAAATGTGTTCGACCTTGCTTTCCCATTCTAAATAAGCTTCTGGATTCGTTTTGCCTTAAAAAGGAGGTATGTTAACCCGAATGCTTCCCAAATTGTCACCAACCTGGCCTCGATCTCTTGCATGACTTCTGATGGATACGACATCCTCTGCATCACTTTCTTCAACAATCTCATGCTGAAAGATATTTCTAGGCCGGTTTTGCCTCTCATGTCCCCTATTGCTTCAGTTATCTCCTTGGGAACCTTCAAGCCGATCCATCCTCTCATGAATAGGCTCTAATTCTGCACGTAGAAGCCTTCTCATCTCCTGAATTAGTGCTTGAGTCTGGAGGTTTTGAGTAGGGCGTTCTTCTTCATTGTCACCTGCATGCTGAGACATTTTAAATTGAAAATATGATAGGAATTTAGGACCTCACCAGTTTACACACACAAAATCCTCACGTTCACTCCAACGAAAGTAGGATGTCGCTCAATTCACTCGTTTTTGCACTCTAGGACTTATTTGGCTTTTACTTGTCCTCATCTGCTCTCACAAACTCTCTGTGCCTTTTTCCACTCAAGTTCTCTCAAAACGACTTCTTAAGAGAACTAACCCAAACCTGTCAAAACTTTTATTGATAATATGGCATTTGGGCTGCAAAACAATGGTTAGGGTTGGAACTAGAAAGAAAGAAAGATTTTAAAATGAAAAGGAAAAAATTTAGGGACTGAAATGTAAGAAAAAAAATAAAAATAAGGATACAGATGAAGGAAATGAAGAAAACAGAATGTTACCACAAAACTTGACTTACAAACTAGTCATGAGCAATTAAACTTGAGGAACTTCTCGGAGTTGGTTGCTTGGACGTTTGTACTTCAATCTTCACCCTTTTGAAATTCTGATTTTCTTATCTTTTCTTTTCTTTTGATCTACTTCAGATTTCTTGTGTTTGGAACAATCTGAATTTTCTCTTTTTTTGTATTTTTATTATCAGAATTGAAATAAGAAGATATATGGCTTACTTGAATCTTCCTTTTTTCTTTGATTACCACATGATACGCTCCAACTTTCCACTTGATGTTGTAGAGAGAAGCTTTGATTGCCCGGACCTTTAAATGCAAGCAAGCCTTGTATCACGAATGTTTTCTTGTGAAAATATGTTGAAATGGATGAAATGAGATAGGTTGCGGAAGGATGGTAGTGTTTGTATGTCAAAAGGGTGTAAGGAAAGGAAGATAGATAAGTAGGAAGATGGTTTCGGATGGTGTATGGAAGATGGTGAAGAGAAAGGATGTTGGTAGTATTCAAAGGCTCAAAAAGATGAACATATGCTAAGGAACATATACCCTAACTTGGATGAGGCCTTGAGGGTGGTAAAAGGACTTAGACTGAGAAACAATGGATGTTTAACAATCTAAAGTATCAAGATGGAAAGAAAAGGGAGACGCCACAAATCAATAAAGATTTGATAAGTCAGGAAGTTCTAAAAAGAACAAGGATGAGAGAAACCCTCACAAAGTAATTTTTATAATCTGAATTGTGTATTTACAAATGAAAATGCATTACATATTTATAGTAAATGAAAGGGGGTGGCCAAAATGGTGTGTAGGGGAGAGGGAATGATTCGGCAGCCTTGGTGTCTCCCTCCTTTGGCTGAATTGGTGTGATAAGGGCTTGAATAGGTGTTGATAACCTATCAAGCACTATTTGGCAGCCTTGCACCTTTCCAAATTGGCGCCAAGGTGTGTAGAGGTGCCTAGGTTCCCTCCTTTGCTATTCGGCTAGGTAGGTGCCCTTCCATCACTTATCTAGGTAGCTAGTGTCACTAACTGGACCACTGAAGGAGCTGGTAGTAGTCAGAGGACCTAGAGATGAGCTGGACGAGCTAGGCTTGAGTTGACTTGAGTTGAGCTAGCTAGCTGACTTAACTAGCTAAAGGTGAGTAGCTGATACGAGCTTCCTTTAGCTGACTGAGCTAGTCTTGAAGTGCCTTTAAGTTGTCCTCTAGCTACTGGAGTGTTTTGGAGCTGAAACGAATCCTCCTTTGCTCAGAAATCAACCTTTTGCTCTTTGAGCTCTTTGAAGCTGTTTTGAGCTGAGTGAGCTGGTCCTTTAGTATCCTTGAGCTCTTTTAAGACTTCATAAGTGTCCTTGAACCATTTGGCAACTTTTAGAGTCTTGAAACGGCCAAACAATGTTTTGAGCTGATTTTGACACTTTGAGTTGGAACCGAGCTGTAGCACACTCCCTTGAGTTGTGTTAACATAACCTATGAAGAAAACAATGAATTATATAAGTAATGTATCCTTTAAATAGTGTAGGGACTATAATGCATAAGTATAAAGTAAAGTTTTAAATGATGCAAACTATAATCTAAAGATGCAAACATTTGCTTAAGTAAAGATGTGGTTTTAAGCTTAAGTATGGGTATCACATATAACATGCTAAGGTCATGAAAATAAAGTATGCAAAACATATACAGAGTATGATGTGATAACATGAATCTAAATAACCAGAAATGAGTGTAGAAAAAGTAAGTAATATGAGAGAAGTAAAGAAAACTCATGTGTCTTTCATGTTTAAAACACAACATGAAAGTGTGCAAAACTTGCTGGTGAACGTGTACATATCACGTGCCATGGTTGCTTCTCGATCATCCTCGGTGTTTGCCCGCATCATGGCCATCTCCATCTCCTTGAAATAGACTTCGACGCTCCAAGTACCCTGTTTCAAACTTTGTAATTTCTGATATAAATCATGATGGTAATGAGATGGAACAAACCGTTTTCGCATTATTAGTTTCATTTCGTCCTATGTAGCCACTGGACCTTCGCATGTACGTCTCCGGCTAAGTAGTAACTGATCCCACCATATCAGGGCATAGTTGACAAACTCCATTGCTGCTAAACGAACCTTCTTTTGTTCTGAGTAGTTGTAACAATCGAAAATATGTTCAACTTTGCTTTCTCAAGCTAAGTATGCATCAGGATTTGTACCTCCCTGAAAAGAAGGAATAACAACCTTAATGTTAGTCAAATTGTCATCTACGTGTTGCACACGTCCTTGTCTAAGAGTATGATGTCTCGGCGACTGTTTGACTTCATTGTCGTTTATTCCTTCATGGACAGAATTGGATCCTCCATCAATTCTATCCATTCTTGACTGTAATGGCTCCAATGCATTAGCCACCACTCGTTGCATCATACGTTCCAAGGCTTGCATCTGGAGATCCGGTGGCTGTTATCCACCCGAATTATCTTCAGAACCTACCATTTTAAATAACAAAACAACACAATATACAGGTTAGTGAAAAATAAAGAAAGGGACCTCACTGTACACTTAACAAATTCTCACAGATCACTCCAAGGAAAGATCACTCCACAATTGCACTCATGTTTCACCCGGGAGAATACTTGAATGGCTCTTTTTGTCTCCCTTTCTATTCTCACCGTGCACAAATGCCTTTTCCACTCGATCTCTCGCAAACAGTTCTTTAAGGAACTAGCTTGATCCTTCAAACTTGTTAACTGTGTCAAACTTACAAGATAATGTAACGGTTAAAGAAACAAATGGTTAAAGGATGAAATTGGGGCTGTTAGGTGAATTAAAAGGCTGAAGAAAAAAGAATTATAAGGCTGGAAATTTGACAATGAAATAAGAAAATAAGACTGACAAAATGAAGGAAAGAGAACAACTTACTGCAAAGAAATGCTTACAACGATCCTATCACCGAATAAACAAGAACAAGTTGTTTCGGGTGATTTCCAAGCATTTCATCGCATAATTTGAGCATCCTTCATCATTTCACACACAATCATCACACTTTCTTTCATTTTTCTTTGAAAATTTTGATTCAGATTTTTTTGAATTTTGAATTTCTTTTTTTACTTTGACTTTTGAAAGTCAAACTTTGACTTTTATATACTGGAAATTTCGAAATACATAATATATATATATATATATATATTTGATTTTTTTTGTTTTGTTTTGTTGTGCAGAACGTGCTAAAATACAACCGAGGCTCTAATTACCATATGATAAGGGCGTTGCTTGTCGAAACAACGTTCCTTCAGTGAAATGGATCTAGGATAGTAAGCATCTCTCTGCAATAAAACAAAACAAGAATGCTGTTTTTAGGATTAAAATAACACGAAAACAAGAAAGAAAATAAAAAGAAACAAAGAAGAAAGGTGTAGGAATTTCTAGACAGATTTGAAAACTGATGAAGATGAAGACTTCAAAGGGCTTTCATGGCTACATTTGGTGTCCAAAGATGGCAGAAACATTGCTGGAAATTAAGCGAAAGTTTGGTGACTAAAAGCTCGAAAGAACCTGCACAATATCCTATGGAAACCTAAATCGAATATGCTCCACGTCGAAGGACTTGGACCCTCTAGATAGCAATCTAGGAACCCGAAGTATCAAGAAAATTGACATAGCAAAACAATGTCTGATATGCCAAGAGAGTTTGGTGAAGAATCGAAGTTGAGAGAAAATTCTCACAAATATTTTGTTTCATAAAATTGTGTAACCCTTGTACATTGTTTGAAACAAATATATATAGGACAAGAGGGAGGAATGGTCGGCCATACACGTGGTTGAAATTAAATTAAAATTTAAAATTCAATTTTAAATTTGTAACTAAGAAAAACCTCCTTTGGGCGGCAACACAAATCAGCCACTCATTTGAACGTTTAGGTGCCACATGAATCACATTTAACATGTCATAAATGTTTGAAATTCAAACATAAACTTCTTGGCCTTATCAAGTAAGTTTGCCGCACAATGAGAAGATAGGGGCTATTTGGTTCGGCCACACATGCACACACATCATCCAAGTTGCCACGTGGATGCTTCGCGGGATGGGATGCCACGTAGGCTGCCACACATGCACAGGTACACTCTCCAACATGTATGACACTTTTCAGCTACTTCTGGACTTGTCAGCTGAAGTTGAGCTAGTGACACTTAAGTTGAGCTGAAGGGAACTGAGCTGAGCTGAAATGAGCTAGCTAAGAGTATTAGGAGCTGAACTGAGCTGGAAGCTAAGCCTCTGAGCTGCCTTGAGCTGAGGGTGTGTTGGTCTTCACACTCTTGCTTGCCTAGGTAACTGCGTCTAGGAGGGTGTGTTAGAGCCGCTTGAGGTTGCTTTCTTGGTTAATTGCGATCAAGAGGGTGTCGAGGTCAATTTATCCATCTATCTTCCATCTACATCGTCATCTCCTATCTTCAGCCATCTTTTCACCGATCCAGCATTCTCCATCAGCATTCACGCCAACATACTTATCCGCTTCCGCAAGCTCAACGTTCGTGTATACGGGGCCCCATCTGTGTCATTTGATACCAAATGACTAAGTTATCCACGTGGAAGCTTGGATGATGTGTGTGCATGTGTGAGGCCGAAACCAGCCTTCTTCATGTGTGTATGTGCGGCAAAGTGAAAATAAGAGGGAGAAGTTAAGTGTTTGAATTCCAAACAAATTAACACATGTAAAATGTGTTAAACATGGGCCCATCTTTTCAAATGCATGGCTAGGAATGCATGCCGCCCAAAGGAGGAGTTTATGTGTTTGAATTTAATTTTTTTAATTAATTTCAGCCACATAATCAAATTCGGCCACCCTCCTCTTTCTCCTATATATATATGTGTTCTAAACAACGTATAAGGGTTAGACTTTTTGAATGAAAAATTTATTTGTGAGTTTTCTCTCAAATTCGGTTCTTTTTAGAACTTCTTTGACATTTCAGGCTTAGTTTTGTTGTGTCAAATTTACTTGATACTTCGGGTTCCTAGATTGCTATCTAGAGGGTCCAAGTCCGTTCACGTTGAACGTATTGGATTCGGGTTTGCATAACAGATTGTGGGAGTTCTTTCGAGTTCTTCGTTCTCCAAGTTTCCAGCAAATTTCCAAAAAGTTTTTGCCATTTTTGAGTACTCAAGACGGCCATGGATGAACGTTGAAGCATTCATCTTCCTCCTTCTTCAAATATGCCCAAAGATTCCAGCAACTTCTTCTCTTGTTTCTTTTGTTTTCTTTCACCATTTTCGTGTAATTCTAAGCCTAAAAATAGCATCTTTGTTTTGTTTAATTGCAGGGAAATGCTTGCTTCAATCCTAGATCCGTATCACTTAAGGAACGTTGTTTCGACAAGCAACGTGTAACGCCCCGATTTTGGGCTTAGAAGTTTTGGGCGTTGACCGGTTTGGTCAAAGTCCTGTTCGAATCTTAAGAGGTGAAATTAGGAAAGCCTAGTTCGGGTTGCATTAAAAATATGGAAAAATGTTCTAAAATCATCTTTTAATATAATTAAGTGAACTGTGAAATCAATTTTGAAAAATGGGTTTTTGGAAGTATGACATTTTGACTAGTGACCAAAATGTAATTTTTGAAAGTTTTGTGACTATTTTATAAAGAGTTGAAACTTTGAATCTTTAAGGGGCTATTAATCCAAAGGTGATTTCTCCAGATTTTTCTAAGATATTTAGAGTTTTAATTCTGATTTTAAAGTGAATCAAAAGGAGGGAAAAACTCATTTGACAATTTTCTCAACTAACTTCCAATTTTCTTCTCTCTTTTTCTCTCAAACCAAACACACCATTTCCAGAGATTTGATTCTGTTTTTCTCACGTAAATCTCTCCTTTTAACTCTCATTTGATTCCTAATCAACATATCTTCAAAACCTCTTCAATTGCTTCTTGATTCTACAAGGATTTTCATTCCAAAAAGTGGAGAAACACAAGTTTGGAGGTAAGAATGTCCTTCTCCTCTAAACTACCAGTTCTTTACTGAAATTCCCAAGTTCTCAACTCTTAATTGATGTTTAATTAAAGGCTTTTGAGTTTGGAATTGGATCTTGGCTTATAATGCAAGATTTGATGATTTTTCGTGATTTTCGTTAGATCTGATTGATCTGTGATTTGAGATGTGTTTTTGATGTTAAATGAACTCTAAATTGATAAGGAAATGAGTTTTGATTAATGCAATCCCGGATAGGTTGAGTTTCCTAAGTTTAGCTTATGTTTCTTGGATGTTTTTGTGGTGATCTTGTGGATCTGTTGTTGCTAGAGGTATAAGGATGTTTGTAGGTTGTTTTTAGGTGTTAAATGGTGTTGATGGATGTTAGGTTTTGCTGGTTTATGGCTGGGCTTTGTTGAGAAGTGGTTTTGATGCAATTTCGGTTGTGTTTGGTGGCCGAAATTGGAGTATGAATGAGAGCAGCGAGTTTGAGTGCTTTCATTGAAGCTTTTGATGTATGATGATGCATTAAATCTCTACTTTAATGTGTTTAATCAGGGGAGGCATCTTTGGATCCAAGGGTTGTTGATCCAGAAGCTTGAATTCGTGCTTCGGCAAGTGGCGAAGTGGAATCGGTGAGTGAAATTGGGTTTTCGGCTTTGAAACCAATGTCTTGGGAGCTTAGTTTAAGTCTAAACAACTTTGCTAAGCTCGAGCGTAAGTTTTCGGAATTTCTCTCTAGTGGTGGCCATGATTTTGTTGTGATGCAAAATGATTATTTGCATGTTTTACATACTGTTTTGGAAGCATGTTTTAGCATGGTTTTTGCTGATGATGTAAGCCATATGTTGAAGGTAACTCTAGGTAGGAGTTCCTTGCTTTTGTACATTGAAATGATGTGGTTTAATGCTTTTAAATGCATGATGAATATGGCTTGGTTTTATGCTTTAAAACAGTGATGTAAGTGATGAAAATGATGTATATTGGCAAGTGAGGTTTTAAAATGTTAAGGTCACTAAGGTGGTTAAAAGTCCTTGAGTGAGCCTTGTTACTTATGAACATCAAGGTGGTTAAAAGTCCTTGGATGGTTCATGTTGTGGACACTAAGGTGGTTAAAAGTCCTTAGGTGATCCTTTTCTATGGTGTTTAAAAGTCCATAGGCCAAGGTGTTTAAAAGTCCTTGGGATCAAGGTGTTTAAAAGTCATTGATGTGATACTTCATGGTGTTTAAAAGTCCATGGCCAAGGTGTTTAAAAGTCCTTGGGGTCAAGGTGTTTAAAAGTCCTTGAGGTGATCTAATTCATGGTGTTTAAAAGTCCATGGCCAAGGTGTTTAAAAGTCCTTGGGACCAAGGTGTTTAAAAGTCCTTGGGAAGTTGATGAACTTGTTTTAAGAAATGAAATGTATCACTTGAGCCAATATGACATGTTAAGTATATTATGAAGCATGAGATGCTTGTTTTTAATGTTTATGTTGAAGCATGAAATTGCTTGTTTTAAGTAGGGTTTTGAGCATGAGCAAATGTGGATTTGAAGCATGTTTTGTAAATGTTTTAAGTTGCATTATTGGATGGTTTTTAAGAGCATTCCTCACTAAGCTTTTGCTTACGCTCTCTTCGTTTTCCTTAATTCAATAATGCAGAGCATTAGAGACCTTTTGAGGGCAGCAAGAAGGGCAAGAATTCAAGTGCAAGTAAAGCTCAATGTATGGAAGGTTTTTGTTAAACATTTTAGCTTTTGGGTGATTTGGCAATGGGGAAACAATGTGTATGTTTTGGGAGGTGTTTTGTACTCCCTAAGTATGTTTCTTGATGTTAAGATTGTTGGTCTTTGGATTGGATCTTTATAAGCTTGTTTTGGAAGTTTATGCTTGAGTGGCTAACTTGTGTAGGAAGAATGCCTATAGATTTGGGGCTTTTTGCATAAGATGATGTTTGGTTGAATTGATGATGCTAATATGTTATATGTATGTTGAATAGCATGCTGGTAAAGTTTGGTGACATTCGGAGCATGATTGGTTGTGTAATTGCATGTTTGAGCATGCATTTTTAGTCAATCTGTGCAGGGTGTTTCGGAACAGCACCTACCGTTTCGGAACGGGTGTCTTAATTGTGCCCAGGCGTCCGAAACGGGAGGGGCCGTTCCGAAACGGAAAGGCCACTGCCAGACCTCCGTTTCGAAACGGGCTATGCCTGTTTCGGAACGGCCCCGCGTTTCGAAACGGGCTATGCCAGTTTCGGAACGGGTGACCGTTGGGGGCTGACATTGGCAGTTATATGTTTTGAAATGTTTGCGTTTTGGTCCTGAAACTTGTTTGTGCAATTGTATGAGTTTGGGAAGTCCTTTTGAGCTGAAATTTTGCAGAGAAGCATGAAACATGATTAATTTCAAGTTGGTAACTTCGAATTGGGTTAAGTCCTTATAATTATCAGAATTTACAATTTGGTCCCTAAAGTTGTATCTTGTTCAATTGGGTCCCTGTTTGATCTCTGATGTTTGTGATCTTTTGGTATGATGTTTGTGTGATCACAGTTAGGCCTTATATGCATCTAGACAAGTTTTAAAAAGAAAAAAAAAGGGTCGTTAATCAAGGTTGACTTTCGGGTTGGCTTTGGTTTTCCCCGTGTGACTTTCTTAATTCGGGTCAACCGTCTAGGCCGGGTTAAGGGGGTTACATTTGGTGGTATCAGAGCTGAGTTCTCGAGTAATTGGGAATGTTTGTATGCATGATTGAAGTATGTATGCTATGAATGCTTGTTGTTTGAAAGCATGTTCAGTAGTTTGAAATGTTGATGCAGTTGAGTTGTATGCTCTGATGTTGCATGTTGAGGGTACCCATTTCCAAACAAAAGCTAAAGGAAAGATGTTGTTTTGAAATGAAATTGAGCTTGAATACTTGGATTGCTTACCTTGCTGGGCCTGACTTTGTTTTATTTGTGTTATGATTGCATGGTAAAAGTATGGCACCACGTAGAGAGTTAAGAGGTAATGCGAGAGCTACGGCTCCTAACGAGAATGAGAATGAAGAGCACACTGGTAGTGCTGTGTTACCCCCTCCTCCGCCTGGTGGTGGTGCTGGAGGTGCGAGAGCTGAAGCTGCAGCTGGTGCTGGTGCTGGAGCTGCTGGACCAGAGGTTGGTCAGGGGCAAGCTATGCCTGATATGTCTGTTTTGGTACAAGCTATTGCGGGTGCTTTTCGAGCAGCAGTAGCTGGAGCTCAGGGAGCTGGGCATCAGGGAGATGCTGGAGTCAGATTGCCTTTGGAGCGTCTGCGCAGTCTTGGAGGGACTGAGTTTAGAGGTTTGTCAGCTGAGAGTTCTGAGGCTTGGCTGGAAAGTACCAAGCGTATCTTGGGTCAGATGAGTTGCACGGATGTGCAAAAGCTGGGCTGTGTTGTGTCCTTGCTGCAGGACGATGCTTATACATGGTGGACGACTACCATTTCTGGAATGGCTGAAGCTGATGTTACCTGGACATTCTTTCAGAATGTGTTTAAAAGAAGATATCTGGGAGTGAGATATCTGGATGACAAAAAGCGGGAATTCATGTCTCTTACCCAAGGGAGCATGAGTGTAGCTGAGTACGAGGTACAGTTTGTACGGCTCAGTCAGTATGCACCGGAGCTGATACCTGATGAGAGGGCTAGGTGCGAGAGGTTTCGTTACGGTCTTGTGATGGATGTTAAGATGTATGTGCTGGCCACTGAATATGATGATTTTGATGTTTTGGTGGGCCGAGCCAAAGACATTGAGACGAATTTGGGTTTGTCCGCTAGAGGTGCTGGAGCAAGTGCTGGGAAGAGGTCAGCTGAGTTTAGTTCCGGTGGTGGACGGAACAAGAGGGGACGAGATCAGAAGTATCAGTCCTCAGCCAGGAGAGGTGGTGGTGTGCTTGCTAGGGTTGGCGGTGCTAGAGCTGATCCTAGTGCTTGTTGGATCTGTGGTTCCCGTGGTCACTTAAAGCGTGACTGTCCTCGTGCTGAGAGAGTGGCACAAGCTCTTGTTGCAACAGCTGGTAATGCTGGGAATGGATGCTGGAATTGTGGTTCTGCGGACCACTTGAGGCGAGATTGTCCGAGGATGGCTGGTGAGCAGGTGCGTGCTCCTGTTGTTGCTGCACCACAGAGAGGTCGTGGGCGCGGCCGTGGTAATTTCCAGAGGAGAGAGGAAGGTGGCCGAGGGGTAGCTCATGTTGTAGCTATTCAGCCTGAAGGTGGAGGCCAAGCGAGGGTGTATGCTCAGAGAGAGGGCAGGAATGATGCAGATGTGATTGCAGGTACCTTTACTTTGCAGTCCTTGTCATTGCTTTCTTTGATTGATTCTGGATCTACGCATTCATATATTCTTCGTGAGCATGCTGAATTGCTTGGTTTGCCTGTTGAGTCTTTGGATGTTGGTGTTCGGGTCACTAGTTCTTTTGGTGAGACTGTTGTGACTCGAAAGTTGTATAGAAGGTGCCCTTTGGTTGTTCAAGAGCATGTCTTCCATGTTGATCTTATGGAGTTGCCCTTCTATGGTTTTGATGTGATCCTTGGTATGGATTGGCTTGCTGAGCATCGTGCTGTTGTGGATTGTGAGAATAAGCGTGTTTCGCTTAAGCTTGCGGATGATTATGAAGTTGTGGTGGTTGGTGAGAATGTGAAGTTTCTTGCCAATGTGGTATCTTCTTTGGAGGCGAGCAGGATGCTGAGGCAAGGTTGCGAAGCCTATCTAGCTTTTGTGATGAATCCTAGCTCTAAGGAGTTGAGGGTGCAAGATATCAGGGTTGTAAAGGAGTTTCTTGGTGTTTTTCCTGAGGAGTTGCCTGGTTTACCTCATAACCGCGAGGTGGAGTTTGGAATTGAGCTGTATGAGAATACAACTCCTGTGTCCATTACTCCCTATAGAATGGCACCTAAGGAGCTGAAGGAGCTGAAGACGCAGTTGCAAGAGTTGCTTGATCGTGGTTTCATCCGGCCGAGTGTGTCACCTTGGGGAGCACCGGTCTTGTTTGTGAAGAAGAAGGATGGCACTATGAGAATGTGCATTGATTACCGTCAGCTGAACAAGTTGACTATCAAGAATCGGTATCCTTTGCCGAGGATCGATGATCTCTTTGATCAATTTCGGGGAGCTGCTGTGTTCTCTAAGATTGACTTGAGGTCAGGGTATTATCAGTTGAAGGTGAAAGATGTGGATGTGCCTAAGACAGCTTTCAGGACAAGGTATGGGCATTATGAGTTTCTTGTGATGCCGTTTGGGTTGACAAATGCTCCTGCTGCTTTCATGGACATGATGAATCGTGTGTTTCATGAATACCTGGACAAGTTTGTCGTGGTGTTCATTGATGATATCCTCGTGTACTCGCGTACTGAGGAGGAGCATGAAGAGCATTTGAGGATTGTTTTGCAAGCTTTGTTGGAGAATCAGCTTTATGCTAAGCTGAGCAAGTGTGAGTTCTGGTTAAGAGAGGTGGTTTTTCTTGGGCATGTGGTCTCAGCTGAGGGGATTCGTGTTGATCCTCAGAAGATTGAGGCGGTGATGAATTGGAAAGTTCCTAAGTCTGTTCATGAGATTCGTAGTTTCCTTGGTTTGGCGGGATACTACCGAAGGTTTGTGGATGGGTTTTCCAAGATTGCTGCTCCTTTGACGAAGCTGTTGCAGAAGGATGTTAAGTATGAGTGGACAGAAGCGAGACAGCAGGCTTTTGAGAAGTTGAAGGCGGCTTTGACGCAAGCTCCTATCTTGATTCAGCCTGAATTAGGGAGAGAGTTTGTGGTTTACAGTGATGCATCCTATGTTGGTTTGGGGTGTGTGCTAATGCAGGAGGGTAAGGTGGTGGCTTATGCATCGCGGCAGTTGAAAGTGCATGAGCGCAATTACCCTACGCATGATATTGAGCTGGCTGCAGTGGTTTTTGCTCTGAAGATCTGGAGGCATTATCTGTATGGTGAGAAGTGTACTGTGTACACAGATCACAAGAGTTTGAGGTATCTGATGTCTCAGAAGGAGTTGAATCTTAGGCAGCGGCGTTGGTTGGAGTTTCTCAAGGATTATGATCTAACGATTGAGTATCATCCTGGAAAAGCTAATGTTGTTGCTGATGCCTTGAGTAGGAAGGTAGCTGTTGAGTTGAGAGCCATGTTTGCTAGCTTGAGCATATCGCGAGATGGTGGTCTTGTGGCTGAGTTACAAGTGAAGCCATCTTTGGTTCAGTTGATCAAGGATAAGCAGTTGTTGGATGATTCCTTGGTGTCTCATGTTCAGGATATCGCGGAGGGTAGACCTTCGGATTTCTGTTTCAATGATGATGGTGTGCTGTGTTTTGGGAGTCGGATAGTAGTGCCCAATGATGCTGAGTTGAGGCGTGCTATTCTGACTGAAGGTCATAGTAGTCCTTTTGCTATGCACCCTGGTAGTACTAAGATGTATCGTGATCTTTGTGATGAGTACTATTGGGTGGGTTTGAAGAAGGACGTTGCGGAGTTCGTGAGCAAGTGTTTGGTGTGTCAGCGAGTTAAGGCTGAGCATCAGTTTCCTTCTGGTTTGTTGCAACCGTTGAAAATCCCTGAATGGAAGTGGGAGAGGGTTACCATGGATTTTGTATCTGGTTTGCCTTTGTCTCCATCGAAGAAGAATTCGGTCTGGGTGATTGTGGATCGCCTGACGAAGTGTGCGCATTTCTTGCCTGTGCATACTACGTTTTCTTTGGATAAGCTGGCAGAGCTGTACATTGCTGAGATTGTGAGGCTGCATGGTGTGCCTAAGTCGATTGTGTCGGATAGAGATCCGAGGTTCACATCGCGTTTTTGGCAGTGTTTGCATCAAGCTCTGGGTACAAGGTTGCATTTCAGTACATCCTATCATCCTCAGTCGGATGGTCAGTCTGAGCAAGTTATCCAGATTTTGGAGGATATGTTGAGGTGCTGCGTGATTGAGTTCCAAGGTTCTTGGGAGAAGCATCTGCCTTTGGTTGAGTTTGCTTATAACAATAGTTATCAGGCGAGCATACAGATGGCACCTTATGAGGCTTTGTACGGGAGGAAGTGTAGGACTCCTCTTTGTTGGGCTGAAACTGGTCAAAAGTTGGTTTCGATGCCGGCTTTGTTGAAAGGGACCACAGAGAAGGTAAAGCTCATTTGTGAGCGGTTAAAGGCTGCTTCTGATCGGCAGAAGTCTTACGCGGATTTGAAGCGTAAGGAGATAGAGTATGCGGTGGGTGACCGTGTGTTCTTGAAGGTTTCGCCTTGGAAGAAGGTGATGCGGTTTGGCCGGAAGGGCAAGTTGAGCCCTAGATACATTGGACCATATGAGGTGGTTGAGCGTGTGGGTCCTGTTGCGTATCGGTTGAGGTTACCTCAGGAGTTGGAGAAGATTCATGATGTGTTTCATGTCTCTATGCTCCGGAAGTATAGATCTGATCCTTCGCATGTGATGCCTGCGGAGGAAGTGGAATTGAATCCGGATTTGACCTATGATGAGGAACCGGTGAAGGTTCTGGATTCGGATAGCAAGGTTCTTCGTGGCAAGACCATTGAGTTGGTGAAGGTGCTGTGGAAGCATCGCGGTGTTGAGGAAGCCACGTGGGAGCGAAAGGAGGACATGCTGAAGCAGTTTCCTTATCTCTTTCCTTCAGGTAAATTTCGAGGACGAAATTTCTTAAGGGGGGGAGAGTTGTAACGCCCCGGTTTTGGGCTTAGAAGTTTTGGGCGTTGACCGGTTTGGTCAAAGTCCTGTTCGAATCTTAAGAGGTGAAATTAGGAAAGCCTAGTTCGGGTTGCATTAAAAATATGGAAAAATGTTCTAAAATCATCTTTTAATATAATTAAGTGAATTGTGAAATCAATTTTGAAAAATGGGTTTTGGAAGTATGACATTTTGACTAGTGACCAAAATGTAATTTTTGAAAGTTTTGTGACTATTTTATAAAGAGTTGAAACTTTGAATCTTTAAGGGGCTATTAATCCAAAGGTGATTTCTCCAGATTTTTCTAAGATATTTAGAGTTTTAATTCTGATTTTAAAGTGAATCAAAAGGAGGGAAAAACTCATTTGACAATTTTCTCAACTAACTTCCAATTTTCTTCTCTTTTTCTCTCAAACCAAACACACCATTTCCAGAGATTTGATTCTGTTTTTCTCACTTAAATCTCTCCTTTTAACTCTCATTTGATTCCTAATCAACATATCTTCAAAACCTCTTCAATTGCTTCTTGATTCTACAAGGATTTTCATTCCAAAAAGTGGAGAAACACAAGTTTGGAGGTAAGAACGTCCTTCTCCTCTAAACTACCAGTTCTTTACTGAAATTCCCAAGTTCTCAACTCTTAATTGATGTTTAATTAAAGGCTTTTGAGTTTGGAATTGGATCTTGGCTTATAATGCAAGATTTGATGATTTTTCGTGATTTTCGTTAGATCTGATTGATCTGTGATTTGAGATGTGTTTTTGATGTTAAATGAACTCTAAATTGATAAGGAAATGAGTTTTGATTAATGCAATCCCGGATAGGTTGAGTTTCCTAAGTTTAGCTTATGTTTCTTGGATGTTTTTGTGGTGATCTTGTGGATCTGTTGTTGCTGGAGGTATAAGGATGTTTGTAGGTTGTTTTTAGGTGTTAAATGGTGTTGATGGATGTTAGGTTTTGCTGGTTTATGGCTGGGCTTTGTTGAGAAGTGGTTTTGATGCAATTTCGGTTGTGTTTGGTGGCCGAAATTGGAGTATGAATGAGAGCAGCGAGTTTGAGTGCTTTCATTGAAGCTTTTGATGCATGATGATGCATTAAATCTCTACTTTAATGTGTTTAATCAGGGGAGGCATCTTTGGATCCAAGGGTTGTTGATCCGGAAGCTTGAATTCGTGCTTCGGCAAGTGGCGAAGTGAAATCGGTGAGTGAAATTGGGTTTTCGGCTTTGAAACCAATGTCTTGGGAGCTTAGTTTAAGTCTAAACAACTTTGCTAAGCTCGAGCGTAAGTTTTCGGAATTTCTCTCTAGTGGTGGCCATGATTTTGTTGTGATGCAAAATGATTATTTGCATGTTTTACATACTGTTTTGGAAGCATGTTTTAGCATGGTTTTTGCTGATGATGTAAGCCATATGTTGAAGGTAACTCTAGGTAGGAGTTCCTTGCTTTTGTACATTGAAATGATGTGGTTTAATGCTTTTAAATGCATGATGAATATGGCTTGGTTTTATGCTTTAAAACAGTGATGTAAGTGATGAAAATGATGTATATTGGCAAGTGAGGTTTTAAAATGTTAAGGTCACTAAGGTGGTTAAAAGTCCTTGAGTGAGCCTTGTTACTTATGAACATCAAGGTGGTTAAAAGTCCTTGGATGGTTCATGTTGTGGACACTAAGGTGGTTAAAAGTCCTTAGGTGATCCTTTTCTATGGTGTTTAAAAGTCCATAGGCCAAGGTGTTTAAAAGTCCTTGGGATCAAGGTGTTTAAAAGTCCTTGATGTGATACTTCATGGTGTTTAAAAGTCCATGGCCAAGGTGTTTAAAAGTCCTTGGGGTCAAGGTGTTTAAAAGTCCTTGAGGTGATCTAATTCATGGTGTTTAAAAGTCCATGGCCAAGGTGTTTAAAAGTCCTTGGGACCAAGGTGTTTAAAAGTCCTTGGGAAGTTGATGAACTTGTTTTAAGAAATGAAATGTATCACTTGAGCCAATATGACATGTTAAGTATATTATGAAGCATGAGATGCTTGTTTTTAATGTTTATGTTGAAGCATGAAATTGCTTGTTTTAAGTAGGGTTTTGAGCATGAGCAAATATGGATTTGAAGCATGTTTTGTAAATGTTTTAAGTTGCATTATTGGATGGTTTTTAAGAGCATTCCTCATTAAGCTTTTGCTTACGCTCTCTTCGTTTTCCTTAATTCAATAATGCAGAGCATTAGAGACCTTTTGAGGGCAGCAAGAAGGGCAAGAATTCAAGTGCAAGTAAAGCTCAATGTATGGAAGGTTTTTGTTAAACATTTTAGCTTTTGGGTGATTTGGCAATGGGGAAACAATGTGTATGTTTTGGGAGGTGTTTTGTACTCCCTAAGTATGTTTCTTGATGTTAAGATTGTTGGTCTTTGGATTGGATCTTTATAAGCTTGTTTTGGAAGTTTATGCTTGAGTGGCTAACTTGTGTAGGAAGCATGCCTATAGATTTGGGGCTTTTTGCATAAGATGATGTTTGGTTGAATTGATGATGCTAATATGTTATATTTATGTTGAATAGCATGCTGGTAAAGTTTGGTGACATTCGGAGCATGATTGGTTGTGTAATTGCATGTTTGAGCATGCATTTTTAGTCAATCTGTGCAGGGTGTTTCGGAACAGCACCTACCGTTTCGGAACGGGTGCCTTAATTGTGCCCAGGCGTCCGAAACGGGAGGGGCCGTTCCGAAACGGAAAGGCCACTGCCAGACCTCCGTTTCGAAACGGGCTATGCCTGTTTCGGAACGGCCCCGCGTTTCGAAATGGGCTATGCCTGTTTCGGAACGGGTGACCGTTGGGGGCTGACATTGGCAGTTATATGTTTTGAAATGTTTGCGTTTTGGTCCTGAAACTTGTTTGTGCAATTGTATGAGTTTGGGAAGTCCTTTTGAGCTGAAATTTTGCAGAGAAGCATGAAACATGATTAATTTCAAGTTGGTAACTTCGAATTGGGTTAAGTCCTTATAATTATCAGAATTTACAATTTGGTCCCTAAAGTTGTATCTTGTTCAATTGGGTCCCTGTTTGATCTCTGATGTTTGTGATCTTTTGGTATGATGTTTGTGTGATCACAGTTAGGCCTTATATGCATCTAGACAAGTTTTAAAAAGAAAAAAAAGGGTCGTTAATCAAGGTTGACTTTCGGGTTGACTTTGGTTTTCCCCCGTGTGACTTTCTTAATTCGGGTCAACCGTCTAGGCCGGGTTAAGGGGGTTACACAACGCCCTTATCAAAAGAAAAGTTAGCGTGAACTATAAGGAACTGTTAGTGAAAGGATTTATTGATCTAGGAGGTAGGAATCGGAAACAAAGAGCTGAAACCTTGATGAAAGATCATGATGTTTCCAAAAAAACGTGTACCTTCACAAACAGTCATGATGTTACCAACCAACACCACGAGGAGGTTGAAGGGATTAACGCCCTTACCAAAGGGTGTGATGATTCCAATCATTGCAAAGAAGAACCTCAAAGGGCATGTGCCTATTCGAAACATGATATGATTAGGAAGTATCCCTTGACACTACCTATGATCGATGTTGTTTTTGCTAACCAAAGGCCAAAAGATGTTTCTTTCTTTGTTTTGCAGATTTATCCTAAGGAAAGCATTCCGTTAAAGGGAGAAGATGAAAATTCAGACACCCCAACAGCAAGAGAATGTCAAAAAAACAAGACCATTCGATTTGAGGACAAATTGCTCAAAAGAAGGAGGAGATGATGTGTGCACGTTTCTACTCACATTCACTATGCTTTCATCTTTTTATCAAGCATGAAAGAAGAGGGAGTTCTTCCTTACTTCATTATCTATTTGCTTATTTCTGCATTATATAATATGCTTGGATTATCATATGTTATCATTCATTTTTATATCATATGATATTCATGCATTACATAAACCACATCTTTACCTTAATTTCAGCTCATTAGTTCATTTTAGCTTATTTTACTTAAAAACATTTGAACTTGATACGAACACGGCCCCGTATACGCGAACGTTGAGCTTGTGGAAGCAAATAAGGATATTGGCGCAAATGTTGGATCGGTGAAAAGATGGCTGAAGATAGGCGATGACGATGGAGATGGAAGATAAATGGATAAATTGTCCTCAGCACCCTCTTGATCGTAATTAACCAAGCAAGCAACCTCAAGCGGCTCTAACCCACCCTCCTAGACGCAGTTACCTAGGCAAGCAGGAGTGTGAAGATCAACAACAAATTCTGACGAACTTGAAGAATCGCTTCTAAAATAAAGAACAAAAGTTATACTTCTTGCAAGTCTGAACTCAAAAGAGAACTTTTTTAATCATTCAAATCTTAATTACAATGTGGTTGAAGCCTCCTTATATAATCCTTGGAGAAGTTCTAATCCTAGAAAACTTAGGAAATTAAATACAATAAATAAATGCTGAAATCTAATCTCCTAATTACATAAGTAACATCTAATAATAAATAAATATTAAAAATAAAATCCTAATTAAATAAATCTGATCCTAATAGATATTGCAGAATCCTATATTGATTTAAATTACAAATAATTAAATAAAATAATGAAAATTCGTAATTATCCAAAAATCTCGTATTAATCCCGTATAAGAATTTATGCATGCACTTTCTTTGCTAAAATAGACATATCTTGAGTTCCAGATGTCTGATTGAGGCGTTTCGATATCCATTGAAAAGATAATTGATAGCCGGACAAGTTTTAAGTAGACATGTTGACCCAAATATGCCTGGATCCCATCCAAAAAGGGATCGCAAGTTGACTGACGTTTCTGACTTGCAAAACAATTTTAACTTCTTTTCCAAGATGATTAGTTTCACCCCTCTCACGTATGTATCATTCCCCCACTCCTCAAAAAGATTCGCCCTCGAATCTAAACCGGTTAATGGAGAAATTTCATCCAAGTACTAGGAAAGAGAAGATGTCATGAAGGATCCTTGTGCATAGTCTCTTTTTGCAATGTAATTTACAAGTTCCTTCTCATTGAGATCATCACTAATTTTCTTTCGGTTGCAAAGTGTCTCATTCTCATCTTCAAAATTGTTATTAATGCTATAAGAGGAATAAGCATAAATAGAATTTTGAAAACAATCAATGATACCTTTTGATTGTAGCGTACCTTCGTTGGTGTTTGTCGTTTGATGATCATCTTGAATTGGAATAGTAGGTATGTCACTAGAAACAAACACACTACTTACAATTTCTTCCTCATCAATACGCAGGGTTAAACTCTCGATGGTATCACCTTCTTCATGTTCTTTAGGAGAACAAATTTTTTATCATGTTCTGAATCACATATTTCATTATCATTAGAAGACATGATTTCAGACAACATATCTCTCAAAAAATTTTCTTCAAAATAAGACTTATCTTGACAATCATACCCGGAATGATCTAGTCGACAATAATAATGACATCGAGTCCCCAAAAGAGTAAAGTTCAATACGTTGCTCAATAACATCCTCAAGAACGATCTGTCTCTGATACCAAATGATACGAACACAGCCCCGTATACGCGAATGTTGAGCTTGTGGAAGCGAATAAGGATATTGGTGCGAATGTTGGATCGGTGAAAAGATGGCTGAAGATAGGCGATGACGATGGAGATGGAAGATAAATGGATAAATTGTCCTCGGCACCCTCTTGATCGTAATTAACCAAGCAAGCAACCTCAAGCGGCTCTAACCCACCCTCCTAGACACAGTTACCTAGGCAAGCAGGAGTGTGAAGATCAACAACAAATTCTGACGAACTTGAAGAATCGCTTCTAAAATAAAGGACACAAGTTATACTTCTTGCAAGTCTGAACTCAAAAGAGAACTTTTTTAATCATTCAAATCTTAATTACAATGTGGTTGAAGCCTCCTTATATAAGCCTTGAAGAAGTTCTAATCCTAGTAAACTTGGGAAATTAAATACAATAAATAAATGCTGAAATCTAATCTCCTAATTACATAAGTAACTTCTAATAATAAATAAATATTAAAAATAAAATCCTAATTAAATAAATCTGATCCTAATAGATATTGTTGAATCCTATATTGATTTAAATTAAAAATAATTAAATAAAATCATGAAAATTCGTAATTATCCAAAAATCTCGTATTAATGTCGTATAGGAATTTCTGCATGCACTATCTTTGCTAAAATAGACATATCTTGAGTTCCAGATGTCCGATTGAGGCGTTTCAAGATCTGTTGGAAAGATAATTGATAGCGGACAAGTTGTAAGAAGTTATGTCGACCCAAATATGCCTGGATCCCATCCAAAAAGGGGTCACAAGTTGACTGACGTTTCTGACTTGTAAAACAGTTTTAACTTCTTTTCCAAGATGATTAGTTTCACCCCTCTCATGCATGTATCAGAACTTATATTATTTTATTTGGTTTTCTTTGTAGGACATGTTAGACACAGCTCAAGGGACTAGTGGCCAGTTCAGTTTCGGCTCAAAGGCTTCCTATGAGCTTAAAACAGCTCATTGTTGATTTGCATCCTTGCAAGATTTATTTCAGCACCAAAACACTCCTATGGTTCAAGGGCAGCTCAAGGACACTATTGGATCAGCTCACTTAGCTAGAAGAAGCTCCATTCAGCTTAAATCATCACTCAACTTTAGATAGCTAAAAAAGCTAGCTCACTCAGCTCGATACAGCTCAACCTCAGCTCAATCAGTTCCCAAGGTTACTACTGTTGGTATGTCTAGTGCATTTAAATTCTTTCCAGAAATTCAGCAACCTTATATACCATGGTTTGACGTTCCTTTCCATTGTGCTATTGAATTTTCATTTTTATATGCTGATTTCTTTGGTTTTACATTGGATTGTGAACAACCTTGTGTTATGATTCTGGATGATCATCGAGATTCTTGTTGTTCTTTGGAGTTGCCTTTATATGTCATTGTTTGCAGGATTACGAATGTGCAACGAGCATTGTCTGACTTAATGTTGTGCATTATTCAGAAAGGTACAAGAAAAAAGGCATTTCCATTTGTGTTCTTTGTAAAAGAACTTGGTTTGAGAGGATGGCATATGTGCCGAGCAAGACGACTGAAGAAGTTCCCTGCCAAGCGAAAGTTGAAATTGTTCCCTTTTGTAATGAGGCTTGATTTGGGGACAAATCGCATTAAAGAAAGGGGGATGATGTGAGCACGTTTATGCCACCCAACTATGCAACTTCAAACTTTTAGGGAAGTTTGCTTTTTCACTTGTTACGTACTGATGTGTAACATTTTTTATGATATCTTATTTATATTAGTGTGTTTACTATGTATATAGTATGTTTGGTGTATTTTGAATAAGTTTGATATAACTTATGTTGTGTTTATATTTATTTGTGTGTTAACAAATAAGTGTGCATTTGTCTACAACTTGTATTATTGTTTCCATTAAGTTTACAATACTTTGATAGAAGTTTGTTTCCTTTTGACGTAGGTACGTAGGAGGACACTAGCTCAAGTGATCATATGTAGCTCAACTCCAGCTCAAGTGAGTGTATGCAGCTCGGTCCCAGCTCATGAGAGTGTAACCAGCTCACTTTCAGCTCATCACACTTACAGCTAGTTCGTTTCAGCTCAGCTCAAATTTAGCTCCACTAGCTCAACTTCAGCTAACAAGTCCAGAAGTAGCTGAATTGCGTCCTACAAGTCGGGGAGTGTGCCAGTGCACGTATGGTAGCCTAGGTGGCCTTCGAGCATGTGACCAGCGTCTATTTGCATGTACCATACAAGAATCAGCCTAAGGAAACACATGTGCCGCCAAGTATACGTGACCCGCTTTTCTTTTAATTCCCCTTCATGCACGGCACGTGGAAATTCATTTGCTTTCACAAATAAAATCACATGCAGCCGAGATATGCTTTTATTCACATGTGCGGACAGAATTCAATTTCAAGCAAAAAAATGAAGCACATGCGCACCATTTCGGTTTTGTGGCTTTGAAATTAAAAGCCATACATATATTATCACGTGTTTTATCCACACAAGCAGCCAACCATTCTAGTTTGAGCGGCAGAAGGGATAAGAAGAAGTGGTTCACTTTGAAATTCAAAATAGTTGCACATTAAACATGTGCTCTTTCAAGTTGGCGCACATCATTTGAAATTGCATGGCTGAAATGCATTTCCGCCAAGAAGAGAAGTTTATATTTCAAATTCAAAATTGTTTCTTTAATTTTCAGCCATACATTTAATTTCAGCAGCCCCTCTCTTGTATGCTATACATATGTAATCTGAATTCATTTGTAAGGGTAGATAGTTTATGAATAAAATTTTTTTGTGAGATTATTCTCTCAATTTCGGTTTTTCACCGAACTTTCTTTGGCATTTCAGACGTTGTTTGTTGTGTCAAAATTTTACTTGATACTTCGGGTTCCTAGATCGCTATCTAGTGGGTCCAAGTCCTTTGACGTTAGACAGATTCAATTCGGGTTTGCTCAGTAGATTGTGCAGGTTCTTTCGAGTTTAACGTTGCCGAATTTCCGCTGAATTTCCAGCAACATTTCTGCCATTTTTGGGGCACCGAAACAGCCATGAACTCCCTTTGAAGAATTCGTCTTCTTCGTCGTCCAAATATGTCCCGAAATTTCTACACCTTTTTTCTTTGTTTCTTTTTATTTTTCTTGTTATTTTGATCCTAAAACAATGTCCATATTTGTTTTTATTGCAGAGATATGCTTGCTACTATCCTAGATCCGTTACAGACAAGGAACGTTGTTAAACTAATCTGGAAATTCAGTTTTGTTTATGGATGATGGAGATGGCGTGAAGTTGAAGATGGAGATGGCTTGATGGTTTTGTCCTCAGCTTCCTCTTAGACGAAATTACCTAAGCAAGCAACCTCAAGCGACTCTAACCCACCCTCATAGACGCAATTACCTAGGCAAGCAGGAGTGTGAAGATGATCTCCCTCACAAGAACTCGTCGAACTTATGTTGAAGAAGACTTCTAAGGCACAAGTAATCAGCACTTGCAAAAACAAACTCACTAAATATTTCATTAATCAAAGAAAATCTGAATAATCTGCTTCACAATGATGGAGGCTTCATCCTTTTATAGGTGAAGGATAGCCAAAGTAATTTAACTTCTACTAAAACTAGGAAACCCTAATTTCATTAAAAAAATAAAAACAGCATTTAAACTCCTTGTGCTTGGGCTGCAAGTGATAAGCTGATAAGTGCAAGTGATAAGCTGATAAGAGCTGCTTGGGAGAAGGTTGGTTGGTTCCTAAAGTATATAAAACCCTAAAAACATAATTTAGATGTTAATAATTAAGTTGGGCTAAGTCTAATTCGTCCAAAAGCTTTATATTATAGCTTTTGGGCTGAATTTTACAAAATCTCGTAATAATCCCGTATCCAGTTTTCTGCATGTGCAGTCTTCAGTAAAATCCGTATATCTTGAGTTCCTGATGTCTGATTGATGTGTTTCAAGATGCGTTGGAAAGGCAACTGAATGACGGTCAAATTGTTAGAAGACAACTCTGCCTAGAAATTTCTGGATCCCATCCAAAATGTCGTCTCAAGTTGGCTGACTTTCCAGACTTCACAAACAGATTCAGCTTCTTGTCCAATATGCATTGTTGTAGCCCTCCCATGCATATTCCCCCTCTCCTCAAAGGGATTCATCCTCGAATCAGAAATAGTAAAAGAAGGATGTTTAACAATGGCAATCGAAAAGGAATCTTTGTCATAGGTGGAGTGATCCAATTGAGCTCCTCTCAATGGTTCAACAAAATCCTGGAATAAAATTCAAAGCAACTCGAAACAATGAAGTTATGGTTAGGTCGAAAAAATCTCTCTTTATCTTTTTCTTGCCTTTTTCATTTGGACATTGTTCGACTTTTACCTCATGTTTCTTTTCTCTCACCAAAATTGGGCCATTAATTTGACTTTTATTGCTCTCTACCTCTTGACTCTCGGTCTTTTTCAAATAAGATAACTCACATACCAATTCCTCTCACAAAAAATATCATCGAAATACAATTTCTGAAGAGGATGAAGTGTTTCTAACATAATGATAGGACGAAAATCAAATAAAGGGCTAGAATCACACTTACTTTCTTGGGAGGTTGTTGGTGAATCAAGAGAAGTCACTACTAAGCATGAAAGATTGTCTTGATTTATGGGTTCAAGTGTTTCTTCTTTCGAAACATCATCTTCTAAAAGTATTTGCTCATTATTGGGTAAGGTTAAACTCTCAGTAGTGACATCTTCCGCATGTTCTCGAGGATAACAAATTTCTTCGTCATCTTGTTTTCCTTGGTCTTTTTCGACATGACTCACCGATGGTTGTTCATTATCCTGTTGAACTAGCGATGATTCTTCTTCCTTCAGCGTCGTACTACTAGAGTCGAATAGTGCATTAGTAGGGCTGTGAAAAGATGAAGGTTGAGATGTACCTTTATCAAAAGAGGAGTATTTCTTATGACAAGTCTTGAATTCTTTTTGTTGGTAATGTTTGGGAACGAATCGCTCTCTCATTACCTTTTTAAGTTCAACCCATGTTCTTATTTTGGCTTCACCATTGAGACGCCTATCTCGTTGTAATAAACGCCACCATAGTACTGCATATTCCTCGGACTCTACGGCCACTAATGGAGCTTGATCTTCCTCGGGATATACGTAACAATCAAACAGGAAATCAACCCTAATTTCCCAATCACAATAACCATCAGGATCATACCTTCCTTGAAAAGAAGGTATTTTGAATTTTGGGATTGCCAAAGTGTGTGTGGTTCGCCTTGGTTCAGTTCGCCTTTCATCACAAAAATTGAACGAATGCCTCGGTTTGGTCAAGGAAGGCTTTCCTTGATAAGTAGAACTCAAAGAACATGTTGTTTTGCACGAGGCTTGTCTCTGTGAAACATCTTGGAACACTCAAATTTACAAAGGTGGAAAACAAAAGAAAGAAAACTAGGAATCTCATTAAACACTCCAAGAAAGAAATACTTAGCGAGGCAAGTAAGTCGATCTTGTACTCTTTAAAGACCTTCCTACCACAAGTCAACAAGTTATAATCGGAGTTTAATCCTAACAATGAGTCCTATTTGTACTAGGAGTCTAATGAAAGGTATGACACCAATTGAATTCTAGTTGTAAGGAGAAAGAAATGTATGCAACTTTTAATTTCCTACTAACACAAGAATCAAGAAAGTGTTAGATAATGTATAGAAGAAAATTAAAAGGTAAAACAAATGAAAACAAGTAGTTAAGAATGAAAGAAGATTAGAAAACCCAAAAAAACCATGAAATATGCAGCAACTTGATCCACTTTGTTCGAGGTGTTCCTGAAGTCAAAAAATTCTGAAATTTTTGTGGTGACTCCTACAATAGTTTAGATCTGATCTGGAAATTTTCAGCTCAAATTTCGTTTGTTTGATTTTTGCGAATTTTCCCCTTTTATTCGAATTTTTCACCCAAAACGCCAAAATTCTTGCCAAGAATCGTCGCAAATCTGATACCAAATGATAGAGTAGTGCAATTATGGATTTGGAAGTCTTCAATCAAGTTGTTGCAAGAACTAGGGGCTCTAGACTCAATCAATAAGATTAGGAGCAGATCTGAAAATTCAAGATAAAAGAGAATGGCTTTTCTTGAAAATTTCAGAACCAAGACTGAAAACTCAAAGAATCGAAGGTGAGAAGAAAGATAGGGAATAAATAATAAGTATTAAAACAAAAAGATTAAAAGGAGGATAGATAAAACAAATCTGGAAATTCGGTTTTGTTTATGGATGATGGAGATGGCGTGAAGTTGAAGATGGAGATGGCTTGATGGATTTGTGATGGTTTTGTCCTCGACACCCTCTTAGACCCAATTACCTAACCAAGCAACCTCAAGCGGCTCTAACCCACCCTCCTAGACGTAATTACCTAGGAAAGCAGGAGTGCGAAGATGATCTCCCTCACAAGAACTCGTCGAACTTATGTTGAAGAAGACTTCTAAGGCACAAGTAATCAGTACTTCCAAAAACAAACTCACTAAATATTTCATTAATCATATAAAATCTGAGTAATCTACTTTACAATGATGGAGGCTTCATCCTTTTATTGATGGAGGCTTCATCCTTTTATAGGTGAAGGATAGCCAAAGTAAGTTAACTTCTACTAAAACTAGGAAACCCTAATTTAATTAAAAAATAAAATAAAAACAGCAGGTTTGCCATTCAAACTTCTCTTGATGACAAGTGACTCTCCTGTCATGAATGTCTGTAAATCTTCATCACAATCATCCTTAACATCCACTGGTAAAGGATCATGTTCTTCGTCTTCAAAGTCAGACTCAATCTCTCCATTCTCACGCATCAGCATGGTTCTCCTATTAGGACATTGCTCGCAACATGCTCTCTGCCAAGGCACTTGAAGCATTGGATGTCCCTTGTTCGTTCCTTCATCACCACTTGCTTATTGCTCCCATTATCAGTAATGGGTGGCTTCGGTTTACTCGATTCTGCCTTCCCTTTAATCTGAAGCGGTGCTTGCGGTGCTTGCTTCCTGGAAGTGTTAGGAGTATATGATGGATGAGAAAAGACTTAAAAGGTATATTACCTCGGTTAGAAGACTTTCTACATTGTTGTCGCTCAATCTTTATCGCCATGTGCACCATGTCATCCACCTCGACATAATGCTGCAACTCAACAACGTTAGCAATTTCAGCATTCAAACCTGCAAGAAAATGTGCCATGGTTGCTTCTCGATCTTCCTTGATGTTTGCACACATCATGGACATCTCCATCTCCTTAAAGTAATCTTCAACACTTCGATTACCCTATTTCAAACCTTGTAATTTCTTATATAAATCACGATGGTAATGAGATGGAACAAACCATTTTCGCATTATTCGTTTCATTTCGTCCCATGTAGTCACTGGACCTTCACCTGTATGTCCCCGGCTAAGCAGTAACTGATCCCACCATATAAAGACATAGTCGACAAACTCCATTGCTGCTAAACGAAACTTCTTTTGTTCTGAGTAATTGTAACACTAAAAAATGTGTTCAACTTTGCTTTCCCAAGCTAAGTACGCATCAGGATCTGTACGTCCCTGAAAAGAAGGAATAGCAACCTTTATGTTAGTCAAATTGTCGTCTACCTGTTGCACACGTCCTTGCCTAGGAGTATGCTGTCTCGGTGACTGATCGACTTCATTATCGTTTAGTCCCTCATGGGTAGAATTGGATCATCCATCAATTTTATCCATTCTAGACTGTAATGGCTCCAATGAAATAGTCACCACTCGTTGCATCGTGCGTTCCAAGGCTTGCATCTAGAGATTCGGTGGCTACTGTCCCCCCGAATTATCATCAGAACCTGTCATTTTAAATAACAAAACAAACAACAAACAATAATAAAATAAAGTGAGTAAAATGGACCTCACTACACACAACAAAAGCCTCACAATGACGCTCCAAGGGAAAGGAAAGATTTTAACTCAAAGACACTCGTGTTTCACTCAAGATAATACTTTAAATGGCTCCTTTTGTCTATCCTTCTGTTCTCACACCACACAATTGCCTTTTTCCCACTCAATCCCTCGTAATCAGTTCTTTACTGAACTAAATTTGATCTTTCAGAACCTGTTTAATTGTGTCGGCTTTAAGGAAACAATGGTAACACAAGGAAGAAAACAAAGGCTGGAAATCAAACAAAAAGCTGAAAATTAAAAGAAAAGATGAAAAATAGAGAAAATGCGAAGAAAAGATCAACAACTGCTGCAAAGAAAGGCTTACAACAACTCTAACACATAACAATCAAAGAAAGTGTCGTTTTGGGTGATTTCAAGCATCTCATTGTTGCAGAACACAAGGGATTGCATTTTCTTCAATGTTTACACAAATCAAACACATTGCTTGCATATTTTGTCCTTTTTGAATATTCTGATTTTTTTTTCGAATTTTTACTTTGACTTTCTGTCATTTTGAATTTGATTTTTTTTTGAATTTTCGTTTTTTTTTGTTTTCTCTTTTTTGTGTTTTTGAGTTTTGCAGAAACTAATGAATTCAACCTAGGCTTTGATCCCAGCTCACCTCAGCTCACTTCACTTGTAGCTAGCTCATTCTAGCTCAGCTCTGTTCCAGTTAGCTCAACTTCAGCTGATAAGTCCAGAAGTAGCTGAAAAGTGTCCTACATGTCGGGGATTGTACCAGTGCACATGTGGCAGCCTAGGTGGCATCCAGTCATACGAAGCATCCACGTGGAAGCTTGACACATGTGTGTGCATGTGTGGTCGAACCAAACAGCCCCCTCTCTCCTATTGTGCGGAAAATTGCAAGATAAGGGCAAGAAGTTATTTGTTTGAATTTCAAACAAAAATGCACATGTTAAATGTGCAAAGCATGCTGCCAATGTTCAAATTGCATGGCTCCCATGCAATGCCGCCCAAAAGAGGTTTTAGTTGGTTGAAATTTTTAGTTTGAATTTTTAATTTGTAATTCAAATTCAACCACACAAGTGGCCTGATACAGACACGGCCCCGTATACGCGAACGTTGAGCTTGCAGAAGCGGATAAGGATATTGGCGCGAATGTTGGATCGGTGAAAAGATGGCTGAAGATAGGCGATGACGATGGGGATGGAAGATAAATGGATAAATTGTCCTCGGCACCCTCTTGATCGCAATTAACCAAGCAAGCAACCTCAAGCGGCTCTAACCCACCCTCCTAGACGCAGTTACCTAGGCAAGCAGGAGTGTGAAGATCAACAACAAATTCTGACGAACTTGAAGAATCACTTCTAAAATAAAGAACAGAAGTTATACTTCTTGCAAGTCTGAACTCAAAAGAGAACTTTATTTAATCATTCAAATCTTCAATTATAATGTGGTTGAAGCCTCCTTATATAAACCTTGAAGAAGTTCTAATCCTATTAAACTTAGGAAATTAAATACAATAAATAAATGCTGAAATCTAATCTCCTAATTACATAAGTAACTTCTAATAATAAATAAATATTAAAAATAAATCCTAATTAAATAAATCTGATCCTAATAGATATTTCAGAATCCTATATTGATTTAAATTACAAATAATCAAATAAATTCTTGAAAATCCGTAATTATCCTAAAATCTCGTATTAATCCCGTATAGAAATTTCTGCATGCGCTGTCTTTGCTAAAATAGATGTATCTTGAGTTTCAGATGTCCGATTGAGGCGTTTCAAGGTCCATTGGAAAGCTAATTGACAGCCGGACAAGGTTTAAGAAGACATGTCGACCTATAAATGCCTGGATCCCATCCAAAAAGGGGTCGCAAGTTGACTGACGTTTCTGACTTGCAAAACAGTTTTAACTTCTTTTCCAAGATGATTAGTTTCACCCCTCCCATGCATGTATCATTCCCCCACTCCTCAAAAAGATTCGCCCTCGAATCTAAACCAGTCAATGGAAGAAGTTCATCAAAGTACCAGGAAAGAGAAGATGTCTTGAAGAATCCTTGTGCATAGTCTCTTTTTGCAATGTAATTTACAATTTCCTTCTCATTGAGATCATCACTATTGTTCTTTTGGTTGCAAAGTGACTCATTCTCATCTTCAAAATTGTTATCAATGCTAGAAGAGAAATAAGCATAAATAGAATTTTGAAAACAATCAATGGTAACTTTTGATTGTAGCGTACCTTCGTCGGTGTTTGCCGTTTGATGGTCATCTTGAATCAGAATAGTAGATTTGTCACTAGAAACAAACACGCTACTTACAATTTCTTCTTCATCAGTAGGCAAGGTTAAACGCTCGATGGTATCGCCTTCCTCATGTTCTTTAGGAGAACAAATTTCTCCATCATGCTTTGAATCACAGATTTCAATATCATTAGAAGACATGAATTCAGACAACATATCTCTCAAAAAATTTTCTTGAAAATAAGACTTATCTGGACAATCATACCCTGAATGATCTAGTCGACAACAATAATGACATCGAGTCCCTAAAAGAGTAAAATTCAATACGTTGCTCAATGACATCCTCAAGAACGACCTAAATCCGATACCAAATAATACGGACACGGCCCCGTATACGCGAACGTTGAGCTTGCGGAACCGGATAAGGATATTGGCGCGAATGTTGGATCGGTGAAAAGATGGCTGAAGATAGGCGATGACGATGGGGATGGAAGATAAATGGATAAATTGCCCTCGGCACCCTCTTGATCGCAATTAACCAAGCAAGCAACCTCAAGCGGCTCTAACCCAACCTCCTAGACGCAGTTACCTAGGCAAGCAGGAGTGTGAAGATCAACAACAAATTCTGACGAACTTGAAGAATCACTTCTAAAATAAAGAACAGAAGTTATACTTCTTGCAAGTCTGAACTCAAAAGAGAACTTTATTTAATCATTCAAATCTTCAATTATAATGTGGTTGAAGCCTCCTTATATAAGTCTTGAAGAAGTTCTAATCCTATTAAACTTAGGAAATTAAATACAATAAATAAATGCTGAAATCTAATCTCCTAATTACATAAGTAACTTCTAATAATAAATAAATATTAAAAATAAAATCCTAATTAAATAAATCTGATCCTAATAGATATTTCAGAATCCTATATTGATTTAAATTTCAAATAATTAAATAAAATAATGAAAAATCGTAATTATCCAAAAATCTCGTATTAATCCCGTATAAGAATTTCTGCATGCGCTGTCTTTGCTAAAATAGACGTATCTTGAGTTACAGATGTCTGATTGAGGCGTTTCAAGATCCGTTGGAAAGCTAATTGACAGCCGGACAAGTTTTAAGAAGACATGTTGACCTATAAATGCCTGGATCCCATCCAAAAAGGGGTCGCAAGTTGACTGATGTTTCTGACTTGCAAAACAGTTTTAACTTCTTTTCCAAGATGATTAGTTTCACCCCTCCCATGCATGTACAAAAACAATGCAAGAATGGTTAGACTTTTTGAATGAAAAATTTATTTGTGAGTTTTCTCTCAAATTTGGTTCTTTTTAGAACTTCTTTGACATTTCAGACTTCGTTTTGTTGTGTCAAATTTCCTTGATACTTCGGGTTCCTAGATTGCTATCTAGAGGGTCCATGTTCGTTGACGTTGAACGTATTTGATTCGGGTTTGCATAACAGATTGTGCGAGTTCTTCGTTGTTCAAGTCTCCAACAAGTTTTTGCCATTTTTGAGCACTTAAGATGGCCATGGATGAACGTCGAAGCATTCATCTTCCTCCTCCTTCAAATATGCCCAAAAATTCCAGCAACTTTCTCACTTATTTCCTTTTGTTTTCTTTCTTCATTTCGTGTCATTTCAAAGTCTAAATCAACCTTCTTGTTTTGTTTCACTTGTAGGGAAATGCTTGCTTCAATCCTAGATTCGTATCACTCAAGGAACGTTGTTTCGACAAGCAACGCCCTTATCATATGGTATTAGAGCGAGGTTGGATTTTAGCATGTTATGTATTCAAAAAATCAAGAAAACAAGACAAAAGGACAAAAACTGAGTTCGAAAATTACAGAAGTCAAAGTCAAAGTTCGGAAAAACAAAATCTAGATTCGAAATTTTCAAAAGAAAGTGAAAACGAAAGTGTGCTGGTTCGTTGAAATGATGAAGGATGCTCAAGTTATGCCATGAAATGCTTGGAAATCAACCGAAACAAACTTATTCTTGTTTGTTCGGTGATAGGATCGTCGTAAGCATTTCTTTTGCAGTAAGTTGTTGAATTTTCTTTTGCATTGTCATCCTAATTCCTTCATTTCACGTGTTTTTAATTTTCCAGCCTTGTTATTTCATTTTCCAGCCCTAACTTTGTTTTAACCGTTTGTTTCTTTGACCTTATTACTTTCTTTGAAAGTTGACACAGTTAACAAGTCTCAAAGATCGAGTTAGTTCCTTAAAGAACTGATTGCCAGAGATCGAGTGGAAAAAGGCAATTGTGCGTGGTGAGAACAGAAGGGGAGACAAAAAGAGCCATTCAAGTTTTCTCCCGAGTGAAACACGAGTGTTGAGTGCAATTGTTGAGTGATTTTCTTTGGAGCTATTTGCGAGACTTTGTTGTGTGTGCAGTGAGGTCCATTTTATTTATTTTTCACTAACCTATATATATTGTGTTGTTTTGTTTGTTGTTTTTGTTATTTAAAATGAGAGGTTCTGATGATAATTTGGGTGGACAGCAACCACCTAATCTCCAGATGCAAGCCTTGGAACGTATGATGCAATGAGTGGTGACTACTGCATTGGAGCCATTACAGTCTAGAATGGATAGAATTGATGGAGGATCCAATTCTGCCCATGAAGGACTAAATGACAACGAAGTCAATCAGTTACCGAGACAGCATACTCTTAGGCAAGGACTAAACCACCGTGTGATGTACCAGTGCTGTTGGTACTAAAGAAAGACGGAACTTGGAGGATGTGTGTTGATTGTCGAGCAGTGAACCAGATTACAATCAAGTAACGACATCCCATTCCTCGACTGGATGACATGCTGGACGAGTTATGCGGAGCGACTATCTTCTCCGAAATTGATTTGAAGAGTGGATATCATCAGATTCGCATGAGAGAAGGCGACGAGTGGAAGTCAGCCTTCAAGAGGAAGCTAGGTTTGTATGAATGGTTAGTGATGCCTTTTTGTTTAACTAATGCACCTAGTACTTTTATGTGTTTGATGAATCATATTCTGCGATCTTTTATTGGCAAGTTTTGTGTTGTGTATTTTGATGATATTTTGATCTATAGCAAGACTTTGCAGGATCATGTAGAACATTTGAGAATTGTTTTGCAGACTTTGCGAGAAGAGAGATTGTTTGGTAACATGGAGAAATGTGTGTTTTGTACCGACAAACTTACATTTCTTGGTTACATTGTTAGTTCTCAGGGAGTTGAAGTCGATCTTGAGAAGATTAAGGCGATTCAAGAATGGCCACAACCGACATCGATTAGTCAGATTAGATTGTTTCATGGTTTAGCTAGTTTCTACCGTCGATTTGTTCCTAATTTTAGTTCTATTACCGCCCCCTTAACCGGGATTGTAAAGAAGAATTCAGTCTTCTCATGGGGTATAGAACAAGAGGACACCATTCTGAAAATAAAAGATTGTTTGACAAAAGCGCCTGTTTTAGCATTACCTAATTTTGATAACATGTTTGAAGTTGAATGTGATGCTTCTGGAGTTGGTATAGGTGTTGTTTTGTCATAGGAAAAGAGGACTGTTGCACATTTCAGTGAGAAACTTAGTGGAGCAACATTGTTGTCTATGACAAGGAGATGTATGCACTGATTTGGGCATTGGAGACTTGGCAGCATTATTTGTTGCCTAAGGAGTTTGTGATTCACACTGATCATGAGGCTTTACGCTACATTACAAGTCAGCATAAATTGAATAAACGACATGCTAAATGGGTTGAATTTCTTGAGTATTTTCTTTATGCCATTCGTTACAAAAAGGGTAAAGGCAATGTCGTTGCTGATGCTTTATCACGCAGATATGCACTTTTAAATTACCTTGATTCTCATTTGATTGGATTTGCATATATTCGTGAGTTATACACTGATTATTGTAATTTTATAGATAAGTTTAATGCTTGTGAAAAAGGTGCAGATGAAAAGTTTTACAGCCATGATGGCTATCTTTTCAAAGAAAACAGGATATGCATTCCACAAGGATCTATGCGTGATATTCTGATCCGTGAAGTACATGAAGGTGGACTAATGGGTCACTTTGGAGTCACCAAGACGTTGCAGACATTGAAGGAGCATCTATTTTGGCCTAAGATGCGCAGGGATGTTGAAAGGCACTGTGAACGTTGTGTGACTTCTAGGAAAGAAAAATCGAAGGTTTCCCCACATGGTATGTACTTACCTTTACCTATTCCTGATTCCTCTTGGACTGATATTTCGATGGATTTTGTTTTGGGACTTCCTAGAACTAGGAAAGGTAGAGATAGTATATTTGTTGTGGTTGATAGGTTCTCGAAGATGGCACATTTTATTGCATGCCATAAGACTGATCATGATGTGAATGTGGCTAACTTGTTCTTTAGAGATGTTGTCCGTTTGCATTGTATTCCTTGGTCAATTGTTTCTGACAGGGATGTAAAGTTTTTGAGTCATGATGTGTGCACGTTTCTACTCACATTCACTATGCTTTCATCTTGTTTATCAAGCATGAAAGAAGAGGGAGTTCTTCCTTACTTCATTATCTATTTACTTATTTATGCATTATATAACATGCTTGGATTATCATATGTTATCATTCATTTGTATATCATATGATATTCATGCATTACATAAACCACATCTTTGCTATTAAGTTGCATATTATACCTCATACTTAGTTTGCATTACTAAACAGTCCCTATACTATTTACATATGCTCTAATATTATCATACTTATTATTTTTGGTGTTTTCATTGTAGGATACAATAACCACAGTTCAAGGGAGTAATGGTCAGCTCGGTTTCATCTTAAAGCATCATAATGAGCTCAAAATAGTGTTTGAATGATTTAAGGCTCTACTAGCATCCCATCAGCTCAAAAACACTCATGAGGCATAAGGAGAGCTCAATGACACTAGGAAACCAGCTCAACCAGCTAGGAGTAGCTGCAAATAGCTCAAATGGCTAAAGGATGGATTCTGAGTGATGAAGGATTCGTTTCAGCTCCAAAACACTCTAGTAGCTAGAGGACAACTCAAGGATACTTAAGGACCAGCTCACCTAGCTAAAGGCAGCTCCAATCATCTCAAATCAGCTCTTAACATTTAGCTAGCTAAGTCAGTTAGCTAGCTCAGCTCAAGTCAGCTCAAGCTCAGCTCGTCTAGCTCAACATTAGCTCCACTAACTACTACCAGCTCCTTCAGTCGGCCAGCTAGTGACACTAGCTACCTAGCTAAGTGTGTGGAGGGACACCACACAAGCCGAATGGTTTTGAACCTTCCTAAGGCCCCTTTCATTTTGGCGCCATCCTTGAAGCATCACCATCAGCCGAATAGTTGTGCATAACTTATCAGCACCTATTCACCACTTATCACACCCATTCGGTCACCAAGAGAAGGCACAAGCCTAGCTGAATAATTCCCTCCCTTGTACAAGCCTTTTTGGCAACCCCTCTCCTACAACTATAAATAGGAGTTCATTTGGCATTTTGTAAACACACTTTGATCAATACAAATTATATTTTGTGAGTTTATCTCGCATTCTTGTTCTTTTAAGAACTTCTTTGACTTATCAAGTCATTTTATTGATTTGTGGCGTCTCCTATTCCATCTTTTGATACTTTCGGTTGTTGAATATTTATTATTCTTTAGTCTAAGTCCTTTTACCACCCTCAAAGCCTTATTCAAGTTCGGGTTTATGCTTCTTAGCATAAGTTCATCCTTTTGAGACTTTGAATACTATCCATCTTATTTCTTTCATCTTCCTTTCTTTCACTATCCGAAACCATCACCTTTCACATTCCATCTTCACTTCCTTCAACCTTTTTAACATACAAACACTACCATCCTTCCGCCACCTATCTCCTTTCATCCATTTCAATATATTTCCACAAGAAGACGATCATGCAACAAGGCTTACTTGCATTCTAAGGTCCGGGCAATCAAAGATTTTCTCAACAATGCCATTTCAAAATGTTGAACTTGCTTATAATCATGTTGTACATTCTGCTACTAATATGTCACCGTTTGAGGTTTTTTATGGATTTAATCCTATCATTCCTCTAGATATGTTTCCTTTACCACAGGAATAGGTGATGAACAAGGATGGTCAAAGCAAAGCAGAATATGTGAAGAAATTGCATCAACATGTTAAGGAGAACCTAGAACGAAGGAATCACAAGTATGAAAAGCAAACAAACAATGGAAGGAAGCGAGTCACCTTCGATGTTGATGATTGGGTTTGGGTTCACTTCTGAAAGGAACAATTTCCAACCCAAAGATGGTCTAAGTTGTTACCGCGAGGAGATGGTTCTTTCCAGGTGTTGGAGAAAGTGAATGACAACGCCTACAAGTTGGACTTACCGGGTGAATACAATGTAAGTGCCACATTTAATGTTTCTGATTTAACCCCTTATGACGATTCTGCAGATTTGAGGACAAATCCTTTTCATGAAGGGGGGACGATGTGAGCACATTCATGCCAGCAAAGGATGCTGATCTAGAGGTCTTGCCCATAGGATCTGTTACTCGTTCTATGGCAAAGAAATTCACAGAAGTTCTTTCCCTCACTTGTGCTAAAGTTTCTGAATCTTTTGATAGTGATTGTGCCTTAGAAAATAGGCTTTATAATGTGTTTCATGCTGATATGTGACATATCTATGATTATACTATGTATCTAAGTGTGTTTACTATGTATATATTATGTTTGGTGTGTTTTGGATCTGTTAGATATGACTTATAATGTTTTTGTATTTGTTTGTGTGTTGTTGAATAAGATTACAAAGCTTTGATAAGTGTTTCATTGTTTTGTAACATGTACATGAAAGGACAATAGCTCAAGAGAGTTATATTCAACTCAGAGGAAGCTCAAGTGTGTGTATGCAGCTCATCACCAGCTCAAGAGAGTGTATGCAACTCAACTCCAGCTCACCTTCAGCTCAAGATAGCTGGAAGGCTTTGATCCCAGCTCACCTCAGCTCACTTCACTTGTAGCTAGCTCATTCTAGCTCAGCTCAGTTCCAGTCAGCTCAACTTCAGCTGACAAGTCCAGAAGTAGCTGAAAAGTGTCCTACATGTCGGGGAGTCTACCAGTGCACATGTGGAAACCTAGGTGGCATCCAGTCATACGAAGCATCCACGTGGCAGCTTGACACATGTGTGTGCATGTGTGGCAGAACCAAACAGCCCCTTCTCTCCTTTTGTGCGGCAAATTGCAAGATAAGGACAAGAAGTTATTTGTTTGAATTTCAAACAAAAATGCACATGTTAAATGTGCAAAGCATGTTGCAATGTTCAAATTACATGGCTCTCATGCAATGCCGCCCAAAAGAGGTTTTAGTTAGTTGAATTTTTGAGTTTGAGTTTTTAATTGTAATTCAAATTCAACCACACAAGTGGCCGGCCTCCCTCCCTCTTTTCTTCTATATATATATGTACAAAAACAATGAAAGAAAGGTTAGACTTTTTGAATGAAAATTTTATTTTTGAGTTTTCTCTCAAATTCGGTTCTTTTTAGAACTTCTTTGACATTTCAGACTTAGTTTTGTTTTGTCAAATTTCCTTGATACTTTGGGTTCCTAGATTGCTATCTAGAGGGTCCAAGTCCGTTGACGTTGAACGTATTCGATTCGGTTTTGCATAACAAATTGTGCGAGTTCTTTGTTGTTCAAGTTTCCAGCAAATTTCCAGAAAGTTTCTACCATTTTTGAGCACTCAAGACGGCCATGGATGAATGTTGAAGCATTCATCTTCCTCCTTCTTCAAATCTGCCCAAAAATTCCAGCAACTTTCCCCCTCATTTCCTTTTGTTTCTTTTCTTCATTTTGTGTCATTTCAGAGTCTAAATCAGCCTTCTTGTTTTGTTTCACTTGCAGGGAAATACTTGCGTCAATCCTAGATCCGTATCACTCAAGGAACGTTGTTTCGACAAGCAACGCCCTTATCAAGAATGAACCTGAACCTTATACTGATCTTTTTCACACGGACCGGACCCTTCGATTATACAACAACCGTGAACCCAAAGTATCAAAAGGATTGACACATCAAACTAAGTCTGAAATGTCAAAAGAAAGTTCTAAAAAGAACTGAAATGGAGAGAACTCTCACAAAGTAATTTTTCATTCAAAGTGTGCAACCCTTGTTCATACAAATTCAACAAATATATAGCCAACATGAAGGGAGAGGGCACCCAAACTTGTGGCTGATATTTGAAGTACAAAATGCTTTAAATTTCAAACTAAATTTGCCAAAAACTACCCCCCATATGGCACCCAAATGTATGGCTGATATTTGAACGAATTAAACACATGTTTAATGTGTTAGATTCGTTTGAATTTCAATTGAAATCAGCCAAAAAATTCCGCACATGTACTTTGTGCACACTTGCTCAAATCTACCCGCACATGCACATGCACATGCACATGCACATGCCAAGGCTACCACATGTCGTGCACATGCATGGAGGAAGGGTAGGACGCCCATATGCAAGGCAAATGCCTCTCGGACACTCTCCCACACGTAGGACAGGTTTCAGCTGCTTCTGGACTCGTCAGCTAGAGTTGAGCTAGTGGAGCTGAAGTGAGCTGAAGTGAGCTGAATTCAGCTAACTGAGAGTGTAGTGAGCTGAGTTGAGCTGAGATGAGCTGCATACACTCCTTTGAGCTGCAACCGAGCTAAGATTAAGTCCTTAAGTTGTTGTCCTTCAATGTACCTACAAGGAAACAAATCAAACACATATAAAAGCTTTGCAAACTTAATGTAAACTTATAATAAGTTGAAATAACAATCCAAGCTTATTCTAAATTACACAACAAGCTAGCATAATTTAGTAAACATATTTATAAACTAGATAAGTTATTGAAAACATATCAAACGGGCAACAAAGCTTGTGCAAACATATTTATAAACAACATATACTTAGCAAACCAAACCGAAAACACACAATACGTAGTATATACAATGAAAACATCTATAAATAATAAGTATATTTACAAGGGGTTACGCATCAGTACGTAACACATTATAAACTCTATTTTCTAAGGCACAAACATTATCAAACGATTCTGAAACTTTAGCACAAGTGAGAGAAAGAACTTCCATGAGTTGTTTTGCCTTAGAGCAAGTGGTGGGTCCTGTTGGAAGGACTTCTGGATCAGCATCCTTTGTTGGCATAGATGTGCTCAAATCATTGTTGCAACATTACCCAATCGACCAGCATATAGGAGTAACCCCGAGGAAACAAAAGAAATACAATGACAAGTAAAAGAATTGATGGAGAAAGGCTATATTCGAGAGAGATTAAGCCTGTGTGTAATTCATGTACTGTTGATACCCAAGAAAGATGGGTCATGGTGCATGTGTGTGGATTGTCGTGCAATCAATCAGATCACAATCAAATATCGACATCCTATATCACGCCTAGATGATTTGTTGGATGATTTGAGTGTTTATAGTGTGTTTTGAAAGATCGATCTTAAAAGCGGATATGATAAGGGTGTTGCTTGTAGAGACAACGTTCCTTGAGTGAAACAGATCTAGGAATGAAGCCCTTAAGCTGCTGCCCTTTTATTATACCTATATGAAAACAAAAGAAACACATTCAGAGCATTGTAAACTTATTGAAAACATTCAAGTAAACTATAAAACAATGCAACCTTATTGTTTAAACACACAACAAGCTGACATAGCTTAACCCACAACATTATAAGCTAGCAAACTAATCTAAAAACACACTTATCAAAATATATACATAGCAAACACTTATAAAACTCGTAATATAAGTAAAGAAATGTTACACATCAGTATGTAACAAGTGAAAGAGCAAACTTCCCTGAAAGTTTGAAGTTGCACCGTTGGGTGGCATAAATGTGCTCACATCATCCCCCCTCTTTAATGCTATTTGTCCCCAAATCGACGATCAGGACAAAAGGGAACAACTTCGATTTCCGTTTGGCGGGGAACTTCTTTAACCTTCGTGCTTGGCACAAATGCCAGCCACCTGGCACAAATTCTTTTGCAAAGAACACAAATGTTGAAGGTGCAAGATGTGCCTTCATTTTTGCACCCTTCCGAATAATGCACAACATAGATGCAAACAAACCTCGATGCACATTCTTGATCCTGCAAACATGTATACACAAATACAACTCCAAAGAACAATGCAAATCTCGACTATCATCCAGAATCACAAACGTAGATCCACAAATCCAAGTACAACCAAAGAACTCATAATCCAAAGATGAAAAATCAATAGCACTATGGAAAGGAATGTCAAACCGTGTTAAAGGAGGTTGTTGAATTTCTGAAAAGAACATAAGTGCGCTAGTCATACCAACGTTTGCAACCTTTGGTACTTCATATGGCATCACTTTATCAATTTGCAAATTAGAAGAAGTAGAAGCAAATGTAGAATAAGATAATACCTTTGAATCCTCTTTCTACTTTTCACATTCATTCTCCACTTTGCTTGCCTTCAAAGCTGCAATACTCGCTTTCAAACGAATTTGGTCTTCATATACTTCACTTGGAGTCAAACGTGCCAAAATTACCTTTTTGCTCTCATGAGTAAAAGAGTATCGATTGGTGTAACAACCATGCAAAACTCTCTTAACATACCGCCACGGTCTTCATAACAACAAATGACTTGCATCCATTGAGAAAACATCGCAAAATACTTCATCCTTGTACTTTCCAATGACAAACGACACTAGAACCTGCTTAGTCACTTTGATCTCTCCTTCGTCATTCAGCCACTACAACTTGTACGGATTGGGATGCTTTGTCGTCTTCAATCCAAACTTTTCAGCCATAACAAAACTAGCAACATTAGTGTAACTACCACCATCGATAATTACAACACATACCTTATCATTTATGAGACATCTTTTATGGAAGATGTTCTCTCGCTGCTGTTTACCCTGGATTGGTTGCGTTTTCAAACTTCTCTTGACAACAAGTGCTTCACTGGTAGCAAATGTCTGCATGTTGTCATCATCTTCTTCAATGTCCATTGTAGGGGGCTCTTGCTCATCTTCCTCAGACTCAGACTCGATCTCGCCAATCTCTAACAACATCACGGTCCTTCGATTTAGGCACTGACTGGCAATGTGTCCTCGTCCTAAGCACTTGAAACACAGAATGTCTCTCGAACGTTCTTGTGTCACCACCTGCTTAAATTGCCTATTTTTAGTAATAGGTGTCTTTAGCTTGCTTGGTTCTGCTTTCTCGCGTATTTGAAGTGGTACTTGTGGTGCTTGTTTCCTTAAATTGTTAGGAGCATTCAATGGATTTGAAAATGATCTAAATGGAGTATTACCTCGATTTGAAGATTTTCTAGGTTATTGTCTTTCAACTTTTATCGCCATATGCACCATGTTATCCAACTCGACTTAATGCTGCAACTCAACAACGTTAGCAATTTTAGGGTTCAAACCTGCAAGAAAACGTGTCATGGTTGCTTCTTGATCTTTCTTGATGTTTGCACGTATCATGGCCATCTCTATCTCCTTGGAATAGTATTCAACGCTCCGATTACCCTATTTCAAACTTTGTAATTTCTGATATAAATCACGATAGTAATGAGATGGAACAAACTGTTTTCGCATTATTCGTATCATTTCGTCCCATGTAGTCACTGGACCTTCACCTGTACGTCTCCGGCTAAGCAGTAACTGATCCCAACATATTAGGGCATAGTCGACAAATTTCGTTGCTGCTAAACAAACCTTCTTTTGTTCTGAGTAGTTGTAACACTTGAAAACGTGTTCAACTTAGCTTTCCCAAGCTAAGTATGCATCAGGATCTGTATGTCCCTAAAAAGAAGGAATAGCAACCTTAATGTTAGTCAAATTGTCATCTACCTGTTGCACACGTCCTTGTCTAGGAGTATGATGTCTCGGTGACTGTTCGACTTCATTGTCGTTTATTCCTTCATGGACAGAATTGGATCCTCCATCAATTCTATCCATTCTAGATTGTAATGGCTCCAATGCATTAGCCACCACAAGTTGCATCATGCGTTCCAACGCTTGCATCTAAAGATCTGGTGGTTGTTGTAATCCCAAATTTTCTTCAGAACCTGCCATTTTAAATAAAAAAACAACAAACAAAACAACACAATATATATATGTTAGTGAAAAATAAAGAAATGGACATCACTGCACACACAACAAATTCTCACAGATCACTCTAAGGAAACATCACTCCACAATTGCACTCAACACTCATGTTTCACTCGGGAGAATACTTGAATGACTCTTTTTGTCTCCCCTTCTGTTCTCACCACGCACAATTGCCGTTTTCCACTCGATCTCTCGCAATCAGTTCTTTAAAGAAACTAATTTCGATCTTTCAGAATCTGTTTACTGTGTCAACTTACAAGGAACAACAAAGGGTTAAAACGAAAATAGGGGCTGAAAATTGAAAGATAAAGGCTGGAAAATTAAAACACGTGAAATGAAGGAATTAGGATGACAATGCAACAGAAAATTCAACCACTTACTGTAAAAGAAATGCTTACGATGATCCTATCACCGAACAAACACGAATAAGTTGTTTCGGTTGATTTCCAAGCATTTCATGGCATAACTCGACCATCCTTCATCATTGCAACGAACCAGCACACTATTATATTTTTTTCACTTTCTTTTGTAATTTTCAAAATTGAATTTTTTGTTTCTAATTTAGAAAGTCAAATTTTGACTTTTGATCTTTGACTTTGACTTTTGCATTTTCGGATTTCTTTTTTTTTGTTTTCTTGATTTTTTGAATGCGGAACATGTTAAAATCCAACCGAGGCTCTGATTACCATATGATAAGGGTGTTTCTTGTTGAAACAACATTCCTTGAGTGAAACGGATCTAGGATTGAAGCAAGCATTTCCCTACAAGTGAAACAAACAAAAAAGGCTGATTTAGGCTTTGAAATGACACGAAGAGAAGAGAAGAAAACAAAAAGAAACAAGGGGGAAAGTTGCTGGAAATTCCGGAAATTTGAAGAGGTTGAAGATGAGTGCTTCAAATGTTCAACAATGGCAACAACTTGAAGAAGAAAATTCAAACAAAAACTCCAAGGAAGAACTCGAACAATAGACTGAGCCAACCCGAACCTTATACTGATTTTTGTTCAACACGTACTTGGACCCATTGATTATATCGAATCAAGAACCCAAAGTATCCAAAATATTGACACAACAAACGAATCTGAAATGTCAATGAAAGTTCAATAAAGAACCTAATTTGAGAGAAATTCTCACAAATAAAATTTTCATTCAAAGTGTCTAACCTTCTTACATTGTTTTAAGCACATATATAGGAAAATAAAGGGTATAGCCGAATTCAATGTGTGGCTGAAAATTAAAAGAGAAAAAATTAAAATTTAAACATAATAACTCATTTTGGGTGGCATTGCATGAGAACCATGCATTTTGAACACTTAGGCGCCACCCTTATCACATTTAACATGTGATTTTTGTTTGAAATTCAAACAAATAACCTCTCCTTCTTATCTTCACTTTGCCACACATTTGAGAGAGATAGGGGTTGTTTTCGGCCACACATGCACACACATGTGTCAAGGCTGCCATGTGTGTGCCTCACATGCTTGGAAGAAACCTAAGCTGCCACATGTGCATGGTACACTCCAGGACACGTAGGACACCTTTCAGCTACTTCTGGACTTGTCAGCTGAAGTTGAGCTGGTGGAGCTGGAGTTGAGCTGAAACGAGCTAGCTGAGAGTGTTAGGAGCTGAATTGAGCTGGGAGCTAAGCCACTGAGCTGCCCTGAGCTTAGGTGAGCTGCGTACACTCCTTTGAGCTTCATCCGAGCTAAGATTAAGCCCTTAAGCTGCTGTCATTTTATTGTACCTATATAAAAACAAAAGAAACACATTTAGAGCATTGCAAACTTATTGAAAACATTCAAGTAAGCTATAAAATAATGCAACCTTATTGTTTAAACACACAACAAACTGACATAGCTTAACACACAACATTATAAGCTAGAAAACTAATCTAAAAACACAATTATCGTAATATATACATAGCAAACACTTATAAAACTCGTAATATAAGTAAAGAAATGTTACACATTTGTAACAAGTGAAAGAGCAAACTTCCCTGAAAGTTTGAAGTTGCACCGTTGGGTGGCATAAACGTGCTCACATCATCCCCCCTTCTTTAATGTGATTTATCCCCAAATCGACGATCAGGACAAAAGGGAACAACTTCGATTTCTGTTTGGCGGGGAACTTCTTTAACCTCCATGCTAGGCAAAATGCCAGCCATCTAACACAAATTCTTTTGCAAAGAACATCAATGCTGAAGGTGCAAGATGTGCCTTCATTTTTGCACCCTTCCGAATAATGCACAACATAGATGCAGACAAAGCTCGCTGCACATTCTTTATCCTGCAAACGTGTATACACAAATACATCTCCAAAGAACAATGCAAATCTCGACTATCATCCAGAATCACAAACGTAGATCCACAAATCCAAGTACAACCAAAGAACTCATAATCCAAAGATGAAAAATCAATAGCACTATGGAAAGAAATGTCAAACCGTGTTAAATGGGGTTGCTGAATTTTTAAAAGGAACATAAATGCGCTAGTCATACCAACGTTTGCAACCTTTGGGACTTCATATGGCATCACTTTATCAATTTGCAAATTAGAAGAAGAAGTAGAAGAAAATGTAGAATCATATAATACCTTTGAATTCGCTTTCTCTTTTTCACATTCATTCTCCTTTTTGCTTGCCTTCCAAGCTGCAATACTCGCTTTCAAACGAATTTGATCTTCATATACTTCACTTGGAGTCAAAGGTGCCAAAATTATCTTTTTGCCTTCATGAGTAAAAGAGTATCGATTGGTGTAACAATCATGCAAAACTCTCTTATCATACTGCCACGGTCTTCCTAACAACAAATGACTTACATCCATTGAGACAACATCGCAAAGTACTTCATCCTTGTACTTTCCAATGACAAACGGCACTAGAACCTACTTAGTCACTTTGATCTCTCCTCCATCATTCAGCCACTGCAACTTGTACGGATTGGGATGCTTTTTCGTCTTCAATCCAAACTTTTGAACCATACCAGAACTAGCAACATTAGTGAAACTACCACCATCGATAATTACAACACATACCTTGTCATTTATGAGATATCTTGTATGGAAGATGTTCTCTCGCTGCTGTTCATCCTGGATCGGTTGCGTGTTCAAACTTCTCTTGACAACAAGTGCTTCACCGGTAGCAAATGTTTGTACGTTGTCATCATCTTCTTCAATGTCCACTGTAGGGGGCTCCTGCTCATCTTCCTCGGACATAGACTCGATCTCGCCACTCTCTAACAACATCATGGTCCTTCGATTTAGGCACTGACTGGCAACGTGTCCTCGTCCTAAGCACTTGAAACACAAAATGTCTCTCGAACATTCTTGTGTCACAACCTACTTATCACGCCTATTTTCTGTAATAGGAGTCTTTAGCTTGCTTGGTTCTGCTTTCTCGCGTATCTGAAGTGGTGCTTGTGGTGCTTGTTTCCTTAAATTGTTAGGAGCATTCAATGGATTTGAAAATGATTTAAATAGAGTATTACCTCGATTTGAAGATTTTCTATGTTCTTGTCTTTCAACTTTTGTCGCCATATGCACCATGTCATCCAACTCGATAAAATGCTGCAACTTAGCAACGTTAGCAATTTTAGGATTCAAACCTGCAAGAAAACGTGCCACGGTTGCTTCTCGATCTTCCTCGATGTTTGCACGCATCATGGCCATCTCCATCTCCTTAAGATAGTCTTCAACGCTCATATTACCCAGTTTCAAACTTTTTAATTTCTAATATAAATCACGATGATAATGAGACGAAACAAACCGTTTTCGCATTATTCGTTTCATTTCGTCCCATGTAGTCACTAGACCTTCACATGTACGTATCCGGCTAAGTAGTAACTGATCCCACCATATTAGGGCATAGTCGACAAACTTCATTGCTGTTAAACAAACCTTCTTTTGTTCTGAATAGTTGTAACACTCGAAAACGTATTCAACTTCGCTTTCTCAAGCTAAGTGCGCATCAGGATCTGTATGTCCCTGAAAAGAAGGAATAACAACCTTAATGTTAGTTAAATTGTCATCTACATGTTGCACACGTCCTTGTATAGGAGTATGATTTCTCGGTGACTGTTCGACTTAATTGTCGTTTATTCCTTCATGGACAGAATTGGATCCTCCATCAATTCTATCCATTCTAGACTGTAATGTCTCCAATGCAGTAGCCACCACTCGTTGCATCATGCATTCCAAGGCTTGCATCTGAAGATCTGGTGGCTGTTGTCCACCCGAATTATCATCAAAACCTACCATTTTAAATAACAAAAACAACAAACAAAGCAACACAATATATATATATATATATATATATATATATATATATATTTGTGTGTGTGTGTGTGTGTGTGAAAAATAAAGAAATGGACCTCACTGCACACACAACAAATTCTCACAGATCACTCCAAGGAAAGATCACTCCACAATAGCACTCAACACTCGTGTTTCACTCGGGAGAATACTTGAATGGCTCTTTTTGTTTCCCCTTACGTTCTCACCACGCACAATTGCCTTTTTCCACTCGATCTCTCGCAATCAGTTCTTTAAAGGAACTAATTTCGATCATTCAAAATCTGTTTACTATGCCAACTTACAAGGAACAACAAAGGATAAAGAAATAAATGCGATGTGAGCACATCTTTGCAACCAAAGGACTCTGACCCGGAGGTTCTTCCAACAAGACCCATCCCACGGTCTAAGGCTAAACAATTCAAGGAAGCTCTATCCCTAACTTGTTCTAACATTCCAGATTCATTAGATCATGTTTATGCCTTAGATAATAGGACTTTTAATGTGTTGCATGCTGATATGTGACATATTTATGTTATACTATTTATTAGGTGTGTTTAAGTATGTATATAATATGTTAAGTGTGTTTTGAATAAGTTTGATATAACTTATAAAGCGTTTATATTTGTTTCTGAGTTAATGAATAAGACCACAAGTGTTTACAACTTGTTCTAGTGTTTCCATTAAGTTTATATTACTTTGATGGAAGTTTTTTATGTTTTGGCATTGGTACGTAGGAGGAAACTAGCTCAAGTGAGCATATGCAGCTCAACTCCAGCTCAAGTGAGCATATGCAGCTCAACTCCAGCTCAAGTGAGCATATACAACTCAACTCCAGCTCAAGTGAGCATATGCAATTCAACTCCAACTCACCAGAGTATATGTAGCTCGGTCCCAGCTCAGGAGTGTAACCAGCTCACTTTCAACTCAACACACTTTCAGCTAGTTCGTTTCAGCTCAGATCATTTCTAGTCAGCTCAGCTTTAGCTCCACTAGCTCAACTACAGCTGACAAGTCCAATAGCAGCCGAACAAGTGTCCTGTGTTCGTGTGAGCATGTACCGTGCATAAATAGGAGGGCGTTGCATGTTCCATGCAAATCGGCTAAAAGATAGTGCAAGGTGCAGCCGAGAAATTGTTTTTTTTCATCCATGCACGTGCAGCAAGGATTGCAGCAAATGTGATTTAAATTTCATTATATATATATATAAACAATCATGTGCGGCAACTTGAATCTCCAAAACACAGTAGCAGAATGAATTTGGCCATTCTCCACGTGATTTCCCCATGTGCAGAATTCCTTACATGTGGTGCAGAAGAATGGGATAAGATCAATTGATTCTGCCATTTGAATTTCAAACCAGCACATTTAACATGTGCCTTATCCCTTAGGTGCCCAAAGTTGAATACACGGCTGGAGTATTATACTGCCCATTTGAGTAGTTTTTTTAATTCAAATTTAACTTTGAAATGGCTAATTAACAAGATTAACATGGATGGCGCCTTTCACCCAGGAACAGGAGCTGCTGCTATCGGTGTTGTTGCCCGAAATGCACAAGGCGTTATCCTTGGTGGTTGTGTTGTCCATGAAGCGGGCTGCCGTGATGCTGCCACGGTGGAACTTCACGCTGTTCTTGCCGGGGCCATGCTAGCCAAGGACAATGGATGGACTGCGGTACACATCGAGTCCGATTCGGCCCACATAGTCAACAAATTGACCCGAGGTACGACCAGCGCTTCCCTTTTGGGCCCCCAGATTTTGGAGGCCAAAGACCTCCTTCATGATTCTTCTTTTAGAGTATCTTTTGTTCCTAGAACGACCAATGTGATGGCCCATAAGTTAGCCTCTTGGGCTTTGCATTGTTCTTCTACATTATATTTTCACTCTATCATACCTAATTGTTTCCAAACAGATGTACTAACTGATTTACAGTCTTTTAAATCTAATATATACCAGGGCACTCTTTTCCCCGTAGGACCGCCCTTTGCCTCGGCACAGGGTGATTAGTGGGGTTTTTAATGAGGCCCTTTCCTTCAAAAAAAATTCCAACGGGTCCATTGAAAGGCCCATTTCGACCCGCTCATCCGAAACCACTATAAAAAGGACTGCAAAACAAGTTTTAATCAAATATTAGGAATTCATGTAATTGATTAGGAGCTTTTCAACACAATTATATTCAAAACCTCAATTTCTGTACTTTTTACTCAGTTAAAATTCCAACGGGTCAATTGAAAGGCCCATTTCGACCCGGTCGTCCGAAACCTCTACAAAAAGGACTGCAAAACATGTTTTAATCAAATTTTAGGAGTTCATGTAATTGATTAGGAGCTTTTCCACACAATTATATTGCAAATCCTCAATTTATGTACTTTTTACTCAGTTAAAATTCCAACGGGTCCATTGAAAGGCCCATTTAGGCCTGCTCGTCCGAAACCTCGACAAAAAGGACCGCAAAACAAGTTTTAATCAACTTTTAGGAGTTCAAATATTTGATTAGGAGCTTTTCAACACAATTATATTGCAAAACCTTAATTTCTGTACTTTTTACTCAGTTAAAATTCCAACGGGTCCATTGTAAGGCCCATTTAGACCTGCTCGTTCGAAACCGATAGATAAAAGACCGCAAAAAAGTTTTAATCAAATTTTAGGAGTTCAAATAAATGATTAGGAACTTTTCCACACAATTGTATTGCAAAACTTCAATTTTTATACATTTTACTCAGTTAAAATTCCAACGGGTCCATTGAAAGGCCCATTTAGACCCGCACGTCCGAAACCTCTACATAAAGGACCACAAACAAGTTTTGATCATACTTTAGGAGTACAAATAATTGATTAGGATCTTTTCAACATAATTATGTTGCAAAACCTCAATTTTTATACTTTTTACTCAGTTAAAATTCCAACGGGTCCATTGAAAGGCCCATTTAGACATGATCGTCCGAAACCTCTACAAAAAGGGCCGCAAAACAAGTTATAATCAAATTTTAGGAGATCATGTAATTGATTAGGAGATTTTCAACACAATTATTTTGCAAAACCTCAATTTCTGTACTTTTTACTCAGTTAAAATTCCAACGAGTCCATTGAAAGACCCATTTAGACCTGCTCGTCCGAAACCTCTACAAAAAGGACCGCAAAATAAGTTTTAATCAAAATTTAGGAGTTCATGTAATTGATTATGAGCTTTTCAACACAATTATTGAAAACCTCAATTTTTATACTTTTTACTCAGTTAAAATTCCAACGGGTCCATTGAAAGGCCCATTTAGACCTGCTCGTCCGAAACCTCTACAAAAAGGACCGCAGAACAAGTTTTAACCAAATTTTAGGAGTTCAAATAATTGATTAGGAGCTTTTTAACACAATTATATTGCAAAACCTAAATTTCTGTACTTTTTACTTAGTTAAAATTCCAACGGGTCCATTGTTAGGCCCATTTAGACCTGCTCGTCCGAAACCTCAACAAAAAGGACCGCAAAACAGGTTTTAACCAAATTTTAGGAGTTCAAATAATTGATTAGGAGCTTTTCAACACAATTATATTGAAAAAACTCAATTTCTGTACTTTTTACTCAGTTAAAATTCCAACGGGTCCATTGTTAAGCCCATTTAGATCTGCTCGTCCGAAACCTCAACAAAAAGGACCGCAAAACAGGTTTTAATCAAATTTTAGGAGTTCAAATAATTGATTAGGAGCTTTTCAACACAATTATATTGCAAAAACTCAATTTTTTATACTTTTTACTCAATTAAAATTCCAACGGGTCCATTGAAAGGCCCATTTAGACCTGCTCGTCCGAAACCTCTACAAAAAGGACCGCAAAACAAGTTTTAATCAAATTTTAGGAGTTCAAATAATTGATTAGGAGCTTTTCAACTCAATTATATTGCAAAACCTCAATTTATGTACTTTTTACTCAGTTAAAATTCCAACAGGTCCATTGAAGGCCCATTTAGACCTGCACGTCCGAAACCGATACAAAAAGGATCGCAAAAAAAGTTTTAATCAAATTTTAGAGTTCAAATAAATGATTAGCAGCTTTTCAACAAAATTATATTGCAAAACTTCAATTTTTATATATTTTACTTAGTTAAAATTCCAACGGGTCCATTTCGACCCGCTCGTCCAAAACCTGTACAAAAAGGACTGCAAAACAAGTTTTAATCAAATTTTAGGAGTTCATGTAATTGATTAGGAGCTTTTCAACCCAATTATATTATAAAACCTCAAATTCTGTACTTTTTACTCGATTAAAATTCCAACGGGTCCATTGAAAGGCCCATTTCGACCCGCTCGTCCGAAACCTCTACAAAAAGGACTGCAAAACAAGTTTTAATCAAATTTTAGGAGTTCATGTAATTGATTAGGATCTTTTCAACACAATTATATTAAAAAAACCTCATTTTCTATACTTTTTACTCAGTTAAAATTCCAACGGGTCCATTGAAAGGCCCATTTCGACCCGCTCGTCCAAAACCTCAACAAAAAGGACTGCAAAACAAGTTTTAATCAAATTTTAGGAGTTCATGTAATTGATTAGGAGATTTTCAACACAATTATATTGCAAAACCTCAATTTCTGTACTTTTTACTCAATTAAAATTCCAACGGGCCATTGTAAGGCCGATTTAGACCTGCTCGTCCGAAACCGATACAAAAAAGACCGCAAAAATGTTTTAATCAAATTTTAGGAGTTCAAATAAATGATTAGGAGCTTTTCAACACAATTATATTGCAAAACTTCAATTTTTATACATTTTACTCAGTTAAAATTCCAACGGTCCATTGAAAGGCCCAATTAGACCCGCACGTCCGAAACCTCTACATAAAGGACCGCAAAACAAGTTTTGATCATATTTTAGGAGTACAAATAATTGATTCGTAGCTTTTCAACACAATTATATTGCAAAACCTCAATTTTTATACTTTTTACTCAGTTAAAATTCCAACGGGTCCATTGAAAGGCCCATTTAGACATGCTCGTCCGGAACCTCTACAAAAAGGGCCGCAAAACTAGTTTTAATCAAATTTTAGGAGATCATGTAATTGATTAGGAGATTTTCAACACAATTATATTGCAAAACCTCAAATTCTGTACTTTTTACTTAGTTAAAATTCCAACGGGTCCATTGAAAGGCCCATTTAGACCTGCTCGTTCGAAACCTCTACAAAAAGGACCGAAAAACAAGTTTTAATTTAATTTTAGGAGTTCAAATAATTGATTATGAGCTTTTCAACACAATTATATTGAAAAACCTCAACTTTTATACTTTTAATTTAGTTAAAATTCCAACGGGCCCATTGAAAGGCCCATTTAGACCTGCTCGTCCGAACCCTCTTCAAAAAGGACCGCAAAAAAGTTTTATTCAAATATTAGAAGTTCAAATAATTGATTAGGAGCTTTTCAACACAATTATATTGCAAAACCTTAATTTCTATACTTTTTACTCAGTTAAAATTCCAACGGGTCCATTGAAAGGCCCATTTCGACCCGCTCGTCCGAAACCTCTACAAGAAGGACTGCAAAACAAGTTTTAATCAAAATTTAGGAGTTCATGTAATTGATTAGGAGATTTTCAACACACTAATATTGCAAAACCTCAATTTCTGTACTTTTTACTCAGTTAAAATTCCAACGGGTCCCTTGAAAGGCCCATTTAGACCTGCTCGTCCGAAACCTTTACAAAAAGGACCGCAAAAAAGATTTATTCAAATTTTAGGAGTTAAAATAATTGATTAGGAGATTTTTAACACAATTATATTGTAAAACCTCAATTTTTATACTTTTTACTCAGTTAAAATTCCAACGCGTCCATTGAAAGGCCCATTTAGACCTCCTCATCCGAAACCTCTACAAAAGGGTCGCAAAACAAGTTTTAATCAAATTTTAGGAGATAATGTAATTGATTAAGAGATTTTCAACATAGTTATAATGCAAAACCTCAATTTTTGTACTTTTTTCTCAATTAAAATTCCAACGGGTCCATTGAAAGGCCCATTTAGACCCGCTCGTCCGAAACCTCTACAAAAAGGACTGCAAAACAAGTTTTAGTCAAAATTTAGGAGTTCATGTAATTGATTAGGAGATTTTCAACACACTAATATTGCAAAACCTCAATTTTTATACTTTTTACTCAGTTAAAATTCCATCGGGTCCATTGTAAGGCCCATTTAGACCAGCTCGTCCTAAACCTCGACAAAAAGGACCGCAAAACAAGTTTTAATCAAATTTTAGGAGTTCAAATAAATGATTAGGAGCTTTTCAACACAATTATATTGCAAAACTTCAATTTTTATACATTTTACTCAGTTAAAATTCCAACGGGTCCATTGAAAGGCCCATTTCGACCCGCTCATCCGAAACCTCTACAACATGATTGCAAAACAAGTTTTAATCAAAATTTAGGAGTTCATGTAATTGATTAGGAGCTTTTCAAAACAATTATATTGCAAAACCTCAATTTATGTACTTTATAATCAGTTAAAATTCCAACGGTCCCATTGAAAGGCCCATTTCAACCCGCTCGTCCTAAACCTCTACAAAAAGGACCCGCAAAACATGTTTTGATCATATTTTAGGAGTACAAATAATTGATTAGGAGCTTTTCAACACAATTATATTGCAAAACCGCAATTTTTATACTTTTTACTCAATTAAAATTCCAACGAGTCCATTGAAAGGCCCATTTAGACATGCTCATCCGAAACCTCTACAAAAAGGGCCGAAAAACAAGTTTTAATCAAATTTTAGGAGATCATGCAATTGATTAGGATATTTTCAACACAATTATATTGCAAAACCTCAATTTATGTACTTTTTACTCAGTTAAAATTCCAACGGGACCATTGAAAGCCCATTTAAACCCGCACGTCCGAAACCTCAGCACAAAGGACCGCAAAACAAGTTTTGATCATATTATAGGAGTACAAATAATTGATTAGGAGCTTTCAACACAATTATATTGCAAAACCTCAAATTTTGTACTTTTTACTCAGTTAAAATTCCAACGGGTCCATTGAAAGGCCCATTTACACCTGCTCGTCCGAAACCTCGACAAAAAGGATCGCAAAACAAGTTTTAACCAAATTTTAGGAGTTCAAATAATTGATTAGGAGCTTTTCTACACAATTATATTCTAAAACCTTAATTTCTGTACTTTTTACTCAGTTAAAATTCCAACGGGTCCATTAAAAGGCCCATTTAGACCTGCTCGTCCAAAACCTTTACAAAAAGGACTGCAAAAAAGATTTATTCAAATTTTAGGAGTTAAAATAATTGATTAGGAGATTTTCAACACAATTATATTGTAAAACCTCAATTTCTGTACTTTTTACTCAGTTAAAATTCCAACGGGTCCATTGTTAAGCCCATTTAGATCTGCTCGTCCGAAACCTCAACAAAAAGGACCGCAAAACAGGTTTTAATCAAATTTTAGGAGTTCAAATAATTGATTAGGAGCTTTTCAACACAATTATATTGCAAAAACTCAATTTTTTATACTTTTTACTCAATTAAAATTCCAACGGGTCCATTGAAAGGCCCATTTAGACCTGCTCGTCCGAAACCTCTACAAAAAGGACCGCAAAACAAGTTTTAATCAAATTTTAGGAGTTCAAATAATTGATTAGGAGCTTTTCAACTCAATTATATTGCAAAACCTCAATTTATGTACTTTTTACTCAGTTAAAATTCCAACAGGTCCATTGAAGGCCCATTTAGACCTGCACGTCCGAAACCGATACAAAAAGGATCGCAAAAAAAGTTTTAATCAAATTTTAGAGTTCAAATAAATGATTAGCAGCTTTTCAACAAAATTATATTGCAAAACTTCAATTTTTATATATTTTACTTAGTTAAAATTCCAACGGGTCCATTTCGACCCGCTCGTCCAAAACCTGTACAAAAAGGACTGCAAAACAAGTTTTAATCAAATTTTAGGAGTTCATGTAATTGATTAGGAGCTTTTCAACCCAATTATATTATAAAACCTCAAATTCTGTACTTTTTACTCGATTAAAATTCCAACGGGTCCATTGAAAGGCCCATTTCGACCCGCTCGTCCGAAACCTCTACAAAAAGGACTGCAAAACAAGTTTTAATCAAATTTTAGGAGTTCATGTAATTGATTAGGATCTTTTCAACACAATTATATTAAAAAAACCTCATTTTCTATACTTTTTACTCAGTTAAAATTCCAACGGGTCCATTGAAAGGCCCATTTCGACCCGCTCGTCCAAAACCTCAACAAAAAGGACTGCAAAACAAGTTTTAATCAAATTTTAGGAGTTCATGTAATTGATTAGGAGATTTTCAACACAATTATATTGCAAAACCTCAATTTCTGTACTTTTTACTCAATTAAAATTCCAACGGGCCATTGTAAGGCCGATTTAGACCTGCTCGTCCGAAACCGATACAAAAAAGACCGCAAAAATGTTTTAATCAAATTTTAGGAGTTCAAATAAATGATTAGGAGCTTTTCAACACAATTATATTGCAAAACTTCAATTTTTATACATTTTACTCAGTTAAAATTCCAACGGTCCATTGAAAGGCCCAATTAGACCCGCACGTCCGAAACCTCTACATAAAGGACCGCAAAACAAGTTTTGATCATATTTTAGGAGTACAAATAATTGATTCGTAGCTTTTCAACACAATTATATTGCAAAACCTCAATTTTTATACTTTTTACTCAGTTAAAATTCCAACGGGTCCATTGAAAGGCCCATTTAGACATGCTCGTCCGGAACCTCTACAAAAAGGGCCGCAAAACTAGTTTTAATCAAATTTTAGGAGATCATGTAATTGATTAGGAGATTTTCAACACAATTATATTGCAAAACCTCAAATTCTGTACTTTTTACTTAGTTAAAATTCCAACGGGTCCATTGAAAGGCCCATTTAGACCTGCTCGTTCGAAACCTCTACAAAAAGGACCGAAAAACAAGTTTTAATTTAATTTTAGGAGTTCAAATAATTGATTATGAGCTTTTCAACACAATTATATTGAAAAACCTCAACTTTTATACTTTTAATTTAGTTAAAATTCCAACGGGCCCATTGAAAGGCCCATTTAGACCTGCTCGTCCGAACCCTCTTCAAAAAGGACCGCAAAAAAGTTTTATTCAAATATTAGAAGTTCAAATAATTGATTAGGAGCTTTTCAACACAATTATATTGCAAAACCTTAATTTCTATACTTTTTACTCAGTTAAAATTCCAACGGGTCCATTGAAAGGCCCATTTCGACCCGCTCGTCCGAAACCTCTACAAGAAGGACTGCAAAACAAGTTTTAATCAAAATTTAGGAGTTCATGTAATTGATTAGGAGATTTTCAACACACTAATATTGAAAAACCTCAATTTCTGTACTTTTTACTCAGTTAAAATTCCAACGGGTCCCTTGAAAGGCCCATTTAGACCTGCTCATCCGAAACCTTTACAAAAAGGACCGCAAAAAAGATTTATTCAAATTTTAGGAGTTAAAATAATTGATTAGGAGATTTTCAACACAATTATATTGTAAAACCTCAATTTTTATACTTTTTACTCAGTTAAAATTCCAACGCGTCCATTGAAAGGCCCATTTAGACCTCCTCATCCGAAACCTCTACAAAAGGGTCGCAAAACAAGTTTTAATCAAATTTTAGGAGATAATGTAATTGATTAAGAGATTTTCAACATAGTTATAATGCAAAACCTCAATTTTTGTACTTTTTTCTCAATTAAAATTCCAACGGGTCCATTGAAAGGCCCATTTAGACCCGCTCGTCCGAAACCTCTACAAAAAGGACTGCAAAACAAGTTTTAATCAAAATTTAGGAGTTCATGTAATTGATTAGGAGATTTTCAACACACTAATATTGCAAAACCTCAATTTTTATACTTTTTACTCAGTTAAAATTCCATCGGGTCCATTGTAAGGCCCATTTAGACCAGCTCGTCCTAAACCTCGACAAAAAGGACCGCAAAACAAGTTTTAATCAAATTTTAGGAGTTCAAATAAATGATTAGGAGCTTTTCAACACAATTATATTGCAAAACTTCAATTTTTATACATTTTACTCAGTTAAAATTCCAACGGGTCCATTGAAAGGCCCATTTCGACCCGCTCATCCGAAACCTCTACAACATGATTGCAAAACAAGTTTTAATCAAAATTTAGGAGTTCATGTAATTGATTAGGAGCTTTTCAAAACAATTATATTGCAAAACCTCAATTTATGTACTTTATAATCAGTTAAAATTCCAACGGTCCCATTGAAAGGCCCATTTCAACCCGCTCGTCCTAAACCTCTACAAAAAGGACCCGCAAAACATGTTTTGATCATATTTTAGGAGTACAAATAATTGATTAGGAGCTTTTCAACACAATTATATTGCAAAACCGCAATTTTTATACTTTTTACTCAATTAAAATTCCAACGAGTCCATTGAAAGGCCTATTTAGACATGCTCATCCGAAACCTCTACAAAAAGGGCCGAAAAACAAGTTTTAATCAAATTTTTGGAGATCATGCAATTGATTAGGATATTTTCAACACAATTATATTGCAAAACCTCAATTTATGTACTTTTTACTCAGTTAAAATTCCAACGGGACCATTGAAAGCCCATTTAAACCCGCACGTCCGAAACCTCAGCACAAAGGACCGCAAAACAAGTTTTCATCATATTATAGGAGTACAAATAATTGATTAGGAGCTTTCAACACAATTATATTGCAAAACCTCAAATTTTGTACTTTTTACTCAGTTAAAATTCCAACGGGTCCATTGAAAGGCCCATTTACACCTGCTCGTCCGAAACCTCGACAAAAAGGATCGCAAAACAAGTTTTAACCAAATTTTAGGAGTTCAAATAATTGATTAGGAGCTTTTCTACACAATTATATTCTAAAACCTTAATTTCTGTACTTTTTACTCAGTTAAAATTCCAACGGGTCCATTGAAAGGCCCATTTAGACCTGCTCGTCCAAAACATTTACAAAAAGGACCGCAAAAAAGATTTATTCAAATTTTAGGAGTTAAAATAATTGATTAGGAGATTTTCAACACAATTATATTGTAAAACCTCAATTTTTATACTTTTTACTCAGTTAAAATTCCATCGCGTCCATTGAATGGCCCATTTAGACCTCCTTGTCCGAAACCTCCACAAAAGGGTCGCAAAACAAGTTTTAATCAAATTTTAGGAGATAATGTAATTGATTATAAGATTTTCAACACAGTTATAATGCAAAACCTCAATTTTTGTACTTTTTTCTCAATTAAAATTCCAACGGGTCCATTGAAAGGCCCATTTAAACCCGCTCGTCCGAAACCTCTACAAAAAGGACTGCAAAACAAGTTTTAATCAAAATTTAGGAGTTCATGTAATTGATTAGGAGATTTTCAACACACTAATATTGCAAAACCTCAATTTCTGTACTTTTTACTCAGTTAAAATTCCACCGGGTCCATTGTAAGGCCCATTTAGACCAGCTCGTCTGAAACCTCGACAAAAAGGACCGCAAAACAAGTTTTAATCAAATTTTAGGAGTTCAAATAAATGATTAGGAGCTTTTCAACACAATTATATTGCAAAACTTCAATTTTTATACATTTTACTCAGTTAAAATTCCAACGGGTCCATTGAAAGGCCCATTTCGACCCGCTCGTCCGAAACCTCTACAACATGACTGCAAAACAAGTTTTAATCAAAATTTAGGAGTTCATGTAATTGATTAGGAGCTTTTCAAAACAATTATATTGCAAAACCTCAATTTATGTACTTTTTAATCAGTTAAAATTCCAACGGTCCTATTGAAAGGCTCATTTCAACCCGCTCGTCCGAAACCTCTACAAAAAGGACCCGCAAAACATGTTTTGATCATATTTTAGGAGTACAAATAATTGATTAGGAGCTTTTCAACACAATTATATTGCAAAACCGCAATTTTTATACTTTTTACTTAGTTAAAATTCCAACGAGTCCATTGAAAGGCCCATTTAGACATGCTCGTCCGAAACCTCTACAAAAAGGGCCGAAAAACAAGTTTTAATCAAAATTTAGGAGATCATGCAATTGGTTAGGAGATTTTCAACACAATTATATTGCAAAACCTCAATTTCTGTACTTTTTACTCAGTTAAAATTCCAACGGGACCATTGAAAGCCCATTTAAACCCGCACGTCCGAAACCTCAGCACAAAGGACCGCAAAACAAGTTTTGATCATATTATAGGAGTACAAATAATTGATTAGGAGCTTTCAACACAATTATATTGCAAAACCTCAATTTTTATACTTTTTACTCAGTTAAAATTCCAACGGGTCCATTGAAAGGCCCATTTAGACCTGCTCGTCCGAAACCTCGACAAAAAGGATCGCAAAACAAGTTTTAACCAAATTTTAGGAGTTCAAATAATTGATTAGAGGCTTTTCTACACAATTATATTCTAAAACCTCAATTTTTGTACGTTTTACTCAGTTAAAATTCCAACGGGTCCCTTGAAAGGCCCATTTAGACCTGCTCGTCCGAAACCTCTACAAAAAGGACCGCAAAAAAGATTTATTCAAATTTAAGGAGTTAAAATAATTGATTAGGAGATTTTCAACACAATTATATTGTAAAACCTCAATTTTTATACTTTTTACTTAGTTAAAATTCCAACGCATCCATTGAAAGGCCCATTTAGACCTCCTCGTCCGAAACCTCTACAAAAGGGTCGCAAAACAAGTTTTAATCAAATTTTAGGAGATAATGTAATTGATTAGGAGATTTTCAACACAGTTATAATGCAAAACCTCAATTTTTGTATTTTTTTCTCAATTAAAATTCCAACGGGTCCATTGAAAGGCCCATTTAGACCCGCTCGTCCGAAACCTCTATAAAAAGGACTGCAAAACAAGTTTTAATCAAAATTTAGGAGTTCATGTAATTTATTAGGAGATTTTCAACACACTAATATTGCAAAACCTCAATTTCTGTACTTTTTACTCAGTTAAAATTCCATCGGTTCCATTGTAAGGCCCATTTAGACCAGCTCGTCTGAAACCTCGACAAAAAGGACCGCAAAACAAGTTTTAATCAAATTTTAGGAGTTCAAATAAATGATTAGGAGCTTTTCAACACAATTATATTGCAAAACTTCAATTTTTATACATTTTACTCAGTTAAAATTCCAACGGGTCCATTGAAAGGCCCATTTCGACCCGCTCGTCCGAAACCTCTACAACATGACTACAAAACAAGTTTTAATCAAATTTTAGGAGTTCATGTAATTGATTAGGAGCTTTTCAAAACAATTATATTGCAAAACCTCAATTTATGTACTTTATAATCAGTTAAAATTCCAACGGTCCCATTGAAAGGCCCATTTCAACTCGCTCGTCCGAAACCTCTACAAAAAGGACCCGCAAAACATGTTTTGATCATATTTTAGGTGTACAAATAATTGATTAGGAGCTTTTCAACACAATTATATTGCAAACCCGCAATTTTTATACTTTTTACTCGGTTAAAATTCCAACGAGTCCATTGAAAGGCCCATTTAGACATGCTCGTCCGAAACCTCTACAAAAAGGGCCGAAAAACAAGTTTTAATCAAAATTTAGGAGATCATGCAATTGATTAGGAGATTTTCAACACAATTATATTGAAAAACCTCAATTTCTGTACTTTTACTCAGTTAAAATTCAAACGGGTCCATGGGAAGGCCCATTTAGACCTGCTCGTCCGAAACCTCGACAGAAAGGACCGCAAAACAAGTTTTAATCAAATTTTTGGAGTTTAAATAATTGATTAGGAACTTTTCAACACATTTGTATTGAAAAACCTCAATTTTTTAAACTTTTTACTCAGTTAAAATTCCAACGGGCTCATTGAAAGGCCCATTTAGACCTGCTCGTCCGAAACCTCTACAAAAAGGACCGCAAAAAAGTTTTATTCAAATATTAGGAGTTCAAATAATTTATTAGGAGCTTTTCAACACAATTATATTGAAAAACCTTAATTTCTGTACTTTTTACTCAGTTAAAATTCCAACGGGTCCATTGAAAGGCCCATTTCGACCCGCTTGTCCGAAACCTCTACAAAAAGGACTGCAAAAAAAGTTTTAATCAAATCCTAGGAGTTTATGTAATTGATTAGGAGCTTTTCAACACAATTATATTGAAAAACCTCAATTTCGGTACTTTTTACTCAGTTAAAGTTCTAACGGGTCCATTGAAAGGCCAATTTAGACCTACTCATCCGAAACCTCGATAAAAAGGACCGCAAAATAGGTTTAATCAAATTTTAGGAGTTCAAATAATTGATTAGGAACTTTTCAAGACAATTATATTGAAAAACCTCAATTTTATACTTTTTACTCAGTTAAAATTCCAACGGGCCCATTGTAAGGCCCATTTAGACCTGCTTGTCCGAAACCGATACAAAAAGGACCGCAAAAACGTTTTAATCAAATTTTAGGAGTTCAAATAAATGATTAGGAGCTTTTCAACACAATTATATTGCAAAACCTCAATTTCTTTACTTTTTACTCAGTTAAAATTCTAACGGGTCCATTGAAAGGCCCATTTAGACCTGCTCGTCCGAAACCTCAACAAAAAGGACCACAAAACAGGTTTTAATCAAATTTTAGGAGTTCAAATAATTGATTAGGAGCAATTCAACACAATTATATTGAAAAACCTCAATTTTTATACATTTTACTCAGTTAAAATTCCAACGGGTACATTGAAAGGCCCATTTAGACCTGCTCGTCCGAAACCTCTACAAAAAGGACCGGAAAACAAGTTTTAATCAAATTTTACGAGTTCAAATAATTGATTAGGAGCTTTTCAACACAATTATATTGCAAAACCTCAATTTCTGTACTTTTTACTCAGTTAAAATTTCAACGGGTCCATTGAAAGGCCCATTTAGACCCGCTCGTCCGAAACCTCTACAAAAAGGACTGAAAACAAGTTTTAATCAAATCTTAGGAGTTCATGTAATTGATTAGGACGAGAAGGTCTAATATTAGGAGGTTTTGCAATATAATTGTGTTGAAAAGCTCCTAATCATTTATTTGAACTCCTAAAATTTGATTAAAACGTTTTTGCGGTCCTTTTTGTATCGGTTTCGGACGAGCAGGTACTTTTTAGACCCGAAAAAACGTTTTAATCAAATTTTAGGAGTTCAAATAAATGATTAGGATCTTTTCAACACAATTATATTGCAAAACCTCCTAAGATTAGACCTGCTCGTCCTAATCAATTACAGGAACTCCTAAGATTTGATTAAAACTTGTTATACAGTCCTTTTTTTAGAGGTTTCGGACGAGCGGGTCGAAATGGACCTTTCAATGGATCCGTTGAAATTTTAACTTAGTAAAAAGTATAGAAATTGAGGTTTTGCAATATAATTGTGTTGAAAAGCTCCTAATCAATTACATGAACTCCTAAGATTTATTAAAACTTGTTTTGCAGTCCTTTTTGTAGAGGTTTCGGACGAGCGGGTCGAAATGGGTCTTTCAATGGAGCCGTTGGAATTTTAACTGAGTAAAAAGTACAGAAATTGAGGTTTTGCAATATAATTGTGTTGAAAAGCTCCTAATCAATTACATGAACTCCAAAAATTTGATTAAAACTTGTTTTGTAGTCCTTTTTGTAGAGGTTTCGGACGAGCGGGTCGAAATGGGCCTTTTAATGGACCCGTTAGAATTTTAACTGAGTAAAAAGTACAGAAATTGAGGTTTTGCAATATAATTGTGTTGAAAAGCTCCCAATCAATTATTTGAACTCCTTATAATTGAATAAAACATTTTTGCGGTCCTTTTTGTAGAGGTTTCGGACGAGCAGGTCTAAATGGGTCTTTCAATGGACCCGTTGGAAATTTAACTGTGTAAAAAGTACAAAAATTGAGGTTTTGTAATATAATTGTGTTGAAAATCTCCTAAGCAATTACATGATCTCCTAAAATTTGATTAAAACTTGTTTTGTAGTCCTTTTTGTAGAGGTTTCGGACGAGCGGGTCGAAATGGGCCTCTCAATGGACCCATTGAAATTTTAACTGAGTAAAAAGTACATAAATAGAGGTTTTGCAATATAATTGTGTTGAAAAGCTCCTAATCAATTATTTGAACTCCTAAAATTTGATTAAAACGTGTTTTGCAGTCCTATTTGTAGAGGTTTCAGACGAGCGGGTCGAAATGGGCCTTTCAATGGACCCGTTGGAATTTTAACTGAGTAAAAAGTACATAAATTGAGGTTTTGCAATATAATTGTGTTGAAAAGCTCCTAATCAATTGTATGAACTCCTAAAATTTGATTAAAACTTGTTTTGCAGTCCTTTTTTTAGAGGTTTCAGACTAGCGGGTCGAAATGGGCCTTTCAATGGACCCGTTGTAATTTTAACTGAGTAAAAAGTGCAGAAATTGAGGTTTTGCAATATAATTGTGTTGAAAAGATCCTAATCAATTACATGAACTCCTAAAATTTGATTAAAACTTTTTTGCGGTCCTTTTTTGTAGAGGTTTCGGACGAGCGGGTCAAAATGGGCCTTTCAATGGATCCATTGAAATTTTAACTGAGTAAAAAGTACAGAAATTGAGGTTTTGCAATATAATTGTGTTGAAAAGCTCCTAATCAATTACATGAACTCCTAAAATTTGATTAAAACTTGTTTTGCAGTCCTTTTTGTAGAGGTTTCGGACGAGCGGGTCGAAATGGGTCTTTCAATGGACCCGTTGGAATTTTAACTGAGTAAAAAGTACAGAAATTGAGGTTTTGCAATATAATTGTGTTGAAAAGCTCCTAATCAATTACATGAACTCCAAAATTTTGATTGAAACTTGTTTTGTAGTCCTTTTTGTAGAGGTTTCAAACGAGCGGGTCCAAATGGGCCTTTTAATGGACCCGTTAGAACTTTAACTGAGTAAAAAGTACAGAAATTGAGGTTTTGCAATATAATTGTATTGAAAAGCTCCTAATCAATTATTTGAACTCCTACTATTTGAATAAAACATTTTTGCGGTCCTTTTTGTAGAGGTTTCAGACGAGCAGGTCTAAATGAGCCTTTCAATGGGCCAGTTGGAATTTTAACTGAGTAAAAAGTATAAAATTGAGGTTTTTCAATAAAATTTTGTTGAAAAGTTCCTAATCAATTATTTGAACTCCTAAAATTTGATTAAATCTATTTTGCGGTACTTTTTGTCGAGGTTTCGGACGAAAAGGTCTAAATGGGCCTTTCAATGGACCCGTTAGAATTTTAACTGAGTAAAAACTGCAGAAATTGAGGTTTTGCAATATAATTGTGTTTAAAAGCTCCTAATCAATTACATAAACTCCTAGAATTTGATCAAAACTTTTTTTTGCAGTCCTTTTTGTAGAGGTTTCGGACGAGCGGGTCGAAATGGGCCTCTCAATGGACCCGTTGAAATTTTAACTGAGTAAAAAGTACAGAAATAGAGGTTTTGCAATATAATTGTGTTGAAGAGCTCCTAATCAATTATTTGAACTCCTAAAATTTGATTAAAACGTGTTTTGAAGTCCTTTTTGTAGAGGTTTCAGACGAGCGGGTCGAAATGGGCCTTTCAATGCACCCGTTGGAATTTTAACTGAGTAAAAAGTACAGAAATTGAGGTTTTGCAATATAATTGTGTTGAAAAGCTCCTAATCAATTACATGAAATCCTAAAATTTGATTAAAACTTGTTTTGCAGTCCTTTTTTATAGGTTTCGGACGAGCGGGTCGAAATGGGATTTTCAATGGACCCGTTGGAATTTTAACAGAGTAAAAAGTACTGAAATTGAGGTCTTGCAATATAATTGTGTTGAAAAGATCCTAATCATTTATTTGAACTCCTAATATTTGAATAAAACTTTTTTGCGGTCCTTTTTGTAGAGGTTTCGGACGAGCAGGTCTAAATGGGCATTTCAATGGGCCCGTTGGAATTTTAACTGAGTAAAAAGTATAAAATTGAGGTTTTTCAATATAATTGTGTTGAAAACCTCCTAATCAATTATTTGAACTCCTAAAATTTGATTAAAACTATTTTTGCGGTCCTTTTTGTCGAGGTTTCGGACGAGCAGGTCTAAATGGGCCTTTCAATGGACCCGTTAGAATTTTAACTGAGTAAAAAGTACAGAAATTGAGGTTTTGCAATATAATTGTGTTGAAAAGGTCCTAATCAATTACACGAACTCCTAAAATTTGATTAAAACTTTATTTGTGGTCCTTTTTGTAGAGGTTTCGGACGAGCGGGTCTAAATGGGCCTTTCAATGGACCCGTTGAAATTTTAACAGAGTGAAAAGTACATAAATTGAGGTTTTGCAATATAATTGTGTTGAAAAGCTCCTAATAAATTATTTGAACTCCTAAAATTTGATTAAAACTTGTTTTGCGGTCCTTTTTTTGTAGAGGTTTCGGATGAGCAGGTCTAAATGGGTCTTTCAATGGACCCGTTGGAATTTTAACTGAGTAAAAAGTACATAAATTGAGGTTTTGGAATATAATTGTGTTGAAAATCTCCTAATCAATTATTTGAACGCCTAATATTTGAATAAAACATTTTTGTGGTCCTTTTTGTAGAGGTTTCGAACGAGCAGGTCTAAATGGGCCTTTCAATGGAACCGTTGGAATTTTAATTGAGTAAAATGTATATAAATTGAATTTTTGCAATATAATTGTGTTGAAAAGCTCCTAATCATTTATTTGAACTCCTAAAATTTGATTAAAACGTTTTTGCGTTCCTTTTTGTATCAGTTTCGGACGAGCAGGTCTAAATGGGCCTTAGAATGGACCCGTTGGAATTTTAACTAAGTAAAGAGTACAAAAATTGAGGTTTTGCAATATAATTGTGTTGAAAAGCTCCTAATCAATTATTTGAACCCCTAAAATTTGATTAAAACTTTTTTTGCGGTCCTTTTTGTCAAGGTTACGGACGAGCAAGTCTAAATGGGCCTTTCAATGGACCCGTTGGAATTTTAAATGAGTAAAAAGTACATAAATTGAGGTTTTGCAATATAATTGTGTTAAAAGCTCCTAATCAATTACATGAACTCCTAAAATTTGATTAAAACTTGTTTTGCAGTCCTTTTTGTAGAGGTTTCGGACGAGTAGGTCTAAATGAGCCTTTCAATGGGCCCGTTGGAATTTTAACTGAATAAAAAGTATAAAATTAAGGTTTTCCCATATAATTGTGTTGAAAATTTCCTAATCAATTACATAAACTCCTAAAATTTGATTAAAACTTTTTTGCAGTCCTTTTTGTATCGATTTCGGACGAGCAGGTCTAAATGGGCATTTCAATGGACCCGTTAGAATTTTAACAAAGTAAAAAGTACAGAAATTGAAGTTTTTCAATATAATTGTGTTGAAAAGCTCCTAATCAATTATATAAACTCCTAAATTTTGATTAAAAATTTTTTTTTGCAATCCTTTTTGTAGAGGTTTCGGACGAGTGGGTCTAAATGGGCCTTTCAATGGACCCGTTGAAATTTTAACTGAGTAAAAAGTACAGAAATTGAGGTTTTGCAATATAGTTGTGTTGAAAAGCTCGTAATCAATTATTTGAACTCCTAAAATTTGATTAAAACTTGTTTTGCGGTCCTTTTTGTAGAGGTTTCGGACGAGCAGGTCTAAATGGGCCTTTCAATGGACCCGTTGGAAATTTAACTGAGTAAAAAGTACATAAATTGAGGTTTTGCAATATAATTGTGTTGAAAAGCTCCTAATCTGTAACCCCCTCGTCCCGGTCTGGCCGGATGACCGGTCCGAGTGAGCCACACGGGGAAAACTGAAGCGAAACCCGTTAAGGTTTCCCCTCGGTTAGCATCCCTATTTTTTTTCGTTCATTTTAATCTTGTCTAGAGGATGGTTAGGTCCTAAGTGATCACGACAGCGGAAAACAATCAAGGGAAAATCACATTCGAACCACGACCATGCACAAACAGTCCATATTAAGCTTATAGGGCAGGCCGTATCGATACACCAATCAAGGGTATCGATACGCCTTGACTTGGTCAACCCAAACAGTCAACTCGAAGAAGATCATATCGATACAGCCCTTGAGCGTATCGATACGCCCTCTTCAGTCAACATCTCATGGTCAACGAGACAAACACGTACCGATACGCCCCAACACCGTATCGATACGCCAAAAACTCCCCAATTTCTCAAAATTCCAGTGACCAAAAATCGTATCGATACACCCCTGTGTATCGATACGCCTAGCCAAAACTGAGCTCTACAGGCAAGACCGTATCGATACGGCCCTTAGGCGTACCGATACGCCCTGCTCTGCAATGCCTCAAATTCCAACTTGGTGACCTCAATCAAGACTCTAAATGCATTTTTAGACACTCCTAAGCACATACAAACTCTTAAGCAATCATACATGAGCCTTAGGTAACAACCAAACATGAGACAAGGCATCCATACAAGGCATTCATACAAAGACCATATTTTAGCATAAAAGGACATTCATAAAGGCTCAAAAGGTCAAAATGGCACAAGTCAACATATAGGAGGTTTGCACTCACACACAAGGCAACCTAAACATCTAGAGGGCATGCCACCACACTCAAACATTCATCATAGCTTAACATGCTTTACAAACCAAAGCCAATTCAAACATCAACATACATGAGTCATACATAGCTCATACAAAAACCCCTTGCCACATTGCTAACTAATACAAAATTGATAACCGTACTTGAGCCACAAACTTGGAAATCCTTTCTTGCCTTGCTCCGAGCTAACATCACGCTACTGATCTGCATTGTTGAACATTGAGAGCGTAAGCTATAAGCTTAGTGAGGGTGCTCTAAAACGAAAAACATCAACAATGCAGGGTTCAAGCATGTAAATCCTAACCTCACATACATCTCACAATGGCAAATGATCAAGTAGACCTAGCTAGTCTTTCAAGTGGCATAGTATGGCATCTTACATCATACTAAGCATCAAGCATCAATATCAACGAGCATATATTAACATCACATATCACCATTATATGAACAAGTTTAATTGGCCACTATTAATTGCCCGGATGTGCGGATTTAAATCTCAACAACACTTTACCTCGGTGGGATTACACTCATCACCGGACCTTGCATGTGCGGGATTCCACTCATCGCCACATGCCCTATGGATGGGATTCCACTCATCATCCCGTAGAAATATATAAAAGTTTCCAGTGGAATATTACATCACTGTACTCCTCCTTGATGACTTAACGCCATCAAGGCCACGTACGTTTTGACTCAATTTGTGTGCACACTAATCCTAATGATCGATCATTTACAACCGGTAATTTATTTAGTGCCAATTTTCATAACCACATCACATATCATCAACCACATCCCATGCTCATCACATATATACATTTCATGATACACATGCACCAATTTAACCACATTTCCCAAGAGCATAGATAGGCAACACAATATCATTTAATGGAATCAAAGGCTAGAATTAATAACTTGAAATAAAGAAATGGCCTACCAAGCACATTCCACACACACTCTACACACACTCGAACCAAACTTTAAAACAAGTTTGAAACCACTCACCGCCCTTCCTTAGCAACCGAAACAATTCTCCTACGAACCCAGATTCGGTCCCAATGCTCCTTCGACGACTCCTCTTGCTTCTAGCCAACCAAAAACACAACCAACAACCAAAATCAATGCTAACATTCAATCAACACTCAACCTTAGAGCTTAACTAACTTCATCCACATTTTCCAATCAAATAAATCCTCAAATGTAACAATTTCGTACTCCCTCAAACCTTGGCTGAAAACTCCACTTTCAATCATCCAAATGACACCCAAAAGACCCCAAATCACCCTTCTAACATACCTAAACCATCAGCCCTTCGATTACACTCTAAAACCCACCAAAAACCTAAGTTTTGACATCCCAAAAATGGCTCCAAGAACCCATTTCGGGTTTTCAATAAAACTCAACCAAATTGACATATGTTGAACATTTTAACATGAATAAACAAAAACCCAACTCATCATTTCAAAACAAAACGAAAATCCCCATAAAAACCCAAACTTTAAACCAAACCCTAATTTTCAAAAGCTCATATCATTGAAATCTAAAACCATGGGTAGATAGAGAATAAAGAGGAGAGTGTGAATATGATTTTACCTTTCAAAAACACCTTGAAATGAAGTTGTAATCCAATGGAATAGTAACTAGTGTTTTGGGAGAGTTTGAAAGAGGGGAATGGGTATTTGACGTTAGAAAGGGGGATGGGGGAAAGAGAAGACAACTTTTCTTTAAAAGTTGTCTTCCTTTAAAAAAATTTTGGGTAAAATTGCGTCATAGGTCCCTCCCCTTTTTACTAAAGCTCAATTAGGCCCAAATTGAGGTTAAATTTATTTTAATTTTATTTTACCGACTCGAACCGCAAACCCACTAACTCCTAACCCCAGAACAAGGGCGTTACATAATCAGTTATTTGAACTACTAATATTTGAATAAAACATTTTTGCGGTCCTTTTTGTAGAGGTTTCAGACGAGCAGGTCTAAATGGGCCTTTCAATGGGCCCGTTGGAATTTTAACTTAGTAAAAAGTATAAAATTGAGTTTTTCAATATAATTGTGTTGAAAAGTTCCTAATCAATTATTTGAACTCCAAAAGTTTGATTAAAACTTGTTTTGCGGTCCTTTTTGTAGAGGTTTCGGACGAGCAGGTCTAAATGGGCCTTTCAATGGACCTGTTGGAATTTTAACTGAGTAAAAAGTACATAAATTGAGGTTTTGGAATATAATTGTGTTGAAAATCTCCTAATCAATTACATGATCTCCTAAAATTTGATTAAAACTTGTTTTGCGGTCTTTTCTGTAGAGGTTTCAGACGAGCAGGTCTAAATGGGCCTTTCAATGGACCCATTTGAATTTTAACTGAGTAAAAAGTACAGAAATTCAGGTTTTGCAATATAATTGGGTTGAAAACCTCCTAATCAATTATTTGAACTCCTAATATTTGAATAAAACATTTTTGTAGTCCTTTTTGTAGAGGTTTCGGACGAGCAGGTCTAAATGGGCCTTTCAATGGGCCCGTTGGAATTTTAACTGATTAAAAAGTATAAAAATTGAGGTTTTTCAATATAATTGTGTTGAAAAGCTCAGAATTAATTATTTGAACTCCTATTATTTGATTAAAACTTGTTTTGTTGTCCTTTTTGTCGAGGTTTCGGACGAGCAGGTCTAAATGGGCCTTTCAATGGGCCCGTTGGAATTTTAACTGATTAAAAAGTATAAAAATTGAGGTTTTTCAATATAATTGTGTTGAAAAGCTCCGAATAAATTATTTAAACTACTAAAATTTGATTCAAACTTGTTTTGCGATCCTTTTTGTCGAGGTTTCGGACGAGCAGGTCTAAATGGGCCTTTCAATGGACCCGTTGGAATTTTAACTGAGTAAAAAGTACAGAAATTGAGGTTTTGCCATATAATTGTGTTGAAAAGATCCTAATCAATTACATAAACTCCTAAAATTTGATTAAAACTTTTTTGCAGTCCTTTTTGTATCGGTTTCGGGCGAGCAGGTCTAAATGGGCCTTACAATGGACCCGTTGGAATTTTAACTGAGTAAAAAGTACAGAAATTGAGGTTTTGCAATATAATTGTTTTGAAAAGCCCCTAATCAATTATTTGAACTCCTAAAATTTGATTAAAACTTGTTTTGCGGTCCTTTTTGTAGAGGTTTCGGACGAGCTGGTCTAAATGGGCCTTTCAACGGACCCGTTGGAATTTTAAATGAGTAAAAAGTACAGAAATTGAGGTTTTGCAATATAATTCTGTTGAAAACCTCCTAATCAGTTATTTGAACTCCATATATTTGAATAAAACATTTTTGCGGTCCTTTTTGTAGTGGTTTCAGACGAGCAGGTCTAAATGGGCCTTTCAATGGGCCCGTTGGAATTTTAACTTAGTAAAAAGTATAAAATTGAGCTTTTGCAATATAATTGTGTTGAAAAGCTCCTAATCAATTACATAAACTCCTAAAATTTGATTAAAATTTGTTTTGCATTCCTTTTTGTAGAGGTTTCGGACGAGTGGGTCGAAATGGGCCTTTCAATGGACCCGTTGGAATTTTAACTGAGTAAAAAGTACAGAAATTGTGGTTTTGCAATATAATTGTGTTGAAAAGCTCCTAATCAATTATTTGAACTCCTAATATTTGAATACAACTTTTTTGCGGTCCTTTTTGTTGAGGTTTCTGACGAGCAGATCTAAATGGGCCTTTCAATGGACCCGTTGGAATTTTAACTGAGTAAAAAGTATAAAAGTTGAGGGTTTTCAATATAATTGAGTTGAAAAGCTCCTAATCAAGTACATGAACTCCTAAAATTTGATTAAAACTTATTTTGCTGTCCTTTTTGTAGAGGTTTCGGACGAGCAGGTCTAAATGGGCCTTTCAATGAAACCGTTGGAATTTTAACTGAGTAAAAAGTACAGAAATTGAGGTTTTGCAATATAATTGTGTTGAAAATCTCCTAATCAATTATTTGAACTCCTAAAATTTGATTAAAACCTGTTTTGCGGTCCTTTTTGTAGAGGTTTCGGACGAGCAGGTCTAAATGGGCCTTTCAATAGACCCGTTGGAATTTTTTTTTTTGAAGAAAAGGCCTCATTAAAAACCCCTACTAATGTCCTTCAAGCAGAGCTAGAGGACCCTAAAAAGGGGAAAAGAGTGCCCAAATATTATTAATCAAGAATGATTTGTTACAAAGTGTTGGATACAAGATGGAATATCCGAATTTAATGACATAGAAGTCATAGAATTCAACGAAGAAGTAGCCAAAGTATGGGCTATAATATTTGCCTCACGGCGTACAAAAGAAATAGTTACAAAGTCAAAATCCTGAAGAGATGCTTGAATCTGAAGAATAATAGGTCCCGTGGTAGAAAGATCCTGAGCAGGATTGTTGATTCTATTCGCGAGAGAAGCGCAGTCAGTTTCAATCAAAAGACGGTTCCAGCCTTGAGATCGGGCAAAGGTGAGACCAGCAAGGATGCTTTCTCCTTCACTAGTGATAGCGTCCTGACAGCTACCAAGTGGGAGTGCAAGGCCACCCACAACTGTTCCTGCAAAATCACGAGCAATGGCGCCAACGGCAGCTGCACGAGTCGATGGATTAAAAGCTCCGTCCACATTTATTTTGATATGATGAAGTGGGGGAGGGATCCAGGATGGTTTAGTAAAGGTAGATGGAGCTGGGGCAGTCGTCTTTAAAGCTTTACAAAAATCATCATGTAAACTAATGGAATTAACAGCAATTAGCCAGGGTGGTTGTAAATGTTGGTTATGTACCCAGTCGTTACGTCTATTCCATAAATTCCATAATGCAGTAAGGAAGAGGCCAAATTTATCAAAGGAAAGTGTAGTAGCTGCTTCCTCTAACCATTGCAGAGGGGTAGAAGCTATACTCCTATAAAGAGTAAAGGGGATACCACAAATTTGGAGGACTTCAGACGCCCCAGGGCAGTCACGAATCGCATGAAGGATCGATTCCGAGTGGCTACCACAGATAGGACAAGGTCCCGAATTAGGAGAAAAGGCTTGCATTTTAACTCCAACTGGTAGGGCATCAGATGCCATACGCCAACCAAAAGTTTTAACTTTGGGTAGAGCTTTGACTTTGGATAAAAACTTCCAGAGCCGAGTAGGTGACGTAGATGGGTTTATGGAGCGGTGCAGGAAAATATATCCAGAACGGACTGAGTAGATACCCGAGTCATTAGGAGACCATAGTATTGAATCACGATGATCATTTATGATGGGGATACGAAGAATAGCATCGGCATCAGTTGGATTGAAGTAAATCCTTACCTTATCCGTATCCCAAGCTGTTTGGTTACGAATCATAAAATTACGACATCGAATATGGAATTCATCTGAGATTTCGTAATCCCCAGTGAGCTCAATCGGGGAAGACCCTCCCCATATATCTGTGTGTATTCTAATAGTACTGTTTATACCTGGGCGGTGGAGAAAGCCGGGGAATAGGCGCTGAAGCGCGTTATACATACCTTGCCAAGCAAAAGAACCCCGATTGGGTTTTGGTGCATTGAGTATATTGCCTAAGGGAAAGTATTTAGAACGGTATATTTGTCCTAATAGAGAATCTGGTTCGCAAATGAGTTTCCAAAGTTGCTTGCCCAAAAGTGCAATGTTAAAGTCGTGCAAATCCTTAAAACCCATGCCTCCAGCAGATTTAGGTAAACATACACGATTCCATGGGATCATATGCCAACCTTTTTTGTTGGATTTTCCGGTCCACCAGTATTGACGGATTGATGTAGTCATGTCATCAATGATGTTTTGTGGGAGAAGATAGCAGGACATAACATATTGTGGGAGGGATTGTAAGACTGCTTTGATGAATATCTCTCGGCCACTAAAGAGAGGAGATGTTTGTCCCAACTAGAGAGACGATCATGTACTTTATCGCGCACAAATCCTAGAGATTCAGTTTTGTTTTTTCCGATTAGAAGTGGGATGCCTAGATATACTCCAGGGTTAGTAACCTCACGTACTTGTAAAAGGTTGTTGATCACATTTCTTGTTGCTGATGGTGTACGCAGGTTATAAAAAATTGTTGATTTCTCAAAATTAACCGCTTGACCGGATGCATTAGCATAAGTTTGAAGAGCTTTTTTAAGAAGAGTCACTTCAGATTGATTAGTATTAATGAATACCATGCAATCATCGGCAAAAAGCAAGTGGTTGACTTTAGGCCCGTATTTACAGGCACCTAGTCCTGGTAGAATTTTAGTTTGTTGAGCAGCAGCTAAATAAGCCGAGAGGCCTTGAGTACAAAAGAGGAAAAGGAAAGGGGATAGGGGATCCCCCTGACGAAGACCACGTTGAGGTTGAAAGGGTGGGGAGAAGGAATTATTAATTTTAACTGAAAAGGAGACTGTAGTAATGCAACGCATTATAAGGTCGATCCATTCGGATGCGAAACCCATGCGTTCCATAACATTTGCTAGAAAGGACCATTCTACTCTATCAAAAGCTTTCTCCATGTCTAGCTTAAGAGCAGCACCTTGAGAGGACTTAGTAGCTCCTGAGTTAATATTGTGAATAATTTCATGTGCAGCGAGGATGTTGTCTGATATGTTACGTCCCTGGATAAAGGTTGCTTGATTAGGGCTTATGCATAGAGGTATAGCCTGTTTCATTCTATTGACTATTGTTTTGGCAACTATTTTATAAAGGACAGTGCAAAGACTGATTGGTCTGAGTTGTTTCATGGAGGTTGGATCCTGGACTTTGGGGATTAGAACTAATATAGTTTTGTTGACTGAGGCCATATCAGCTTTACCGTTTAGAAGATTAATACAAAGATTAATAACATCTTCGCCCACTGTGTCCCAGTGTTGTCGAAAAAAGATACTGGGTAGGCCGTCGATACCAGGTGCTTTCCTAGGGTCAATATCATGAAAGGCATGGAGAATTTCCTCTTTAGTGAAAGTCCTTAGAAGGGTTTCATTCATTGATTGATTGATGGAAGGGTGGATTTTATCAAGTATATTATTCGAGATTTGGGGATTGGATGTTGTGAAGAGATTTTGAAAATATGCAGAAGCGATATTCATAAGATCTGAATCAGACGTGCACCAATTCGAATTAGCGTCGTAAAGGCCTGTAATCAAATTTTTCTTATTCCTATTAGTAGCTCGGGCATGGAAGAACTTGGTATTTTTATCCCCTTGGGAAAGCCAGAGAGTACGAGATCTTTGAGCCCAATAAATTTCTTGTTCTATTAAGAGTTTATTTAGTTCAGTTCTATAATTTAAGTATACTTGTTCATTTGTGGCAGTTAAGTGACGATATAGTAATTTATTATTTTTTTAGTGAGGAACTTAATCCTTCCGGTTGATTTAAATCGTTGTTGATTTTGCCATTCTTCTAGGTATGTTCCAACAGCTTCGATTTTGTCAATTACAGTTCCGGGAGTATTGGCCCAAGCCCTTTTAATTGTGTTAATATTATCCACATTATTAGCCCAGCAGTTTTCGAAGCGGAAATTATTGGAAGGCTATTTTTTGGGGGTAGAAACCGAAGGGTCTAAATCAAGGAGAAGGAAACAATGGTCAGATTTGGCTACATACTCTGTGGTAATTCGGTAGGAAGGGTAGAGGTCTTGCCAAGCTGAATTAGCTATAAATCGATCTAATCTTTCACGTATGATCGGGGTTAAGGGCCCTACTTTTGTCCATGTAAACCATCCAGAAGTTGGCTTGCAGTCAAAAAGGTTGTTTCGTAATAAACAGTTGCGAAAATTTTTAATTTGTGATCTAGCCCTTCGGGGACCTCCTTGTTTTTCAGAGTCAGTTAATATTTCATTAAAATCCCCACCGAGAAGCCATGGATTATTTTTAGTAGAAGAGTATAATGAATCTATAAATTCCCATGTTTTATATTTTAGACTAGTTTCAGAGAAACCATGCAAACCAGTAAAAAACATTGTGGAGTTGTTCTTAGTTATTTGAGTATGAATATAACGCGACGAATAAGAAATTAAACTTATATTAATATTGTTTGCTGCAAATAGGGAAATTCCGGAACACCCTTCCGTAGGGGAAATAGAAATAATGTCTAACATTCCTAATGAAAGACAAATGCGGTTACAGTCCGCGTTATTTATTTTGGTTTCGCATAAGAAAATGACATCATGGTTGGTGCGTTGGACATAGGATCGGAAATGTTGAACCGTCGGGGCTTGTCCAAGACCCTGACAGTTCCAGCATAGGATCCTCATTTTGCTCGGCGGGGCTGGGAATCAGCCGTCGCCGGAGAGTTTTTAGAGCTGCTCATCCCAGCTTTTGGAGTGGATCCTGATGGTTTGGATTTTTTTGGCGGGAGCGACACTTGTATTGGAGAGCGGCGTTTCATGCCTCGGTTCGTTGGGGCTGGTGCAGGTGCAGGTGCAGGGGCTGCATCATTGGGGTAAGTTTTTAGTAACCACTGATTAAAATCATTGAAAATTGTATCAGTGGGTTTAGAGGGCTTACGCAATTCAGACTCAATTTTTTTGATTTGTTGGGCAGTAGGGCTAGGGACACCATCATCCGTGGTGTCCCAATCATCGTCAGAACCATCTTCCGGAATGGGATAGATGGTGTTCAGGGGCTGGGGCTCGAGTGGAGCTTTTTGCTTCAAGTCAGATGCAGTGGGATCTTTAACAGAGTTGGGACCTTCTTCCATGGCCGTATCAACATTTTGGGCTTCCTCAGTTGCTTGTTCCGTAAAGGAGGCGACATCGCCTTCATTTAGAGAACCTATGTATTGGAGATTGATTATGATTAGGTGCTTATAACCATTTATATAAAAGATGAGGAGGAAGTAATTTAAATTACCCATATTGTTCTGATCGGTGGGAGGAGCAGCAGTGTTGGCCGAAGCTGCTGGAATATTAGTTGGGGCCACTACGAGGAGAACAGATATTAAGTATTTGGACAGAATAATTGGGGGAGTAAATCGAACGAATAAAGAGATTATTGTAAAGGTTGAAATAAAATTACCATTCATTGGAGGAATGTTTGGATTCAGATTTGGTTCCACATTGCGGATACGCCCACGAATACCAACCGGGCGACGTCTTGGAGGAAGATAGCAGAGCCATTCTCCGTACTGCAGTTTGTTGAGATCAAGGGAGGATCGAATAGGACAGTTTTCGATGGTATGACTGATAATACCACAGCCAGAACAGAGAGTAGGGAGGCGTTCGTATTGGATTCTACACATAATTTTGTTGGTACCAGATCCGATGAAGACAAATCGGGTGACAGGTCTGGTGATATCCAATAAAATTTCAACCCGAAGGAAGTCCTTCATGTTCCCTTCAAATTCACGAGTATCGGTTCGGAGTACGTTCCCAACCATCGACCCTAGGGCATGTTCTACCATGTGTGATCTATCGATATCTTCATAGAGTGAATCAGGGAGAGAGAATATGCGAATCCAGATTCTCATAATGTTGAAGTTGTATTCTCCGACAGATTTGGTGGGGACATACTCGGTGACAGCAAGCCATTCGTCCTTGTACAGCCAAGGACCACGGTTGAGGATTTCATAACAATTCTTGGGCTCTTTGAACTTTATCTTAAGGAAGTTGTCTTGGATCACAGAAATAGAGACTACTTCGTTGGGCTTCCATATTCCTTCGAAAGCATTGATGACAACGTATATATCGATCACCTTGGACGAAATGAAGCATCCAAATAAAAATAGTTTAGGGTCTTCCTTGATGAAGTCCCAACCAAATTCAGGGGTGTATAGAAGCTCTGCTTCCTCGTTGGTGAGGTCGATAGCGCTAAGATTGGGGATAGAAGAAGATGCCATTGATGTACTTTGGGAGTTGAGGAGAGTAGAGAGAGTAGGATAGTTTTGTGTTTTGGTATAAGAATGAATCTCGTATTTAAAGAAAGCAATTGGATGGTCTGTAGTATGGTAAGTGGGAAAAAATATTAGAAAGGAGATTGGGGATCGTAAAAGGTTGAGAGTTTTTAATTTTAAAAGGAATGTAGGAGAAAGATTTTCCTCTAATAGTCTAGATGGGTCGGTGAATAAGGAAATTTTGTATTTAATATCAATTATCGGTAAATCAGGGGCAAAAGTTAAGGGGGTAGTCTTTATATAAAAGCATGAAAAGGAAGTAAAGTTTAATATAGAGTGTAGTAAATATGGGCGGAATTTTAGGTATATAGAATGAATGTTTAAAATAGTTTTGTCCATAATAGATGCTACTATAATAAGGGAGTAATTTGGTTTAAAATTTTTGGAGAATAAATTTAGATTTATGTAAAAAAGGAAGGTGGAGGATTTGGTTATAAATGACGAGAATTGGTTTTTATTTTCTGTCATAAAGGAAAGTAAAACTGGCATTTTGAATATAACGATATACAGACAATTTAAGAGGAAATTAATAATAAGATAATAATTTAAAGAAATTTGAAAAGTTGAATACATTAAAAGATAAGTATTAAATTTTGAAAGAAACGGAAGAAATAGATTGGAGGTTAAGTTTGACCATATATTTGAAAAAATAGAACTAGAGATTATTAAAAAATTTGAAATATTAATAAAATTTTTGAGGGAAAAGATCCTATTTAATAGGATTTGATAAAGATCCCAAATGTGGGCTTGTAAGATTTCACCTAAAAAGGCGTAGTAGGAATAGAATTCCTTCGTGTATATCAGTGAGTAACGTATGTTAATATAATAACATTCATCTAAAGAGGAATAGAAAGCATGCATGGCAGTATTAAGGTAAACAAGAAAGCAGATTAAAGCATAGTAAAGATAAAAGAAAAGCAGGAAAGAAAGAAGGCAATAAAAAATTACAAACCCAGGGGAAGGAGGAAGCGGGGATAAGAAGATTATTACAGACCAAAAGAGCAAAAAGATATAGGGGGAATGCAATTAAAATTAACTAAAATTAAATTAAAACATAACCCAAGTGGAGAATAGATATCACAGCTTCCCTTGAGCTGTTGCCTTGTAACTTGTGTCAGGGTTACTATTGTTGTGGCATATCGAGAAAACCCAAAGAAAGAAACAAAGAAAGTACAAATGCAATGAGTTAAAGGGAAGCAAGTGATAGTACGATAAGTACCAAATGAAAGAGAGGACAAAGGAACAAAATTAAAGTTTAATATAATCAAATGATAAAGAGTCATAGAAAAGGACACAGATGAGATAGTGACAAGTGATGGGTAACCAGGAATAATATAATAGTGATTGGAAAGAATGAAAGAGATCGTGTACATCAGTTCATTGCACAGAGTAGACCAAGAGGTAAAAGTGACATAATTATATTCAGGAGATGGCCAACAGTAGAACATGTATTTTATAGCAGAGTCAGTTTTCAGAATTATGACCAAATATGTATGCAAAACCAAAAAAAAGAAGGCTATAATAAAGAATTTAGAAGGAAAAATTACAGCATTCATTTTAGATAGATTGTGTAATGTACTTTTAAATAATAACTTGGATGCATGAAACAAGAGGGGAAAATACAAATTTGAAAGATTGTAGGACTTAACTAAGCAAAAAATAATGGCTATACACCATTGACAGCGAGACAAACCACATATGAGGTGTAAAGGAAAATTCAGGACAGTAAGGTTTGGATGTATATTAGAAATAAATTGATTAAAAGGAATTGGGTTAAAGTATTTAGTTTGATTTGATATTCTATTAGTGATAGTTAACAGAGAGACAGCATTGTGGCAGAGTGGATAGATACAGTTTAAAATTGTTCTAAAAGAGATTAAAATAGATAAGTAAAAAAGAATATTATAGATAGCATCATTACTGGTAGCATAGTATAAAACATTTATGTATAAAGGGTTTGCCCCCCGAAAAGAGTTGATAGTGTATAGTAAAACAATGTTAAAAATCATTGGGTAAACATATTTTAGTATATGAGATAAATCAAGATACATATTATTTATTAGGTGAAACATTTTTTGTATTATATGTATAACTAAAAGAAATCCCAATAAGTGGGCTGGTAATTGTTTCCCTGAAAGGGCTGGATGGTTGTATGAGCAGTATGTGATAATCTTATGCAGAGATATATGTAATAGCCTGAAATAAATATTAAAGGAAGAGCTAGAGACATCAAAAATGAATAATCTTAAAGAAACATAAACATTTTGCATAGAACAGACTGGAAAAGAGATAGGCAACCAACAAGCTAACCCTATGATGAGGTGGAACTGGTAAAGAAAAGGATATAGATGCAGAATATAAAAAATAAAGGATAAAACAAGCCAGTGATCGCACGAAGAGAGTAATAAAAAACAGGAATGTAAAAGAACATACCTTCGAAATAATAGCCAGTCAATACAAACATTCCAAAGGGAAAAGAAATCACATTCGATCTGGCGAAAAGACAACAGAAAAATAAATAAGAGGATATACGAAAAGGAATGAGAAAAATAAAGGGGAGGGATGAAAGCCATGGTGGAACCGATTAGTAGATCGATTGATGATTTGCAGAAAAGAAAGAGATTTCTGAAACAAAAAAGAAGAAAGTTAGAAAAACAACGCGAAAATAGTATATGAAAATAGAAAAATGTAAATGAGAGGTTAAAAACGGAGATGAAACAATCGGAGATTGCATAAAACCCTAAAGGGTGAATCAGATCCTTCGTCAGGCTTTTGGTTTTAAAGTAGCCGCCATGTTCCACCTTCAAGGAGGAAGCCCTACGAATAATCATCAGAGCCAAATCTTTAACAAGAATCTGAGAGCGGAAGACAATGAAAGGAATATTAGATATAAAAAATAAGCAAATGGGGAACCATAAAAAATTTTTGGGAAAAAAGGAATATAGGCAGATAAGAAAAAAATCGAATATTAAAATTAAATGAAGAAAGGGTAGAAGAAACCAAAGGTTTATATAAACTGCAGCCGCCACGGGCCAACGCCGGAAGAAGAGTCCTCCGATGAAGCAGCGAAAACAGAGCATGGATTGAGAAAGCCAAAACCCATCGATTAGATAAAAGGGAATAAAGAGAGATGAGATAAAACTAGAAACGAAAAAAGAAAAAGGGCGGCAGAACATACCGTTAAAGCCAATCGGATTTCGGAGGAGAAAGAACACCAAAATCGAGAGGATAAAAAAATTAAAAATACCAAGGACCGTCGCCGGAAAAAGAGCCCTCCGGTAATGCAAACAGAAGCGGAACAAAGGAAGAGAAAACCAAATACCAAAGGTTAGATCAAAAAATAAAATGAAACAGAAGATATGCAAAGGAAATGAACAACAGATCATACCTTCAAACCCAGATCTGAGATGGTTAAGAAGACTATGAAAAGGTCTAACCTTACAACCCCGATCTGTGGTTCGCTGGAAGGGGCTCATCGGAAATAACCGGAAAAAACAAATCCAGAAGCAAAAAGACCATAAAAAATGGGGAACAAATCTGGTGATAAGGTTATGAAACCCTAAAGACGCCCAAGTCTCATAAAAAAAGGAAAGACGCCGAAATGATATCAGAAAATAACAATAAAAAATAAAAGGATAGAAATAACCTGATAATGGAAGTGGTTGGCTGGGTGGGATGGCCCTTGGGATTCTCATCCCGATTTCCAAGGAAATCAGTAAAACTGTGTATCTTGAATAGTTGTTGGCAAAACCGGCAGAAGGTGAAAGGTTGTCGTGTGGGGGAAGGGGGTTGGTGAAAAAATCCACCGGAAAAAAAGGAAGAGAGAGCCAAAACCAAACAAGGAACCCGGAAAATTTTGAGAGAGAATTGAGAGCCATCCCACCCCGTTGGAATTTTAACTAAGTAAAAAGTACATAAATTGAGTGTTTGGAATATAATTGTGTTGAAAATCTCCTAATCAATTACATGCTCTCCTAAAGTTTGATTAAAACTTGTTTTGCGGTCTTTTTTGTAGAGGTTTCGGACGAGCAGGTCTAAATGGGCCTTTCAATGGACCCATTTGAATTTTAACTGAGTAAAAAGTACAGAAATTGAGGTTTTGCAATATAATTGTGGTGAAAAGCCCCTAATCAATTATTTGAACTCCTAAAATTTGATTAAAACTTGTTTTGCGGTCCTTTTTGTAGAGGTTTCGGACGAGCTGGTCTAAATGGGCCTTTCAATGGACCCGTTGGAATTTTAACTGAGTAAAAAGTACAGAAATTGAGGTTTTGCAATATAATTGTGTTGAAAACCTCCTAATGAGTTACTTGAACTCCTAATATTTGAATAAAAGATTTTTGCGGTCCTTTTTGTAGAGGTTTCAGACGAGCAGGTCTAAATGGGCCTTTCAATGGGCCCGTTGGAATTTTAACTTAGTAAAAAGTACAAAATTGAACTTTTGCAATATAATTGTGTTGAAAAGCTCCTAATCAATTACATAAACTCCTAAAATTTTATTAAAACTTGTTTTGCAGTCCTTTTTGTAGAGGTTTCGGACGAGCGGGTCGAAATAAGCCGTACAATGGACCCGTTGGAATTTTAACTGAGTAAAAAGTACAGAAATTTAGGTTTTGCAATATAATTGTGTTTAAAAGATCCTAATCAATTACATGATCTCCTAAAATTTGATTAAAACTTGTATTGTGGTCCTTTTTGTAGAGGTATTAGACGAGCAGGTCTAAATGGGCCTTTCAATTGACCCATTGGAATTTTAACTGAGTAAAAAGTACAGAAATTGAGGTTTTGCAATATAATTGTGTTGAAAAGCTCCTCATCAATTATTTGAACTCCTAAAATTTGATTAAAATTTGTTTTGCGGTCCTTTTTGTAGAGGTTTCGGATGAGCATGTCTAAATAGGCCTTTTAATGGACCCGTTGGAATTTTAATTGAGTAAAAAGTACATAAATTGAGGTTTTGGAATATAATTGTGTTGAAAATCTCCTAATCAATTACATGATCTCCTACAATTTGATTAAAACTTGTTTTGCGGCCCTTTTTCTAGAGGTTTCGGACGAGCATGTCTAAATGGGCCTTTCAATGGACCCGTTGGAATTTTAACCGAGTAAAAAGTATAAAAATTGAGGTTTTGCAATATAATTGTGTTGAAAAGCTCATAATAAATTATTTTTGCTCCTAAAATATGATCAAAACTTGTTTTGCGGTCCTTTATGTAGAGGTTTCGGACATGCGGGTCTAAATGAGCCTTTCAATGGACCCGTTGGAATTTTAACTGAGTAAAAAGTAAATAAATTGAGGTTTTGGAATATAATTGTGTTGAAAATCTCCTAATCAATTACATGATCTCCAAAAATTTGATTAAACTTGTTTTGCGGCCCTTTTTGTAGAGGTTTTGGACGAGCATGTCTAAATGGGCCTTTCAATGGACCCGTTGGAATTTTAACTAAGTAAAAAGTATAAAAATTGAGGTTTTGCAATATAATTACGCTGAAAATCTCCTAATCAATTACATGAACACCTAAAATTTTATTAAAACTTGTTTTGTAGTCCTTTTTGTAGAGGTTTCGGACGAGCGGGTCGAAATGGGCCTTTCAATGGACCCGTTGGAATTTTAAGTGAGTAAAAAGTACAGAAATTGAGGTTTTGCAATATAATTGTGTTGAAAGTCTCCTAATCAATTATTTGGACTCCTAATATTTGAATAAAACATTTTTGCGGTCCTTTTTGTAGAGGTTTCGGATGAGCAGGTCTAAATGGACCTTTCAATGGGCCCGTTGGAATTTTAACTGAGTAAAAAGTATAAAATTGAGGTTTTTGAATATAATTGTGTTGAAAAGTTCCTAATCAATTATTTGAACTCCTAAATTTGATTAAAACTATTTTGCAGTCCTTTTTGTCGAGGTTTCGGACGAGCAGGACTAAATGGGCCTTTCAATGGACCCGTTAGAATTTTAACTGAGTAAAAAGCACATAAATTAGGGTTTTGCAATATAATTGTGTTGAAAAGCTCCTAATCAATTACATAAACTCCTAAAATTTGATTAAAACTTTTATAGCAGTCCTATTTTTAGAGGTTTCGGACGAGCGGGTCGAAATGGGCCTTTCAATGGACCCGTTGAAATTTTAACTAGATAAAAGTACAGAAATTGAGGTTTCGCAATATAATTGTGTTGAAAAGCTCCTAATAAATTATTTGAACTCCTAATATTTGAATAAAACATTTTTGCGGTCTTTTTTGTAGAGGTTTCGGACGAGCAGGTCTAAATGGGCCTATCAATGGACCCGTTGGAATTTTAACTGAGTAAAAAGTATAAAATTTAGGTTTTTCAATATAATTGTGTTGAAAAGCTTCTAATCATTTATTTGAACTCCTAAAATTTGATTAAAACTTTTTTGTGGTCCTTTTTGTATCGGTTTCGGACGAGTAGGTCTAAATGGGCCTTACAATGGACCCGTTGGAATTTTAACTGAGTAAAAAGTAAAGAAATTGAAGTTTTGCAATATAATTGTCTTGAAAAGCTCCTAATCAATTATTTGAATTCCTAAAATTTGATTAAAACTTGTTTTGCGGTCCTTTTTGTCGAGGTTTCGACGAGCAGGTCTAAATGGGCCATTCAATGGACCCGTTGGAATTTTAACTGAGTAAAAAGTATAAAAATTGAGGTTTTTCAATATAATTGTGTTGAAAATCTCATAATCAATTATTTGTACTCCTAAAATATGATCAAAACTTGTTTTGCGGTCCTTTATCTAGAGGTTTCGGACGTTCGGGTCTAAATGGGCCTTTCAGTGGACCTGTTGGAATTTTAACTGAGTAAAAAGTACAGAAATTGAGTTTTCACAATATAATTGAGTTGAAAAGCTCCTAATCAATTATTTGAACTCCTAAAATTTGATTAAAACTTGTTTTGCGGTCCTTTTTGTAGAGGTTTTAGACGAGCAGGTCTAAATGGGCATTTCAATGGACCCGTTGGAAATTTAACTGAGTAAAAAGTAAAGAAATTGAGGTTTTGCAATATAATTGTGTTGAAAATATCCTAATAAATTACATGATCTCCTAAAATTTGATTAAAACTTGTTTTGCGGCCCTTTTTGTAGAGGTTTCGTCCGAGCATGTCTAAATGGGCCTTTCGAAGGACCCGTTGGAATTTTAACTGAGTAAAAAGTATAAAAATTGAGGTTTTGCAATATGATTGTGTTGAAAAGCTCATAATCAATTATTTGTACTCCTAAAATATGATCAAAACTTGTTTTGCGGTCCTTTATGTAAAGGTTTCGGACGTGCTGGTCTAAATGGGCCTTTCAATGGACCCGTTGGAATTTTAACTGAGTAAAATGTATAAAAATTGATGTTTTGCAATATAATTGTGTTTAAAAGCTTCTAATCATTTATTTGAACTCCTAAAATTTTATTAAAACTTTTTTGCGGACGTTTTTATATCTGTTTTGGACGAGTAGGTCTAAATGGGCCTTACAATGGACCCGTTGGAATTTTAACTGAGTAAAACGTACAGGAATTGAGGTTTTGCAATATAATTGTCTTGAAAAGCTCCAAATCAATTATTTGAACTACTAAAATTTTATTAAAATTTGTTTTGAGTTCATTTATGTCGAAGTTTCAGACGAGCAGGTCTAAATGGGCCTTTCAATGGACCCGTTGGAATTTTAACTGAGTAAAAAGTACATAAATTGAGGTTTTGCAATATAATTGTGTTGAAAAGCTCCTATTCAATTACATGAACTCCTAAAATTTGATTAAAACGTGTTTTGCAGTCCTTTTTGTAGAGGTTTCGGACGAGCGGGTCGAAATGGGCCTTTCAATGGACCCGTTGGAATTTTAATTGAGTAAAAAGTACAGAAATTGAGGTTTTGCAATATAATTGTGTTGAAAAGCTCTTAATCAATTACATGAACTCCTAAAATTTGATTAAAACTTGTTTTGTAGTCCTTTTAGTAGAGGTTTCGGACGAGCGGGTCGAAATGGGCCTTTCAATGGACCCGTTGGAATTTTAACCGAGTAAAAAGTACAAAAATTTAGGTTTTGCAATATAATTGTGTTGAAAAGCTCATAATCAATTACATGAACTCCTAAAATTTGATCAAAACTTGTTTTGCGGTCCTTTATGTAAATGGGCCTTTCAATGGACTCGTTGGAATTTTAACTGAGTAAAATGTATAAAAATTGAAGTTTTGCAATATAATTGCGTTGAAAAGATTCTAATCATTTATTTGAACTCCTAAAATTTGATTAAAATTTTTTTGCGGTCCTTTTTGTATCGGTTTCGGACGAGTAGGTCTAAATGGGCCTTACAATGGACCCGTTGGAATTTTAACTGAGTAAAAAGTAAAGAAATTGAAGTTTTGCAATATAATTGTCTTGAAAAGCTCCTAATCAATTATTTGAATTCCTAAAATTTGATTAAAACTTGTTTTGCGGTCCTTTTTGTCGAGGTTTCGACGAGCAGGACTAAATGGGCCTTTCAATGGACCCGTTGGAATTTTAACTGATTAAAAAGTATAAAAATTGAGGTTTTGCAATATCATTGTGTTGAAAATCTCATAATCAATTATTTTTACTCCTAAAATATGATCAAAACTTTTTTTGTGGTCCTTTATCTAGAGATTTCAGACGTACGGGTCTAAATGGGCCTTTCAGTGGACACGTTGGAATTTTAACTGAGTAAAATGTATAAAAATTGAAGTTTTGCAATATAATTGTGTTGAAAAGCTCCTAATCATTTATTTGAACTCCTAAATTTTGATTAAAATTTTTTTGCGGTACTTTTTGTATCGGTTTCGGACGTGCAGGTCTAATTGGGCCTTCAATGGATTCGTTGGAATTTTAACTAAGTAAAAAGTACAGAAATTGAGGTTTTGCAATATAATTGTGTTGAAAAGCTCCTAATCAATTACATGAACTCCTAAAATTTGATTAAAACTTGTTTCGCAGTCCTTTTTGTAGAGGTTTCGGACGAGCGGGTAGAAATGGGCCTTTCAATGGACCCGTTGGAATTTTCACCGAGTAAAAAGTACAGAAATTGAGGTTTTGCAATATATTTGTGTTGAAAAGCTCCTAATCAATTATTTGAACTCCTAATATTTGAATAAAACATTTTTGCGGTCCTTTTTGTCGAGGTTTCGGACGAGCAGGTCTAAATGGGCCTTTCAATGGACCCGTTGGAATTTTAATTGAGTAAAAAGTAAAGAAATTGAGGTTTTTCAATATAATTGTGTTGAAAAGCTCCTAATCAATTATTTGAACTCCTAAAATTTGATTAAAACTTGTTTTGCGGTCCTTTTTGTCGAGGTTTCGGACGAGCAAGTCTAAATGGTCCTTTCAAGGACCCGTTGGAATTTTAACTGAGTAAAAAGTACAGAAATTGAGGTTTTGCAATATAACTGTGTTGAAAAGCTCCTAATAAATTACATGAACTCCTAAAATTTGATTAAAACTTGTTTTGGAGTCCTTTTTGTATAGGTTTCGGACGAGCGGGTCGAAATGGGCCTTTCAATAGACCCGTTGGAATTTTAACTGAGTAAAAAGTACAGAAATTGAAGTTTTGCAATATAATTGTGTTGAAAAGCTCCTAATCATTTATTTGAACTCCTAAAATTTGATTAAAACTTTTTTTGCGGTTCTTTTTGTATCGGTTTCGGACGTGCAGGTCTAAATGGGCCTTCAATGGACCCGTTGGAATTTTAACTGGGTAAAAAGTACAGAAATTGAGGTTTTGCAATATAATTGTGTTGAAAAGCTCCTAATCAATTATTTGAACTCCTAATATTTGAATAAAACATTTTTGCGGTCCTTTTTGTAGAGGTTTCGGACGAGCAGGTCTAAATGGGCCTTTCAATGGGCCCGTTGGAATTTTAACTGAGTAAAAACTATAAAAAAAATTTGGTTTTGCAATATAATTGTGTTGAAAAGCTCCTAATCAATTATTTGAACTCCTAAAATTTGATTAAAACTTGTTTTGCGGTCATTTCTGTCGAGGTTTCAGACGAGTAGTTCTAAATAGGCCTTTCAATGGACCCGTTGGAATTTTAAATGAGTAAAAAGTACAGAAATTGAGGTTTTGCAATATAATTGTGTTGAAAAGCTCCTAGTCAATTACATGAACTCCTAAAATTTTATTAAAACGTGTTTTTCAGTCCTTTTTGTAGAGGTTTCGGACGAGCGGGTCGAAATGGGCCTTTCAGTGGACCCGTTGGAATTTTAACTGAGTAAAAAGTACAGAAATTGAGGTTTTGCAAAATAATTGTTTTGAAAAGCTCCTAATCATTTATTTGAACTCCTAATATTTGAATAAAACTTTTTTGCGGTCCTTTTTGTAGAGGTTTCGGACGAGCAGGTCTAAATGGGCCTATCAATGGACCCGTTGGAATTTTAACTGAGTAAAAAGTATAAAATTGAGGTTTTTCAATATAATTGTGTTGAAAAGCTCCTAATCAATTATTTGAACTCCTAAAATTTGATTAAAACTATTTTTGCGGTCCTTTTGTCCAGGTTTCGGACGAGCAGGTCTAAATGGGCCTTTCAATGGACTCGTTAGAATTTTTTTTTTTTCGACAAAAAGTCCTCGTTAAAAACTCCTACTAATGTCCTTCAAGCAGAGCTAGAGGACCCTAAAAATGGGAAAAGAGTGCCTAAGTTTTATTATATCAAGGAGAATTTGTTACAAGATGATTGATACAATGAGGAATATCAGAATGAAAAGACATGGTAGTCATAGAGCTAAGCGAATAAGTAGCCAAAGTATGTGCTACATGATTTACCTCACGACGTACAAAAGAAACAGAAGCTGATACAAAATCAAGAAGAGACTCTCGAATCTGATGAAGAAGGGGCCCTAAGGTAGAAAGGTCCAATCCTGGATTGTTGATCCTATTTGCAATAGAAGCGCAATCAGTTTCAAGCAAAATCCGGGTCCATCCTTGAGAACGAGCGAAGGTGATTCCAGCAAGAAGGCTTTCACCTTCACAAGTAACTGCATCCAGGCGGCTACCTAGCGGAAAAGCGATGCCACCCACAACTGCACCTGTAGAATCACGTGCTACAACGCCAACAGCCGCAGCACAAGTTGAGGGATTGAAAGCCCTATCCACATTAATTTTTATATGGTTAGATGGAGAAGGATTCCAACGTGGGGGAGAGAGAAGGGAAGGCGTTGGGATGGGAGGAGAAGAGGCATTACAGAAGTCACTATGTAAACTGATAGAATTAACGGCAATAAGCCAAGATGGTTGCAAATGGTGATTATGAATCCAGTCATTACGCCTATTCCAAACATTCCAAATAGTAGTAAGGAAAAGACCAAACTTATCAGAAGATAGGAGACGGGAGGCTTCCTCCAACCATTGTAATGGGGTATTAGCTGAACTCCTAGAAAGGACTATGGGAATACCAGATAGCTGAAGGGCTTCAGCAGCCCCTGTGCAATCACGAAGAGCATGGAGAATGGTCTCTGAGTGACCACCGCAAATGGGACAAGGCCCCGAGTTTGGCGAAAAAACTTGCATTTTGGAACCAACTGGTAGAGCACCAGACGCCATACGCCATCCAAAAGTTTTCACCTTAGGCAAGGCCTTGACTTTGGACAGAAATTTCCAAAACCGTGTGGGTGAAGTTTGTGGATGCACAGAACGTTGTAAAAAAAGATAACCAGAGCGAACCGAATAAATGTTCGAATCGTTAGGAGACCAAAGAATAGAATCACGGTGATCATTTATAATTGGTATACTGAGAATGGCAGTCGCGTTGGTTGGGTTAAAGTAACGATGGACCTTGACAGGATCCCATGCAGTTTGGTTACGAAGCATGAAGTCACGGCAACGAATATGAAATTCATCCGAGATTTCATAATCCCCAGTAAGGATAATAGGGGAAGGACCGCCCCAGATGTCTTTGTGTACTCGTATATTACTGTTAATACCTGGGCGGTATAGGAAGCCTGGAAAGAGACGCTGAAGAGCATTATACATGCCTTGCCATGCAAAAGAACCACGGTTGGGCCTGGGAGCATCAAGGATATTCCCAGAAGGGAAGTATTTAGCATGATATATTTGGCCTAATGAAGAATCTGGTTCACATATGAGCCTCCATAATTGTTTGCCCAAAAGAGCAACATTGAAGTCATGTAAGTCCTTAAACCCCATACCTCCAGCAGTCTTGGGTAAACAAACATGATTCCATGGAAGCATATGCCAACCTTTTTTATTAGATTTGCCGGACCACCAATATTGCCTGATGGCCGAGGTCATATCGTCAATAATGTTTTGTGCAAGGAGATAACAAGACATAACATATTGAGGTAGGGATTGTAGAACAGCTTTAATGAAGATCTCTCGACCACTGAAGGAAAGGAGATGCTTATCCCAGCTAGAAAGGCGGTCATGAACTTTATCACGTACAAAGCCTAGTGGTTCATTTTTGTTCTTGCCAATGAGAAGGGGAACACCGAGGTATACACCGGGGTTAGAAACCTCACGTACTTGCAGTAGACTATTAATTGCAGATCTTGTTGAGGATGGGGTACGAGGATTATAAAAAATTGTCGATTTCTCAAAATTAATTGCTTGACCGGAAGTAGCTGCATATGTTTGCAGGGCTCTTTTGAGATGAGTGGCTTCAGTTGTAGAATTATTAATGAAGACCATACAATCATCAGCAAAGAGTAGATGATTGACTTTGGGCCCATATTTACAGGACCGAGCCTTGGAAGAATGTTTGTTTGATGGGCAGCATATAGGTAAGCAGATAGCCCTTGTGTGCAGAAAAGGAAGAGAAAAGGGGAAAGAGGGTCACCTTGGCGCAATCCACGTTGAGGTTGAAAAAAGGGGGAAAATGAGTTATTAATTTTGACTGAAAAAGAGACTGTGGTAATGCAACGCATAATAAGGGAGATCCAAGAAGATGTGAACCCCATGCGTTCCATAACATTTGCTAAAAAAGACCATTCAACTCTATCAAAAGCTTTTTCCATGTCTAGTTTAAGAGCAGCTCCTTGGGAGGATTTGGTAGCCCCTGAGTTGATATTATGGATAATTTCATGGGCAACAAGGATGTTATCAGAGATGTTATGTCCCTAGACGAAGGCTTCTTGGTTAGGGCTAATACAGAGGGGAATAGCTTGTTTCATTCTATTGACAATGGTTTTAGCAACTATTTTATAAAGAACAGTGCAAAGACTAATTGGTCTTAGTTGTTTCATAGTAGTTGGGTCTTGGATTTTGGGGATTAGAACCAGTATAGTTTTGTTGACCAAAGACATGTCATCAGTGCCATTTAGTAAATTAAGGCATAAATTAATAACATCATCTCCAACCGTGTCCCAGTGTTGATGGAAAAAACTACTTGGTAGACCATCAAAACCAGGAGCTTTCCTAGGATCAATGTCCCGGAAGGCATGGAGGATTTCTTCCTTTGTGAAGGTCCTTAGGAGGTTGTCATTCATAGATTGAGTGATAGAAGGTGTAATTTTATCGAGTATATTATCAGAAATTTGGGGGTTGGAGGACGTGAAGAGATTTTGGAAGTAGCTTGATGCAATAGACATTAGGTCTGAATCGGCCGTACACCAATTCGAGTTGGAATCAAATAATCCAGTGATCAAGTTTTTTTTCCTTCTATTGTTTGCCCGGGCATGGAAAAACCTTGTATTTTTATCACCTTGAGAGAGCCAAAGTGTTCGAGATCTTTGAGCCCAATAAATTTCTTGTTCCATAAGTAGTTTATTAAGTTCAGTTCTATGTTTTATATAGATACCTTCGGTTGTGGCATTTAGGGGGCGACATAAAAATTTGTTTATTTTCTTGGTAAGGAAGTTAATACGGCCGGTAGATTTTTGTCTTTGTTGATTTTGCCATTCCTCTAGGCACGTACCAACAGCATTTATTTTATCAATAGCTGTTCCGGAGGTGTTGGTCCAAGTTCGTTTGATCGTAGTAATATTGTCCGTATTATTTGCCCAACAGTTCTCGAATCGGAATGTTTTAGGTGTCCGTTGAGGTGGGGTAATAATCACGGGGGATGTATCAAGTGATAGGAAGCAGTGGTCAGACTTGGCCACATAGTCCGTTGTGATACGATAGGAAGGAAAAAGATCCTGCCAGGCCGAGTTAGCAATGAACCGGTCTAGTCTTTCATGTATAGTTGGGGTTAAAGGCCCAACTTTTGTCCAAGTAAACCAGCCCGAAGTGGGCTTACAATCAAAAAGATTATTGCGTGAAAGGCAATGACGGAAGTTTGTTATTTGTGATCTAGCCCTACGGTTTCCACCTTGCTTTTCAGAGTCGGATAAGATTTCATTAAAATCCCCTCCTAGAAGCCATGGGATATTGTTATTATTTATATTTAAGGAATCAATAATTTCCCATGTTTTATATTTTTGGCTAGTTTCGGAGTAGCCGTGTATACCTGTGAAAAACATGTTGCAATTATTTGATGTGATTTGAGTATGTATATAACGCGGAGAATACGAAAGTAAAGTAATATTAATATCGTTTGTAACGAAAAGAGCAATACTGGAACACCCCTCCATGGGGGGAATAGCAATAACGTTAATAAAACCTAAAGAAAGACAAAGTTGGCTGCAAGCCACATTATTAATTTTTGTTTCGCAAAGGAAAATAACTTCAGGGTTGGATAGACAGACATAGTCGCGAAGATGTTGAACCACCGGGGCTTGTCCTAAACCCTGGCAGTTCCAGCATAGTATCCTCATTTCGCTCGGCGGGACTGGGAGTCAGCCGCCGCCGGAGAGTTTTTGGACCTGCTCATCCCAGCCTTTGGGGTGGAACCGGAAGGTTTGGATTTCTTTGGTGGGAGCGATACTTGGATAGGAGAACGGCGTTTTGTGCCACGATTCGGTGGGACTGGAGCAGGGGCAGGAGCTGCATCATTTGGATAAGTTTTCAAAAGCCATTGGTTAAAATCATTGAAAATGGTATCGATAGAAACAAGGGGCTTACGCAGTTCAGCTTCAATTTTCCTAATTTGCTGGGAAGTTGGGCTTGGAACACCATCATCCGTGGTATCCCAATCATCATCGAAAACATCTTCAGGGATAGGATAGATGGTGTTCAGGGGTTGCGGCTTAAGAGGGCCTTTCTGTTTGGAATCTGATGCTGATGGTTCTTTGGTAGGGGGAACATCACCCATTGTCGTGTTAGTGTTGGGGGCTTCCTCAGTGGGTTGCTCCGAGAAGGATGCAGCATCGCCCTCATTAAGAGAGCCTGTGAAAGATTTGTAGAAAAAAACCAGTTTAGTAAACGAAGGTTTTTTAGTAAAGGGATTAGTATTAAGAAAAGGAGAGTGAGGTATACCCATAGCATTCGGATCATTATTGGGGATATTGGTATTGGCAGAAGCAGTTGGAACAGGAGTAGCTGTGCGGAAATAAAGTAGTAAGTATAGAGACAGAAATAAAAAGAACAAAAAGGATGAGATAAATATAAATCTAAACTGTGAAAGAGATGAAAAATCGGTAATAAAGTGAGAGAGGGTACCAGTCGGTAAGGGATTATTCTGATTAAGATTAGGCTCGACATAGCGGAGGCGCCCACGTGTACCAACTGGGCGACGTCTTGGAGGGAGGTAGCGGAGCCACTCTCCGTATTGCAACTTGTTCAGGTCAAGAGACGATCGAGTAGGGCAGTTTTCAATCGTATGGCTAATTATTCCACAGCCAGGACACAAGGTGGGAAGGCGTTCGTATTGAAGATGACACATGGTTTTGTTGGCACCCGATCCTATGAATACAAAATGGGTGACTGGTTTGGTAATATTCAGGAAAATTTCTACACGCAAGAATTCTTTCATGTTTCCTTCAACTTCTCGAGTATCAGTTCGTATGACATTGCCTACCATAGACCCAAGGGCATGTCCCACAAGGTGGGAACGGTCAATGTCCTCAAAGAGTGAGGAGGGGAGGGAAAAGATGCGGATCCAGATCCTCATAGAGTTAAAGGAATACTCTCCAACTGGCTTAGCAGGGTCATACTCAGTAATGGCTATCCATTCATCCTTATACAGCCAAGGGTCGCGATTAAGGACTTCATAACATGACTTGACGTCCTTGAATTTGATCTTGAGATAGTTGTCTTGGATAACGGAGATAGACACCACATTGTTTGGCTTCCAGATGCCTTCAAAGGCGTTGATGACAGCGTAAATGTCAATAGTTTTGGAGGAGATAAAACATCCTAAGAGGAATAGCTTGGGGTCCTCCTCGACAAGATCCCAGCCGAATTCTTGGGTATAAAGGAGTTCTGCTTCCTCATTGGTGAGGTCAAGGGAGCTGAGTTGGGGAATAGAGGAAGATGTCATAGTTGAGGGATATTGAGAAACGAGAGAAGGGGGATAATAGAAGGCTTGTGGTAACGTGTTTAAGTGTTGTTCGTATAAAAAGGAGTGGTTTGTGATAGTTAAACTATGGTGAGCGCTGAAAAAAGGAAGGAGATAAAGATTTAGAGTCCATGAATTACGGGTTAAATTGATATTAAGAGGGAAAGTTTGAAAACCAGCATAATAGTATGGAAATAGAATGATTAATAAGGAAATCAGTTTTAAAAGTTTTGATTGTAATAAGTAAAAAGCCTTAGGGGATTTATGAGAAGAATCAGGGAAAGTAATAAAGTCAAAGTAGCGATGAGAGTAATTATTGAAAGGTTGGATTATTTTAATGACATAACGAAAATTTTGGGTAAATCGTACTCTATTAAAAATAAATAGATAGAAAGAAAGAGGGATTTTATTAAAAAGTTGGAATAATGAAAAAAATAAGGCAATGTTTAAGGAATTAATTCTTAAGAGCGGAAGGAATTGTAACAGAAGGTTTGAAAGGAAGTAAAGGGTATATTTGACGTTGTAATTACTCATATTAAGGGATAAAAAAGGAAAGACTGGGTAACTATTAGCAATTATTGAAGGCATTATTATAGGAAAGAGGATTATTCTAGAAATTAATTTGTAATTTAATACTGGAGGGTTGAGAGCAAAAGTAAGGATATGACAGGTAAGGGGAAAAGGGAAAAAGTAGTTAATTAGAAAATTTTGAAACATTAATGTTATTAAAAGACCTAAAATAAATGTATTGAGACCCTGAGGAATTAATCTCGAGCTAAAAATCGGTTGGGCGTTTCGAATAATAATTGAATAGGAGAGAAAAAAGTTTGAGAATTTGTAAGTTTGATTAACGTGTAGAGAAAAAAGATCCCTGTTTGATAGGGTTTTGATAAAATCCCTTAATTGGGCTAGTGAGGAGTCACCTAAAGAGGCGTAGTAGGAATAAAATTCCTTAGTGTTAATCGAATATATATATATATAGTAACATACATAGAGTAGATAGCAATTAGCATGCAAAGCAAAATTATGGCATGGAGACATACATCTAGAGGCATAAAGAAAGCAAATAAAAAGCAAAGAGAAAAGAAAAGCAAGAAGAAAGCAGCCATAAAGAATTACAAACCCAGGGAAAGGAGGAAGCGGGGTAAAGAAGATTAATACAGACCAAATGAGCAAAAAGATGAAGGGGTATAAGCAAATAAAATTAACTACTGATAAAAAAATTACATAACCAGAGAAGGAGTAAGAAGGGAGTCCTGCAACGCTGCATGATTATACTGACAGATGGGTTCATTATCTGCAAAAGGATCATAATAAACATAAAAGAAAACTTGAAAGAAAAGAAACATAAATGCTTAATTATAGAATAAGAAATCGAGAAGGAAAAATTATGAAAATTAAAATTATTTACTGGGGGAATGATAGTTATAACTGACTAGACCGATAAGAGAATTGATATGGAACAAGGTTTAGAATGAGAGGTTAGATTATTTTCCCAAGTGGGATCCAAATTAGAACTGTGCAATTGATTGTTAGAGTATAAATAGGTTGGACTCTCTGGATTAGAGAAAGTAGAAGTAGTAGTATAAGCCAGAGCATAATATTTAATCTTAGAGAAATTTATAATATAGCATAAAGCTTTTGTATACATGGAGATTCCTCCTAGAATAAGGTGTAAGTTACCATAATTTGTTAACAGAGAAAGAATCGAGAGTAGTAACTGTAGAGGGTTAAGAGACAAGGAAGACCAAATGTATAACAGAAAGAAGAGATAATACAAACAGTTAATAGTATAAGTAGTGTATGAATATCCCATGATGTGGGCTGGTAAGAATTTCCCTAAAAGGGATGGATAATTTTGTAAGTAGTATGTATAGCATTCATTAACAGTAGAGATAGAAGTATAAAATATGAATACTGCATATAAAGACAGTGGTAAGTAGAAAATAGCTAGAGAATGCATAAGAGAGTATGAAAGAAACCGATTGATGCAGAGATTAAAAAAAGATCTAAAGACAGAATAGAGGATATGAATTAACATAAATGAATATATAACAGAAAATTGATTCACAAAGTTGTTGGGAGATAGCTCAAAAACTAGGGTGAAATTAGGTAAAAATGAAATCAATTCTGTTTTATTAAAAAAATAAACGACAGACAAAGAAGAAAGTAACCAGCTGTTAAAGAATTGGTACTGAACCTTTAGAAACTCATGAAGTGCATTAAAGGGAGAGGAAATCACAGAGCAGCACAAATAGAGAAATGAAAGAGCTAATAATAATAAAGGAGATAAAATAGAGCACGGTGGGTCGTACCTTCGAGCCGAATGTCTTCCATGACATTTGGTCCACATGGTAAGTGAAGTACAACCAAACTGGAAAAAAGATAACAATGAAAGATTCAGATTAAAAAACCAGAAAAGGGGAAGAAAAGTGATTAAGAAACGAGAAAGGGAAAGAAGCCTTAATTGGTAAGACGGCCTGAGGGAACCCGTGAATGAAACCATAGCCTCCACTACAAATCCAGGTAAATGAAAGATTAGAGGCCAAGTTCTCAGCGATGAAGATCTGAAATAATAAGAAAGAGAATGAGATTTAAAAAGCAAATTAAGTAAAAATAAGAAATAAATATATAAAAAGAAAACCAGGGAGAAGGTGAAGCGATTCATATGCAAAAGATGAACCGGATCGATTTTATAGGGGTTTGCATGGAACCCTAAAGGATAAGGCATATCAGGAAGGGATAAGATTGTTCGTTCAACGAACAGAAAAAAACCCTTCGATCGACTGATGGATAGAAAAAAACCCTTCGATCGACTGATGGATTTGATGAGTCCGCCTTGTATCACAGCAGTTGGGGAAACCCTCCGATTCAGAAACAGAATCAGATCCAAAAGTACAAAAGAAGAGAAAGAAACAGAAATAAGATTAGAAAAGGTTATAGAGAAAAGGAAGAAAAAGAATGCAAAAAAAGAAGGGAATCGACAGGCCTTACCGTTACAGCCTACTGTATTCCGGTTGATTTTCAACGGAGTCCAGAACTCGCAGAAAGGGGAGAAAAAGGAGTCAAAAAACCATAAAAATAAGAAAAATAAAGAAAGCATAAAGAAAAAAAATAGAATGAAAAAAGGTAAGGGGTGGAAAGATCCTGTTAAAAAAGATACCACCGTCGTCATTTGGAGAAGCCCTCCGATCCAGAAAAGGAGACAGAAGGACGAGCCTTGACAAACGCCGGTTGATTTTTAACGATATCGTCCAAAAGGGAAGAGACAAAAAGCAAAAATCAAAACGGGTTAAAAAGAAACAAATGAATAGAAAAACATAGAGAAAAAATAAACGGCGAAACTTACCGTCCAAAACGGGAGAAAAATGGTGAAATGGAAGGGAAGAAAAAACCCTTCAGCAAATAAACCAGAACAGAAATGGATTTTGTATATTGCAATATACGGCCAAAACTCGCAGGAAAGAAAAAATAAAAGAGTTAGAAACCAAAGAGAAAAATAATGGATAAAAAATGAAGCAAAAACTGTAAATGAGAGAAAGTGACGGGGTGGAATGACCCTTGATATTCTCATCCCGATTTCCAAGGAAATCAAAGATTTCCGGTTCTTTTGATGATAAGCTTGCAAAATCGGCGGAAGATGGAGAGGTGCCGTGTGGGGGAAGGGGAATGATGGAGAGATAGTGGAGAAAGTAGCCGGAAAACAAGGGAAAGCATGAAGAACAAGCCAACACCCAACAAAGACCCCGGAAAAAATTGAGAGAGAATTGAGAGCCATCCCACCCCCGGAAAAAATAATACCCGTTGGAATTTTAACTACCCGTTAGAATTTTAACTGAGTAAAAAGTACAGAAATTGAGGTTTTGTAATATAATTGTGTTGAAAAGCTCCTAATCAATTACATGAACTCCTAAAATTTGATTAAAACTTTATTTGTGGTCCTTTTTGTAGAGGTTTCAGACGAGCGGGTCTAAATGGGCCTTTCAATGGACACATTGAAATTTTAACTGAGTAAAAAGTACAAAAATTGAGGTTTTGCAATATAATTGTGTTGAAAAGCTCCTAATAAATTATTTGAACTCCTAAAATTTGATTAAAACTTGTTTTGCAGTCCTTTTTGTAGAGGTTTCGGATGAGCAGGTCTAAATGGGCCTTTCAATGGACCCGTTGGTATTTTAACTGAGTAAAAAGTACAGAAATTGAGGTTTTGGAATATAATTGTGTTGAAAATCTCCTAATCAATTACATGATCTCCTAAAATTTGATTAAAACTTGTTTTGCGTCCCTTTTTGTAGAGGTTTCGGACGAGCATGTCTAAATGGGCCTTTCAATGGACCCGTTGGAATTATAACTGAGTAAAAAGTATAAAAATTAAGGTTTTGCAAATTAATTGTGTTGAAAAGCTCATAATAAATTATTTGTACTCCTAAAATATGATCAAAACTTGTTTTGCAGTCCTTTATGTAGAGGTTTCGGACGTGCGGGTGTAAATGGGCCTTTCAATGGACCCGTTGGAATTTTAACTGAGTAAAATGTATAAAAATTGAAGTTTTGCAATATAATTGTGTTGAAAAGCTCCTAATCATTTATTTTAACTCCTAAAATTTGATTAAAACTTTTTTGCGGTCCTTTTTGTATCGATTTCGGACGAGCAGGTCTAAATGGGCCTTACAATGGACCTTTTGAAATTTTAACTGAGTAAAAAGTACAGAAATTGAGGTTTTGCAATATAATTGTGTTGAAAAGCTCCTAATCAATTATTTGACCTCCTAAAGTTTGATTAAAACTTGTTTTGCGGTCCTTTTTGTCGAGGTTTCGGACGAGCAGGTCTAAATGGGCCTTTCAATGGACCCGTTGGAATTTTAACTGAGTAAAAAGTACAGAAATTGAGGTTTTGCAATATAATTGTGTTGAAAAGATCCTAATCAATTACATGAACTCCTAAAATTCTATTAAAACTTGTTTTGCAGTCCTTTTTGTTGAGTTTCGGACGAGCGGGTCGAAATGGGTTTTTCTATGGACCTGTTGGAATTTTAACTAGTAAAAAGTATAAAAAATGAGGTTTTGCAATATAATTATGTTGAAAAGTTCATAATAAATTATTTGTACTCCTAAAATATGATCAAAACTTGTTTTGCGGTCCTTTATTTAGAGGTTTCGGACGTGCGGGTCTAAATGGGCCTTTTAGTGGACCCGTTGGAATTTTAACGGAGTAAAATATATAAAAATTGAAATTTTGCAATATAATTGTTTTGAAAAGCTCCTAATCATTTATTTGAACTCCTAAAATTTGATTAAAAATTTTTTGCGGTCCTTTTTGTATCGGTTTCGGACGAGCAGGTCTAAATTGGCCTTACAATGGACCCGTTGGAATTTTAACTGAGTAAAAAGTACAGAAATTGAGGTTTTGCAATATAATTGTGTTGAAAAGCTCATAATCAATTATTTGAACTCCTAAAATTTGGTTAAAACTTGTTTTGCGGTCCTTTTTGTCGAGGTTTCGGACGAGCAGGTATAAATGGGCCTTTCAATGGACCCGTTGGAATTTTAACTGAGTAAAAAGTGCATAAATTGAGGTTTTGCAATATAATTGCGTTGAAAAGCTCCTAATCAATTACATGAACTCCTAAAATTTGATTAAAACTTGTTTTGCAGTCCTTTTTGTAGAGGTTTTGGACGAGCGGGTCTAAATGGGCCTTTCAATGGACCCGTTGGAATTTTAACTAAGTAAAAAGTACAGAAATTGAGGTTTTGCAATATAATTGTGTTGAAAAGTTCCTAATGAATTACATGAACTCCTAAAATTTGATTAAAACCTGTTTTGTAGTCCTTTTTGTAGAGGTTTCGGACGAGCGGGTCTAAATGGGCATTTTAATGGACACGTTGGAATTTTTTTTGAAGAAAGGGCCTCATTAAAAACCCCACTAATCCTTACTGGGCTGGCCCAGTTAGGGTCCTAGGAGGGGAAAAGAGTACCCAAATATATTATAAATCATGGTGGTTGGTGAACAACCGGTACAAATGTTCGCAAATCATCGGGCAAGCCCGGTCCAAAATACAAAGAGGATCTAGAATGAAGAGCCCAATTGGCGATATAGTGAGCTAAAGCATTAGCTGTACGCGGTACATAAAGTAAACATAAACCAGTGACAGTATCAAAGAAAGATCTAGCTGTCTGAATCTGCCGCAGAAGGGGGGAGGCATCCTGGCCGGCTTGACGTAGCCTATTAATTATCAGGGCTGCGTCCGACGCAAGATGAAACCCTTGCCAGCCAGCGTCTGCACCGAGTGTGACTTCTGCGATGATAGCGTGGAGTTCCGCGGATGGAGAATCTGCGGTGTCAACCAAGAAGAGAACCCGTCCTAGCAAGATAGCTCCAGTGGTGTCACGAGCCACAATACCAATGCCAGCGGAACCCGTAGCTGCATTGAAAGCGCCATCGAAATTGATTTTGATCGTCCCAGCCGGTGGTGGTCTCCAGACAGGTTGGGAAAGGGCTGGCTCCGTCTGCGGTCGCGTCGTGGTATGGTCTGAGTTGGCCGAGATGTAGTCGAGAAGTAGTTCCTGTGAGTTCATCAGAGTAAGCCAGGGGGCTGTAGACGCTGAGAATGGACCCAGTCATTCCTCCTGTTCCATAGATTCCACAAGGTAGTCAGGAGAAGATCGAATTGTGCACGAGATAGAAGCGCAGCTCCCTGTTCGAGCCAGAGGGTAACCTAGGTTGCCGTGCTGTCGCATAACGCACGGGGGAAGCCAGCAAGGCTTAGAACCTCGGCGGCGCCAGGGCAGTCTCAAAATGCATGAATCGCAGTTTCAAGAATCGAGGGACAGACCCGTTGGAATTTTAACTGAGTAAAAAGTACAGAAATTGAGGTTTTGCAATATAATTGTTTTGAAAAGCTCCTAATCAATTATTTGAACTCCTAATATTTGAATAAAATATTTTTGCGGTCCTTTTTGTAGAGGTTTCGGACGAGCAGGTCGAAATGGGCCTTTCAATGGACCCGTTGGAATTTTAACTGAGTAAAAAGTACAGAAATTGAGGTTTTGCAATATAATTGTGTTGGAAAGCTCCTAATCAATTACATGAACACCTAAAATTTGATTAAAACTTTTTTTGTGGTCCTTTTTGTAGAGGTTTCGGACGAGCGGGTCTAAATGGGCCTTTCAATGGACCCGTTGAAATTTTAACTGAGTAAAAAGTACAGAAATTGAGGTTTTGCAATATAATTGTGTTGAAAAGCTCCTAATCAATTATTTGAACTCCTAAAATTTGATTCAAATTTTTTTTGCGGTTCTTTTTTTAGAGGTTTCGGACGAGCAGGTCTAAATGGGCCTTTCAATGGACCCGTTGCAATTTTAACTGAGTAAAAAGTATAAAAATTGAGGTTTTGCAATATAATTGTGTTGAAAATCTCATAATCAATTACATGAACTCCTAAAATTTGATTAAAACTTGTTTTGCATTCCTTTTTGTAGAGGTTTCGGACGAGCAAATCGAAATGGGCCTTTCAATGGATCCGTTGGAATTTTAACTGAGAAAAAAGTACAGAAATTGAGGTTTTGCAATATAATTGTGTTGAAAAGCTCCTAATCAATTACATGAACTCCTAAAATTTGATTAAAACTTGTTTTTCAATCCTTTTTGTAGAGGTTTCGAACGAGCAGGTCGAAATGGGCCTTTCAATGGACCCGTTGGAATTTTAAATGAGTAAAAAGTACAGAAACTGAGGTTTTGCAATATTATTGTGTTGAAAATCTCCTAATAAATTATTTGAACTCCTAAAATTTGATTAAAACTTGTTTTGCGGTCCTTTTTGTAGAGGTTTCACACGAGCAGGTCTAAATGGGCCTTTCAATGGACCCGTTGGAATTTTAACTGAGTAAAAAGTATAAAAATTGAGGTTTTGCAATATATTTGTGTTGAAAAGCTCATAATCAATTATTTGTACTCCTAAAATATGATCAAAACTTGTTTTGCGGTCCTTTATGTAAAGGTTTCGGACGTGCGGGTCTAAAATGGCCTTTCAATGGACCCGTTGGAATTTTAACTGAGTAAAATGTATAAAAATTGACGTTTTGCAATATAATTGTGTTGAAAAGCTTCTAATCATTTATTTGAACTCCTAAATTTTGATTAAAACTTTTTTGCGGTCCTTTTTGTATCGGTTTCGGACGAGTAGGTTTAAATGGGCCTTACAATGGACCCGTTGGAATTTTAACTAAGTAAAAAGTAAAGAAATTGAGGTTTTGCAATATAATTGTGTTGAAAAGCTCCTAATCAATTACATGAACACCTAAAATTTGATTAAAACTTTTTTTGCGGTCCTTTTTGTAGAGGTTTCGGACGAGCAGGTCTAAATGGGCCTTTCAATGGACCCGTTGGAATTTTAACTGAGTAAAAAGTACAGAAATTGAGGTTTTGCAATATAATTGTGTTGAAAAGCTCCTAATCAATTATTTGAACTCCTAAAATTTGATTAAAACTTTTTTTGTTGTTCTTTTTGTAGAGGTTTCGGACGAGCAGGTCTAAATGGGCCTTTCAATGGACCCGTTGGAATTTTAACTGAGTAAAAAGTACAGAAATTGAGGTTTTGCAATATAATTGTGTTGAAAAGCTCCTAATCAATTATTTGAACTCCTAAAATTTGATTAAAACTTTTTTTGCGGTCCTTTTTGTAGAGGTTTCGGACGAGGGGGTCTAAATGGGCCTTTCAATGGACCCGTTGGAATTTTAACTGAGTAAAAAGTACAGAAATAGAGGTTTTGCAATAAAATTGTGTTGAAATTCTCCTAATCAATTACATGATCTCCTAAAATTTGATTAAAACTTGTTTTGCGGCCCTTTTTGTAGAGATTTCGGACGAGCATGTCTAAATGGGCCTTTCAATGGACCTGTTGGAATTTTAACTGAGTAAAAAGTACAGAAATTGAGGTTTTGCAATATAATTGTGTTGAAAAGCTCCTAATCAATTATTTGAACTCCTAAAATTTGATTAAAACTTTTTTTGCTGTCCTTTTTGTAGTGGTTTTGGACGAGCAGGTCTAAATGGGCCTTTCAATGGACCTGTTGGAATTTTAACTAAGTAAAAAGTACAGAAATAGAGGTTTTGCAATAAAATTGTGTTGAGAATCTCCTAATCAATTACATGAACTCCAAAAATTTGATTAAAACTTGTTTTGTAGTCCTTCTTGTTGAGGTTTCGGACGAGCAGGTCGAAATGGGCCTTTTAATGGACCTGTTATAATTTTAACTGAGTAAAAAGTACAGAAATTGAGGTTTTGCAATATAATTGTGTTGAAAAGCTCCTAATAAATTATTTGAACTCCTAATATTTGAATAAAACATTTTTGCGGTCCTTTTTGTAGAGGTTTCTGACGAGCAGGTCTAAATGAGCCTTTCAATGGGCCCGTTGGAATTTTAACTGAGTAAAAAGTATAAAATTGAGGTTTTTCAATATAATTGTGTTGAAAAGTTCCTAATCAATTATTTGAACTCCTAAAATTTGATTAAAACTATTTTGCGGTCCTTTTTGTCGAGGTTTCGGATGAGCATGTCTAAATGGGCCTTTCAATGGACCCGTTAGAATTTTAACTGAGTAAAAAGTACAGAAATTTAGGTTTTGCAATATAATTGTGTTGAAAAGCTCCTAATCAATTACATAAACTCCTAAAATTTGATTAAAACTTTTTTTGCAGTCCTTTTTGTAGAGGTTTCGAACGAGCGGGTCGAAATGGGCCTTTCAATGGACCCGTTGAAATTTTAACTGAGTAAAAAGTACAGAAATAGAGGTTTTGCAATATAATTGTGTTGAAAAGCTCCTAATCAATTATTTGAACTCCTAAAATTTGATTAAAACGTGTTTTGCAGTCCTTTTTGTAGAGGTTTCAGACGAGCAGTCTAAATGGGCCTATCAAGGAACCCGTTGGAAATTTAACTGAATAAAAAGTAAAGAAATTGAGGTTTTGCAATATAATTGTGTTGAAAATATCCTAATAAATTACATGATCTCCTAAAATTTGATTAAAACTTGTTTTGCGGCTCTTTTTGCAGAGGTTTCGTCCGAGCATGTCTAAATGGGCCTTTCAATGGACCCGTTGGAATTTTAACTGAGTAAAAAGTATAAAAATTGAGGTTTTGCAATATAATTGTGTTGAAAAGCTCCTAATCAATTACTCTAACTCCTAAAATATGATCAAAACTTGTTTTACGGTCCTTTATGTAAAGGTTTCGGACGTGCGGGTCTAAATGGGCCTTTCAATGGACCCGTTGGAATTTTAACTGAGTAAAATGTTTAAAAATTGAAGTTTTGCAATATAATTGTGTTGAAAAGCTTGTAATCATTTATTTGAACTCCTAAAATTTGATTAAACCTTTTTTGCGGTCTTTTTTGTATCGGTTTCGGACGAGTAGGTCTAAATGGGCCTTACAATGGACCCGTTGGAATTTTAACTGAGTAAAAAGTACATAAATTGAGGTTATGAAATATAATTGTCTTGAAAAGTTCCTAATCAATTATTTGAACTCCTAAAATTTGATTAAAAAATGTTTTACGGTCCTTTTTGTCGAGGTTTCGACGAGCAGGTCTAAATGGGCCTTTCAATGGACCCGTTGGAACTTTAACTAAGTAAAAAGTATAAAAATTGAGGTTTTGCAATATAATTGTGTTGAAAGTCTCATAATAAATTATTTGTACTCCTAAAATATGATCAAAACTTGTTTTGCGGTCCTTTATCTAGAGGTTTCGGACGTTCGGGTCTAAATGGGCCTTTTAATGGACCTGTTGGAATTTTAACTGAGTAAAAAGTACAGAAATTGAGGTTTTGCAATATAATTGTGTTGAAAAGCTCCTAATCAATTATTTGAACTCCTAAAATTTGATTAAAACTTTTTTTGCGGTCCTTTTTGTAGAGGTTTCGGACGAGCAGGTGTAAATGGGCCTTTCAATGGACCTGTTGGAATTTTAACTGAGTAAAAAGTACAGAAATAGAGGTTTTGCAATAAAATTGTGTTGAAAATCTCCTAATCAATTACATGAACTCCAAAAATTTGATTAAAACTTGTTTTGTAGTCCTTCTTGTTGAGGTTTCGGACGAGCAGGTCGAAATGGGCCTTTTAATGGACCTGTTATAATTTTAACTGAGTAAAAAGTACAGAAATTGAGGTTTTGCAATATAATTGTGTTGAAAAGCTCCTAATAAATTATTTGAACTCCTAATATTTGAATAAAACATTTTTACGGTCCTTTTTGTAGAGGTTTCTGACGAGCAGGTCTAAATGAGCCTTTCAATGGGCCCGTTGGAATTTTAACTGAGTAAAAAGTATAAAATTGAGGTTTTTCAATATAATTGTGTTGAAAAGTTCCTAATCAATTATTTAAACTCCTAAAATTTGAATAAAACATTTTTACGGTCCTTTTTGTAGAGGTTTCTGACGAGCAGGTCTAAATGAGCCTTTCAATGGGCCCGTTGGAATTTTAACTGAGTAAAAAGTACAGAAATTTAGGTTTTGCAATATAATTGTGTTGAAAAGCTCCTAATCAATTACATAAACTCCTAAAATTTGATTAAAACTTTTTTTGCAGTCCTTTTTGTAGAGGTTTCGGACGAGCGGGTCGAAATGGGCCTTTCAATGGACCCGTTGAAATTTTAACTGAGTAAAAAGTACAGAAATAGAGGTTTTGCAATATAATTGTGTTGAAAAGCTCCTAATCAATTATTTGAACTCCTAAAATTTGATTAAAACGTGTTTTGCAGTCCTTTTTGTGGAGGTTTCAGACGAGCAGTCTAAATGGGCCTATCAATGGACCCGTTGGAAATTTAACTGAGTAAAAAGTAAAGAAATTGAGGTTTTGCAATATAATTGTGTTGAAAATATCCTAATAAATTACATGATCTACTAAAATTTGATTAAAACTTGTTTTGCGGCCCTTTTTGCAGAGGTTTCGTCCGAGCATGTCTAAATGGGCCTTTCAATGGACCCGTTGGAATTTTAACTGAGTAAAAAGTATAAAAATTGAGGTTTTGCAATATAATTGTGTTGAAAAACTCCTAATCAATTACTCGAACTCCTAAAATATGATCAAAACTTGTTTTACGGTCCTTTATGTAAAGGTTTCGGACGTGCGGGTCTAAATGGGCCTTTCAATGGACCCGTTGGAATTTTAACTGAGTAAAATGTTTAAAAATTGAAGTTTTGCAATATAATTGTGTTGAAAAGCTTCTAATCATTTATTTGAACTCCTAAAATTTGATTAAACCTTTTTTGCGGTCCTTTTTGTATCAGTTTCGGACGAGTAGGTCTAAATTGGCCTTACAATGGACCCGTTGGAATTTTAACTGAGTAAAAAGTACAGAAATTGAGGTTTTGAAATATAATTGTCTTGAAAAGTTCCTAATGAATTATTTGAACTCCTAAAATTTGATTAAAACATGTTTTACGGTCCTTTTTGTCGAGGTTTCGACGAGCAGGTCTAAATGGGCCTTTCAATGGACCCGTTGGAACTTTAACTGAGTAAAAAGTATAAAAATTGAGGTTTTGCAATATAATTGTGTTGAGAGTCTCATAATAAATTATTTGTACTCCTAAAATATGATCATAACTTGTTTTGCGGTCCTTTATCTAGAGGTTTCGGACGTTCGGGTCTAAATGGGCCTTTTAATGGACCCGTTGGAATTTTAACTGAGTAAAATATATAAAAATTGAAGTTTTGCAATATAATTGTGTTGAAAAGCTCCTAATCATTTGTTTGAACTCCTAAATTTTGTTTAAAACTTTTTTGCGGTCCTTTTTGTATCGGTTTCGGACGAGCAGGTGTAAATGGGCCTTACATTGGACCCGTTAGAATTTTAACTGAGTAAAAAATACAAAAATTGAGGTTTTGCAATATAATTTGTTGAAAAGCTCCTAATCAATTATTTGAACTCCTAAAATTTGATTAAAACTTGTTTTGCGGTCCTTTTGTCGAGGTTTCGGACGAGAAGGTCTAAATGGGCCTTTCAATGGACCCGTTGGAATTTTAACTGAGTAAAAATTACAGAATTTGAGGTTTTGCAATATAATTGTGTTGAAAAGCTCCTAATAAATAACATGAACTCCTAAAATTTGATTAAAACTTGTTTTGCAGTCCTTTTTGTTGAGCTTTCGGACGAGCGGGTCGAAATGGGCCTTTCAATGGACCCGTTGGAATTTCAACTGAGTAAAAAGTATAAAAACTGAGGTTTTGCAATATAATTATGTTTAAAAGCTCATATTAAATTATTTTTACTCCTAAAATATGATCAAAACTTGTTTTACGGTCCTTTATGTAGAGGTTTCGGACGTGTGGGTCTAAATGGGCCTTTTAGTGGACCCGCTGGAATTTTAACTGAGTAAAATGTATATAAGTTGAATTTTTGAAATATAATTGTGTTTAAAAGCTCCTAATCATTTATTTTAACTCCTAAAATTTGATTAAAACTTTTTTGCGGTCCTTTTTGTATCGATTTCGGACGAGCAGGTCTAAATGGGCCTTACAATGGATCCGTTGGAATTTTAACTGAGTAAAAAGTACAGAAATTGAGGTTTAGCAATATAATTGTGTTGAAAAGCTCCTAATCAATTATTTGAACTCCTAAAATTTGATTAAAACCTGTTTTGCGATCCTTTTTGTCGAGGTTTCGGACGAGCAGGTCTAAATGGGTCTTTCAATGGACCTGTTGGAATTTTAAATGAGTAAAATGTACAGAAATTGAGGTTTTGCAATATAATTGTGTTGAAAAGTTCCTAATCAATTACATGAACTCCTAAAATTTGATTAAAATTTGTTTTGCAGTCCTTTTTGTAGAGGTCTCGGACGAGCGGGTCGAAATGGGCCTCTTAATGGACCCGTTGGAATTTTAACTGTGTAAAAAGTACAGAAATTGAGGTTTTGCAATAAAATTGTGTTAAAAGCTCCTAATCAATTATTTGAACTCCTAATATTTGAATAAAACATTTTTGCAGTCCTTTTTGTAGAGGTTTCGGACGAGCATGTCTAAATGGGCCTTTCAATGGGCCCGTTGGAAGTTTAACTGAGTAAAAAGTAAAAAATTGAGGTTTTTCAATATAATTGTGTTGAAAAGCTCCTAATCAATTATTATAACTCCTAAAATTTGATTACAACTATTTTTGCTGTCCTTTTTGTCGAGGTTTCGGACGAGCAGGTCTAAATGGGCCTTTCAATGGACCCGTTAGAATTTTAACTGAGTAAAAAGTAAAGATATTAAGGTTTTGCAATATAATTGTGTTGAAAAGCTCCTAATCAATTACATGAACTCCTAAAATTTGATTAAAACTTTTTTTGTGGTCCATTTTGTAGTGGTTTTGGACGAGCGGGTCTAAATGGGCCTTTCAATGGACCCGTTGAAATTTTAACTGAGTAAAAAATACAGAAATTGAGATTTTACAATATTATTCTGTTGAAAAGCTCCTAATCAATTATTTGAACTCCTAAAATTTGATTAAAACTTTTTTTGTAGTCCTTTTTGTAGAGGTTTCGGACGAGCAGGTCTAAATGGGCCTTTCAATGGACCTGTTGGAATTATAACAGAGTAAAAAGTACAGAAATTGAGGTTTTGCAACATAATTGTGTTTAAAATCTCCTAATCAATTACATGATCTACTAAAATTTTATTAAAACTTGTTTTGCGGCCCTTTTTGTAGAGGTTTCGGACGAGCATGTATAAATGGGCCTTTCAATGGACCCGTTGGAATTTTAACTGAGTAAAAATTATAAAAATTGAGGTTTTGTAATATAATTGTGTTGAAACGATCATAATAAATTATTTGTACTCCTAAAATATGATCAAAACTTGTTTTGCGGTCCTTAATGTAGAGGTTTCGGACGTGCGGGTCTAAATGGGCCTTTCAATGGACCCGTTGGAATTTTAACTGAGTAAAATGTATATAAATTGAATTTTTGCAATATAATTGTGTTGAAAAGCTCCTAATCATTTATTTGAACTCCTAAAATTTGATTAAAACGTTTTTACGGTCCTTTTTGTATCAGTTTCAGAGGAGTAGGTCTAAATGGGCCTTACAATGGACCCGTTGGAATTTTAACTGAGTAAAAAGTACAAAAATTGAGGTTTTGCAATATAATTGTGTTGAAAAGATCCTAATCAATTACATGAACTCCTAAAATTCTATTAAAACTTGTTTTGCAGTCCTTTTTGTTGAGATTTCGGACGAGCGGGTCAAAATGGTTTTTCTATGGACCTGTTGGAATTTTAACTAATAAAAAGTATAAAAATTGAGGTTTTGCAATATAATTATGTTGAAAAGTTCATAATAAATTATTTGTACTTCTAAAATATGATCAAAACGTGTTTTGCGGTACTTTATTTAGAGGTTTCGGAAGTGCGAGTCTAAATGGGCCTTTTAGTGGACCCGTTGGAATTTTAACTGAGTAAAATGTATAAAAATTGAAATTTTGCAATATAATTGTTTTGAAAAGCTCCTAATCATTTATTTGAACTCCTAAAATTTGATTAAAACTTTTTTGAGGTCCTTTTTGTATCGGTTTCGGACGAGCAGGTCTAAATGGGACTTACAATGGACCCGTTGGAATTTTAACTGAGTAAAACGTAAGAAATTGAGGTTTTGCAATATAATTGTGTTGAAAAGTTCATAATCAATTATTTGAACTCCAAAAATTTGATTAAAACTTGTTTTGCGGTCCTTTTTGTCGAGGTTTCGGACGAGCATGTATAAATGGGCCTTTCAATGGACCCGTTGGAATTTTAACTGAGTAAAAAGTGCATAAATTGAGTTTTTGCAATATAATTGTGTTAAAAAGCTCCTAATCAATTACATGAACTCCTAAAATTTGATTAAAACTTGTTTTGCAGTCCTTTTTGTAGAGGTTTTGGACGAGCGGGTCTAAATGGGCCTTTCAATGGACCCGTTGGAATTTTAACTAAGTAAAAAGTACAGAAATTGAGGTTTTACAATATAATTGTGTTGAAAAGTTCCTAATGAATTACATGAACTCCTAAAATTTGATTAAAACCTGTTTTGCAGTCCTTTTGTAGAGGTTTCGGACGAGCGGGTCTAAATGGGCCTTTTAATGGACCCGTTGGAATTTTTTTTGAAGAAAGGGCCTCATTAAAAACCCCACTAATCCTTACTGGGTTGGCCCAGTTAGGGTCCTAGGAGGGGAAAAGAGTACCCAAATATATTATAAATCATGGTGGTTGGTGAACAACCGGTACAACTGTTCGCAAATCATCAGGCAAGCCCGGTCCAAAATACAAAGAGGATCTAGAATGAAGAGCCCAATTGGCGATATAGTGAGCTAAAGCATTCGCTGTACGCGGTACATAAAGTAAACATAAACCAGTGACAGTATCAAAGAAAGATCTAGCTGTCTGAATCTGCCGCTGAAGGGGGGAGGCATCCTGTCCGGCTTGACGTAGCCTATTAATTATCAGGGCTGCGTCCGATAGCTCCAGTGGTCAAAATGGGTCTTTCTATGGACCTGTTGGAATTTTAACTAGTTAAAAGTATAAAAATTGAGGTTTTGCAATATAATTATGTTGAAAAGTTCATAATAAATTATTTGTACTCCTAAAATATGATCAAAACTTGTTTTGCGGTACTTTATTTAGAGGTTTCGGACGTGCGAGTCTAAATGGGCCTTTTAGTGGACCCTTTGGAATTTTAACTGAGTAAAATGTATAAAAATTGAAATTTTGCAATATAATTGTTTTGAAAAGCTCCTAATCATTTATTTGAACTCCTAAAATTTGATTAAAACTTTTTTGAGGTCCTTTTTGTATCGGTTTCGGACGAGCAGGTCTAAATGGGCCTTACAATGGACCCGTTGGAATTTTAACTGAGTAAAACGTAAGAAATTGAGGTTTTGCAATATAATTGTATTGAAAAGCTCATAATCAATTATTTGAACTCCAAAAATTTGATTAAAACTTGTTTTGCGGTCCTTTTTGTCGAGGTTTCGGACGAGCATGTATAAATGGGCCTTTCAATGGACCCGTTGGAATTTTAACTGAGTAAAAAGTGCATAAATTGAGGTTTTGCAATATAATTGTGTTAAAAAGCTCCTAATCAATTACATGAACTCCTAAAATTTGATTAAAACTTATTTTGCAGTCCTTTTTGTAGAGGTTTTGGACGAGCGGGTCTAAATGGGCCTTTCAATGGACCCGTTGGAATTTTAACTAAGTAAGAAGTACAGAAATAGAGGTTTTACAATATAATTGTGTTGAAAAGCTCCTAATCAATTACATGAACACCTAAAATTTGATTAAAACTATTTTTGTGGTCCTTTTTGTAGAGGTTTCGGACGAGCGGGTCTAAATGGGCCTTTCAATAGACCCGTTGGAATTTTAACTGAGTAAAAAGTATAAAAATTAAGGTTTTGCAAATTAATTGTGTTGAAAAGCTCATAATAAATTATTTGTACTCCTAAAATATGATCAAAACTTGTTTTGCGGTCCTTTATGTAGAGGTTTCGGACGTGCGGGTGTAAATGGGCCTTTTAATGGACCCGTTGGAATTTTAACTGACTAAAATATATAAAAATTGAAGTTTTGCAATATAATTGTGTTGAAAATCTCCTTATCATTTATTGGAACTCCTAAATTTTGTTTAAAACTTTTTTGCGGTACTTTTTGTATCGGTTTCGGACGAGCAGGTGTAAATGGGCCTTACATTGGACCCGTTAGAATTTTAACTGAGTAAAAAGTACAAAAATTGAGGTTTTGCAATATAATTTTGTTGAAAAGCTCCTAATCAATTATTTGAACTCCTAAAATTTGATTAAAACTTGTTTTGCGGTCCTTTTGTCGAGGTTTCGGACGTTCGGGTCTAAATGGGCCTTTCAGTGGACACGTTGGAATTTTAACTGAGTAAAATGTATAAAAATTGAAGTTTTGCAATATAATTCTGTTGAAAAGCTCCTAATCATTTATTTGAACTCCTAAATTTTGATTAAAATTTTTTTGCGGTACTTTTTGTATCGGTTTCGGACGTGCAGGTCTAATTGGGCCTTCAATGGATTCGTTGGAATTTTAACTAAGTAAAAAGTACAGAAATTGAGGTTTTGCAATATAATTGTGTTGAAAAGCTCCTAATCAATTACATGAACTCCTAAAATTTGATTAAAACTTGTTTCGCAGTCCTTTTTGTAGAGGTTTCGGACGAGCGGGTAGAAATGGGCCTTTCAATGGACCCGTTGGAATTTTAACCGAGTAAAAAGTACAGAAATTGAGGTTTTGCAATATAATTGTGTTGAAAAGCTCCTAATCAATTACATGAACACCTAAAATTTGATTAAAACTTGTTTTGCGGCCCTTTTTGTAGAGGTTTCAGACGAGCATGTCTAAATGGGCCTTTCAATGGACCCGTTGGAATTTTAACTGAATAAAAAGTATAAAAATTAAGGTTTTGCAAATTAATTGTGTTGAAAAGCTTATAATAAATTATTTGTACTCCTAAAATATGATCAAAACTTGTTTTGCGGTCCTTTATGTAGAGGTTTCAGACGTGCGGGTGTAAATGGGCCTTTTAATGGACCCGTTGGAATTTTAACTGAGTAAAATATATAAAAATTGAAGTTTTGCAATATAATTGTGTTGAAAAGCTCCTAATCATTTATTGGAACTCCTAAATTTTGTTTAAAACTTTTTTGCGGTCCTTTTTGTATCGGTTTCAAACGAGCAGGTGTAAATGGGCCTTACATTGGACCCGTTAGAATTTTAACTGAGTAAAAAGTACAAAAATTGAGGTTTTGCAATATAATTTTGTTGAAAAGCTCCTAATCAATTATTTGAACTCCTAAAATTTGATTAAAACTTGTTTTGCGGTTCTTTTGTCGAGGTTTCGGACGAGAAGGTCTAAATGGGCCTTTCAATGGACCCGTTGGAATTTTAACTGAGTAAAAATTACAGAAATTGAGGTTTTGCAATATAATTGTGTTGAAAAGCTCCTAATAAATAACATGAACTCCTAAAATTTGATTAAAACTTGTTTTGCAGTCCTTTTTGTTGAGCTTTCGGACGAGGGGGTCGAAATGGGCCTTTCAATGGACCCGTTGGAATTTTAACTGAGTAAAAAGTATAAAAATTGAGGTTTTGCAATATAATTATGTTGAAAAGCTCATAATAAATTATTTTTACTCCTAAAATATGATCAAAACTTGTTTTACGGTCCTTTATGTAGAGGTTTCGGACGTGTGGGTCTAAATGGGCCTTTTAGTGGACCCGCTGGAATTTTAACTGAGTAAAATGTATATAAGTTGAATTTTTGCAATATAATTGAGTTGAAAAGCTCCTAATCATTTATTTGAACTCCTAAAATTTGATTAAAACTTTTTTGCGGTCCTTTTTGGATCGATTTCGGACGAGCAGGTCTAAATGGGCCTTACAATGGACCTTTTGAAATTTTAACTGAGTAAAAAGTATAGAAAATGAGGTTTTGCAATATAATTGTGTTGAAAAGCTCCTAATCAATTATTTGAACTCCTAAAATTTGATTAAAACTTGTTTTGCGGTCCTTTTTGTCGAGGTTTCGGACGAGCAGGTCTAAATGGGCCTTTCAATGGACCCGTTGGAATTTTAACTGAGTAAAAAGTACAGAAATTGAGATTTTGCAATATAATTGTGTTGAAAAGATCCTAATCAATTACATGAACTCCTAAAATTCTATTAAAACTTGTTTTGCACTCCTTTTTGTTGAGATTTCGGACGAGCGGGTCGAAATGGGTCTTTCTATGGACCTGTTGGAATTTTAACTAGTAAAAAGTATAAAAAGTGAGGTTTTGCAATATAATTATGTTGAAAAGTTCATAATAAATTATTTGTACTCCTAAAACATTATCAAAACTTGTTTTGCGGTCCTTTATTTAGAGGTTTCGGACGTACGGGTCTAAATGGGCCTTTTAGTGGAACCGTTGGAATTTTAACTGAGTAAAATGTATAAAAATTGAAATTTTGCAATATAATTGTTTTGAAAAGCTCCTAATTATTTATTTGAACTCCTAAAATTTGATTAAAACTTTTTTGCGATCCTTTTTGTATCGGTTTCGGACGAGCAGGTCTAAATGGGCCTTACAATGGACCCGTTGGAATTTTAACTGTGTAAAAAGTACAGAAATTGAGGTTTTGCAGTATAATTGTGTTGAAAAGCTCATAATCAATTATTTGAACTCCTAAAATTTGATTAAAACTTGTTTTGCGGTCCTTTTTGTCGAGGTTTCGGACGAGGAGGTATAAATTGGCCTTTCAATGGACCCGTTGGAATTTTAACTGAGTAAAAAGTGCATAAATTGAGGTTTTGCAATATAATTGTGTTGAAAAGTTCCTAATCAACTACATGAACTCCTAAAATTTGATTAAAACTTGTTTTGCACTCCTTTTTATAGAGGTTTTGGAGGAGCGGGTCTAAATGGGCCTCTCAATGGACCCGTTGGAATTTTAACTAATTAAAAAGTATAGAAATTGAGGTTTTTCAATATAATTGTGTTGAAAATTTCCTAATGAATTACATGAACTCCTAAAATTTTATAAAAACCTGTTTTGCAGTCCTTTTTGTAGAGGTTTCGGACGAGCGGGTCTAAATGGGCCTTTTAATGGACCCGTTGGAATTTTTTTTGAAGAAAGGGCCTCATTAAAAACCCCAGTAATCCTTACTGGGCTAGCCCAGTTAGGGTCCTAGGAGGGGAAAAGAGTACCCAAATATATTATAAATCATGGTGGTTGGTGAACAACCGGTACAAATGTTCGCAAATCATCGGGCAAGCCCGGTCCAAAATACAAATAGGATCTAGAATGAAGGGCCCAATTGGCGATATAGTGAGCTAAAGCATTAGCTGTACGCGGTACATAAAGTAAACATAAACCAGTGACAGTATCAAAGAAAGATCTAGTTGTCTGAATCTGCCGCTGAAGGGGGGAGGCATCCTGGCCGGCTTGACGTAGCCTATTAATTATCAGGGCTGCGTCCGACTCAAGATGAAACCCTTGCCAGCCAGCGTCTGCACCGAGTGTGACTCCTGCGATGATAGCGTGGAGTTCCGCGGATGGAAGAATCTGTGGTGTCAACCAAGAAGAGAGCCCGTCCTAGCAAGATAGCTCCAGTGGTGTCACGAGCCACAATACCAATGCCAGCGGAACCCGTAGCTGCATTGAAAGCGCCATCGACATTGATTTTGATCGTCCCAGCCGATGGTGGTCTCCAGGCAGGTTGGGAAAGGGCTGGCTCCGTCTGCGGTCGCGTCGTGGTATGGTTTGAGTTGGCTGAGATGTAGTCGCGAAGTAGTTCCTGTGAGTTCATCAGAGTAAGCCAAGGGGGCTGTAGACGCTGAGAATGGACCCAGTCATTCCTCATGTTCCATAGATTCCACAAGGTAGTCAGGAGAAGATCGAATTGTGCGCGAGATAGAAGCGCAGCTCCCTGTTTGAGCCAGAGGGTAACCTATGTGGCCGTGCTATCGCATAACGCATGGGGGAAGCCAACAAGGCTTAGAACCTCGGTGGCGCCAGGGCAGTCTCGAAATGCATGAATCGTAGTTTCAAGAATCGAGGGACAGACCCGTTGGAATTTTAACTGAGTAAAAAGTACAGAAATTGAGGTTTTGCAATATAATTGCGTTGAAAAGCTCCTAATCAATTATTTGAACTCCTAATATTTGATTAAAACTTTTTTTGTGGTCCTTTTTGTAGAGGTTTCGGACGAGCGGGTCTAAATGGGCCTTTCAATGGACCCGTTGAAATTTTAACTGAGTAAAAAGTATAGAAATTGAGGTTTTGCAATATAATTGTGTTGAAAAGCTCGTAATCAATTATTTGAACTCCTAAAATTTGATTAAAACTTTTTTTGCGGTTCTTTTTGTAGAGGTTTCGGACGAGCAGGTCTAAATGGGCCTTTCAATGGACCCGTTGGAATTTTAACTGAGTAAAAAGTATAAAAATTGAGGTTTTGCAATATAATTGTGTTGAAAATCTCATAATCAATTATTTGTACTCCTAAAATATGATCAAAACTTGTTTTGCGGTCCTTTATCTAGAGGTTTCGGACGTTCGGGTCTAAATTGGCCTTCAATGGACTCGTTGGAATTTTAACTGAGTAAAAAGTACAGAAATTTAGGTTTTGCAATATAATTGTGTTGAAAAGCTCATAATCATTTACATGAACTCCTAAAATTTGATTAAAACTTGTTTTGCGGTCCTTTTTGTAGAGGTTTCGGACGTGCAGGTCGAAATGGGCCTTTCAATGGACCCGTTGGAATTTTAACAGAGTAAAAAGTACAGAAACTGAGGTTTTGCAATATAATTGTGTTGAAAAGCTCCTAATCAATTACATGAACACCTAAAATTTGATTAAAACTTTTTTTGTGGTCCTTTTTGTAGAGGTTTCGGACGAGCGGGTCTAAATGGGCCTTTCAATGGACCCGTTGAAATTTTAACTGAGTAAAAAGTACAGAAATTGAGGTTTTGCAATATAATTGTGTTGAAAAGCTCCTAATCAATTATTTGAACTCCTAAAATTTGATTAAAACTTTTTTTGCGGTTCTTTTTGTAGAGGTTTCGGACGAGCAGGTCTAAATGGGCCTTTCAATGGACCTGTTGGAATTTTAACTGAGTAAAAAGTATAAAAAATGAGGTTTTGCAATATAATTGTGTTGAAAATCTCATAATCAATTATTTGTACTCCTAAAATATGACCAAAACTTGTTTTGCGGTCCTTTATCTAGAGGTTTCGGACGTTCGGGTCTAAATGGGCCTTCAGTGGACTCGTTGGAATTTTAACTGAGTAAAAAGTACAGAAATTGAGGTTTTGCAATATAATTGTGTTGAAAAGCTCATAATCAATTATTTGAACTCCTAAAATTTGATTAAAACTTGTTTTGCGGTCCTTTTTGTCGAGGTTTCGGACGAGCAGATATAAATTGGCCTTTCAATGGACCCGTTGGAATTTTAACTGAGTAAAAAGTGCATAAATTGATATTTTGCAATATAATTGTGTTGAAAAGCTCCTAATCAATTACATGAACTCCTAAAATTTGATTAAAACTTGTTTTGCAGTCCTTTTTGTAGAGGTTTTGGACGAGCGGGTCTAAATGGGCCTTTCAATGGACCCGTTAGAATTTTAACTGAGTAAAAAGTACAGAAATTGAGGTTTTGCAATATAATTGTGTTGAAAAGTTCCTAATGAATTACATGAACTCCTAAAATTTGATTAAAACCTGTTTTGCAGTCCTTTTTGTAGAGGTTTCGGACGAGCGGGTCTAAATGGGCCTTTTAATGGACCCGTTGGAATTTTTTTTTGAAGAAAGGGCCTCATTAAAAACCCCACTAATCCTTACTGGGCTGGCCCAGTTAGGGTCCTAGGAGGGGAAAAGAGTACCCAAATATATTATAAATCATGGTGGTTTGTGAACAACCGGTACAAATGTTCGCAAATCATCGGGCAAGCCCGGTCCAAAATACAAAGAGGATCTAGAATGAAGGGCCCAATTGGCGATATAGTGAGCTAAAGCATTAGCTGTACGCGGTAAATAAAGTAAACATAAACCAATGACAGTATCAAAGAAAGATCTAGTTGTCTAAATCTGCCGCTGAAGGGGGGAGGCATCCTAGCCTGCTTGACGTAGCCTATTAATTATCAGGGCTGCGTCCGACTCAAGATGAAACCCTTGCCAGCTAGCGTCTGCACCGAGTGTGACTCCTGCGATGATAGGGTGGAGTTCCGCGGATGGAGAATCTGCGGTGTCAACCAAGAAGAGAGCCCGTCCTAGCAAGATAGCTCCAGTGGTGTCACGAGCCACAATACCAATGCCAGCGGAACCCGTAGCTGCATTGAAAGCGCCATCGACATTGATTTTGATCGTCCCAGCCAGTGGTGGTCTCCAAGCAGGTTGGGAAATGGTTGGCTCCGTCTGCGGTCGCGTCGTGGTATGGTCTGAGTTGGCCGAGATGTAGTCGCGAAGTAGTTCCTGTGAGTTCATCAGAGTAAGCCAAGGGGGCTGTAGACGCTGAGAATGGACCCAGTCATTCCTCCTGTTCCATAGATTCCACAAGGTAGTCAGGAGAAGATCGAATTGTGCGCGAGATAGAAGCGCAGCTCCCTGTTCGAGCCAGAGGGTAACCAAGGTGGCCGTGCTGTCGCATAACGCACGGGGGAAGCCAGTAAGGCTAAGAACCTCGGCGGCGCCAGGGCAGTCTCGAAATTCATGAATCGCAGTTTCAAGAATCGAGGGACAGACCCGTTGGAAATTTAACTGAATAAAAAGTACAGAAATTGAGGTTTTGCAATATAATTGTGTTGAAAAGTTCCTAATGAATTACATGAACTCCTAAAATTTGATTAAAACCTGTTTTGCAGTCCTTTTTGTAGAGGTTTCGGACGAGCGGGTCTAAATGGGCCTTTTAATGGACCCGTTGGAATTTTTTTTTGAAGAAAGGGCCTCATTAAAAACCCCACTGATCCTTACTGGGCTGGCCCAGTTAGGGTCCTAGGAGGGGAAAAGAGTACCCAAATATATTATAAATCATGGTGGTTTGTGAACAACCGGTACAAATGTTCGCAAATCATCGGGCAAGCCCGGTCCAAAATACAAAGAGGATCTAGAATGAAAGGGCCCAATTGGCGATATAGTGAGCTAAAGCATTAGCTGTACGCGGTACATAAAGTAAACATAAACCAATGACAGTATCAAAGAAAGATCTAGTTGTCTAAATCTGCCGCTGAAGGGGGGAGGCATCCTGGCCTGCTTGACGTAGCCTATTAATTATCAGGGCTGCGTCCGACTCAAGATGAAACCCTTGCCAGCCAGCGTCTGCACCGAGTTTGACTCCTGCGATGATAACGTGGAGTGCCGCGGATGGAGAATCTACGATGTCAACCAAGAAGAGAGCCCGTCCTAGCAAGATAGCTCCAGTGGTGTCACGAGCCACAATACCAATGCCAGCGGAACCCGTAGCTGCATTGAAAGCGCCATCGACATTGATTTTGATCGTCCCAGCCGGTGGTGGTCTCCAGGCAGGTTGGGAAAGGGTTGGCTCCGTCTGCGGTCGCGTCGTGGTATGGTCTGAGTTGGCCGAGATGTAGTCGCGAAGTAGTTCCTGTGAGTTCATCAGAGTAAGCCAAGGGGCTGTAGACGCTGAGAATGGACCCAGTCATTCCTCCTGTTCCATAGATTCCACAAGGTAGTCAGGAGAAGATCGAATTGTGCGCGAGATAGAAGCGCAGCTCCCTGTTCGAGCCAGAGGGTAACCTAGGTGGCCGTGCTGTCGCATAACGCACGGGGGAAGCCAGTAAGGCTAAGAACCTCGGCGGCGCCAGGGCAGTCTCGAAATGCATGAATCGCAGTTTCAAGAATCGAGGGACAGACCCGTTGGAATTTTAACTGAGTAAAAAGTACAGAAATTGAGGTTTTGCAATATAATTGTGTTGAAAAGTTCCTAATCAATTATTTGAGCTCCTAATATTTGAATAAAACATTTTTCGGTCCTTTTTGTAGAGGTTTCGGACAAGCAGGTCGAAATGGGCCTTTCAATGGACCCGTTGGAATTTTAACTGAGTAAAAAGTAAAGAAATTGAGGTTTTGCAATATAATTGTGTTGAAAAGCTCCTAATCAATTACATGAACACCTAAAATTTGATTAAAACTTTTTTGCGGCCCTTTTTGTTGAGGTTTTGGACGAGCAGGTCTAAATGGGCCTTTCAATGGACCCGTTGGAATTTTAACTGAGTAAAAAGTACAGAAATTGAGGTTTTGCATTATAATTGTGGTTAAAAGCTCCTAATCAATTATTTGAACTCCTAAAATTTGATTAAAACTTTTTTTGTGGTTCTTTTTGTAGAGGTTTCGGACGAGCAGGTCTAAATGGGCCTTTCAATGGACTCGTTGGAATTTTAACTTAGTAAAAAGTACATAAATAGAGGTTTTGCAATAAAATTGTGTTGAAATTCTCCTAATCAATTACATGATCTCGTAAAATTTTATTAAAATTTGTTTTGCGGTCCTTTTTGTCGAGGTTTCGGATGAGCAGGTCTAAATGGGCCTTTCAATGTACCTGTTGGAATTTTAACTGAGTAAAAAGTACAGAAATTGAGGTTTTGCAATATAATTGTGTTGAAAAGCTCCTAATCAATTATTTGAACTCCTAAAATTTGATTAAAACTTTTTTTGCGGTCCTTTTTGTAGAGGTTTCGGACGAGCAGGTCTAAATGGGCCTTTCAATGGACCTGTTGGAATTTTAACTGAGTAAAAAGTACAGAAATAGAGGTTTTGCAATAAAATTGTGTTGAAAATCTCCTAATCAATTACATGAACTCCAAAAATTTGATTAAAACTTGTCTTGTAGTCCTTTTTGTAGAGGTTTCGGACGAGCATGTCGAAATGGGCCTTTTAATGGACCTGTTATAATTTTAACTAAGTAAAAAGTACAGAAATTGAGGTTTTGCAATATAATTGTGTTGAAAAGCTCCTAATCAATTATTTGAACTCCTAATATTTGAATAAAACATTTTTGTGGTCCTATTTGTAGAGGTTTCAGACGAGCAGTCTAAATGGGCCTATCAATGGACCCATTGGAAATTTAACTGAGTAAAAAGTAAAGAAATTGAGGTTTTGCAATATAATTGTGTTGAAAATATCCTAATAAATTATATGATCTCCTAAAATTTGATTAAAACTTGTTTTGCGGCCCTTTTTGTAGAGGTTTCGTCCGAGCATGTCTAAATGGGCCTTTCAATGGACCCGTTGGAATTTTAACTAAGTAAAAAGTATATAAATTGAGGTTTTGCAATATAATTGTGTTGAAAATCTCATAATCAATTATTTGTACTCCTAAAATATGATCAAAACTTGTTTTGCGGTCCTTTATCTAGAGGTTTCGGACGTTCAGGTCTAAATGGGCCTTTTAATGGACCCGTTGGAATTTTAACTGAGTAAAATGTATAAAAATTGAAGTTTTGCAATATAATTGTGTTGAAAAGCTCCTAATCAATTAGTTGAACTCCTAAAATTTGATTAAAACGTGTTTTGTAGTCCTTTTTGTAGAGGTTTAAGACGAGCGGGTCGAAATTGGCCTTTCAATGGACCCGTTGAATTTTAACTGAGTAAAAAGTACAGAAATTGAGGTTTCACAATATAATTGTGTTGAAAAGTTCCTAATCAATTATTTGAAATCCTAAAATTTGATTAAAACTTGTTTTGCGGTCCTATTTGTAGAGGTTTCAGACGAGCAGTCTAAATGGGCCTATCAATGGACCCGTTGGAAATTTAACTGAGCAAAAAGTAAAGAAATTGAGGTTTTGCAATATAATTGTGTTGAAAATATCCTAATAAATTATATGATGTCCTAAAATTTGATTAAAACTTATTTTGCGGCCCTTTTTGTAAAGGTTTCGTCCGAGCATGTCTAAATGGGCCTTTCAATGAACCCGTTGGAATTTTAACTGAGTAAAAAGTATAAAAATTGAGGTTTTGCAATATAATTGTGTTGAAAAGCTCATAATCAATTATTTGTACTCCTAAAATATGATCAAAACTTGTTTTGCGGTCCTTTATGTAAAGGTTTCGGATGTGCGGGTCTAAATGGGCCTTTCAATGGACCCGTTGGAATTTTAACTGAGTAAAATGTATAAAAATTAAAGTTTTGCAATATAATTGTGTTGAAAAGCTTCTAATCATTTATTTGAACTCCTAAAATTTGATTAAAACTTTTTTGCGGTCCTTTTTGTATCGGTTTCGGACGAGTAGGTCTAAATGGGCCTTACAATGGACCCGTTGGAATTTTAACTGAGTAAAAAGTACAGAAATTGAGGTTTTGCAATATAATTGTCTTGAAAAGTTCCTAATCAATTATTTGAACTCCTAAAATTTGATTAAAACTTGTTTTACGGTCCTTTTTGTCGAGGTTTCGACGAGCAGGTCTAAATGGGCCTTTCAATGGACCCGTTGGAATTTTAACTGAGTAAAAAGTATATAAATTGAGGTTTTGCAATATAATTGTGTTGAAAATCTCATAATCAATTATTTGTACTCCTAAAATATGAACAAAACTTGTTTAGCGGTCCTTTATCTAGAGGTTTCGGACGTTTGGGTCTAAATGGGCCTTTTAATGGACCCGTTGGAATTTTAACTGAGTAAAATGTATAAAAATTGAAGTTTTGCAATATAATTGTGTTGAAAAGCTCCTAATCATTTATTTGAACTCCTAAATTTTGTTTAAAACTTTTTTGATGTCCTTTTTGTATCGGTTTCGGACGAGCAGGTCTAAATGGGCCTTACATTGGACCTGTCAGAATTTTAACTGAGTAAAAAGTACAAAAATTGAGGTTTTGCAATATAATTTTGTTGAAAAGCTCCTAATCAATTATTTGAACTCCTAAAATTTGATTAAAACTTGTTTTGCGGTCCTTTTGTCGAGGTTTCAGACGAGAACGTCTAAATGGGCCTTTCAATGGACCCGTTGGAATTTTAACTGAGTAAAAATTAAAAAAATTGAGGTTTTGCAATATAATTGTGTTGAAAAGCTCCTAATAAATTACATGAACTCCTAAAATTTGATTAAAACTTGTTTTGCAGTCCTTTTTGTTGAGGTTTCAGACGAGCGGGTCGAAATGGGCCTTTCAATGGACCCATTGGAATTTTAACCGAGTTAAAATTATAAAAATTGAGGTTTTGCAATATAATTATGTTGAAAAGCTCATAATAAATTATTTTTACTCCTAAAATATGATCAAAACTTGTTTTACGGTCCTTTATGTAGAGGTTTCGGACGTGTGGGTCTAAATGGGCCTTTCAGTGGACCCGCTGGAATTTTAACTGAGTAAAATGTATATAAGTTGAATTTTGCAATATAATTGTGTTTAAAAGCTCTTAATCATTTATTTTAACTCCTAAAATTTGATTAAAACTTTTTGCGGTCCTTTTTGTGTCGATTTCGGACGAGCAAGTCTAAATGGGCCTTACAATGGATCCGTTGGAATTTTAACTTAGTAAAAAGTACAGAAATTGAGGTTTAGCAATATAATTGTGTTGAAAAGCTCCTAATCAATTATTTGAAATCCTAAAATTTGATTAAAACCTGTTTTGCGATCCTTTTTGTCGAGGTTTCGGACGAGCAGGTCTAAATGGGTCTTTCAATGGACCCGTTGGAATTTTAAATGAGTAAAAAGTACAGAAATTGAGGTTATGCAATATAATTTTGTTGAAAAGCTCCTAATCAATTACATGAACTCCTAAAATTTGATTAAAACTTGTTTTTCAGTCCTTTTTGTAGAGCTTTCGGACGAGCGGGTCGAAATGGGCCTTTCAATGGCATCGTTGGAATTTTAACTGAGTAAAAAGTACAGAAATTGAGGTTTTGCAATATAATTGTGTTGAAAAGTTCCTAATCAATTACATGAACTCCTAAAATTTGATTAAAACTTGTTTTGCAGTCCTTTTTGTAGAGGTTCCGGACGAGCGGGTCGAAATGGGCCTCTTAATGGACCCGTTGGAATTTTAACTGTGTAAAAAGTACAGAAATTGAGGTTTTGCAATAAAATTGTGTTAAAAGCTCCTAATCAATTATTTGAACTCCTAATATTTGAATAAAACATTTTTGTGGTCCTTTTTGTAGATGTTTCGGACGAGCATGTCTAAATGGGCCTTTCAATGGGCCCGTTGGAATTTTAACTAAGTAAAAAGTAAAAAATTGAGGTTTTTCAATATAATTGTGTTGAAAAGCTCCTAATCAATTATTATAACTCCTAAAATTTGATTACAACTATATTTGCGGTCCTTTTTGTCGAGGTTTCGGACGAGCAGCTCTAAATGGGCCTTTCAATGGACCCGTTAGAATTTTAACTGAGTAAAAAGTAAAGATATTAAGGTTTTGCAATATAATTGTGTTGAAAAGCTCCTAATCAATTTGTAAAACCTATGTTTGATTTTGATATAACTAGATCTTTAAGGACCAATTTGAAAAACTTAAAATTGTTTTTATAAGTCCCTTAATAAGTTTTAAAACGCCAACACTTTAAAACTGATTTGTAAAACTCAAACTCAAAATATTTTCTAAGTGTTCCAAGGCAAAACCATTGAAAATCGTTCAGGTGTATCGATACACTACCAAGCGTATCGATATCTTTTTGCCAAACTTGGTTACTGTCGGAACACGTATCGATACGATAAACCCTCGTATCGATACGCCCCTGTCTTAGAATTCAAAGAGTTTGAATAGCGTACCGATAGGGCAAACCTCGTATCGATACGGGCTTTATAATTTTTAAATATAGAGTCGGTTTAAAAATATGACCGTTGGTGTCAGTTGGTTGGTAACCAAAACTTAAAAAGGTCGTTGACCCGTATCGATACGCCTAACCCTCGTACCGATACGGATATCGACAGTGAGCTAAGTTGAGAAAAAGGTATCGATACGGCCTTTACCGTTTCGATACCCCGTACCGATACGCTTACGCGCGTATCGATACCCCCTATTTATTGCACACAACGGCTCTTTCTTTTCTGAGACAGGTACCGATACACCTTCTCGCGTACCGATACTGGTAGCTGCAGAAGTGCATTTATGGTGGTAAGAGAGGGTTCCAACGGCTCCATTTATGTTCCCAACCACCCAAACAGCTAGAAATCAATGAGGAGGTATAAAAGAGACATCTAAAAGCATCATCAACAACTATTGATCTTCAAGAAAACATCTATTCATCAAATCCAAGCAATTGTGCAAAATTTCATATTGTCTAGAAACCCCAATTGTAATTCTCATTCTTATCTTGTTCAATTGGGTTGAGTGCTTGTAATTGGGCTATCATTTGTATTGAGAGATACTTCATTAGCCAACAAATTTCTTTGTTCTCTTGTTGTGAGGATTGGGTTGAATTTTGGGTAGAAAATTCAACCGAAATTGTAAGGGTTGCCTCCTTAGCCTAGAAAAGGGGAAGAGCAATTAGTGGAATTGTTGCAAATCCTTAGTGAAGCTAAGGTAGTGGATGTAGAGTTCATTTGGAACTTGTACCACTCTAAAATCTCTTGTCTATTATTTTTAATTTGCAATTTCCACCACAAAATCTTTAAAAATCCAATTCACCCACCTCTTGGTTAGTATCGATCTTTCGATCCACTCAACAATTGGTATCAGAGCCTACCTCTTTGAAGATTAACAACCACAAGAGGAGTTCCTTGGAAGAGTGTGATCATCAAATATCAAGAGATGGCTTCAACCTCCGGTTCAGGCATGTACGAGTCACAATCCACTACAAAGCCTCCTTTCTTCAATGGTGATAACTATTCTTTTTGTAAGAATAGAATGCGTCTCTTCATCAAGTCAAATGACTATCTAGTGTGGGATGTCATTGAAGATGGGCCATATATTCCATTGAATCAAGATGATGAAGGCAAGATGGTTTTGAAGAAGAAAGTGGAGATGAGTGAAGAGGAGAGGAAAAAGATTCAAGTCAATGATAAAGCTCTCCACATGCTATTTTGTTCTTTCGGTCCGGACATCTATTCAAAGGTCTCATCCATTGAGAGTGCCAAAGAAGTGTGGGACACTCTTGAGACTACTTATGAGGGCACCAACGATGTTAAAGAAACTAAGATTGGCATTCTCAATCTTAGTTATGAAAATTTCAAGATGGAGCCCGATGAGACGGTGTCAAAGATGTTTGATCGTTTCTCCACCATTGTCAATGGGCTAAAGGGTTTTGGAGAAATCATACCGGAAGACAAGATTGTCCAGAAGCTACTCTATTCACTTCCCGAGTCTTGGGATGGGAAGAGAACCGCTTTCATTGAAGCAAAGAATTTGAAAACTTTGAAGCTTGATGAGCTTGTGGGTTCTCTCCTTACTCATGAGATCATGAAGCAAGGAAGGGAAGATGAGAAGAAGAAAGAGGAGAAAAGGGTAGAGAAGCTTGAGGTTGAGAAGAAGAAGAAGATGGGAATAGCTCACAAGGCTAAAGCTTCACAACATGAAGAGAGCTCATCTAGTGAGGAGGATGAACTCGAAGAATTGGCTATGATAGCCAAATGATTCTCACGTTTTATGAGGTCCAACCGGGGAAGAAAAATCCAAAGGAAGATGGACTTCAAAAGCAAGAACAAAGATGAAGGAAAGGATCCAATCATTTGCTTTGAGTGCAAACAACCCGGTCACATACGTTCGGAGTGCCCTCAACTCAAGAAGAAGGGCTTTGAGAAGAGGAAGAAGCTCAAAGCCAAGCTTGCTACTTGGAGTGATGAGGAGTCATAAGAGGATGACGAACAAGAAGTGGCTAACATTTGCCTCATGGCACTTGAGGAAGATTCCTCCATGGTAACCTCTAACTCATCTACTTTAGATTTTTCATATGAAAAATTAAATGATGCATATGATGAGTTACAAGAGGTCTATGATGAATTAGTTGAGAAATATAAAGAGTCGGTCATTAGGAATAAGAAGATTATTTTGGAACTAAATGAGAAAAATGACTCACTTACTCAAGCTAATTCAAAATTTGAGAAAAAGATTGTAGGATTAAAAGATGAACTAAAATTCTTTCAAGATGAAAATGTTGATCTTAATAATCTTTTGTCTCAATGTAATAGTGAACACCAAAAAGTGTTGAATGAGCTAAATGAGCTCAAAAAGTCCTTTAAAAATGTTGGTAGTGTCAAGCATGAGATAGGTGAATCCTCTAGAACAAACCAACCTAAGAAAAGGACTAACTACTACAAACAAGGTAGCTTTCCTAGACATAGTAGAGCTAAAGGAATTAGAAGTGTATGGGTTCCTAAGGAACTTGTAAAATCTAATAATATTATTGCTATGTCTTCTTGGATTCCTAAGGGAACCAAGGTTTTGGGAGCTAACACTCATGGACCCAAAATGATTTGGGTACCAAAAACAAAAGTTTAATATCTTTGTTTGTAGGGGGAGCATTGCTACAAGGCCAAAGCACAAAGTCAAAACTCATGGTACCTTGATAGTGGATGCTCAAGGCATATGACCGGAGACAAGAGTAGATTCATGGATCTAAAGCCAAAAAGTGGAGGATTAGTAACATTTGGTGACAACTCCAAAGGCCACATTAAAGGTATTGGCTCCATAGGTAATCACTCTACTATTCTTATTGAAAATGTCTTATATGTCGATGGTCTTAAACACAATTTATTGAGCATAAGTCAATTGTGTGATAAAGGATTTAATGTTTTATTTGATAAAAATGGATGCAAAATTGTAGACATTAAATCTAATAATATTATGCTCATAGGTCATCGCATAGGGAACATATATATGGTGCATCTAGATGACATACATACATCTCATGCATGCTTAGTTGCACAAAATGAAAATGATGCATGGTTGTGGCATAGGAAACTAGGACATGCTAGCATAAGTGTTTTAGAAAAACTAGTCTCTCTTAACCTAGTTAGAGGTTTACCCAAGATAAAATTTACAAATGATAAAATTTGTGATGCATGCTCTAAGGGTAAACAACATAGGTCTTCCTTTAAATCCATTAATGATGTTTCTACTAGTAGATGCTTACAACTAATCCACATGGATTTATTTGGGCCAATTAGGACTATGAGCTTGGGTGGTAAGTCTTATGCTTTTGTACTTGTTGATGATTTTTCTAGATTTACTTGGGTTCTATTTTTAAGTACTAAAGATGAGGCTTTGGAAAAATTCATCACATTTTCAAAACTAACCCAAAATGATCTTGAACTTAGAATTTCACATATTAGAAGTGATCATGGAACCGAGTTTCAAAATTTAGGGTTTGAAGATTTTTTAAATGAAAATGGTATTAGCCATAATTTTTCGGCTCCTCGAACTCCTCAACAAAATGGGGTAGTTGAGAGGAAAAATAGAACTTTGCAAGAAATGGCTAGAACTATGCTTTGTGAAAACAATTTACCTAAATATTTTTGGGCGGAAGCCACAAACACCGCTTGCTACATTGTAAATCGAGTAATGATTAGGCCAATTTTAAAGAAAACACCTTATGAGATTTTAAATTCTAAAAAGCCTAACATTAGCTATTTTCACCCTTTTGGTTGCAAGTGTTTTGTTTTAAATAATGGAAAAGACAACTTAGGTAAATTTGATGCAAAAAGTGATGAAGCTATTTTTATAGGTTACTCTTTAACCTCTAAAGCCTATCGAGTATTTAACAAAAGAACTTTAGTAGTAGAAGAATCCATTCATGTTGTATTCGATGATAACCTCCTTCCTAGGAAGGATTCTTGTGATGATGATGATGTAGGAATCATAAATGCCTTTGATGGAGGTCAAACTTCAAAGGAGGATGAGATTCCAACAAAAGAAGAGGACACACAAGATCCACCTCTTGAAGCCTTGAAGGACTTGGCTATTGAGGAAAAGGAAGTGAGCTACCCAAGGGAGTTGAACTAAGTCAAAGATGGTGAAATCATGGGTGATCCATCCAAGGGGGTAACCACTCGTTCTTCTCTTAGATTAATGAATCATGTTGCATTTATCTCATGCATAGAGCCTAAAAATATTAAAGAAGCATTGAAAGATGACTTTTGGATTATGGCTATGCAAGAAGAGTTAAATCAATTTGAGAGAAGTAATGTTTGGACATTAGTTGATAGGCCTAGTAATCAATCTACAATAGGAACTAAGTGTGTCTTTAGGAACAAGCTAGATGAGAGTGGTAACATTGTAAGAAATAAAGCTAGACTTGTAGCACAAGGTTACACTCAAGAAGAGTGAATAGATTTTGATGAAACCTATGCACCTGTAGCTAGAATGGAAGCTATTAGGATGTTGCTTGCATATGCATGTTATCATAATTTCAAGCTTTTTCAAATGGATGTTAAAAGCGCATTTTTAAATGGTTTTATAAATGAAGAAGTGTATGTGGAACAACCACCGGGTTTTGAAGACTCAAAATTTCCAAATCATGTTTTCAAACTTACCAAAGCTCTTTATGGTTTAAAACAAGCTCCTAGAGCTTGGTATGAAAGACTTTCAAACTTTTTAATTGAAAAAGGTAAGGTGGACACTACACTTTTTATAAAAATGTTTAAAAATGACATCTTAGTAGTTCAAATTTATGTTGATGATATTATTTTTTGTTCTACTAATGAATGTCATTGTCAAGAGTTTGCTAAGTTAATGCAAGGTGAATTTGAGATGAGCATGATGGGGGAGCTCTCATTCTTTTTGGGACTCCAAATCAAGCAAAAGAAGGATGGCACCTTCATCAACCAAGCAAAATACATAAAGGATATGCTCAAGAAGTTTGGCTTGGAGAATGCAAAGCCTCAAGCCACTCCTATGAGCTCATCTACAAAGCTTGACAAAGATGAAGGAGGTAAGTGTGTTGACTCTAAGCTTTATCGTTCTATGATTGGATCTTTGCTTTACCTTACCACAAGTAGACCGAATATTTTGTTTAGTGTTTGCTTGTATGCTAGGTTTCAAGCTAGTCCTAGAGAGTCTCACCTTATAGCCGTTAAGAGGATCTTTAGGTATCCTAGAGACACTCCTTGTTTAGGTCTTTGGTACCCTAGAGACTCTACCTTCAACCATCATGCTTACTCGGATGCGGATTATGGGGGTTGCAAAATCGATAGGAAAAGTACTTCGGGAACTTGTCAATTCTTAGGTAGTATGCTCATATCTTGGTTCTCTAAGAAACAAAATAGTGTAGCCTTATCTACCACCGAAGCCGAGTACATATCCTTAGGGAGTTGTTGTGCTCAAGTCCTTTGGATGAAGCAACAACTCTTAGATTATGGAATTGAAGTTGAAACCATACCCCTAAAATGTGACAACACTAGTGCAATATGTTTAACAAAACATCCCATCCAACACTCTAGAACCAAACACATAGAAATAAGGCATCATTTCATTAGAGATCATGTCCTTAAGGAAGATGTGGTTATAGAGTATGTAGACACCTTGAATCAATTAGCTGACATATTTGCAAAACCCTTAGACAAAGAGCGTTTTTGGTCCCTTAGGAGAGAGTTAGGTCTAGCTAGCCTATCTTGACCTTTTAGGACTTCTTTTGTGCTTAAATATGCTTGATCTTGTGAAATGCCATGTTTGTATGCTTAGACTTCTAATTTCATCCATGCCTATAGTTAGGGGGAGTATGCTTATGTTAAAATATGCTTAGAACTGCTCATTCATCATTTGCATACCTTTAGGAGATGTTAAGTTCGAGCCTTTGGTTGTTCTTTGAACCAAATATGCATTTCTGGGCATACAATATCGATACGGCTCTACGCGTATCGATACATGTTCTTCATTCTGTTTCCCAGAATTCACTTCGCTTCACGGGTATCGATACGATTAAACTCGTATCGATACGGGTCGTTTCGATACGGACCCCTCCGTTTCGATACGACTTTCCAACGGGCATTTTTGCGGAAAAGACAATTCTATCCTCGTATCGATACACCCTCAGGCGTATCGATACTCGACTGCGCTGATGGCATTAAATTGGCTTTTAATGAGTTCAACTTTTACCTAAATTCAAACTCTTCAAAACCTAATTAACCCTAGCCGTTTTTGCCTATAAAAAGGCCCTTCCTCCTTCATATTTTTCACACCTCAATTCAATTCTAAAAGAGTTTTTGAATCAAGCAAAGCTTTGTGCTCTCTCTCTCATCAATTGTGCTAGTTTTTCTTCAATCTCCCAAGTTCTATCAAGGTAATCTTTTTCCTTCTTTTTTTTTATTTTTCAATTTTTTTGTTGTTTTGTTTCATCTTTTCTTTTAAAGTTTTTGTCTTTCAAAACTTTTCTTCAAATTTTTCTCAAATTTTTTTTACCTTGATTTTTACTCAAATTGAAGAAATCCTTTTGCTTAATTCTCTTTTAGATCATGGCACCAAAAGAACCATCGAGGAAGCGTACAAGGGTTAATCAAGCTAGTGAATCCTCCACCCTTGGAGCTATTGCTCGTCCGAACTACTCAATCATTTATGAGCAATGCTTTGATGGCAATTCGGGTCTAACTCACTTTCGTCAATATGAGAATTATAAGATTCGTGCCGAAAGGGTAATATCCGTTCCTTTTCTCAATTCGGAGTGTTTTAAGTTTGAATATCTTCCTTTGTTTCATCGTTGGAACTTCATGGAGTTCATCTCTATTCCCGGTGTTTTCTATCGCCTTTTGGTTTTGATTTTCTATGCTAATGCTAAATGTATTAGTCGTGATGGGGAAGTTGTTGCAATTAGCTCTTACCTCATGGGGAAGAAAATTATTCTTGATGTCAAATCCATTTGTGAGGTTTTCAACTTAGAGGATGAAGGCCTTGATAATGAGCATGCTTTAGGGCATGTTCTTAGTGGATCCGCCACCGCCCTAAATGCTCAAGACTGGATCTTACATTTGATGGTGTCGTGGTGGTTTCGTCCCTCTGGAGGAAAATATTCCACCATCCGTCAAGTGGATGATTTATGGATTCGGTGCTTCCGTGAGAAAAAGTGACCAAATCTAGCTCGACTTATGTTCCAAGAGATCATCTACCTCGTGCAAAATCGTCACACAACTCTCGTCACCTCCTTTACATATGGTACGGCTTTGAGTTATTTCTTTATTAAAAAGGATATTGATTGCTCTTATGATTACCCAACTCCTCTCACCGATCCCATTGATGAGTGATCTCTTGCTCGGGCAAAGTTTTCATATTTTAATGGTGAATGGATACGTCTCTCCGAGCTACCTCTCGAAGCCGCCGCCGTATTTGAAGAGGCTCACGCTCCTCAAGTCCCACAACCCTCCATTGATGCTCTCATGACCTATCTCAATGAGCAATTTACCGGGTTGCGCACGGACATGAATACTCGTCTTACTTCAATGGAAACGACCTTTGATACAAGGATGACGGGTATGGAGAATCGCCTCACATCCCTAGAAAGCGGGCACAATTCTTTGAATATTTCCATTGCCGCTTTCCATGATGAGTGGCGTAATAGTATGCGGGCTAATGAGCCTATGGGAGATGATGATGAAGATGATGAAAACGAAGAAGACGATGCCTAGACGTTTCTTCTTTTTTGTCATGCATATCATTTAGGATTTTCTATTTTATGCACCTATGCTTTATGTTCTTAGGATTAAGTTTGTTTTAGGATTAAAACCTATGCTTTGATTTCTTTTTTGCTTTTGTTTGGATTTCAAGTATGTTGCTTTGATGAATAAAATCTATGTTGCTTATTATACCTTTGATTTCTTTATGCACTCAATTGTCTCAAAGAATTTTTTATCTAACAAAAAGGGGGAGAAGAAACTAGCTCACACTTCAAATATTTTGATTTTAATTCAAAGGTTACCAAGCTTATATTAAGGGGGAGTTAACTTTGTAAAGTTTTTCAAAAATGTCAAAAATTTTAAGTTTTAGTTTTGTTATATCAAAAAGGGGGAGATTGTAAAACCTATGTTTGATTTTGATATAACTAGATCTTTAAGGATCAATTTGAAAAACTTAAAATTGTTTTTATAAGTCCCTTAATAAGTTTTAAAACACCAACACTTTAAAACTGATTTGTAAAACTCAAACTCAAAATATTTTCTAAGTGTTCCAAGGCAAAACCATTGAAAATCGTTCAGGTGTATCGATACACTACCAAGCGTATCGATATCCTTTTTGCCAAACTTGGTTACTGTCGGAACACGTATCGATACGGTAAACCCTCGTATCGATACGCCCCTATGTTAAAATTCAAAGAGTTTGAATAGCGTACCGATACGACAAACCCTCGTATCGATACGGGCTTTATAATTTTTAAATATTAAGTCGGTTTAAAAATATGACCGTTGGTGTCAGTTGGTTGGTAACCAAAACTTTAAAAGGTCGTTGACCCGTATCGATACACCTAAACCCCGTACCGATACGGATATCGACAGTGAGCTAAGTTGAGAAAAAGGTATCGATACGGCCTTTACCGTTTCGATACCCCGTACCGATACGCTTACGCGCGTATCGATACCCCCTATTTATTGCACACAACGACTCTTTCTTTTCTGAGACAGGTACCGATACACCTTCCCGCGTACTGATACTGGTAGCTGCAGAAGTGCATTTATGATGGTAAGAGAGGGTTCCAACGGCTCCATATTGTCTAGAAATCAATGAGGAGGTATAAAAGAGACATCTAAAAGCATCAGCAACAACTATTGATCTTCAAGAAAACATCTATTCATCAAATCCAAGCAATTGTGCAAAATTTCATATTGTCTAGAAACCCCAATTGTAATTCTCATTCTTATCTTGTTCAATTGGGTTGAGTGCTTGTAATTAGGCTATCATTTGTATTGAGAGATACTTCATTAGCCAACAAATTTCTTTGTTCTCTTGTTGTGAGGATTGGGTTGAATTTTAAGTAGAAAATTCAACCGAAATTGTAAGGGTTGCCTCCTTAGCCTAGAAAATTGGAAGAGCAATTAGTGGAATTGTTGCAAATCCTTAGTGAAGCTAAGGTAGTGGATGTAGAGTTCATTTGGAACTTGAACCACTCTAAAATCCCTTGTCTATTATTTTTAATTTGCAATTTCCACCACAAAGTCTTTAAAAATCCAATTCACCCCCCTCTTGGTTTATATCGATCTTTCGATCCACTCAACACAATTACATGAACTCCTAAAATTTGAATAAAACTTTTTTTGTGGTCCATTTTGTAGTGGTTTTGGACGAGCGGGTCTAAAAGGGCCTTTCAATGGACCCGTTGAAATTTTAACTGAGTAAAAAGTACAGAAATTGAGGTTTTACAATATAATTATGTTGAAAAGCTCCTAATCAATTATTTGAACTCCTAAAATTTGATTAAAACGTTTTTGCAGTCTTTTTTGTAGAGGTTTCGGACGAGCAGGTCTAAATGGGCCTTTCAATGGACCTGTTGGAATTATAACTGAGTAAAAAGTACAGAAATTGAGGTTTTGCAACATAATTGTGTTGAAAATCTCCTAATCAATTACATGATCTCCTAAAATTTGATTAAAACTTGTTTTGCGGCCCTTTTTGTAGAGGTTTCGGACGAGCATGTCTAAATGGGCCTTTCAATGGACCCGTTGGAATTTTAACTGAGTAAGAATTATAAAAATTGAGGTTTTGCAATATAATTGTGTTGAAAAGCTCATAATCAATTATTTGTACTCCTAAAATATGATCAAAACTTGTTTTGCGGTCCTTAATGTAGAGGTTTCGGACGTGCGGGTCTAAATGGGCCTTTTAATGGACCCGTTGGAATTTTAACTGAGTAAAATGTATATAAATTGAATTTTTGCAATATAATTGTGTTGAAAAGCTCCTAATCATTTATTTGAACTCCTAAAATTTGATTAAAACGTTTTTGCGGTCCTTTTTGTATCAGTTTCAGAGGAGCAGGTCTAAATGGGCCTTACAATGGACCCGTTGGAATTTTAACTGAGTAAAAAGTACAGAAATTGAGGTTTTGAAATATAATTGTGTTGAAAAGCTCCTAATCAATTATTTGAACTCCTAAACTTTGATTAAAACTTTTTTTGCGGTCCTTTTTGTCGAGGTTACGGACGAGCAGGTCTAAATGGGCCTTTCAATGGACCCGTTGGAATTTTAAATGAGTAAAAAGTACAGAAATTGAGGTTTTGCAATATAATTGTGTTGAAAAGCTCCTAATCAATTACATGAACTCCTAAAATTTGATTAAAACTTGTTTTGCAGTCCTTTTTGTAGAGGTTTCGGACAAGTAGGTCTAAATGGGCCTTTCAATGGGCCCGTTGGAATTTTAACTGAGTAAAAAGTATCAAATTGAGGTTTTTCAATATAATTGTGTTGAAAAGTTCCTAATCAATTATTTGAACTCCTAAAATTTGATTAAAACTATTTTGCGGTCATTTTTGTCGAGGTTTCGGACGAGCAGCTCTAAATGGGCCTTTCAATGGACCCGTTAGAATTTTAACTGAGTAAAAAGTACAGAAATTGAGGTTTTGAAATATAATTGTGTTGAAAAGTTCCTAATCAATTATTTGAATTCCTAAAATTTGATTAAAACTTGTTTTTCGGTCCTTTTGTAGAGGTTTCGGACGAGCAGGTCTAAATGGGCCTTTCAATGGACCCGATGAAATTTTAACTGAGTAAAAAGTACAGAAATTGAGGTTTTGCAATATAATTGTGTTTAAAATATCCTAATCAATTATTTGAACTCCTAATATTTGAATAAAACATTTTTGCGGTCATTTTTGTAGAGGTTTCGGACAAGCAGATCTAAATGGGCCTTTCAATGGGCCCGTTGGAATTTTAACTGAGTAAAAATTATAAAAATTGAGATTTTTCAATATAATTGTGTTGAAAAGCTCCTAATAAATTATTTGAACTCCTAAAATTTGATTAAAACTTGTTTTGCGGTCCTTTTTGTCGAGGTTTTGGATGAGCATGTCTAAATGGGCCTTTCAATGGACCCGTTAGAATTTTAACTGAGTAAAAAGTACAGAAATTGAGGTTTTGCCATATAATTGTGTTGAAAAGCTCCTAATCAATTACATAAAGTCCTAAATTTTGATTGAAACTTTTTTTGCAGTCCTTTTTGTAGAGGTTTCAGAAGAGCGGGTCGAAATGGGCCTTTCAATGGACCCGTTGAAATTTTAACTGAGTAAAAAGTATAAAAATTGAGGTTTTGCAATATAATTGTGTTGAAAAGCTCCTAATCAATTATTTGAACTCCTAAAATTTGATTAAAACTTGTTTTGCGGTCCTTTTTGTAGAGGTTGCAGACGAGCAGGTCTAAATGGGCCTTTCTATGGACCCGTTGGAATTTTAACTAAGTAAAAAGTTCAGAAATTGATGTTTTGCAATATAATTGTGTTGAAAAGCTCCTAATCAATTACATGAACTCCTAAAATTTGATTAAAACTTGTTTTGCAGTCCTTTTTGTACTGGTTTCGGACGAGCGGGTCGAAATGGGCCTTTCATTGGACCCGTTGGAATTTTAACTGAGTAAAAAGTACAGAAATTGCGTTTTTGCAATATAATTGTGTTTAAAAGATCCTAATCAATTATTTGAACTCCTAATATTTGAATAAAACATTTTTGCGGTCCTTTTTGTAGAGCTTTCGGACGAGCATGTCTAAATGGGCCTTTCAATGGGCCCGTTGGAATTTTAACTGAGTAGAAAGTATAAAATTGAGGTTTTTCAATATAATTGTGTTGAAAAGTTCCTAATCAATTATTTGAACTCCTAAAATTTGATTAAAACTATTTTGCGGTCCTTTTTGTCGAGGTTTCGGACGAGCAGGTCTAAATGGGCCTTTCAATGGACCCGTTAGAATTTTAACTGAGTAAAAAGTACAGAAATTGAGGTTTTGCAATAAAATTGTGTTGAAAAGCTCCTAATCAATTACATAAACTCCTAAAATTTGATTTAAACTTTTTTTACAGTCCTTTTTGTAGAGGTTTCGGACGAGCGGGTCGAAATGGGCTTTTCAATGGACCCGTTGAAATTTTAACTGAGTAAAAAGTACAGAAATTGAGGTTTTGCAATATAATTGTGTTGAAAAGCTCCTAATCAATTATTTGAACTCCTAAAATTTTATTTAAACATGTTTCGTAATCCTTTTTGTAGAGGTTTCAGACGAGTAGGTCTAAATGGGCCTTTCAATGGACTCGTTGGAATTTTAACTGAGTAAAAAGTACAAAAATTGAGGTTTTCTAATATAAATGTGTTGATAAGCTCCTAAACAATTACATGAACTCCTAAAATTTGATTAAAACTTGTTTTGCAGTCCTTTTTGTAGAGGTTTCATACGAGTAGATCTAAATGGGTCTTTCAATGGACCCGTTGGAATTTTAACTGAGTAAAAAGTACAGAAATTGAGGTTTTGCAATATAATTGTGTTGAAAAGCTCCTAATCAATTACATGAACTCCTAAAATTTGTTTAAAACTTGTTTTGCATTCCTTTTTGTAAAGGTTTCGGACGAGCGGGTCGAAATAGGCCGTACAATAGACCCGTTGGAATTTTAACTGAGTAAAAAGTACAGAAATTTAGGTTTTGCAATATAATTGTGTTGAAAAGATCCTAATCAATTACATGATCTCCTAAAATTTGATTAAAACTTGTATTGCGGTCCTTTTTGTAGAGGTATCAGACGAGCAGGTCTAAATTGGCTTTTCAATAGACTCGTTGGAATTTTAACTGAGTAAAAAGTACATAAATTGAGGTTTTGCAATATATTTGTTTTGAAAAACTTATAATTAATTATTTGAACTCCTAAAATTTGAATAAAACTTGTTTTGCGGTCCTTTTTGTAGAGGTTTCGGACGAGCAGGTCTAAATGGGCCTTACAATGGACCCGTTTGAATTTTAAGTGAGTAAAAAGTGTAAAATTGAGGTTTTGCAATATAATTGTGTTGAAAAGCTCCTAATCAATTACATAAACTCCTAAAATTTGATTAAAACTTGTTTTGCAGTCCTTTTTGTAGAGGTTTCGGATGAGCGGGTCGAAATGGGCCTTTCAATGGAACCGTTGGAATTTTAACTGAGTAAAAAATACAGAAATTGAGGTTTTGCAATATAATTGTGTTGAAAAGCTCCTAATCAATTATTTGAACTCCTAATATTTGAATAAAACATTTTTGCGGTCCTTTTTGTAGAGGTTTCGGACGAGCATGTCTAAATGGGCCTTTCAATGGGCCCGTTAGAATTTTAACTGAGTAAAAAGTATAAAATTGTGGTTTTTCAATATAATTGTGTTGAAAAGTTCCTAATCAATTATTTGAACTCCTAAAATTTGATTAAAACTATTTTGCGGTCCTTTTTGTCGAGGTTTCGGAGGAGCAGGTCTAAATGGGCCTTTCAATGGACCCGTTAGAATTTTAACTGAGTAAAAAGTACAGAAATTGAGGTTTTGCAATATAATTGTGTTGAAAAGCTCTTAATCAATTATTTGAACTCCTAAAATTTTATTTAAACATGTTTCATAATCCTTTTTGTAGAGGTTTCAGACGAGTAGGTCTAAATGGGCCTTTCAATGGACCCGTTGGAATTTTAACTGAGTAAAAAGTACAAAAATTGAGGTTTTCTAATATAATTGTGTTGAAAAGCTCCTAAACAATTACATGAACTCCTAAAATTTGATTAAAACTTGTTTTGCAGTCCTTTTTGTAGAGGTTTCATACGAGTAGATCTAAATGGGTCTTTCAATGGACCCGTTGGAATTTTAACTGAGTAAAAAGTACAGAAATTGAGGTTTTGCAATATAATTGTGTTGAAAAGCTCCTAATCAATTACATGAACTCCTAAAATTTGTTTAAAACTTGTTTTGCATTCCTTTTTGTAAAGGTTTCGGACGAGCGGGTCGAAATAGGCCGTACAATAGACCCGTTGGAATTTTAACTGAGTAAAAAGTACAGAAATTTAGGTTTTGCAATATAATTGTGTTGAAAAGATCCTAATCAATTACATGAAATCCTAAAATTTGATTAAAACTTGTATTGCGGTCCTTTTTGTAGAGGTATCAGACGAGCAGGTCTAAATTGGCTTTTCAATAGACTCGTTGGAATTTTAACTGAGTAAAAAGTACATAAATTGAGGTTTTGCAATATATTTGTTTTGAAAAACTTATAATTAATTATTTGAACTCCTAAAATTTGAATAAAACTTGTTTTGCGGTCCTTTTTGTAGAGGTTTCGGACGAACAGGTCTAAATGGGCCTTACAATGGACCCGTTTGAATTTTAAGTGAGTAAAAAGTGTAAAATTGAGGTTTTGCAATATAATTGTGTTGAAAAGCTCCTAATCAATTACATAAACTCCTAAAATTTGATTAAAACTTGTTTTGCAGTCCTTTTTGTAGAGGTTTCGGATGAGCGGGTCGAAATGGGCCTTTCAATGGAACCGTTGGAATTTTAACTGAGTAAAAAATACAGAAATTGAGGTTTTGCAATATAATTGTGTTGAAAAGCTCCTAATCAATTGTTTGAACTCATAATATTTGAATAAAACATTTTTGCGGTCCTTTTTGTAGAGGTTTCGGACGAGCATGTCTAAATGGGCCTTTCAATGGGCCCGTTAGAATTTTAACTGAGTAAAAAGTATAAAATTGTGGTTTTTCAATATAATTGTGTTGAAAAGTTCCTAATCAATTATTTGAACTCCTAAAATTTGATTAAAACTATTTTGCGGTCCTTTTTGTCGAGGTTTCGGAGGAGCAGGTCTAAATGGGCCTTTCAATGGACCCGTTAGAATTTTAACTGAGTAAAAAGTACAAAAATTGAGGTTTTGCAATATAATTGTGTTGAAAAGCTCTTAATCAATTATTTGAACACCTAAAATTTTATTTAAACATGTTTCATAATCCTTTTTGTAGAGGTTTCAGACGAGTAGGTCTAAATGGGCCTTTCAATGGACCCGTTGGAATTTTAACTGAGTAAAAAGTACAAAAATTGAGGTTTTCTAATATAATTGTGTTGAAAAGCTCCTAAACAATTACATGAACTCCTAAAATTTGATTAAAACTTGTTTTGCAGTCCTTTTTGTAGAGGTTTCATACGAGTAGATCTAAATGGGTCTTTCAATGGACCCGTTGGAATTTTAACTGAGTAAAAAGTACAGAAATTGAGGTTTTGCAATATAATTGTGTTGAAAAGCTCCTAATCAATTACATGAACTCCTAAAATTTGTTTAAAACTTGTTTTGCATTCCTTTTTGTAAAGGTTTCGGACGAGCGGGTCGAAATAGGTCGTACAATAGACCCGTTGGAATTTTAACTGAGTAAAAAGTACAGAAATTTAGGTTTTGCAATATAATTGTGTTGAAAAGATCCTAATCAATTACATGATCTCCTAAAATTTGATTAAAACTTGTATTGCGGTCCTTTTTGTAGAGGTATCAGACGAGCAGGTCTAAATTGGCTTTTCAATAGACTCGTTGGAATTTTAACTGAGTAAAAAGTACATAAATTGAGGTTTTGCAATATATTTGTTTTGAAAAACTTATAATTAATTATTTGAACTCCTAAAATTTGAATAAAACTTGTTTTGCGGTCCTTTTTGTACAGGTTTCGGACGAACAGGTCTAAATGGGCCTTACAATGGACCCGTTTGAATTTTAAGTGAGTAAAAAGTGTAAAATTGAGGTTTTGCAATATAATTGTGTTGAAAAGCTCCTAATCAATTACATAAACTCCTAAAATTTGATTAAAACTTGTTTTGCAGTCCTTTTTGTAGAGGTTTCGGATGAGCGGGTCGAAATGGGCCTTTCAATGGAACCGTTGGAATTTTAACTGAGTAAAAAATACAGAAATTGAGGTTTTGCAATATAATTGTGTTGAAAAGCTCCTAATCAATTATTTGAACTCATAATATTTGAATAAAACATTTTTGCGGTCCTTTTTGTAGAGGTTTCGGACGAGCATGTCTAAATGGGCCTTTCAATGGGCCCGTTAGAATTTTAACTGAGTAAAAAGTATAAAATTGTGGTTTTTCAATATAATTGTGTTGAACAGTTCCTAATCAATTATTTGAACTCCTAAAATTTGATTAAAACTATTTTGCGGTCCTTTTTGTCGAGGTTTCGGAGGAGCAGGTCTAAATGGGCCTTTCAATGGACCCGTTAGAATTTTAACTGAGTAAAAAGTACAAAAATTGAGGTTTTGCAATATAATTGTGTTGAAAAGCTCTTAATCAATTATTTGAACTCCTAAAATTTTATTTAAACATGTTTCATAATCCTTTTTGTAGAGGTTTCAGACGAGTAGGTCTAAATGGGCCTTTCAATGGACCCGTTGGAATTTTAACTGAGTAAAAAGTACAAAAATTGAGGTTTTCTAATATAATTGTGTTGAAAAGCTCCTAAACAATTACATGAACTCCTAAAATTTGATTAAAACTTGTTTTGCAGTCCTTTTTGTAGAGGTTTCATACGAGTAGATCTAAATGGGTCTTTCAATGGACCCGTTGGAATTTTAACTGAGTAAAAAGTACAGAAATTGAGGTTTTGCAATATAATTGTGTTGAAAAGCTCCTAATCAATTACATGAACTCCTAAAATTTGTTTAAAACTTGTTTTGCATTCCTTTTTGTAAAGGTTTCGGACGAGCGGGTCGAAATAGGTCGTACAATGGACCCGTTGGAATTTTAACTGAGTAAAAAGTACAGAAATTTAAGTTTTGCAATATAATTGTGTTGAAAAGATCCTAATCAATTACATGATCTCCTAAAATTTGATTAAAACTTGTATTGCGGTCCTTTTTGTAGAGGTATCAGACGAGCAGGTCTAAATTGGCTTTTCAATAGACTCGTTGGAATTTTAACTGAGTAAAAAGTACATAAATTGAGGTTTTGCAATATATTTGTTTTGAAAAACTTATAATTAATTATTTGAACTCCTAAAATTTGAATAAAACTTGTTTTGCGGTCCTTTTTGTAGAGGTTTCGGACGAACAGGTCTAAATGGGCCTTACAATGGACCCGTTTGAATTTTAAGTGAGTAAAAAGTGTAAAATTGAGGTTTTGCAATATAATTGTGTTGAAAAGCTCCTAATCAATTACATAAACTCATAAAATTTGATTAAAACTTGTTTTGCAGTCCTTTTTGTAGAGGTTTCGGATGAGCGGGTCGAAATGGGCCTTTCAATGGAACCGTTGGAATTTTAACTGAGTAAAAAATACAGAAATTGAGGTTTTGCAATATAATTGTGTTGAAAAGCTCCTAATCAATTATTTGAACTCATAATATTTGAATAAAACATTTTTGCGGTCCTTTTTGTAGAGGTTTCGGACGAGCATGTCTAAATGGGCCTTTCAATGGGCCCGTTAGAATTTTAACTGAGTAAAAAGTATAAAATTGTGGTTTTTCAATATAATTGTGTTGAAAAGTTCCTAATCAATTATTTGAACTCCTAAAATTTGATTAAAACTATTTTGCGGTCCTTTTTGTCGAGGTTTCGGAGGAGCAGGTCTAAATGGGCCTTTCAATGGACCCGTTAGAATTTTAACTGAGTAAAAAGTACAAAAATTGAGGTTTTGCAATATAATTGTGTTGAAAAGCTCTTAATCAATTATTTGAACTCCTAAAATTTTATTTAAACATGTTTCATAATCCTTTTTGTAGAGGTTTCAGACGAGTAGGTCTAAATGGGCCTTTCAATGGACCCGTTGGAATTTTAACTGAGTAAAAAGTACAAAAATTGAGGTTTTCTAATATAATTGTGTTGCAAAGCTCCTAAACAATTACATGAACTCCTAAAATTTGATTAAAACTTGTTTTGCAGTCCTTTTTGTAGAGGTTTCATACGAGTAGATCTAAATGGGTCTTTCAATGGACCCGTTGGAATTTTAACTGAGTAAAAAGTACAGAAATTGAGGTTTTGCAATATAATTGTGTTGAAAAGCTCCTAATCAATTACATGAACTCCTAAAATTTGTTTAAAACTTGTTTTGCATTCCTTTTTGTAAAGGTTTCGGACGAGCGGGTCGAAATAGGTCGTACAATGGACCCGTTGGAATTTTAACTGAGTAAAAAGTACAGAAATTTAAGTTTTGCAATATAATTGTGTTGAAAAGATCCTAATCAATTACATGATCTCCTAAAATTTGATTAAAACTTGTATTGCGGTCCTTTTTGTAGAGGTATCAGACGAGCAGGTCTAAATTGGCTTTTCAATAGACTCGTTGGAATTTTAACTGAGTAAAAAGTACATAAATTGAGGTTTTGCAATATATTTGTTTTGAAAAACTTATAATTAATTATTTGAACTCCTAAAATTTGAATAAAACTTGTTTTGCGGTCCTTTTTGTAGAGGTTTCGGACGAACAGGTCTAAATGGGCCTTACAATGGACCCGTTTGAATTTTAAGTGAGTAAAAAGTGTAAAATTGAGGTTTTGCAATATAATTGTGTTGAAAAGCTCCTAATCAATTACATAAACTCATAAAATTTGATTAAAACTTGTTTTGCAGTCCTTTTTGTAGAGGTTTCGGATGAGCGGGTCGAAATGGGCCTTTCAATGGAACCGTTGGAATTTTAACTGAGTAAAAAATACAGAAATTGAGGTTTTGCAATATAATTGTGTTGAAAAGCTCCTAATCAATTATTTGAACTCATAATATTTGAATAAAACATTTTTGCGGTCCTTTTTGTAGAGGTTTCGGACGAGCATGTCTAAATGGGCCTTTCAATGGGCCCGTTAGAATTTTAACTGAGTAAAAAGTATAAAATTGTGGTTTTTCAATATAATTGTGTTGAAAAGTTCCTAATCAATTATTTGAACTCCTAAAATTTGATTAAAACTATTTTGCGGTCCTTTTTGTCGAGGTTTCGAAGGAGCAGGTCTAAATGGGCCTTTCAATGGACCCGTTAGAATTTTAAATGAGTAAAAAGTACAGAAATTGAGGTTTTGCAATATAATTGTGTTGAAAAGCTCTTAATCAATTATTTGAACTCCTAAAATTTTATTTAAACATGTTTCATAATCCTTTTTGTAGAGGTTTCAGACGAGTAGGTCTAAATGGGCCTTTCAATGGACCCGTTGGAATTTTAACTGAGTAAAAAGTACAAAAATTGAGGTTTTCTAATATAATTGTGTTGAAAAGCTCCTAAACAATTACATGAACTCCTAAAATTTGATTAAAACTTGTTTTGCAGTCCTTTTTGTAGAGGTTTCATACGAGTAGATCTAAATGGGTCTTTCAATGGACCCGTTGGAATTTTAACTGAGTAAAAAGTACAGAAATTGAGGTTTTGCAATATAATTGTGTTGAAAAGCTCCTAATCAATTACATGAACTCCTAAAATTTGTTTAAAACTTGTTTTGCATTCCTTTTTGTAAAGGTTTCGGACGAGCGGGTCGAAATAGGTCGTACAATGGACCCGTTGGAATTTTAACTGAGTAAAAAGTACAGAAATTTAAGTTTTGCAATATAATTGTGTTGAAAAGATCCTAATCAATTACATGATCTCCTAAAATTTGATTAAAACTTGTATTGCGGTCCTTTTTGTAGAGGTATCAGACGAGCAGGTCTAAATTGGCTTTTCAATAGACTCGTTGGAATTTTAATTGAGTAAAAAGTTCATAAATTGAGGTTTTGCAATATATTTGTTTTGAAAAGCTTATAATTAATTATTTGAACTCCTAAAATTTGAATAAAACTTGTTTTGCAGTACTTTTTGTAGAGGTTTCGGACGAGCAGGTCTAAATGGGCCTTACAATGGACCCGTTTGAATTTTAAGTGAGTAAAAAGTGTAAAATTGAGGTTTTGCAATATAATTGTGTTGAAAAGCTCCTAATCAATTACATAAACTCCTAAAATTTGATTAAAACTTATTTTGCAGTCCTTTTTGTAGAGGTTTCGGATGAGCGGGTCGAAATGGGCCTTTCAATGGAACCGTTGGAATTTTAACTGAGTAAAAAATACAGAAATTGAGGTTTTGCAATATAATTGTGTTGAAAAGCTCCTAATCAATTATTTGAACTCCTAATATTGAATAAAACATTTTTGCTGTCCTTTTTGTAGAGGTTTCGGACGAGCATGTCTAAATGGGCCTTTCAATGGGCCCGTTAGAATTTTAACTGAGTAAAAAGTATAAAATTGTGGTTTTTCAATATAATTGTGTTGAAAAGTTCCTAATCAATTATTTGAACTCCTAAAATTTGATTAAAACTATTTTGCGGTCCTTTTTGTCGAGGTTTCGGAGGAGCAGGTCTAAATGGGCCTTTCAATGGACCCGTTAGAATTTTAAATGAGTAAAAAGTACAGAAATTGAGGTTTTGCAATATAATTGTGTTGAAAAGCTCTTAATCAATTATTTGAACTCCTAAAATTTTATTTAAACATGTTTCATAATCCTTTTTGTAGAGGTTTCAGATGAGTAGGTCTAAATGGGCCTTTCAATAGACCTGTTGGAATTTTAACTGAGTAAAAAGTACAAAAATTGAGGTTTTCTAATATAATTGTGTTGAAAAGCTCCTAAACAATTACATGAACTCCTAAAATTTGATTAAAACTTGTTTTGCAGTCCTTTTTGTAGAGGTTTCATACGAGTAGATCTAAATGGGTCTTTCAATGGACCCGTTGGAATTTTAACTGAGTTAAAAGTACAGAAATTGAGGTTTTGCAATATAATTGTGTTGAAATGCTCCTAATCAATTACATGAACTCCTAAAATTTTTTTAAAACTTGTTTTGCAGTCCTTTTTATAAAGGTTTCGACGAGCGGTTCGAAATAGGCCGTACAATGGACCCGTTGGAATTTTAACTGAGTAAAAAGTACAGAAATTTAGGTTTTGCAATATAATTGTGTTGAAAAGATCCTAATCAATTACATGATCTCCTAAAATTTGATTAAAACTTGTATTGCGGTCCTTTTTGTAGAGGTATCAGACGAGCAGGTCTAAATTGGCTTATCAATAAACTCGTTGGAATTTTAACTGAGTAAAAAGTACAGCAATTGAGGTTTTGCAATATATTTGTTTTGAAAAGCTTATAATTAATTATTTGAACTCCTAAAAATTGAATAAAACTTGTTTTGCGGTCCTTTTTGTAGAGGTTTCGGACGAGCAGGTCTAAATGGGCCTTACAATGGACCCGTTGGAATTTTAAGTGAGTAAAAAGTGTAAAATTGAGGTTTTGCAATATAATTGTGTTGAAAAGCTCCTAATCAATTACATAAACTCATAAAATTTGATTAAAACTTGTTTTGCAGTCCTTTTTGTAGAGGTTTCGGACGAGCAGGTCTAAATGAGCCTTACAATGGACCCGTTGGAATTTTAACTGAGTAAAAAGTACAGAAATTGAGGTTTTGCAATATAATTGTGTTGAAAAGCTCCTAATCAGTTATATCATCTCCTAAATTTTGATTAAAACTTGTTTTGCGGTCCTTTTTGTCGAGGTTTCGGACGACCAAGTCTAAATGAGCCTTTCAATGGACCCGTTGTAATTTTAACTGAGTAAAAAGTATAGAAATTGAGGTTTTGCAATATAATTGTTTTGAAAAGCTCCTAATCAATTACATAAACTCCTAAAATTTGACTAAAACTTGTTTTGTAGTCCTTTTTGTAGAGGTTTCTGATGAGCGGGTCGAAATGGGCCTTTCAATGGACCCGTTGGAATTTTAACTAAGTAAAAAATACAGAAATTGAGGTTTTGCAATATAATTGTGTTGAAAAGCTCCTAATAAATTATTTGAACTCCTAATATTTGAATAAAAAAATTTTGCGGTCCTTTTTGTAGAGGTTTCGGACGAGCAGGTCTAAATGGGCCTTTTAATGGGCCCGTTAGAATTTTAACTTAGTAAAAAGAATAAAATTGTGGTTTTTCAATATAATTGTGTTGAAAAGTTCCTAATCAATTATTTGAACTCCTAAAATTTGATTAAAACTATTTTGCGGTCCTTTTTGTCGAGATTTCGGACGAGCAGGTCTAAATGGGTCTTTCAATGGACCCGTTAGAATTTTAACTGAGTAAAAACTACAGAAATTGAGGTTTTGCAATATAATTGTGTTGAAAAGCTCCTAATCAATTACATGAACTCCTAAAAATTGATTAAAACATGTTTTACATTCCTTTTTGTAGAGGTTTCGGACGAGCGGGTCGAAATGGGCCTTTCAATGGACCCGTTGGAATTTTAACTGAGTAAAAAGTACAGAAATTGAGGTTTTGCAATATAATTGTGTTGAAAAGCTCCTAATCAATTACATAAACTCCTAAAATTTGATTAAAACTTGTTTTGCAGTCCTTTTTGTAGAGGTTTCGGATGATCGGGTCGAAATGGGCCTTTCAATGGACCCGTTGGAATTTTAACTAAGTAAAAAATACAGAAATTGAGGTTTTGCAATATAATTGTGTTGAAAAGCTCCTAATCAATTACATGAATTCCCAATATTTGATTAAAACTTGTTTCACAGTCCTTTTTGTAGAGGTTTCGAATGAGTGGGTCGAAATGGGCCTTTTAATGGACCCGTTGGAATTTTAACTGAGTAAAAAGTACAGAAATTAAGGTTTTGCAATATAATTGTGTTGAAAATCTCCTAATCAATTATTTGAACTCCTAATATTTGAATAAAACTTTTTTGTGGTCCTTTTTGTAGAGGTTTCGGACGAGCAAGTCTAAATGGGCCTTTCAATGGGCACGTTGAAATTTTAATTGAGTAAAAAGTTTAAAAACTGAGGTTTTTCAATACAATTGTGTTGAAAAGCTCCTAATCAATTATTTGAACTCCTAAAATTTGATTAAAACTTGTTTTGCGGTCCTTTTTGTCGAGGTTTCGGACGAGCAGGTCTAAATGGGCCTTCCAATGGACCCGTTGGAATTTTAACTGATTAAAAAGTACAGAAATTGAGGTTTTGCAATATAATTGTGTTGAAAAGCTCCTAATTCATTACATGAACTCCTATGATTTGATTAAAACTTGTTTTTACAGTCCTTTTGTAGAGGTTTCGGACGAGTGGGCCGAAATGGGCCTTTCAATGGACCCGTAGAAATTTTAACTGAGTAAAAAGTATAAAAATTGAGGTTTTGCAATATAATTGTGCTGAAAAGCTCCTAATAAATTATTTGAACTCATAAAATTTGAATAAAAATTTTTTGCGATCCTTTTTGTAGAGGTTTCGGACGAGCATGTCTAAATGGGCCTTTCAATGGGCCCGTTGGAATTTTTTTTGAAGAAAAGGCCTCATTAAAAACCCCTACTACTGTCCTTCAAGCAGAGCTAGAGGACCCTAAAAAGGGGAAAAGAGTGCCTAAAATTTATTAGATAGAAGATAAATTCGTTACAAGGTGATTGATACATGGTGGAACATCAGAAGTAAAAGACAAAGAAGACATAGAAGCCAGAGAATAAGTAGCCAAAGTATGGGCCACATGATTTGCCTCACGGCGTACAAAAATTATAGGAGCAAAAGGTAAAGAATGGAGAGACTCTCGAATATGGTGTAGAAGAGGTCTCATTGTAGAAAGATCATGTCCTGGATTGTTGATCCTATTTGCAAGAGAAGCACAAGCCGTTTCGAACAAAGTCTGATTCCAACCTCGACATCTGGCGAAGGTGACCCCGGCAAGAAGACTTTCACCTTCACAAGTAATTGCATCCAAACAACTACCAAGCGGGAACGCAAGGCCGCCGACAACCGCGCCTGTAGAATCACATGCCACGACGCCAACAGCCGCTGCACGAGTGGAGGATTAAAAGCCCCATCCACATTTATTTTGATGTGGTCAGGTGGAGGAGGGCTCCAACATGGAGGAGAGAGGATAGATGATGATGGGGTGGAAGAGGAAGTGGCTTTACAAAAGTCATCATGTAGACTAATGGAGTTAATGGCAGTAAGCCATGGTGGTTGTAGATGGTGATTATGAGTCCAATCGTTACGTCTGTTCCAAATGTTCCAAATAGTTGTGAGAAAAAGGCCAAAATGGTCAGAGGAAAGGAGGTGGGCAGCTTCCTCCAGCCATTGTAAAGGAGTTACAGTCAAGCTCCTAGAAAGAGCTATGGGAACTCCAGAGAGGTGAAGGGCTTCAGAAGCCCCTGCACAATCTCGAAGGGCATGAAGAATTGACTCCGAGTGGGCCCCACAGAAAGGACAAGGCCCAGAGTTTGGAGAAAAAACTTGCAATTTTGAACCAACTGGAAGAACAGCAGACGCCACACGCCAACCAAAAGTTTTAACTTTAGGAACCGCCTTAACTTTGGATAGAAATTTCCAAAAGCGAGTAGGTGACGTATGTGGTTCCGCAGAACGTTGTAAAAAAAGATAGCCAGAACGGACCGAGTAAATACCCGAATCATTAGGGAGCCCAAAGAATAGAACCACGGTGGTCATTATGATGGGGATACGGAGAATGGCAGCAGCATCAACTGGGTTAAAATAGGTTCGGACCTTTACAGGATCCCAAGCAGTTTGATTACGAATCATGAAGTCGTGACATCGAATGTGGACTTCATCCGAGATTTCATAGTCCCCAGTAAGGGTAATAGGTGAAGGACCGCCCCAAATGTCTTTGTGCACACGTATATTACTGTTGATACCAGGCCGATACAAGAAGCCTGGAAAAAGACGTTGAAGAGCATTATAGAGACCTTGCCAAGCAAAGGAGCCACGGTTAGGTCGAAAAGCATCAAGGATATTCCCAGAAGGGAAATATTTAGCTCGATAAATTTGGCCCAATAAAGAATCTGGTTCACAGATGAGTCTCCATAATTGCTTACCCAGAAGGGCAACATTGAAATCATGTAAATCCTTAAACCCCATGCCTCCCGCAGCCTTTGGTAGACAAACATGATTCCATGGGAGCATATGCCAACCTTTCTTATTAGATTTCCAGTCCACCAATATTGCCGAATCGTCGAGGTCATATCATCAATAATATTTTGTGGAAGAAGATAACAAGACATAACATATTGAGGTAGAGATTGCAAAACTGCTTTAATGAAAATTTCCCGTCCACTAAATGAGAGGAGTTGTTTATCCCAGCTAGAAAGACGATCATGAACTTTTTCACGTACAAAACCTAATGACTCAGTTTTATTCTTCCCAATGAGAAGTGGGACACCTAGATATTCGCAAGGATTAGAAACCTCACGTACTTGCAATAAACTATTGATCACATTTCTTGTTGAAGATGGGGTACGTGGATTGTAAAAGATTGTTGATTTCTCAAAATTAACAGCTTGACCAGAAGCCACAGAATATGTTTGCAGATCCCTTTTAAGTTGAGTAGCTTCATCTGGATTATTATTAATGAATACCATGCAGTCATCAGCAAAGAGGAGGTGGTTGACTTTAGGGCCGTATCTACAGGCCCCAAGCCCCGGTAAAACGTTTGTTTGTTGGGCAGCAGTCAGGTATGCAGAAAGTCCTTGTGTACAAAATAGGAACAGGAAAGGTGATAGGGGATCACCTTGAGGTAATCCATGTTGTGGTTGAAAGAAAGGAGAGAAAGAGTTATTGATTTTGACAGAAAAAGAAACTGTGGTAATGCATCGTATGATAAGAGAGATCCAATCAGTTGCAAAGCCCATACGTTCCATTACATTGGCCAAAAAAGACCATTCGACTCTATCAAAAGCTTTTTCCATGTCTAGCTTAAGAGCTGCTCCTTGGGAGGATTTTGTAGCTCCAGAATTGATATTGTGAATAATTTCATGGGCGATGAGGATATTGTCAGAAATGTTACGTCTCTGAACAAAAGCTGCCTGATTAGGGCTAATACAAAGTGGTATTGTTTGTTTCATTCTGTTTACAATGGTTTTAGCAACTATTTTATAAAGAACAGTGCACAGACTGATGGGTCTTAGTTGTCTCATAGTAGTAGGTTCCTAGATTTTAGGTATTAGGACCAGTATGGTTTTGTTGACCAAGGCCATATCTGCGGAGCCAATTAACAAATTCGTGCATAGGGAAATAACATCTTCGCCTACAGTGTCCCAGTGTTTTCTAAAAAAACTACTTGGTAATCCATCAATACCAGGCGCTTTCCTTGGGTCTATGTCCCGAAAGGCATGAATTATTTCGTCTTTTGTAAATGTCCTCAAAAGAGTATCATTCATAGATCGAGTGATAGAAGGCAAAATTTTATCGAGTATATGATTTGAAAATTGAGGGTTAGATGAAGTAAAAAGGTTTTGGAAATAGTTAGAAGCAATTGTAAGTAGGTCTGTTTCAGCAGTACACCAATTCGAATTAGAATCAAAAAAGCCTGTGATTGAGTTTTTTTTCGTCTATTATTTGTGCGGGCATAGAAGAATCTTGTATTTTTATCCCCTTGAGAGAGCCATAAATTTATGGATCTTTGTGCCCAATATGTTTCTTGTTCCATTAGAAGTTTATTAAGTTCAGTTCTGTATTTGATATAAATTCCTTCATTTGTGGCAGATAATGGACGGCATAGAAACCTATTTATTTTTTTGGTAAGGAAATTAATACGACCGAGGGACTTAGATCTCTGTCGATTTTGCCATTCCTCCAGACATGTACCAACAGCATGTATTTTTTCAATGGTTGTTCCAGAGGAATTTACCCCAAGTGCGTTTAACAGTAGAGATGTTGTCCTTATTGTTCGCCCAGCAGTTTTCGAAACGAAAAGCTTTAGAGGGTCGATGAGGGAGAGTTGCAGCCTCGGGGGAGGTATCGAGAAGCAAGAAACAGTGATCAGACTTGGCCACATAGTCCGTTGTGATTCGATAAGAGGGAAAGAGGTCCTGCCAAGCTGAATTGGCAATGAAACAGTCTAATCTTTCATGTATAGTTGGAGTTAGTGGCCCGACTTTTGTCCAAGTGAACCAACCAGATGTAGGCTTACAATCATATAGGTTATTGCGTGAGAGACAATTACGGAAATTGTTAATTTGTGATCTAGCCCTTCGACTACCACCTTGTTTTTCAGAATCGGATAAAATTTCGTTAAAATCCCCACCCAGAAGCCAAGAATATTATTATTGTTTATGTTTAAAGAATCAATAATTTCCCACGTTTTACATTTATGACTGGTTTCGGAATATCCATACATGCCAGTAAAATACATAGTGCGATCATTAAAGGAGATTTGAGTATGTATATAGCGAGACGAGTACGAAATCAAATTAATATTTATATTGTTCGAAATGAAAAGCGCAATACCAGAACATTCATCATTAGGGGGTATAGTAATGACTTCTACCATGCCTAAAGAAAGACAAAGACGGCTACATGCCGCATTATTAATCTTAGTTTCGCAAATAAAAATAATATCCGGATTGGATTGTTGGACGTAGCTCTAAAAATGTTGAACTGTCGGGACTTGTCCTAAACCCTGGCAGTTCCAACAAAGGATCCTCATTTTGCTCGGCGGGGCTGAGAGTCAGCCGCCGCCGGAAAGTTTTTTGAGCTGCTCATCCCAACCTTAGGAGTGGATCCGGAGGGTTTGGATTTCTTGGGTGGGAGCGACAATTGGATAGGGGAACGACGTTTTGTGCCTCGGTTTGATGGGGTTGAAGCAGGGGCAGGAGCTGCATCATTCGGGTAAGTTTTTAAGAGCCGTAGGTTAAATTCATTGAAATTTGATTCGGTAGTAAAAGGAGGCTTACGTAATTCAGCTTCAATCTTCTTGATTTGTTGAGCAGTTGGGCTAGGAACGCCATCATCCGTGGCATCCCAATCATCATCCGATACATCCTCAGGGATAGGATAGATGGTATTTAGGGGTTGAGGCTCGAGAGGGGCTTTCTGTTTTGACTCCGAGGCTGATGGATCTTTGGATGGGGGAACATCACCCACAGCCGTAACAGTGTTGGGCGCTTCCTCAGTGGGTTGTTCCGAGAAAGACGCAGCATCACCCTCGTTTAGAGAGCCCGTGGATTGTTTTAAATAAGAAGCAAGTTTAGAGATTGAATGCTTATTAAAATAGGGGATAGTGACAAGAAAGAGATAGGGAGAATTACCCATGACATTCGGATCATTGGCAGGAACATTGGTATTAACAGTAGCGGCATGAACAGGAGGAACTATGAAGAAGAATAGTAAAAAGGATAGAATCATGAATAAAGATAGCTGTCGAGATAAAATAAGTTTAGATCTAAACCATAAAGAAAACAAAGTAGTAGAGATAGGAGAAAAAAGATTACCAGACGGTAAAGGGTTGTTTTGGTTAAGATCAGGTTCAACATTACGGATACGCCCACGAGTACCAACTAGGCGACGTCTTGGAGGGAGGTAGCGAAGCCACTCCCCGTATTGCATCTTGCTGAGGTCTAGAGAAGAGCGAATTGAACAATTTTCAATTGTGTGGCTAATTATACCACAACCAGGACATAAGGTAGGAAGGCGTTCGTATTGAAGACGACACATAGTTTTGTCAGCCCCGGACGCGATGAAGAGGAATCAGGTGACCGGTCTGGTAACATCCAGCAAAATTTCCACACGCAGGAATTCTTTCATATTTCCTTCGAGCTCTCGAGTATCAGTACGCAAGACGTTGCCTACCATGGATCCTAGAGCATGTCCCACTAGGTGTGAGCGGTCGATGTCCTCAAAGAGTGAGGATGGTAGGCCGAAAATGCGGATCCAGATCTTCATAATGTTGAATGAATATTCTCCGACAGATTTAGAAGGGTTGTACTCAGTAAGGGCTAACAATTCGTCCTTATACAGCCAAGGACCACGGTTAAGGACTTTATAACAGGATTTGACTTCCTTGAATTTGATCTTGAGAAAATTATCTTGGATGACAGTAATAGACACCAAATTGCTAGGCTTCGAGATGCCTTCAAAGGCGCTAGTGACAACATATAGGAGTTCTGCTTCCTCATTAGTAAGGTCGATAGAACTGAGTTGGGGGATAGAGAAGGATGCCATGGGTGGAGGGAGGAGATTGAGGAGAGTAAGAGAATAGGGAGAGGTTTGTGGGTCAATGTATGTATGTAGTCCATATAAAAAAGAATTGCCTATGTAAGCTATTCTATGGTAAGTTGTAAGAAAAGGAAAGAGAGTAAAAAATAGAGTCCTTAAAAATTGGGTTAATTTAATGCCATAAAGGATAGTATGAAATTCAAGGGGATAGTACATAAATAGATTGATTAGAAAGGGAAACGGAATAGAAAAATTTGATTGTAATAAAAAAAATTCCTTAAAAGATATATGAATAGGATCAAGAAAAGTAATAAAGGAGGAAGAGTAGTAAAAAAAGATATTGAATGAGAAAGAGGAAATTAAGAATGGTCCCATAAAGTAAGGAAAGAATATGGGAGAGTAGGTATTCTCCTTCAGAAAGAGAGTGATTCCATTAAATTGCGCAAAAAACGTGTAAGGATTAATTGCAATAAGGAATAAAGTAATTAATAGACAATTAAGGAATTTTAAAAATTTAAGCACTGATAATGAGTGAAATTTGTTTTCAATCATAAAGATGGTCGTATTGGATTCCCTTAAAAGGGCTAGATTTAAGGCGCCTAATGAGGCGTTGAGACAAATATTTATAAATAAGTCAAAAATAGGAAAAAGGAAATTCAAAAGGCTGAGAGTTTTATCGATTAAGGATTTGCTAATCAATTTATCTAACGTATAGCTAATGGAAAGATAGTAAATATCATGCAATAAAAGAAAACAATAAGAGAATAAACTTAGCAGATAAAAACAAGCAAGAAAGAAAAACGGAAAAAAAGAGCAGAAAATAATAAAAATTACAGACCCAGGGATAGAAAGAAGCGGGGATAAGAAATAATTTACATACCAAAAGAGCAAAAAGGGGGGGTAATTAATGGCTAAGAAATAATAATTACATGCTCGTTTAAAAATAAAGCAGTATAATCTATACCAGAGTGTGGGCCCGGTACTCCAAGCCTTCTTGTTTATAGCAATAGTAAGAGAATGATTTCTAATTCGATCTGGATCAGTAATAGGAGAAGATAAATTAAAGTTAGAAAATTGTAAAAACCATCTAAGAGGGCAAAAAAATCGAAAAAAAAGGATATAACCAGGCATATAGGCAGAGACATAGAATAAGCAAGGTAAACAATACTAGCTAGTGAGGAAAATTTAGAGAACAAGAGAAATGTGAGTAATAACATAAACAAGAATTATGCCAATTAGATGAATAGAAGAAAACCAGTTTGTACCCCATCATCAACTCGGAGAATGAGATAGACCTATTAGTAATGAGATTATACAAGGAGGGGGAATAGAACAAGATTACAAATGAAAAGCAATGGTAATGTGATATTAAAGGGGACATCATAAGAATAAAATAAGATGTACAATAAGTATCAAAATGTGAGTAATAAAATGTACAATAAGCATCAAAATGTGAATTGGGAAGAAATAAGATTGAGCATATATTGATGTTCATGAAATAATAATAATAGAGCTGATTGGGCATTTTAAGGTTTAAGACATGAAGATGCACAGTGAGGAGAAAAAAAATATTAAGGAAAATAAAAGGATGAAGGGTGATTGTCTTAGCAAAAAAAAAAGAAAAAAAGAAGTGGTATCCAAAATTATGGGTTGTTGTAGATTATTGTAAGCAGTAAGATGTCTTAAGGAAACAATAGAAGGCAAAGAAATATAAATAGTATTGTAAAACCTAAAAAAATTGTACAGAGTAATAGTAAGCATAATCCATAGCACAGAAAGCAAATAGTGCAGAAATGAACGAGTAGGGATATACCTTATAAGGAGAGTCTGGAAAGAATTATTGAATTTAACAAAATTAAAGGTTCCCACAGAGTGGGTTGATAGAAGATTCCCTGAAAGGGCTTGAATATTGGTATAAATTGGTATAATAAAAGTGGATTGAAAATGCTTGGTAGAGACTGGCCAAGCTTTAGCAAGAACAAATTGGCTTTCTTTATTGTGGATGATATAACATGGTGAGTGGAGTTTAAAAACCAGAAATAAAGGGCCATGTAAAAGATTAACATAACAAGTAATCCATAAAAGAACGTAAACATTCCCAAATAAAAAATTATGAATGATATCAATTAAACTAATTACTGGTAACAATCCAAAAGGATAAAAGACAGAAGAAAATTTTAAGGATAAGGAACAAATAGGATTACGAAGAGGCCACAGAGATAAAAAGTCATAAACAGGGGAAAGGGGGATGAGGGGACAGCAAATATGAGTAATATACCAGCAGCCCAGATAAAGATAAGGGGGTAGAAGAGGTGACAATACCCGATTCGCAATCAGAAAATTCGGAGGTGACGAATCTGTACCCCATTGAAGCTGTGAGAAGGAAATAAGAAGTTTAGCATATGAAAAGTCATGGTAAAAAATAAAAGAAAGAAGAAAAATAAAATCAAAAGAGATGAAATTAGATTAAAGAAATATAAAAAAGAAATAAAAGTAGACTCCAGAAGATGAACCGACACTCCGGAGAGGGATGAAATTGGCCGATCGTCAACCGATAAAAATCCCAGCATCTGCAAAAATTATGCAGAAATCAGTAGTTGAAACCAACAAGACTTAAAAACAACAAACCCTAAAATAAATCGGGGAGACTGAAAAGGCACAGAAAAGAGTTAATATTGAAAAATAACCATGAGGAGAAAGATAACAAAGATGAAACGTTAAAAAAACACAAAGAAATTAAAAGGAAAGGATAAGGGCCCAAGTCCGATCGGATAGATTTTGTGCTTCCGCCGTGAGTCGTGACAGGGGGAGAAGCCCTCCGTTTCAACAGATGATCCAAAACCATAATCAAAGAAAAAAATGTAATAAAAATTAGATCAGAAAAGATTAAAAAGATTAAATTGAAAAGAAGAACACAGAGGAGAGAGATCCGACGAAACTTACCGTCAAAACCTAGAAATCTCAGGTTGGGTATCGTCGAAGCCGCCCAAAGAGGAAAAATGGTGAGAAAAAAGTTAACAAAAGACAACCCTTCAGCAGATGAATCTATTCTGGTAGGGATTATGTGGAACGATATTTGTGGCCAAATCTCACAAAAAGAGAAAATGTTAGAGGAAAATGGCCGGAAAGAAAGAAAACAGAGAAAATGCATAAAAAATAAAATATAATGAAAAAATGAACGGGGTGGGATGACCCTCGAAATACTCTTACCGATTTCCAAGGAAACCAATTTTTGATGGATGTCTCGTTGAAAAGCGAGCAAATTCGGTAGAAAAAGAAAAGATGTCGTGTGGGGGGAGGGAAGTGGAAGAGAGAGAGGGGAAAAACCAACCGGAAAAATGGGAAAAACGAGGAGAACAAGCCAAAACCCAAAAAGGAACCCGAAAAAATTGAGAGAGAATTGAGAGCCATTTCACCCGTTAACCAAAATGTTACAATATAATTGAGGTTTTGCAATATAATTGTGTTGAAAAGCTCCTAATCAATTATTTGTACCCTTAAAATATGATCAAAACTTGTTTTGTGGTCCTTTATGTAGAGGTTTCGGACGTGCGGGTCTAAATGGGCCTTTCAATGCACCCGTTGGAATTTTAACTAAGTAAAATGTATAAAAGTTGAAGTTTTGAAATAAATTTGTGTTGAAAAGCTTCCAATCATTTATTTGAACTCCTAAAATTTGATTAAAACTTTTTTGCGGTCCTTTTTTTATCGGTTTCGGACGAGCAGGTCTAAATGGGCCTTACAATGGACCTGTTGGAATTTTAGCTGAGTAAAAAGTATAGAAATTGAGGTTTTGTAATATAATTGTGTTGAAAAGCTCCTAATCAAATATATGAACTCCTAAAATTTGATTAAAATTTGTTTTGCGGTCCTTTTTGTCGAGCTTTCGGACGAGCAGGCCTAAATGGGCCTTTCAATGGACCCGTTGGAATTTTAATTGAGTAAAAAGTACAGAAATTGAGGTTTTGCAATATAATTGTGTTGAAAAGATCCTAATAAATTACATGAACTCCTAAGATTTGATTAAAACTTGTTTTACAGTCCTTTTTGTAGAGGTTTCGGACGAGCGGGTCGAAATGGGCCTTTCAATGGACCCGTTGGAATTTTAACTGAGTAAAAAGTACAGAAATTGAGGTTTTGCAATATAATTGTGTTGAAAAGCTCCTAATCAATTATTTCAACTCCTAATATTTGAATACAACTTTTTTGCTGTCATTTTGTAGAGGTTTCGGACGAGCGGGTCGAAATGGGCCTTTCAATGGACCCGTTGGAATTTTAACTGAGTAAAAAGTACAGAAATTGAGGTTTTTCAATATAATTGTGTTGAAAAGCTCCTAATAAATTACATGAACTCCTAAAATTTGATTAAAACATGTTTTGCAGTCCTTTTTGTAGAGGTTTCGGACGTGCGGGTCGAAATGGGCCTTTCAATGGACCCGTTGGAATTTTAACTGAGTAAAAAGTACAGAAATTGAGGTTTTGCAATATAATTATGTTGAAAAGCTCCTAATCAATTACACGAACTCCTAAAATATGATTAAAACTTGTTTTGCAGTCCTTTTTGTAGAGGTTTCAGACGAGCGGGTCGAAATGGGCCTTTCAATGGACTCGTTGGAATTTTAACAGAGCAAAAAGTATAAAAATTGAGTTTTTCAATATAATTATGTTGAAAAGCTCCTAATCAAGTACTTGAACTCCTAAAATTTGATCAAAACTTGTTTTGCGGTTTTTTATGTAGATGTTTCAGACGTGCGGGTCTAAATGGGCCTTTCAATGGACCCGTTGGAATTTTAACTGAGTAAAATGTATAAAAATTGAAGTTATGCAATATAATTGTGTTAAAAAGCTCCTAATCATTTATTTGAACTCCTAAAATTTGATTAAAACTTTTTTACGGTCCTCTTTGTATCAGTTTCGGTCGAGCAGCTCTAAATGGGCCTTACAATGGACCCGATGGAATTTTAACTGATTAAAAAGTACAGAAAATGAGGTTTTGCAATATAATTGTGTTGAAAAGCTCCTAATCAATTATATGAACTCCTTTTGACTAAAACTTGTTTTGCGGTTCTTTTTGTCGAGGTTTCAAACGAGGAAGTCTAAATGGGCCTTTCAATGGACCCGTTGGAATTTTAACTGAATAAAAATTATCGAAATTGAGGTTTTGCAATATAATTGTGTTGAAAAGCTCCTAATCAATTACATGAACATCTAAAATTTGATTAAAACTTGTTTTGCAGTCCTTTTTGTAGAGGTTTCGGACGAGTGGGTCGAAATGGGCTTTTCAATGGACCAGTTGGAATTTTAACTGATTAAAAGGTACATAAATTGAGTTTTTGCAATATAATTGTGTTGAAAAGCTCCTAATCAATTATTTGAACTCCTAAAATTTGATTAAAACTTGTTTTGCGGTCCTTTTTGTAGAGGTTTCGGACGAGCAGGTCTAAATGGGCCTTCCAATGGACCCGTTGGAATTTTAACTAAGTAAAAAGTCCAGAAATTGAGGTTTTGCAATATAATTGTGTTGAGAAGCTCCTAATTTATTACATGAACTTCTAAGATTTGATTAAAACTTGTTTTTACAGTCCTTTTTGTAGAGGTTTCGGACGAGCGGGTCGAAATGGGCCTTTCAATGGACCCGTAGAAATTTTAACTGAGTAAAAAGTACATAAATTGAGGTTTTACAATATAATTGTGTTGAAAAGCTCCCAATAAATTATTTGAACTCATAAAATTTGAATAAAACTTGTTTGCGATCGTTTTTGTAGAGGTTTCGGACGAGCATGTCTAAATGGGGCTTTCAATGGGCCCGTTGGAATTTTAACTGAGTAAAAAGTATAAAAATTGAGGTTTTTCAATATAATTGAGTTCAAAAGCTCCTAATCAATTATTTGAACTCCTAAAATTTGATTAAAACATGTTATGCGGTCCTTTTTGTCGAGGTTTCGAACGAGCGGGTCTAAATGGGCCTTTCAATGGACACGTTGGAATTTTAACTGAGTAAAAAGTACAGAAATTGAGATTTTGCAATATAATTGTGTTGAAAAGCTCCTAATCAATTACATGAACTCCTAAAATTTGATTAAAACTTGTTTTGCAGTCCTTTTTGTAAAGGTTTCAGATGAGCGGGTCGAAATGGGCCTTTCAATAGACCTGTTGGAATTTTAACTAAGTAACAAGTACATAAATTGAGGTTTTGCAATATAAATGTGTTGAAAAGCTCCTAATAAATTATTTGAACTCCTAATATTTGAATAAAACTTTTTTCCGGTCCTTTTTGTAGAGGTTTCGGACGAGCATATCTAAATGGGCCTTTCAATGGGCCCGTTGGAATTTTAACTGAGGAAAAAGTATAAAAATTGAGGTTTTTAAATATAATTGTGTTGAAAAGCTCATAATCAATTATTTGAACTCGTGAAGTTTTATTAAAACTTGTTTTGCGACCCTTTTTGTCGAGGTTTCGGACGAGCAGGTCTAAATGGGCCTTCCAATGGACCCGTTGGAATTTTAACTGAGTAAAAAGTACAGAAATTGAGGTTTTGCAATATAATTGTGTTGAAAAGCTCCTAATCAATTAAATGAACTCCTAATATTTGATTAAAACTTGTTTTACAGTCCTTTTTGTAGAGGTTTTGGACGAGCGGGTCGAAATGGGCCTTTCAATGGACCCGTAGAAATTTTAAATGAGTAAAAAGTACAGAAATTAAGGTTTTGCAATATAATTGTGTTGAAAATCTCCTAATCAATTATTTGAACTCCTAGAATTTGATTAAAACTTGTTTTGCGGTCCTTTTTGTAGAGGTTTCGGACAAGCAAGTCTATATGGGCCTTTCAATGGACTCGTTGGAATTTTAACTGAGTAAAAAGTACAGAATTTGAGGTTTTGCAATATAATTGTGTTGAAAAGCTCCTAATAGATTATTGAACTCCTAAAGTTTGATTAAAACTTTTTTTGCGGACCTTTTTGTTGAGGTTTCGGACGTGCAGGTCTAAATGGGCCTTTCAATGGACCCGTTGGAATTTTAACCGAGTAAAAGTACAAAAATTGAGGTTTTGCAATATAATTGTGTTGAAAATCTCCTAATCAATTACATGATCCCCAAAAATTTGATTAAAACTAATTTTGTGGCCCTTTTTGTAGAGGTTTCGGACGAGCATGTCTAAATGGGTCTTTCAAAGGACCCGTTGGAATTTTAACTGAGTAAAAAGTATAGAAATTGAGGTTTTGCAATATAATTGTGTTGAAAAGCTCCTATTCAATTACATCAACTCCTAAAATTTGATTTAAAACATGTTTTGCATTCCTTTTTGTAGAGGTTTCGGACGAGCGGGTCCAAATGTGCCTTTCAATGCACCCGTTGGAATTTTAACTGAGTAAAAAGTACAGAAATTGAGGTTTTACAATATAATTGTGTTTAAAAGCTCCCAATCAATTACATGAATTCCTAATATTTGATTAAAACTTGTTTCGTAGTACTTTTTGTAGAGGTTTCGAATGAGCGGGTCAAAATGGGCCTTTCAATGGACCCGTTGGAATTTTAACTGAGTAAAAAGTACAGAAATTGAGGTTTTGCATTATAATTGTGTTGAAAAGCTCCTAATATTTTATTTGAACTCCTAATATTTGAATAAAACTTTTTTGCGGTCCTTTTTGTAGAGGTTTCGAACGAGCAAGTCTAAATGGGCCTTTCAATGGGCCCGTTGAAATTTTAATTGAGTAAAAAGTTTAAAAATTGAAATTTTTCAATACAATTGTGTTGAAAATCTCCTAATCAATTATTTGAACTCCTAAAATTTGATTAAAACTTATTTTGCGGTCATTTTTGTCGAGGTTTCGGACGAGCAGGTCGAAATAGGCCTTCCAATGGACCCGTTGGAATTTTAACTGAGTAAAAAGAACCGAAATTGAGGTTTTGCAATATAATTGTGTTGAAAAGCTCCAAATTTATTACATGAACTTATAAGATTTGATTAAAACTTGTTTTTACAGTCCTTTTTGTAGAGGTTTCAGACGAGTGGGTCGAAATGGGCCTTTCAATGGACCCGTAGAAATTTTAACTGAGTAAAAAGTACATAAATTGAGGTTTTGCAATATAATTGTGTTGAAAATCTCCTAAAAAATTATTTGAACTCATAAAATTTGAATAAAACTTTTTTGCGATCCTTTTTGTAGAGGTTTCGAACGAGCAGGTCTAAATGGGCCTTTCAATGGGCCCGTTGGAATTTTAACCGAGTAAAAAGTATAAAAATTGAGGCTTTGCAATATAATTGTGTTGAAAAGCTCTTAATCAATTATTTGTACTCCTAAAATATGATCAAAACTTGTTTTGTGGTCCTTTATGTAGAGGTTTCGGACGTGCGGGTCTAAATGGGCCTTTCAATGTACCCGTTGGAATTTTAACTGAGTAAAATGTATAAAAGTTGAAGTTTTGCAATATATTTGTGTTGAAAAGCTCCTAATCATTTATTTGAACTCCTAAAATTTGATTAAAACTTTTTTGCGGCCCTTTTTGTATTGGTTTCGAACGAGCAGGTCTAAATGGGCCATACAATGGACCTGTTGGAATTTTAACTGAGTAAAAAGTACAAAAATTGAGGTTTTGCAATATAATTGTGTTGAAAAGCTCCTAATCAAATATATGAACTTCTAAAATTTGATTAAAATTTGTTTTGCGGTCCTTTTTGTCGAGCAGGCCTAAATGGGCCTTTCAATGGACCCATTGGAATTTTAACTGAGTAAAAAGTACAGAAATTGAGGTTTTGCAATATAATTGTGTTGAACATCTCCTAATTAATTATTTGAACTCCTAAAATTTGATTAAACTTGTTTTGCGGTCCTTTTTGTCGAGGTTTCTGTCGAGCAGGTCTAAATGGGCCTTCCAATGGACCCGTTGGAATTTTAACTGAGTAAAAAGTATAGAAATTGAGGTTTTGCAATATAATTGTGTTGAAAAGCTCCTAATCAATTACATAAACTCCTAATATTTGATTAAAACTTGTTTTACATACCTTTTTGTAGAGGTTTCGGACGAGCGGGTCGAAATGGGCCTTTCAATGGACCCGTAGAAATTTTAACTGAGTAAAAAGTACAGAAATTGAGGTATTGCAATATAATTGTGTTGAAAAGCTCCTAATAAATTTTTTGAACTCATAAAATTTGAATAAAACTTTTTTGCAGTTCTTTTTGTAGAGGTTTCAGACGAGCAAGTCTAAATGGGCCTTTCAATGGACCCGTTGGAATTTTAACTGAGTAAAAAGTATAAAAATTGGGGTTTTTCAATATAATTGTGTTGAAAAGCTCCTAATCAATTTTATGAACTCCTAAAATTTGATTAAAACTTATTTTGCGGTCCTTTTTGTAGAGGTTTCAGACGAGCAGGTCTAAATGGGCCTTTCAATGGACCCGTTGGAATTTTAACTGAGTAAAAAGTACAAAAATTGAGGCTTTGCAATATAATTGTGTTGAAAATCTCCTAATCAATTACATGATCTCCTAAGATTTGATTAAAACTTGTTTTGCGGCCCTTTTTGTAGAGGTCTCGGATGAGCATGTCTAAATGGGCCTTTCAATGGACCCGTTGGAATTTTAACTGAGTATAAAGTATAAAAATTGAGGTTTTGCAATATAATTGTGTTGAAAATCTCCTAATCAATTATTTGTACTCCTAAAATATGATCAAAACTTGTTTTGTGGTCCTTTATGTAGAGGTTTCGGACGTGCGGGTCTAAATGGGCTTTTCAATGGACCCGTTGGAATTTTTACTTAGTAAAAAGTACAGAAATTGAGGTTTTTCAATGTAATTGCTTTGAAAAGCTCCTAATCAATTACCTGAATTCCTAATATTTGATTAAAACTTGTTTTGCAGTCCTTTTTGTAGAGGTTTCGAATGAGCGGGTCGAAATGGGCCTTTCAATGGACCCGTTGGAATTTTAACTGAGTAAAAAGTACATAAATTGAGGTTTTGCAATATAATTGTGTTGAAAAGCTCCTAATCAAGTATTTGAACTCCTAATATTTGAATGAAACTTTTTTGCGGTTCTTTTTGTAGAGGATTCGGACGAGCAGGTCTAAAATGGGCCTTTCAATGGACTCGTTGAAATTTTAACTGAGTAAAAAGTATAAAAATTGGGGTTTTTCAATATAATTGTGTTGAAAAGCTCCTAATCAATTATTTGAACTCCAAATATTTGAATAAAACTTTTTTGCTGTCCTTTTTGTAGAGGTTTCGGACGAGCAAGTCTAAATGGGCCTTTCAATGGGCCCGTTGGAATTTTAACTGAGTAAAAAGTTTAAAAATTGAGGTTTTTCAATACAATTGTGTTGAAAAGCTCCTAGTCAATTATTTGAACTCCTAAAATTTGATTAAAACATGTTTTGCGGTCCTTTTTGTCGAGGTTTCAGACGAGCAGATCTAAATGGGCCTTCCAATGGACCCGTTGGAATTTTAACTGAGTAAAAAGTACAAAAATTGAGGTTTTACAATATAATTGTGTTGAAAACCTCCTAATTTATTACATGAACTCCTAAGATTTGATTAAAACTTGTTTTTACAGTCCTTTTTGTAGAGGTTTCGGACGAGTGGGTAGAAATGGGCCTTTCCATGGACCCGTAGAAATTTTAACTGAGTAAAAAGTACAGAAATTGAGGTTTTGCAATATAATTGTGCTGAAAAGCTCCTAATAAATTATTTTAACTCATTAAATTTGAATAAAACTTTTTTGCGATCCTTTTTGTAGAGGTTTCGGACGAGCGGGTCTAAATGGGCCTTTCAATGGGCCCGTTGGAATTTTAACTGAGTAAAAAGTATAAAAATTGAGGTTTTTCAATACAAATGTGTTCAGAAGCTCCTAATCAATTATTTGAACTCCTAAAATTTGATTAAAACTTGTTTTGCAGTTCTTTTTGTAGAGGTTTCGGACGAGCGGGTCGAAATGGGCCTTTCATTGACCCGTTGGAATTTTAACTGAGTAAAAAGTACAGAAATTGAGGTTTTGCAATATAATTGTGTTGAAAAGCTCCTAATCAATTATTTGAATTACTAAAATTTGATCAAAACTTGAATTGCGGTACTTTTTGTCGAGGTTTCGGACGAGCAGGTCTAAATGGGCCTTTCAATGGACCCGTTGGAATTTTAACTGAGTAAAAAGTACAAAAATTGAGGTTACGCAATATAATCGTGTTGAAAATCTCCTAATCAATTACATGATATCCTAAAATTTGATTAAAACTTGTTTTGTGACCCTTTTGTAGAGGTTTCGGACGAGGATGTCTAAATGGGCCTTTCAATGGACCCGTTGGAAATTTGACTGAGTAAAACGTATAAAAATTGAGGTTTTACAATGAAATTGTGTTGAAAATCTCCTAATCAATTATTTGAACTCCTAAAATTTGAATAAATCTTTTTTGCAGTCCTTTTTAGAGGTTTCGGAGGAGCATGTCTAAATGGGCCTTTCAACGGACCCGTTGGAATTTTAACTGAGTAAAAAGTACATAAATTGAGGTTTTGCAATATAATTGTGTTGAAAATATCCTAATAAATTATTTGAACTCCTAAAATTTGATTAAAACTTGTTTTGCGGTCCTTTTTGTCGATGTTTCGGAGGAGCAACCGTTGGAATTTTAACTGAGTAAAAAGTATAGAAATTGAGGTTTTGCAATATAATTGTGTTGAAAAGCTCCTAATAAATTACATGAACTCCTAAGATTTGATTAAAACTTGTTTTACAGTCCTTTTGTAGAGGTTTCGGATGAGCGGGACGAAATGGGCCTTTTAATGGACCCGTAGAAATTTTAACTGAGTAAAAAGTACAGAAATTGAGGTTTTTCAATACAATTGTGTTGAAAAGCTCCTAATCAATTATTTGAACTCCTAAAGTTTGATTAAAACTTGTTTTGCGGTCCTTTTTGTTGAGGTTTCGGACGAGCAGGTCTAAATGGGCCTTCCAATGGACCCGTTGGAACTTTAACTGAGTAAAAAGTACAGAAATTGAGGTTTTGCAATATAATTGTGTTGAAAAGCTCCTAATTTATTACATGAACTCCTAAGATTTGATTAAAACTTGTTTTTACAGTCCTTTTTGTAGAGGTTTTGGACGAGTGGGTCGAATTGGGCCTTTCAATGGACCCGTCAAAATTTTAACTGAGTAAAAAGTAAAGAAATTGAGGTTTTGCAATATAATTGTTCTGAAAAGCTCCTAATAAATTATTTGAACTCATAAAATTTGAATAAAACTTATTTGCGATCCTTTTTGTAGAGGTTTCGGACGAGCAGGTCTAAATGGGCCTTTCAATGGGCCCGTTGGAATTTTAACTGAGTAAAAAGCATAAAAATTGAGGTTTTGCAATATAATTGTGTTGAAAAGCTCCTAATCAATTATTTGTACTCCTAAAATATGATCAAAACTTGTTTTGTGGTCCTTTATGTAGACGTTTCGGACGTGCAGATCTGAATGGGCCTTTCAATGCACCCGTTGGAATTTTAACTGAGTAAAATGTATAAAAGTTGAAGTTTTGCAATATATTTGTGTTGAAAAGCTCCTAATCATTTATTTGAACTCCTAAAATTTGATTAAAACTTTTTTGCGGTCCTTTTTGTATCAGTTTCGAACGAGCAGGTCAAAATGGGCCTTACAATGGACCTGTTGGAATTTTAACTGAGTAAAAAGTACAGGAATTGAGGTTTTGAAATATAATTGTGTTGAAAAGCTCCTAATAAATTATTTGAACTCCTAATATTTGAATAAAACTTTTTTGCGGTCCTTTTTGTAGAGGTTTCGAACGAGCAAGTCTAAATGGGCCTTTCAATGGGCCCGTTGAAATTTTAATTGAGTAAAAAGTTTAAAAATTGAAAATTTTCAATACAATTGTGTTGAAAATCTCCTAATAAATTATTTTAACTCCTAAAATTTGATTAAAACATGTTTTCCAGTCCTTTTTGTAGTGGTTTCGGACGAGCGGGTCGAAATGGGCCTTTCAATGGACCCGTTGGAATTTTAACTGAGTAAAAAGTACAGAATTTGAGGTTTTGCAATATAATTGTGTTGAAAAGCTCCTAATCAATTACATGAATTCCAAATATTTGATTAAAACTTGTTTCGCAGTCCTTTTTGTAGAGGTTTCGAATGAGCGGGTCGAAATGGGCCTTTCAATGGACCCGTTGGAATTTTAACTGAGTAAAAAGTACCGAAATTGAGGTTTTGCAATATAATTGTGTTGAAAAGCTCCTAACCAATTATTTGAACTCCTAATATTTGATTAAAACTTGTTTTCGGTCCTTTTTGTAGAGGTTTCGGACGAGCAGGTCTAAATGGGCCTTTCAATGGGCCCGTTGGATTTTTAACTGAGTAAAAAGCTTAAAAACTGAGGTTTTTCAATAAAATTGTGTTCAAAACCTCGTAATCAATTATTTGAACTCCAAAATTTTGATTAAAACTTGTTTTGCGGTCCTTTTTGTCGAGGTTTTGGACGAGCAGGTCTAAATGGGCCTTCCAATGGACCCGTTGGAATTTTAACTGAGTAAAAAGTATAGAAATTGAGGTTTTGCAATATAATTGTTTTGAAAAGCTCCTAATCAATTACATGAACTCCTAAGATTTGATTAAAACTTGTTTTTATAGTTGTTTTTGTAGAGGTTTTAGACGAGCGGGTCGAAATGGGCCTTTCAATGGACCCGTTGGAATTTTAACTGAGTAAAAAGTACAGAAATTGAGTTTTTGCAATATAATTGTGTTGAAAAGCTCCTAATAAATTATTTGAAATCATAAAATTTGAATAAAACTTTTTTTTCGGTTCTTTTTGTAGAGGTTTCGGACGAGCAGGTCTAAATGGGCCTTTCAATATACCTGTTGTAATTTTAACTGAGTAAAAAGTACAAAAATTGGGGTTTTTTCAATATAATTGTGTTGAAAAGCTCCTAATCAATTACATGAACTCCTAGAATTTGATTAAAACTTATTTTGCGGTCCTTTTTGTAGAGGTTTCAGACGAGCAGGTCTAAATGGGCCTTTCAATGGACCCTTTGGAATTTTAACTGAGTAAAAAGTACAGAAATTGAGGTTTTGAAATATAATTGTGTTGAAAATCTCCTAATCAATTACATGATCTCCTAAAATTTGATTAAAACTTGTTTTGCGGCCCTTTTTGTAGAGGTCTCTGACGAGCATGTCTAAATGGGCCTTTCAATGGTCCCGTTGGAATTTTAACTGAGTAAAAAGTATAAAAATTGAGGTTTTTCAATATAATTGTGTTCAAAAGCTCCTAATCAATTATTTGAACTCCTAAAATTTGATTAAAACTTGTTTTGCGGTACTTTTTGTCGAGGTTTCGGACGAGCAGGTCTAAATGGGCCTTTCAATGGACCTGTTGGAATTTTAACTGAGTAAAAAGTACAGAAATTGAGGTTTTGCAATATAATTGTTTTGAAAATCTCCTAATCAATTACATGAACTCCTAGAATTTGATTAAAACTTGTTTTGCAATCCTTTTTGTAGAGGTTTCGACCGAGCGGGTCGAAATGGGGCTTTCATTGGACCCGTTGGAATTTTAACTGAGTAAAAAGTACAGAAATTGAGGTTTTGCAATATAATTGTGTTGAAAATATCCTAATCATTTAGATGATCTCCTAAAATTTGATTAAAACTTTTTTTCGGTTCTTTTTGTAGAGGTTTCGGACGAGCAAGTCTAAATGGGCATTTCAATATACCTGTTGGAATTTTAACTGAGTAAAAAGTACAAAAATTGGGGTTTTTTCAATATAATTGTGTTGAAAGCTCCTAATCAATTACATGAACTCCTAAAATTTGATTAAAACTTATTTTGCGGTCCTTTTTGTAAAGGTTTTAGACGTGCAGGTCTAAATGGGCCTTTCAATGGACCTGTTGGAATTTTAACTGAGTAAAAAGTACAGAAATTGAGGTTTTGCAATATAATTGTGTTGAAAATCTCCTAATCAATTACATGAACTCCTAGAATTTGATTAAAACTTGTTTTGCAGTCCTTTTTGTAGAGGTTTCGGACGAGCGGGTCGAAATGGGCCTTTCATTGGACCCGTTGGAATTTTAACTGAGTAAAAAGTACAGAAATTGAGGTTTTGCAATATAATTGTGTTGAAAATATCCTAATCATTTAGATGATCTCCTAAAATTTGATTAAAACTTGTTTTGCGGCCCTTTCTGTAGAGGTCTCGGACGAGCATGTCTAAATGGGCCTTTCAATGGACCCGTTGGAATTTTAACTGAGTATAAAGTATAAAAATTGAGGTTTTGCAATATAATTGTGTTAAAAAGCTCCTAATCAATTATTTGTACTCCTAAAATATGATCAAAACTTGTTTTTTGGTCCTTTATGTAGAGGTTTCGGACGTGCGGTCTAAATGGGCCTTTCAATGCACCCGTTGGAATTTTAATTAAGTAAAATGTATAAAAGTTTAAGTTTTGCAATATATTTGTGTTGGAAAGCTCCTAATCATTTATTTGAACTCCTAAAATTTGATTAAAACTTTTTTGCGGTCCTTTTTGTATCGGTTTCGAACGAGCAGGTCTAAATGGGCCTTACAATGGACTTGTTGGAATTTTAACTGAGTAAAAGTACAGAAACTGAGGTTTTGCAAAATAATTGTGTTGAAAAGCTCCTAATCAAATATTTGAGCTCCTAAAAATTGATCAAAATTTGTTTTGCGGTCCTTTTTGTCGAGCTTTCGGACGAGCAGGCCTAAATGGGCCTTTCAATGGACCCGTTGGAATTTTAACTGAGTAAAAATTAAAGAAATTGAGGTTTTGCTATATAATTTGTTGAAAACCTCCTAATCAATTACATGAACTCCTAAAATTTGATTAAAACTAATTTTGCGGTCCTTTTTGTAGAGGTTTCGGATGAGCAGGTCTAAATGGGCCTTTCAATGGACCCGTTGGAATTTTAACTGAGTAAAAAGCATAAAAATTGAGGTTTTGCAATATAATTGTGTTGAAAAGCTCCTAATCAATTATTTGTACTCCTAAAATATGATCAAAACTTGTTTTGTGGTCCTTTATGTAGACGTTTCGGACGTGCGGATCTGAATGGGCCTTTCAATGCACCCGTTGGAATTTTAACTGAGTAAAATGTATAAAAGTTGAAGTTTTGCAATATATTTGTGTTGAAAAGCTCCTAATCATTTATTTGAACTCCTAAAATTTGATTAAAACTTTTTTGCGGTCCTTTTTGTATCAGTTTCGAACGAGCAGGTCAAAATAGGCCTTACAATGGACCTGTTGGAATTTTAACTGAGTAAAAAGTACAGGAATTGAGGTTTTGAAATATAATTGTGTTGAAAAGCTCCTAATAAATTATTTGAACTCCTAATATTTGAATAAAACTTTTTTGCGGTCCTTTTTGTAGAGGTTTCGAACGAGCAAGTCTAAATGGGCCTTTCAATGGGCCCGTTGAAATTTTAATTGAGTAAAAAGTTTAAAAATTGAAAATTTTCAATACAATTGTGTTGAAAATCTCCTAATAAATTATTTTAACTCCTAAAATTTGATTAAAACATGTTTTCCAGTCCTTTTTGTAGTGGTTTCGGACGAGCGGGTCGAAATGGGCCTTTCAATGGACCCGTTGGAATTTTAACTGAGTAAAAAGTACATAATTTGAGGTTTTGCAATATAATTGTGTTGAAAAGCTCCTAATCAATTACATGAATTCCAAATATTTGATTAAAACTTGTTTCGCAGTCCTTTTTGTAGAGGTTTCGAATGAGCGGGTCGAAATGGGCCTTTCAATGGACCCGTTGGAATTTTAACTGAGTAAAAAGTACCGAAATTGAGGTTTTGCAATATAATTGTGTTGAAAAGCTCCTAACCAATTATTTGAACTCCTAATATTTGATTAAAACTTGTTTTCGGTCCTTTTTGTAGAGGTTTCGGACGAGCAGGTCTAAATGGGCCTTTCAATGGGCCCGTTGGATTTTTAACTGAGTAAAAAGCTTAAAAACTGAGGTTTTTCAATAAAATTGTGTTCAAAACCTCCTAATCAATTATTTGAACTCCAAAATTTTGATTAAAACTTGTTTTGCGGTCCTTTTTGTCGAGGTTTTGGACGAGCAGGTCTAAATGGGCCTTCCAATGGACCCGTTGGAATTTTAACTGAGTAAAAAGTATAGAAATTGAGGTTTTGCAATATAATTGTTTTGAAAAGCTCCTAATCAATTACATGAACTCCTAAGATTTGATTAAAACTTGTTTTTATAGTTGTTTTTGTAGAGGTTTCAGACGAGCGGGTCGAAATGGGCCTTTCAATGGACCCGTTGGAATTTTAACTGAGTAAAAAGTACAGAAATTGAGTTTTTGCAATATAATTGTGTTGAAAAGCTCCTAATAAATTATTTGAAATCATAAAATTTGAATAAAACTTTTTTTTCGGTTCTTTTTGTAGAGGTTTCGGACGAGCAGGTCTAAATGGGCCTTTCAATATACCTGTTGTAATTTTAACTGAGTAAAAAGTACAAAAATTGGGGTTTTTTCAATATAATTGTGTTGAAAAGCTCCTAATCAATTACATGAACTCCTAGAATTTGATTAAAACTTATTTTGCGGTCCTTTTTGTAGAGGTTTCAGACGAGCAGGTCTAAATGGGCCTTTCAATGGACCCTTTGGAATTTTAACTGAGTAAAAAGTACAGAAATTGAGGTTTTGAAATATAATTGTGTTGAAAATCTCCTAATCAATTACATGATCTCCTAAAATTTGATTAAAACTTGTTTTGCGGCCCTTTTTGTAGAGGTCTCGGACGAGCATGTCTAAATGGGCCTTTCAATGGTCCCGTTGGAATTTTAACTGAGTAAAAAGTATAAAAATTGAGGTTTTTCAATATAATTGTGTTCAAAAGCTCCTAATCAATTATTTGAACTCCTAAAATTTGATTAAAACTTGTTTTGCGGTACTTTTTGTCGAGGTTTCGGACGAGCAGGTCTAAATGGGCCTTTCAATGGACCTGTTGGAATTTTAACTGAGTAAAAAGTACAGAAATTGAGGTTTTGCAATATAATTGTTTTGAAAATCTCCTAATCAATTACATGAACTCCTAGAATTTGATTAAAACTTGTTTTGCAATCCTTTTTGTAGAGGTTTCGGACGAGCGGGTCGAAATGGGGCTTTCATTGGACCCGTTGGAATTTTAACTGAGTAAAAAGTACAGAAATTGAGGTTTTGCAATATAATTGTGTTGAAAATATCCTAATCATTTAGATGATCTCCTAAAATTTGATTAAAACTTTTTTTCGGTTCTTTTTGTAGAGGTTTCGGACGAGCAAGTCTAAATGGGCATTTCAATATACCTGTTGGAATTTTAACTGAGTAAAAAGTACAAAAATTGGGGTTTTTTCAATATAATTGTGTTGAAAGCTCCTAATCAATTACATGAACTCCTAAAATTTGATTAAAACTTATTTTGCGGTCCTTTTTGTAAAGGTTTTAGACGTGCAGGTCTAAATGGGCCTTTCAATGGACCTGTTGGAATTTTAACTGAGTAAAAAGTACAGAAATTGAGGTTTTGCAATATAATTGTGTTGAAAATCTCCTAATCAATTACATGAACTCCTAGAATTTGATTAAAACTTGTTTTGCAGTCCTTTTTGTAGAGGTTTCGGACGAGCGGGTCGAAATGGGCCTTTCATTGGACCCGTTGGAATTTTAACTGAGTAAAAAGTACAGAAATTGAGGTTTTGCAATATAATTGTGTTGAAAATATCCTAATCATTTAGATGATCTCCTAAAATTTGATTAAAACTTGTTTTGCGGCCCTTTCTGTAGAGGTCTCGGACGAGCATGTCTAAATGGGCCTTTCAATGGACCCGTTGGAATTTTAACTGAGTATAAAGTATAAAAATTGAGGTTTTGCAATATAATTGTGTTAAAAAGCTCCTAATCAATTATTTGTACTCCTAAAATATGATCAAAACTTGTTTTTTGGTCCTTTATGTAGAGGTTTCGGACGTGCGGTCTAAATGGGCCTTTCAATGCACCCGTTAGAATTTTAATTAAGTAAAATGTATAAAAGTTTAAGTTTTGCAATATATTTGTGTTGGAAAGCTCCTAATCATTTATTTGAACTCCTAAAATTTGATTAAAACTTTTTTGCGGTCCTTTTTGTATCGGTTTCGAACGAGCAGGTCTAAATGGGCCTTACAATGGACTTGTTGGAATTTTAACTGAGTAAAAGTACAGAAACTGAGGTTTTGCAAAATAATTGTGTTGAAAAGCTCCTAATCAAATATTTGAGCTCCTAAAAATTGATCAAAATTTGTTTTGCGGTCCTTTTTGTCGAGCTTTCGGACGAGCAGGCCTAAATGGGCCTTTCAATGGACCCGTTGGAATTTTAACTGAGTAAAAATTAAAGAAATTGAGGTTTTGCTATATAATTTGTTGAAAACCTCCTAATCAATTACATGAACTCATAAAATTTGATTAAAACTAATTTTGCGGTCCTTTTTGTAGAGGTTTCGGATGAGCAGGTCTAAATGGGCCTTTCAATGGACCCGTTGGAATTTTAACTGAGTAAAAAGTACAGAAATTGAGGTTTTGCAATATAATTATGTTGAAAATCTCCTAATCAATTACATGATCTCCTAAAATTTGATTAAAACTTGTTTTGCGGCCCTTTATGGAGAGGTCTAAGAGGAGCATGTTTAAATGGGCCTTTCAATGGACCCGTTGGAATTTTAACTTAGTAAAATGTATAAAAGTTTAAGTTTTGCAATATATTTGTGTTGAAAAGCTCCTGATCAGTTATTTGAACTCCTAAAATTTGACTAAAACTTTTTTGCGGTCCTTTTTGTATCAGTTTCAAACGAGCAGGTCTAAATGGGCCTTACAATGGACCTGTTCGAATTTTTTTTTTGTTTTGAAAATCCTATTCTACTTCTACCTAGAGGGGGAGGGGGGAAATCTAGGTGAAGGTAATGCTCCTGAGGGGTCTTGAACCCGGGACCTAAGGGGAAGGGAGTGGAGCAGGTGAGCATGCTCTGACCACCAGGCCATCATCGCATGCTCCTGTTCGAATTTTAAATGAGTAAAAAGTACAGAAATTGAGGTTTGGCAATATAATTGTGTTGAAAAGCTCCTAATAAAATATTTGAACTCCTAAAATTTGATTAAAATTTGTTTTGCCGTCCTTTTTGTCGAGCTTTCGAACGAGCAGGCCTAAATGGCCCTTTCAATGTACCCGTTGGAATTTTAACTGAGTAAAAAGTATAGAAATTGAGGTTTTGCAATATAATTGTGTTGAAAAGCTCCTAATCAATTACATGAACTCCTAGAATTTGATTAAAACAAGTTTTGCAGTCCTTTTTGTAGAGGTTTCGGACGAGCGGGTCGAAATGGGCCTTTCAATGGACCCGTTGGAATTTTAACTGAGTAAAAAGTAGAGAAATTGAGGTTTTGCAATGTAATTTCTTTGAAAAGCTCCTAATCAATTACATAAATTCGTAATATTTGATTAAAACTTGTTTCGCAGTCCTTTTTGTAGAGGTTTCGAATGAGCGGGTCGAAATGGGCCTTTCAATGGACCCGTTGGAATTTTAACTGAGTAAAAAGTACAGAAATTGAGGTTTTGCAATATAATTGTGTTGAAAAGCTCCTAATCAATTATTTGAACTACTAATATTTGAATAAAACTTTTTTGCAGTTCTTTTTGTAGAGGTTTCGGACGAGCAGGTCTAAATGGGCCTTTCAATGGACTCGTTGAAATTTTAACTGAGTAAAGAGTATAAAAATTGGGGGTTTTCAATATAATTTTGTTTAAAAGCTCCTAATCAATTATTTGAACTCCTAATATTTGAATAAACCTTTTTTGCGGTCCTTTTTGTAGAGGTTTCGGATGAGCAAGTCTAAATGGGACTTTCAATGGGCCCGTTGGAATTTTAACTGATTAAAAAGTTTAAAAATTGAGGTTTTTCAATACAATTGTGTTGAAAAGCTCCGAATCAATTATTTGAACTCCTAAAATTTGATTAAAATATGTTTTGCGGTCCTTTTTGTCGAGGTTTCAGACGAGTAGGTCTAAATGGGCCTTCCAATAAACCCGTTGGAATTTTAACTGAGTAAAAAGTACAGAAATTGAGGTTTTGCAATATAATTGTGTTGAAAAGCTCCTAATTTATTACACGAACTCCTAAGATTTGATTAAAACTTGTTTTTACAGTCCTTTTTGTAGAGGTTTCGGACGAGTGGGTCGAAATGGGCCTTTCAATGGACCCGTAGAAATTTTAACTGAGTAAAAAGTACAGAAATTGAGGTTTTGCAATATAATTGTGCTGAAAAGCTCCTAATAAATTATTTGAACTCATAAAATTTGAATAAAACTTTTTTGCGATCCTTTTTGTAGAGGTTTCAGACGAGCAGGTCTAAATGGGCCTTTCAATGGGCCCGTTGGAATTTTAACCGAGTAAAAAGTATAAAAATTTAGGCTTTGCAATATAATTGTGTTGAAAAGCTCCTAATCAGTTATTTGAACTCCTAAAATTTGATTAAAACATGTTTTGCGGTCCTTTTTGTCGAGGTTTCAAACGAGCAGGTCTAAATGGGCCTTCCAATGGACCCGTTGGAATTTTAACTGAGTAAAAAGTGCAGAAATTGAGGTTTTGCAATATAATTGTGTTGAAAAGCTCCTAATTTATTACATGAACTCCTGAGATTTGATTAAAACTTGTTTTTACAGTCCTTTTTGTAGAGGTTTCGGACGAGCAGGTCTAAATGGGCCTTTCAATGGACTCGTTGAAATTTTAATTGAGTAAAAAGTATAAAAATTGGGGTTTTGCAATATAATTGTGCTGAAAAGCTCCTAATAAATTATTTGAACTCATAAAATTTGAATAAAACCTTTTTGCGATGCTTTTTGTAGAGGTTTCGGACGAGCAGGTCTAAATGGGCCTTTCAATGGGCCCGTTGGAATTTTAACTGAGTAAAAAGTATAAAAATTGAGGTTTTTCAATATAATTGTGTTCAAAAGCTCCTAATCAATTATATGAACTCCTAAAATTTGATTAAAACTTGTTTTGCGGTCCTTTTTGTCGTACTTTCGGACGAGCAGGTCTAAATGGGCCTTTCAATGGACCCGTTGGAATTTTTTTTTGAAGAAAGGGCCTCATTAAAAACCCCACTAAACCTTACTGGGCTAGCCCAGCAATGCCCTAGGAGGGGAAAAGAGTGCCCAAAATATATTAAAAATCAAGGTGTTTGGTTGACAACCGGTACAAAAGTTCGTAGAGCATCGGGCAAGCCCGGCCCAAAATACATAGAGGAATTAAAATGAAGGGCCCAAGTGGCTACAGAATGAGCTAAAATGTTAGCTTCACGCGGTACATAATGTAAACTAAGACCTGATACAGAGTTAATGAAAGATCTAGTAGCCTGTAACTGTCGCTGAAGAGTGGAGGCATCCTCGCCTGCGCTACACAGCCGATTGATCAGCAGGGACGCATCCGATTCAAGAAGAAACCCTGGCCATCCAGCCTCCACACTGAGTTGGACACCATCCGAGATAGCTCGTAGCTCCGCCGATGTAGAATCTGCAATAGTGTCCAAGTAAACAGCTCGTCCGAGCAAGATAGCACCAGTAGCATCACGAGCCACAATGCCAATTCCAGCTGATCCTGTAGAGGGGTGAAAGGCACCATCAACATTGATTATGATTGATCCAGCCGGCTGCGGCCTCCATACAGGTGGGGAAAGTGCTGTCGTCGTCTGCTGCCTCGTCGTGGGAATGTCTGATTTGGCCGATAGGTAGTCGCGAAGTAGATCCTGTGAGTTCATCAAGGTGAGCCAAGGGGGCTGTAAACGCTGAGAATGAACCCACTCATTCCTCCTATTCCAAAGATTCCATAAGGTAGTTAGGAGGAGATCAAATTGTGCGCAAGAGAGAAGCCTAGCTCCTTGTTCCAGCCAGAGTGATATCGAGGTTGCGACGCTATCACGAAATTCGCTAGGGAAGCCGGCAAGGCTGAGTGCATCAGCAGCACCTAGGCAGTCCCTGAATGCATGAAGGGTAGATTCGAGAGTCGAGGGGCAGAACGGACACATGCCGTTGCCCAATCCAATGGTCGCAAGTCTGTCACCTGTGGGTAGTGCACCACGTCCTACCCGCCATCCAAAGGTGCGGGCCTTCGGGAGTGTGTTGGAATTAGCAATAATCTTCCATAGAGGGCTCGGACGCTCAAGGGGCCGTGGGGGCCTACGTAAGAATAGGTAGCCGGAACGTACAGAATATATATTAGTATCATGAAAACCCCATAGCAAGGTATCGCGATGGACATCAGATATTGGTACGTGCAGTATGTTAGTCGCGTCATCTTCGTCAAAATATTGGCGTACTTTATTTTCATCCCATGCATTATGATGACGAATCATAAAATCGCCGCAGCGCAAGGGTATCTCCTCATTATCTTGATAATTACCAAAGATGGAGAGACCATCAGACCCACCCCAATTATCACGATGGATGCGTAGACGACTATCAATTCCAGGTCTCCAGAAGAAACCCGGCTGTAAGTGCTGCAAAGCTTGCCATATACCACGCCAAGCAAAGGAGGCACGTTGGTCCACTCTTGCCTCTATAATATTCCCGGAGGGATAATAGCGTGATTTAAGGACCCGAGCGAGCAGGGAGTCGAGCGAGTGGATTAGTCGCCAGATTTGTTTCCCAAGAAGAGCAATATTAAAGTCCCGTAAGTCGCGGAAGCCCATGCCCCCTGCAGCTTTGGGGGTGCACATAGTATCCCAGGAGAGCATAGGCCATCCTTTTTTGTTACTCCTACCCGTCCACCAGTAACGGCGGATTGATCGTGTCGCATCATCCACAATGTTTTGTGGGAGCAGATAACATGACATGACGTATTGAGGCAAAGCTTGCGCTACTGATTTTATGAGAACTTCACGCCCACTGTACGACAGCAAGTTGGTATCCCATTTAGTCATGCGGGAATTGACTTTGTCTCTAATGAAACCAAGACTGGTCGTTCGATTCCTCCCAATGAGAAGAGGGACTCCAAGATAGGTTCCAGGGTCATCAACCAAACGGATGCCAAGATTATGTTGTAGAGCATGTGTGAAGTCCATCGAACAGAAGGAACTACAAAAGGCAGTCGACTTAGAAAAGTTGACTGACTGTCTTGAGGATGATTCATACAGACGGAGAATCTCCTTTAACCGGTCTATTTCCCTGGGGCAATTACGGACAAAGACAATACTATCATCCGCAAAGAGCAGGTGATTAATTCTTGGGCCACGCCTATTGGCCTGTAATCCAACTAGCCGTCCCAATTAATGTTCAGCCTCAAGGGCCGCTGAAAGCCCTTGGGAGCATATTAAAAAGAGGAAAGGCGAAAGAGGGTCCCCTTGCCGGATTCCCCTAGTCGGAAAGAACTCGTTGGATAGAGCGCCATTAAGACGGACTGAAAAAGACACAGTTGATACACATCGGAGAAGTAATTGTACCCATTCAGGCGCAAATCCCATACGTAACAGTACGTCTTTAAGAAAGAACCATTCAACCTTATCGAATGCCTTCTCCATATCGAGCTTCAAGGCAGCCCCCTGATATATCGAAGCGTTATTAGTATGGAGGGTATGCACAAGTTCATGTGCAATCAAAATATTGTCAGTAATGTTCCTGCCACTAACAAAAGCAGCTTGCGCATCACTGATACAAGATGGTAATATAGGCTTAAGGCGATTCACAAGAACCTTGGCAATGGTCTTGTAAATGACAGTGCATAAGCTGATCGGCCGGAATTGACGCATGTTTGAAGCGTCAGACACCTTTGGAATGAGGACAATGATGGCTTTGTTCACCGTTGCCATATCCTCTTCTCCTCGTAACAGGCGTAAACAAAGTTGGATAAACTCAGGCCCAATGACATTCCAGTATTGTCTGTAGAAACTACTAGGGAAGCCGTCAAAACCCGGAGCTTTCCTAGGGCCTATATCCCTGAAAGCTGTGGTTACCTCGTCTTCAGAGAAGGGTCGTAGCAATGAGTCATTCATTTCGGTGCTAACAACTGGAGTAATATGTTCTAAAAGCACCGGAGAGGAACTCGGATTAGAGGATGTGAACAAATCCTGGAAATACTCGGATGCAATCCGAAGAAGCTCAGGCTTCTCTGTATGCCAAGTTTGGTCCACATCGAAGAGACCACGTATAGTGTTTTTTTTCCTTCGTTTAGAAGCTCGGGCATGGAAGAAGGATGTGTTCTTATCACCTTGCGAAAGCCAGGTAACACGAGAACGTTGTGCCCAGTAGGCTTCCTTGGCATCCAGAAGGCGTCTAAGTTCCAATTTCGCCTCACGGAGATTGAGTAACATGTCTTGTGACAACCGTCTCCTACGCATATAGGAGTTAATCTTACGTTGAAGTTCAGCGATGCGGTTGTTAGAGGTGGAGCGTCGAGTCGCTTGCCAGTCATGTAAGTGGTTCCCTACAGCGGTCAATTTGTCGAGTAAAGTGCCCGACGCATTGGACCACGCTTGGTGAACCGCAGAGATACATGATGGGTCCTTTGCCCAGCAAGCCTCGAAGCGAAAATGATCACCATCATGATCATCATGTTGGCCGCGATGCGCATGAGGTGTAGTACGTGTGGTGTCCATAATAATGATATAGTGATCAGAATTCGGAGAAAAAATATTCCTACATTGGAATGTTAAGTGGGCATTGAACCATGCATCGCATGCAAGATATCGATCCAGACGTTCACAAACAGTTGTAAGGTTTGGCCTCGTACGTGACCAAGTGAACCATCCCGAGCATGGCTTGCAATCAAAAATGCCATTACGTGTAAGGCAATCTCGAAAGTTGGTGATTTGTGAGTGCGGTCTACGACCTCCACCTTGTTTTTCGGAATCCGATAAATATCATTTAGGTCCCCGCCAATTAACCAAGGTAGAGGTGAATTATTACAAAGAGAATCAATGAGTTCCCACGTTTTATATTTCATGCTAGTTTCGGCATACCCATAGATACCCGTAAATCGAAAGCAATCATCAGAAGATGTAACAATGGAATCAATATGACGATCAGAGTGCGACAAAAGATCCACGTTCATATTATTATTCCATAGTAAAATCAAACCAGAGCAATTTGGGCTGCTTTTCACATGGAAGCAGCCCTCCATATCTAAAGAAAGTTTCAGGCGTTCAAAATTAAAATTACATAACTGAGTCTCAGATAAAAAAACAATCGAAGGTTCTAATTTTCGGACCATTGAAACAAGCCCTCGAACTGCCTCTGGTGAACCAAGCCCACGGCAGTTCCAGCACAAGAGCCTCATTTCTCTCGGCGGGGTTGAATATCAACCGCCGCCGAAGAGACTTTGCTGCTCATCCCAGCTTTAGTGTGTTTAGTTTTCTCTGTAGGTGCTATTCCGTGCTTTGCTGGTCGTAAGGGAACCTTTGGGGATGTACGTGGGCGTTTAGCCATCATGGGTGCAGTCAATAGAGGGCTGCGTTTTGCTTTGCGCGGTTCAACGGCATTCTTCGGTGGGCTCGATGAAGTAGCGAGCCAATCCTCAAAATCAGGGTTGACATAGGCATTACTTCCATGTCCAGCGGTAGTAGACTTAGCCGGCACTTCAGTGGGCACCGGAAAGCCTTCATTATCGATCAATACGAACCGTTTGTTAGGTGGAGTGAAAGATACATCATCAACCTTTGTGGCTGCCTGGGCAGTGTCGGGGGCTCCTGTGTTTGCTGATTCAGCGTCAGCTGGGATGACAGCAATAGGGGCTACGTCAAGGGCCTCAATCGAAAGTTGTCCCGTGGGATCACCTTCCGTATCCGCCATTGGTTCCTCTGGGACAGCAGCAGGCGCGACTGTAGCTGGCTGCTCCTGCAGCGTTTCCGCACCCAGGGGTGCTGCAGCATCAGCGACTTTGGCAGCAGCAGTGGCTGCCTGCCCCGTATTGCTTTCTTTCATCGGTTCAGAGGCTGCAGCTTCTGAGTTCTTTGTGGCTGAGGCGGCATCAGCTACCGCCACTGACTTCCCTTTACGGTCTGGTCCTAAGGAGCAGAATCGAAGAAGAGAATAGTAAATATAAATAGTAGGAAAAATTCCTACTAAGTAGAAAAAAATCATAACAATAGCATGATAATTTATTAATGATACCGGCATTGGTATGTTTTTCTTTGGATGATCCCGCACCTGCAATGAGGGAAAATAGTGGTGAAAATCTAATGTGATTTGCGTAGGGAAATTTGCACCATTCAATGCAAAGCAAAAATAATAAAATATAATCCAATTCCAATATGAGTACATATATCGAAATAGAAGTGTACCATTGTTAGCCATCGAAGGCTTAGCTGTCTCAAAATAACTAATCCGTCCTCTGGTTGTTATTTTAGATTTTCGCTTTGGTGCCGGGGCACGTAGCCAATCTCCATACTGTTGGGGCTCGGTTTTGTCATCCTTGAAGTCCACACAGGTGGCTTTAAGATGAAATAAAATACCACATCCATGACAGAAAGTTGGTAAGTTCTCATATTGTATAGGCAACATTTGAGGGTCTTCGTCCTCCTCAATCTGAACAAACACAAACCGTCTCAGAGGCTGGTGTACATCAATTATGACCAGGACACGGAGGAATTCAGTCATATTCCCCTCTTCCGACTGACGGGAGTCAGTCCCTATTACTGCACCTATCCCACTGCCAATGGTTCGGCTGGTGGCATTTGCTACCACAACACTAGTCATCATAGCGATCGGTACTCTATGTATTTTAACCCAGATTCACATCTGGTCGTATCGGTATCCCTTAATGGTGAGCTTTGGCTGTACAGGTAGAACTGCTAGCCAATCTTTCTTGAAGGTCCATGGCCCTCCTTTTAGTACATCATCCCTGCAGGCTTTAGTTTCAAACTTAAAGAGAAAATGTCCAGAGCCTAGAGACGTTACCGATGAGAGCTTGTATTCTCTCCAAATAGCAGTGAAGAGTCGCATCACAGCATTCTCTTCATGATCTTTGGTGTTGAAAAGTTTTCCGATGAGTGACGATTTGTAGTCGTAAAGGGGAATGGCCTTTGTTGAGGCAGGAGCACAGATTACATGTTTCTCCTCCGCTGTAAACTGAAGGTTATCAAAGCGAGAGAGAAAGGAATCGGTAGAGGCCATGAGGGCTTGTTTGTACTCAATGAAGTAAGTGAGTTTCACACAACTGGAGTGTATCGCAGGAAGTGTGAGAAGATGCCTAGTGAGCAATATATTTAGGCGATAACTCTCAAAGAAATGAAAATGATATTCAAAACATTGGATGAGTGGATAACCTAAAAAAGGATAGGATAATGTTGAAATAAATTTAAAATTCAATAGAGTTTTGTTAAGAAACTTTAAAATGTATTTGAATTTAAGTAATTTCCAGATAATCTTAGGATTAAAGGATTGAATTAACTTAAATTCAAATAGATTATCCAACAGGAAAAAATCAATGGAATTTGTATAATATCTTACTATTCGTATGAATGCAAGATAGGGAAAAAGAAATTTGAATTTAAATAATCTCTTAATAATCATTAGATTAGAAGAGATTATTAAATTAAATTCAAAAATATTAGTAAGATAATAGTCAAAAGAGTTGAATGTAATTACTATCCTAATAATCCTGAGATTAAAAGATAATAGTAATCTTAATTCAAATAAATGACTAGGATTATAAGATATTATGAAATCCCAATCGGTTAGAATTTTATCCAAGAATAAAAATAAATTGAATTTATACAATATCATAACCAACTTGTGATTAACAGATAATGTAAACAATAATTTGAATTTAAATAAATTCTTTATAATCCCGAGATCATAAGAGGATATGAATTTAAATTCAAAGAGATTATTAAGGTAGTAGGGAAAGAATTTGAATTTAAATATTATCTTTTTAATCCTAAGATTTAAAGATAAAATTATTTTAAACTCAAATAGAGCCCTAGATAGGGTGGACTTGTCTAGATAATTGAAATAAAAATTCATTTATATTTTAATATCTAGATTCTGTAAATGAAACATCATTTTAAATTTAGTATGCACGATATTTAAATCGTAATAAGATAGTGAATCCCATAGAATTAGGATTAAGTTAAGATGTGAGAATTTTTGGTGGGATTCTACCGGTTTGCATGCATTGCATGGTGATAGTGCACGTGCATGGGCCATAGGCTCCCATGCATGCATGTGACGTGGCAGTTCACTATTCCGAAGACTAAGTGAAAAATATCTGAAGCTCCAATAATTGTGGAGCAGTAAAGTTGTTGCCGTCCGGCGGCTTGCAGCCACCATCTCCCCGGCCGGTCGGCTTGGTTGACGGTGCTCATGCACCTTAATAAACTTTAGAACCCTTGTCTTTGTAGACAGGATAATGAAACAGGCGTAATGTAATATACTAACATTTCGTTGTAGTAACAAAAATGTAGAATCAAATGAATAAACCCTCTGCTTCGATAGTCGCTTGCAGGTAGTTTCATTCAAGAATAATGAGTTTCCCAGCGTGTTGTTGCTGTGAAGGTATTGGATACAAGGTTGTTTAGACCAGGAAAATTCCTGTACTCTATAAAAGGAGACAGGTTCTGCGAAGGGTATCAAGAATGATGACCCAACATGTATGTGATGTATATAAAATACATCAGTTGCCTTAACGACATTTTTTGGCCATTGCCAAAGCCAAAGTGTCACCAATGATAGACACAGAATTGATAGGCAGATAGAAATTCTCCGGGCTAGGTGAGTGGTGACCACTTTCATCATGTTTGTGCTAAGCAAGCACCACGATGAAAGAAAGAGGGGGGTGGAGGAGGCATGGTTGGCGGCGGAGATCGGGGCGGAATAGGGTGGATAAAAGGAGGTGGTGGAGGCGGAGAAGGGTGAGTAGGAGGAGGAGTGGGGGAAAAAGAGAGAGGAGTTTGAGAGAAAATTTAAGAGAGAATTTGAGAGAATTTACCCGTTGGAATTTTAACTGAGTAAAAAGTACAGAAATTGAGGTTTTGCAATATAATTGTGTTGAAAAGCTCCTAATCAATTATTTGAACTCCTAATATTTGATTAAAACTTGTTTTGCGGTTCTTTTTCTAGAGGTTTCGGACGAGCAGGTCTAAATGGGCCTTTCAATGGACTCATTGAAATTTTAATTGAGTAAAAAGTACAGAAATTGAGGTTTTGCAATATAATTGTGTTGAAAAGCTCTTAATCAATTATTTGAATTACTAAAATTTGATCAAAACTTGTTTTGCGGTCCTTTTTGTCGAGGTTTCGGAAGAGAAGGTCTAAATGGGCCTTTCAATGGACCCGTTGGAATTTTAACTGAGTAAAAAGTACAAAAATTGAGGTTTGCAATATAATCGTGTTGAAAATCTCCTAATCAATTACATGATCTCCTAAAATTTGATTAAAACTTGTTTTGCGACCCTTTTGTAGAGGTTTCAGACGAGGAGGTCTGAATGGGCCTTTCAATGGACCCGTTGGAAATTTGACTGAGTAAAAAGTACAGAAATTGAGGTTTTGCAATATAATTGTGTTGAAAATCTCCTAATCAATTACATGATCTCCTAAAATTTGATTAAAACTTGTTTTTCGGCCCTTTTTGTAGAGGTCTCGGACAAGCATGTCTAAATGGGCCTTTCAATGGACCCGTTGGAATTTTAATTGAGTAAAAAGTATAAAAATTGAGGTTTTTCAATATATATGTGTTGAAAAGCTCCTAATCAATTATTTGTACTCCTAAAATATGATCAAAACTTGTTTTGTGGTTCTTTATGTAGAGGTTTCGGACGTGCGGGTCTAAATAGGCCTTTCAATGGACCCGTTGGAATTTTAACAGAGTAAGATGTATAAAAGTTTAAGTTTTGCAATATATTTGTGTTGAAAAGCTCCTAATCATTTATTTGAACTCCTAAAATTTGATTAAAACTTTTTTGCGGTCCTTTTTGTATCGGTTTCGAACGAGCATGTCTAAATGGGCCTTACAATGGACCTGCTGGAATTTTAACTGAGTAAAGAGTAAAGAAATTGAGGTTTTGCAATATAATTGTGTTGAAAAGCTCCTAATAAAATATTTGAACTCCTAAAATTTGATTAAAATTTGTTTTGCGGTCCTTTTTGTCGAGCTTTCGGACGAGCAGGCCTAAATGGGCCTTTCAATGGACCCGTTGTAATTTTAACTGAGTAAAAATTAAAGAAATTGAGGTTTTGCTATATAATTGTGTTGAAAAGCTCCTAATCAATTACATGAACTCCTAAAATTTGATTAAAACTAATTTTGCGGTCCTTTTTGTAGAGGTTTCGGACGAGCAGGTCTAAATGGGCCTTTCAATGGACCCGTTGGAATTTTAACTGAGTAAAAAGTACAGAAATTGAGGTTTTGCAATATAATTGTGTTGAAAATCTCCTAATCAATTACATGATCTCCTAAAATTTGATTAAACCTAGTTTTGCGGCCCTTTTTGTAGAGGTCTCAGACGAGCATGTTTAAATGGGCCTTTCAATGGACCCGTTGGAATTTTAACTAAGTAAAAAGTATAAAAATTGAAGTTTTGCAATATAATTGTGTTGAAAAGCTCCTAATAAATTATTTGTACTCTTAAAATATGATCAAAACTTGTTTTGTGGTCCTTTTTGTAGAGGTTTCGGACGTGCGGGTCTAAATGGGCCTTTCAATGGACCCGTTGGAATTTTAACTGAGTAAAATGTATAAAAGTTGAAGTTTAGCAATATATTTGTGTTGAAAAGCTTGTAATCATTTATTTGAACTCCTAAAATTTGATTAAAACTTTTTTTGCGGTCCTTTTTGTATCGGTTTCGAACAAGCAGGTCTAAATGGGCCTTACAATGGACCTGTTGGAATTTTAACTGAGTAAAAAGTACAGAAATTGAGGTTTTGCAATATAATTGTATTGAAAAGCTCCTAATCAAATATTTGAACTCCTAAAATTTGATTAAAATTTGTTTTGCGGTCCTTTTTGTCAAGCTTTCGGACGAGCAGGCCTAAATGGGCCTTTCAATGGACCCGTTGGAATTTTAAATGAGTAAAAAGTACATAAATTGAGGTTTTGCAATATAATTGTGTTGAAAAGCTCCTAATCAATTACATGAGCTCCTAAAATTTGATTAAAACTTATTTTGCGGTCCTTTTTGTTGAGGTTTCAGACGAGCAGGTCTAAATGGGCCTTTCAATGGACCCGTTGGAATTTTAACTGAGTAAAAAGTATAGAAATTGAGGTTTTGCAATATAATTGTGTTGAAAATCTCCTAATCAATTACATGATCTCCTAAATTTTGATTAAAACTTGTTTTGCGGCCCTTTTTGTTGAGGTCTCGGACGAGCATGTCTAAATGGGCCTTTCAATGGACCCGTTGGAATTTTAACTGAGTAAAAAGTACAAAAATTGAGGTTTTCTAATATAATTGTGTTGAAAAGCTCCTAAACAATTACATGAACTCCTAAAATTTGATTAAAACTTGTTTTGCAGTCCTTTTTGTAGAGGTTTCATACGAGTAGATCTAAATGGGTCTTTCAATGGACCCGTTGGAATTTTAACTGAGTAAAAAGTACAGAAATTGAGGTTTTGCAATATAATTGTATTGAAAAGCTCCTAATCAAATATTTGAACTCCTAAAATTTGATTAAAATTTGTTTTGCGGTCCTTTTTGTCAAGCTTTCGGACGAGCAGGCCTAAATGGGCCTTTCAATGGACCCGTTGGAATTTTAAATGAGTAAAAAGTACATAAATTGAGGTTTTGCAATATAATTGTGTTGAAAAGCTCCTAATCAATTACATGAGCTCCTAAAATTTGATTAAAACTTATTTTGCGGTCCTTTTTGTTGAGGTTTCAGACGAGCAGGTCTAAATGGGCCTTTCAATGGACCCGTTGGAATTTTAACTGAGTAAAAAGTATAGAAATTGAGGTTTTGCAATATAATTGTGTTGAAAATCTCCTAATCAATTACATGATCTCCTAAATTTTGATTAAAACTTGTTTTGCGGCCCTTTTTGTTGAGGTCTCGGACGAGCATGTCTAAATGGGCCTTTCAATGGACCCGTTGGAATTTTAACTGAGTAAAAAGTATAAAAATTGAGGTTTTGCAATATCATTGTTTTGAAAAGCTCCTAATCAATTATTTGTACTCCTATAATATTATCAAAACTTGTTTTGTGGTCCTTTATATCGAGGTTTCGGACGTGCGAGTCTAAATGGGCCTTTCAATGGACCCGTTAGAATTTTAACTGAGTAAAAAGTATAAAAATTGAGGTTTTGCAATATCATTGTGTTGAAAAGCTCCTAATCAATTACTTGTACTCCTAAAATATGATCAAAACTTGTTTTGTGGTCCTTTATGTGGAGGTTTCGGACGTGCGGGTCTAAATGGGCCTTTCAATGGACCCGTTGGAATTTTAACAGAGTAAAATGTTTAAAAGTTGAAGTTTTGCAATATATTTGTGTTGAAAAGCTCCTAATCATTTATTTGAACTCCTAAAATTTGATTAAAACTTTTTTGCGGTCCTTTTTGTATCGGTTTCGAACGAGCAGTTCTAAATGGGCCCTACAATGGACTTGTTGGAATTTTAACTGAGTAAAAAGTACAGAAATTGAGGTTTTGCAATATAATTGTGTTGAAAAGCTCCTAATCAAATATTTGAACTCCTAAAATTTGATTAAAATTTGTTTTGCGGTCCTTTTTGTCGAGCTTTCGGACGAGCAGGCCTAAATGGGCCTTTCAATGGACCCGTTGGAATTTTAACTGAGTAAAAGTACAGAAATTGAGGTTTTGCAATATAAATGTGTTGAAAAGCTCCTAATCAATTATTTGAACTCCTAATATTTGAATAAAATTTTTTTGCGGTTCTTTTTGTATAGGTTTCGGACGAGCAGGTCTAAATGGGCCTTTCAATGGACTCGTTGGAATCTTAACTGAGTAAAAAGTACGGAAATTGAGGTTTTGCAATATAATTGTGTTGAAAAGCTCCTAATCAATTATTTGAACTCCTAATATTTGAATAAAAGTTTTTTCCGGTTCTTTTTGTAGAGGTTTCGGACGAGCAGGTCTAAATGGGCCTTTCAATGGACTCGTTGAAATTTTAATTGAGTAAAAAGTATAAAAATTGGGGTTTTCAATATAATTGTGTTGAAAAGCTCCTAATCAATTATTTGAACTCCTAATATTTGAATAAAACTTTTTTGCGGTCCTTTTTGTAGAGGTTTCGGACGAGCAAGTCTAAATGGGCCTTTCAATGGGCCCGTTGGAATTTTAACTGAGTAAAAAGTTTAAAAATTGAGGTTTTTCAATACAATTGTGTTTAAAAGCTCCTAATCAATTATTTGAACTCCTAAAATTTGATTAAAACATGTTTTGCGGTCCTTTTTGTCGAGGTTTCAGACGAGTAGGTCTAAATGGGCCTTCCAATGGACCCGTTGGAATTTTAACTGAGTAAAAAGTGCAGAAATTGAGGTTTTGCAATATAATTGTGTTGAAAAGCTCCTAATTTATTACATGAACTCCTAAAATATGATCAAAACTTGTTTTGTGGTCCTTTATGTAGAGGTTTCGGACGTGCGGGTCTAAATGGGCCTTTCAATGGACCCGTTGGAATTTTAACTTAGTAAAATGTATAAAAGTTGAAGTTTTGCAATATATTTGTGTTGAAAAGCTCCTGATCATTTATTTGAACTCCTAAAATTTGACTAAAACTTTTTTGCGGTCCTTTTTGTATCGGTTTCGAACGAGCAGGTCTAAATGGGCCTTACAATGGACCTGTTCGAATTTTAACTGAGTAAAAAGTACAAAAATTGAGATTTTGCAATATAATTGTGTTGAAAAGCTCCTAATCAAATATTTGAACTCCTAAAATTTGATTAAAATTTGTTTTGCGGTCCTTTTTGTCGAGCTTTCGGACGAGCAGGCCTAAATGCCCCTTTCAATGTATCTGTTGGAATTTTAACTGAGTAAAAAGTATAGAAATTGAGGTTTTGCAATATAATTGTGTTGAAAAGCTCCTAATCAATTACATGAACTCCTAAAATTTGATTAAAACAAGTTTTGCAGTCCTTTTTGTAGGGGTTTCGGACGAGCGGGTCGAAATGGGCCTTTCAATGGACCCGTTGGAATTTTAATTGAGTAAAAAGTAGAGAAATTGAGGTTTTGCAATGTAATTGCTTTGAAAAGCTCCTAATCAATTACATGAATTCCTAATATTTGATTAAAACTTGTTTCGCAGTCCTTTTTGTAGAGGTTTCGAATGAGCAGGTCGAACTGGGCCTTTCAATGGACCCGTTGGAATTTTAACTGAGTAAAAAGTACAGAAATTGAGGTTTTGCAATATAATTGTGTTGAAAAGCTCCTAACCAATTACATGAACTCCTAAAATTTGATTAAAACATGTTTTGCAGTTCTTTTTGTAGAGGTTTCGGACGAGCGGTTCGAAATGGGCCTTTCAATGGACCCGTTGGAATTTTAACTGAGTAAAAAGTACAGAAATCGAGGTTTTGAAATATAATTGTGTTGAAAAGCTCCTAATCAAATTTTTGAACTCCTAAAATTTGATTAAAATTTGTTTTGCGGTCCTTTTTGTCAAGCTTTCGGACGAGCAGGCCTAAATGGCCCTTTCAATGTACCCGTTGGAATTTTAACTGAGTAAACAGTATAGAAATTGAGGTTTTGCAATATAATTGTGTTAGAAAGCTCCTAATCAATTACATGAACTCCTAAAATTTGAATAAAACAAGTTTTGCAGTCCTTTTTGTAGAGGTTTCGGACGAGCGGGTCGAAATGGGCCTTTTAATGGACCCGTTGGAATTTCAACTGAGTAAAAAGTACAGAAATTGAGGGTTTGCAATGTAATTGCTTTAAAAAGCTCCTAATCAATTACATGAATTCCTAGTATATGATTAAAACTTATTTCGCAGTCCTTTTTGTAGAGGTTTCGAATGAGCGGGTCGAAATGGGCCTTTCAATGGACCCGTTGAAATTTTAACTGAGTAAAAAGTACAAAAATTGAGGTTTTGCAATATAATTGTGTTGAAAAGCTCCTAATCAATTACTTGAACTCCTAATATTTTAATAAAACTTTTTTGCGGTTCTTTTTGTAGAGGTTTCGGACGAGCAGGTCTAAATGAGCCTTTCAATGGACTCGTTGAAATTTTAACTGAGTAAAAAGTATAAAAATTGGGTTTTTCAATATAATTGTGTTGAAAAGCTCCTAATCAATTATTTGAACTCCTACTATTTGAATAAAACTTTTTTGCGGTCCTTTTTGTAGAGGTTTCGGACGAGCAAGTCTAAATGGGCCTTTCAATGGGCCCGTTGGAATTTTAACTGAGTAAAAAGATTAAAATTTGAGGTTTTTCAATACAATTGTGTTGAAAAGCTCCTAATCAATTATTTGAACTCCTAAAATTTGATTAAAACATGTTTTGCGGTCCTTTTTGTCGAGGTTTCAGACGAGCAGGTCTAAATGGGCCTTCCAATGGACCCGTTGGAATTTTAACTGAGTAAAAAGTACCAAATGATAGAGTAGCGCAATTATGGATTTTGAAGCCTTCAATCAAGTTATTGCAAGAACTAAGAGCTCTAGACTCAATCAAGAAAGCTATGGGTAGATCTGAAAATTCAATAGAAAAGAGAAGGGCTTTTCTTGAGAATTTCAGATTCAAGTCTGGAAATTTAAAGAAAAGAAGACAATAAGAAAGATTAGAAGATAAATAAAAAGAATATAACGAAAAAGATTAAAAAAGATGAAGAGAAGGATAGGTAAAACAAATCTGAAATTTCCAACTTTGTTTATGGTTATGGAGATAGCATGAAGTTGAAGATGGAGATGGCTTGATGGATTTGTGATGGTTTTGTCCTCGGCACCCTCTTAGGCGCATTTACCTAAGCAAGCAACCTCAAGCGGCTCTAACCCACCCTCCTAGATGTGTTACCTAGGCAAGCAGGAGTGTGAAGATGATCTCCCTCACAAGAACTCGTCGGACTTATGTTGAAGAATACTTCGAAGGCACAAGTAATCAACACTTGCAAAAACAAACTCACTAAAATTTTATTAATCCAAGAAAATCTCAATAATCTCCATTACAATGGTGGAGGCTTCATCCTTTTATAGGTGAAGGATAGCCAAAGTAATCTAACTTCTACTAAAACTAGGAAACCCTAATTTAATTAAAAAATAAAAGAAAAACAACCTTTAAACTCTTTGTGCTTGGGCTGCAAGTGATAAGTTGATAAGTGCAGGTGATAAGTTGATAAGAATTGCTTGGGAGAAGGGTGGCTGGTTCCTAAAGTATATAAAACCCTAAAAACATAATTTAAATGTTAATAATTAAGTTGGGCTAAGTCTAATTCGTCCAAAAGCCTTATATAATAGCTTTTGGGCTGAATTTTACAAATTCCCGTAATAATCCCGTATCCAGTTTTCTGCATGCGCAGTCTTCAGTAAAATGGACGTATCTTGAGTTCTCGATGTCCGATTGATGCGTTTCAAGATGCCTTGGAAAGGTAACTGAATGCCGGTCAATTTGTTAGAAGACAAATTTTCCCAGAAAGGCCAGGATCCCATCCGAAATGTCGTCTCAAATTGGCTGACTTTCCAGACTTCATAAACAGATTCAACTTCTTGTCCAATATGCATTGCTTTAGCCCTCCCATGCATGTATCATTCCCCCTCTCCTCAAAAGGATTCGTCCTCAAATCAAAAACAGTAAAAGAAGGACGTTTAACAATGGCAATCGAAACGGAATCTTTGTCATAGGTGGAGTGATCCAATTGAGCTCCTCTTAATGGTTCAACAAAATCCTGAAAAAAGATCTCAAAGCCACTCGAAACAATGATGTTATGGTTAGGTCAAAAAAAATCTATCTTTATCTTTTTATCGCCTTTTTCATTTGGACATTGTTCGACTTTTACCTCATGTTTCTTTTCACTCACCAAAATTGGGCCATTAATTTGACTTTTATTGCTCTCGGCCTCTTGACTCTCGGTCTTTTTCAAATAAGATAACTCACGTACCCAATTCCTCTCACAAAAAATATCATCGAAATACAATTTATGTAGAGGATGAAGTGTTTCTAACAAAATGATAGGACGAGAATCAAATAAAGGGATAGAATCACACTTACTTTCTTGGGAGGTTGTTGATGAATCAAGAGAACTCACTACTAAGCTTAAAAGATTGTCTTGATTTATGGGTTCAAGTGTTTCTTCTTCCGAAACGTCATCTTCTGAAAGTATTTGCTCATTATTGGGTAAGGTTAAACTCTCAGTAGTGACATCTTCCGCATGTTCTCGAGGATAACAAATTTCTTCGTCATCTTGTTTTCCTTGGTCTTCTTCGACATGACTCACCGATGGTTGTTCATTATCCTTTTGGGCTAGCAATGATTCTTCTTCCTTCAGCGTCGTACTACTAGAGACGAATAGTGCATTAGTAGGGCTGTGAAAAGATGAAGGTTGAGATGTACCTTTATCAAAAGAGGAGTATTTCTTATGACAAGTCTTGGATTCTTGTCGTTGGTAATGTTTGGGAACGAATCGCTCTCTCATGACCTTTTTAAGTTCAGCCCATGTTCTTATTTTGGCTTCACCATTGAGACGTCTATCTCGTTGTAATAAACGCCACCATAGTACTGCATATTCCTCGAACTTTAGGGCCACTAATGAAGCTTGATCTTCCTCGGGATATCCATAACAACCAAACAAGAAATCAACCCTATTTTCCCAATCACAATAACCATTAGGGTCATACCTTCCTTGAAAAGAAGGTATTCTGAATTTTGGGATGGCCAAAGTGTGTGCGGTTCGCCTTGGTTTCGCCTTTCTTCACAAAAATTGAACGAATGCCTCGATTTTGTCAATGAAGGCTTTCCTCGATAAATAGAACCCAAAGTATCATGTTGTTTTGCACGAGTCTTGTCTCTGTGAAACATCTTAGCGAGGCAAGTAAGCCGATCTTGTACTCTTTAAAGACCTTTCTGCCACAAGTCAACAAGTTATAATAGGAGTTTAATCTTAACAATGAGTCCTATTTGTACTAGAAGTCCAATGAAAGGTGTGACACCAATTGAATTCTAGTTGCAAGGAGAAAGAAAGGTATGCAACTTTTAATTTCCTTGAAATATGCAACAAATTGATCCACTTTGTTCGAGGTGTTTCCGAAGTCAAAAAATTCTGAAATTTTTTGTGGTGACTCCCACAATAGTGTAGATCTGATCTGGAAATTTTCAGCTCAAAATTCGTTCATTTGATTTTTGCGAATTTTCGCCTTTTGTTCGAATTTTTCACCCAAAACGCCAAAATTCTTGCCAAGAATCGACCCAAACCTGATACCAAATGATAGAGTAGCGCAAACTTGGGTTTGGAAGCCTTCAATCAAGTTGTTGCAAGAACTAGGGGCTCTAGACTCAATCAAGAAGATTAGGAGCAAATCTGAAAATTCAAGAGAAAAGAGAAGGGCTTTCTTGAAAAATTCAGATTCTAGGTTGGAAAATTAAAGAAACGAAGATAAGAAAGAATATTAAGGATTAAATAACAAGAATTAAAACAAAAAGATTGAAAAAGATTGAAAGAGAAGTAGATAAAACAAATCTGAAAATTCAGCTTTGTTTATGGCTATGGAGATGGCATGAAGTTGAAGATGGAGATGGCTTGATGGATTTGTGATGGTTTTGTCCTCGGCACCCTCTTAGACGCAATTACCTAAGCAAGCAACCTCAAGCGGCTCTAACCCACCCTCCTAGACGTGATTACCTAGGCAAGTAGGAGTGTGAAGATGATCTCCCTCACAAGAACTCCTCGGACTTATGTTGAAGAAGACTTTGAAGGCACAAGTAATCAGCACATGCAAAAACAAACTCACTAAAATTTTATTAATCCAAGAAAATCTCAATAATCTCCATTACAATGGTGGAGGCTTCATCCTTTTATAGGTGAAGGATAGCCAAAGTAATCTAACTTCTACTAAAACCAGGAAACCCTAATTTAATTAAAAAATAAAAAAAAAGCAGCCTTTAAACTCCTTGTGCTTGGGCTGCAAGTGATAAGCTGATAAGTGCAAGTGATAAGTTGATAAGAGTTGCTTGGGAGAAGGGTGGCTGGTTCCTAAAGTATATAAAACCCTTAAAACATAATTTAAATGTTAATAATTAAGTTGGGCTAAGTCTAATTCGTCCAAAAGCCTTATATAATAGCTTTTGGGCTGAATTTTACAAATTCCCGTAATAATCCCGTATCCAGTTTTCTGCATGCGCAGTCTTCAGTAAAATGGACGTATTTTGAGTTCCCGATGTCTGATTGATGCGTTTCAAGATGCGTTGGAAAGGTAACTGAATGCCGGTCAATTTGTTAGAAGAAACCTCTGCCCAGAAGGCCAGGATCCCATCCGAAATGTCGTCTCAAGTTGGCTGACTTTCCAGACTTCACAAACAGATTCAACTTCTTGTCCAATATGCATTGCTTTAGCCCTCCGATGCATGTATCATAAAAAGTACAGAAATTGAGGTTTTGCAATATAATTGTGTTGAAAAGCTCCTAATTTATTACATGAACTCCTAAGATTTGATTAAAACTTGTTTTTACAGTCCTTTTTGTAGAGATTTCGGACGAGTGGGTCGAAATGGGCCTTTCAATGGACCCGTAGAAATTTTAACTGAGTAAAAAGTACAAAAATTGAGGTTTTGCAATATAATTGTGCTGAAAAGCTCCTAATAAATTATTTGAACTCATAAAATTTGAATAAAACTTTTTTGCGATGCTTTTTGTAGAGGTTTCGGACGAGCAGGTCTAAATGGGCCTTTCAATGGGCCCGTTGGAATTTTAGCTGAGTAAAAAGTATAAAAATTGAGGTTTTTCAATATAATTGTGTTTAAAAGCTCCTAATCAATTATTTGAACTCCTAAAATTTGATTAAAACTTGTTTTGCGGTCTTTTTTGTCGAGGTTTCGGACGAGCAGGTCTAAATGGGCCTTTCAATGGACCCGTTGAATTTTAACTGAGTAAAAAGTACAGAAATTGAGGTTTTGCAATATAATTGTGTTGAAAAGCTCCTAATCAATTACATGAACTCCTAAAATTTGATTAAAACTTGTTTTGCAGTCCTTTTTGTAGAGGTTTCGCACGAGCGGGTCGAAATGGGCCTTTCATTGGACTCGTTGGAATTTTAACTGAGTAAAAAGTACAGAAATTGAGGTTTTGCAATATAATTGTGTTCAAAAGCTCCTAATCAATTATTTGAATTACTAAAATTTGATCAAAACATGATTTACGGTCCTTTTTGTCAAGGTTTCGGACGAGCAGGTCTTAATGGGCCTTTCAATGGACCCGTTGGAATTTTAACTGAGTAAAAAGTAAAAAAATTGAGGTTTTGCAATATAATTGTGTTGAAAATATCCTAATCAATTACATGTTCTCCTAAAATTTGATTAAAACTTGTTTTGCGACCCTTTTGTAGAGGTTTCGGAAGAGGATGTCTAAATGGGCCTTTCAATGGACCCGTTGGAAATTTGACTGAGTAAAAAGTATAAAAATTGAGGTTTTACAATATAATTGTGTTGAAAATCTCCTAATCAATTATTTGAACTCCTAAAATTTGATTAAAACTTGTTTTGCGGTCCTTTTTGTCAAGGTTTCTTAGGAGCAGGTCTAAATGGGCCTTCCAATGGACCCGTTGGAATTTTAACTGAGTATAAAGTACAGAAATTGAGGTTTTGCAATATAGTTGTGTTGAAAATCTCTTAATCAATTACATGATCTCCTAAAATTTGATTAAAACTTGTTTTGCGGCCCTTTTTGTAGAGGTTTGGGATGAGCATGTCTAAATGGGCCTTTCAATGGACCCGTTGGAATTTTAACTGAGTAAAAAGTATAAAAATTGAGGTTTTGCAATATAATTGTGTTGAAAAGCTCCTAATCAATAATTTGTTCTCCTAAAATATGATCAAAACTTGTTTTGTAGTTCTTTATGTAGAGGTTTCGGACGTGCGGGTCTAAATGGGCCTTTCAATGGACCCGTTGGAATTTTAACAGAGTAAAATGTATAAAAGTTTAAGTTTTGCAATATATTTGTGTTGAAAAGATCCTAATCATTTATTTGAACTCCTAAAATTTGATTAAATCTTTTTTGCGGTCCTTTTTGTATCGGTTTCGAACGAGGAGGTCTAAATGGGCCTTACAATGGACATGCTGGAATTTTAACTGAGTAAAGAGTAAAGGAATTGAGGTTTAGCAATATAATTGTGTTGAAAAGCTCCTAATAAAATATTTGAACTCCTAAAATTTGATTAAAATTTGTTTTGCAGTCCTTTTTGTCGAGCTTTCGGACGAGCAGGCCTAAATGGGCTTTTCAATGGACCCGTTGGAATTTTAACTAGGTAAAAAGTAAAGAAATTGAGGTTTTGCTATATAATTGTGTTGAAAAGCTCCTAATCAATTACAGGAACTCCTAAAATTTGATTAAAACTAATTTTGCGGTCCTTTTTGTAGAGGTTTCGGACGAGCAGGTCTAAATGGGCCTTTCAATGGACTCGTTGGAATTTTAACTGAGTAAAAAGTACAGAAATTGAGATTTTGCAATATAATTGTGTTGAAAATCTCCTAATCAATTACATGATCAACTAAAATTTGATTAAAACTTGTATTGCGACCCTTTTTGTAGAGGTCTCGGACGAGCATGTTTAAATGGGCCTTTCAATGGACCCGTTGGAATTTTAACTGAGTAAAAAGTATAAAAATTGAGGTTTTGCAATATAATTGTGTTGAAAAGCTTCTAATCAATTATTTGTACTCCTAAAATATGATCAAAACTTGTTTTGTGGTCCTTTATGTAGAGGTTTCGGACGTGCGTGTCTAAATGGGCCTTTCAATGGACCCGTTGGAATTTTAACTGAGTAAAATATATAAAAGTTGAAGTTTTGCAATATATTTGTGTTGAAAAGCTCCTAATCATTTATTCGAACTCCTAAAATTTGATTAAAACTTTTTTGCGGTCCTTTTTGTATAGGTTTCGAACAAGCAGGTCTAAATGGGCCTTACAAAGGACCTGTTGGAATTTTAACTTAGTAAAAAGTACAGAAATTGAGGTTTTGCAATATAATTGTGTTGAAAAGCTCCTAATAAAATATTTGAACTCCTAAAATTTGATTAAAATTTGTTTTGCGGTCCTTTTTGTCGAGCTTTCGGACGAGCAGGCCTAAATGGGCCTTTCAATGGACCCGTTGGAATTTTAACTGAGTAAAAAGTATAGAAATTGAGGTTTTGCTATATAATTGTGTTGAAAAGCTCCTAATCAATTACAGGAACTCCTAAAATTTGATTAAAACTAATTTTGCGGTCCTTTTTGTAGAGGTTTCGGACGAGCTGGTCTAAATGGGCCTTTCAATGGACCCGTTGGAATTTTAACTGAGTAAAAAGTACAGAAATTGAGGTTTTGCAATATAATTGTGTTGAAAATCTCCTAATCAATTACATGATCTCCTAAAATTTGATTAAAACTTGTTTTGCGGCCCTTTTTGTAGAGGTCTCGGACGAGCATGTTTAAATGGGCCTTTCAATGGACCCGTTGGAATTTTAACAGAGTAAAAAGTATAAAAATTGAGGTTTTGCAATATAATTGTGTTGAAAAGCTTCTAATCAATTATTTGTACTCCTAAAATATGATCAAAACTTGTTTTGTGGTCCTTTTTGTAGAGGTTTCGGACGTGCGGGTCTAAATGGGCCTTTCAATGGACCCGTTGGAATTTTAACTGAGTAAAATGTATAAAAGTTGAAGTTTTGCAATATATTTGTGTTGAAAAGCTCCTAATCATTTATTTGAACTCCTAAAATTTGATTAAAACTTTTTTGCGGTCCTTTTTGTATAGGTTTCGAACAAGCAGGTCTAAATGGGCCTTACAATGGACCTATTGGAATTTTAACTGAATAATAAGTACAGAAATTGAGGTTTTGCAATATAATTGTGTTGAAAAGCTCCTAACCAATTACATGAACTCCTAAAATTTGATTAAAACATGTTTTGCAATCCTTTTTGTAGAGGTTTCGCACGAGCGGGTCGAAATGGGCCTTTCAATGGACCCGTTGGAATTTTAATTGAGTAAAAAGTACAGAAAATGGACCCTAATCAATTATTTGAACTCCTAATATTTGTTAAAACTTGTTTCGCAGTCCTTTTTGTAGAGGTTTCGGACGAGCAAGTCTAAATGGGCCTTTCAATGGTTCCGTTGGAATTTTAACTGAGTAAAAAGTTTACAAATTGAGGTTTTTCAATAAAATTTTGTTGAAAAGCTCCTAATCAATTATTTGAACTCCTAAAATTTGATTAAAACTTGTTTTGCGGTCCTTTTTGTCGAGGTTTCCGACGAGTAGGTCTAAATGGGCCTTTCGATGGACCTGTTGGAATTTTAACTGAGTAAAAAGTACATAAATTGAGGTTTTGCAATATATTTGTGTTGAAAAGCTCCTAATCAATTATTTGAACTCCTAAAATTTGATTAAAACTTGTTTCGCAGTCCTTTTTGTAGAGGTTTCGAATGAGCGGGTCGAAATGGGCCTTTTAATGGACCCGTTGGAATTTTAACTGAGTAAAAAGTACAGAAATTGAAGTTTTGCAATATAATTGTGTTGAAAAGCTCCTAATAAATTATTTGAACTCCTAAAATTTGATTAAAACTTGTTTTGCGGTCCTTTTTGTCGAGGTTTCGGACGAGCAAGTCTAAATGGGCCTTTCAATGGACCCGTTGGAATTTTAACTGAGTTAAAAGTACAGAAATTGAGGTTTTTCAATACAATTGTGTTGAAAAGCTTCTAATCAATTTTTTTGTACTCCTAAAATTTGATTAAAACTTGTTTTGCGGTCCTTTTTGTCGAGGTTTCGGACGAGCAGGTCTAAATGGGCCTTCCAATGGACCCGTTGAAATTTTAACTGAGTAAAAAGTACAGAAATTGAGGTTTTGCAATATAATTGTGTCGAAAAGCTCCTAATAAATTACATGAACTCCTAAGATTTGATTAAAACTTGTTTTTACAGTCATTTTTGTAGAGGTTTCGGACGAGCGGGTCGAAATGGGCCTTTCAATGGACCCGTAGAAATTTTAACTGAGTAAAAAGTACAGAAATTGAGGTTTTGCAATATAATTGTGTTGAAAAGCTCCTAATAAATTTTTGAACTCATAAAATTTGAATAAAGCTTTTTTGCGGTTCTTTTTGTAAAGATTTCGGACGAGCATGTCTAAATGGACCTTCCAATGGACCCGTTGGAATTTTAACTGAGTAAAAAGTACAGACATTGAGGTTTTGCAATATACTTGTGTTGAAAAGCTCCTAATCAATTACATGAGCTCCTAAAATTTGATTAAAACCTATTTTGAGGTCCTTTTTGTAGAGGTTTTGGACGAGCAGGTCTAAATGGGCCTTTCAATGGACCCGTTGGAATTTTAACTGAGTAAAAAGTATAGAAATTGAGGTTTTGCAATATAATTGTGTTGAAAAGCTCCTAATCAATTACATGAACTTCTAAGATTTGAGTAAAACTTGTTTTAAAGTCCTTTTTGTAGAGGTTTCGGACGAGCGGGTCGAAATGGGCCTTTCAATGGACCCGTAGAAATTTTAACTGAGTAAAAAGTACAAAAATTGAGGTTTTGCAATATAATCGTGTTGAAAATCTCCTAATCAATTACATGATCTCCTATAATTTGATTAAAACTTGTTTTGCGACCCTTTTGTAGAGGTTTCGGACGAGGAGGTCTAAATGGGCCTTTCAATGCACCCGTTGGAAATTTAATTGAGTAAAAAGTATAAAAATTGAGGTTTTACAATATAATTGTGTTGAAAATCTCCTAATCAATTATTTGAACTCCTAAAATTTGAATAAATCTTTTTTGCGGTCCTTTTTTAGAGGTTTCGGACGAGCAAGTCTAAATGGGTCTTTCAATGGACCCGTTGGAATTTTAACTGAGTAAAAAGTACAAAAATTGAGGTTTTGCAATATAATTGTGTTGAACATCTCCTAATCAATTATTTGAACTCCTAAAATTTGATTAAAACTTGTTTTGCGGTCCTTTTTGTCGAGGTTTCGGACGAGCAGGTCTAAATGGGCCTTCCAATGGACCCGTTGGAATTTTAACTGAGTAAAAAGTACAGAAATTGAGGTTTTGCAATATAATTGTGTTGAAAAGCTCCTAATCAATTACATGAACTTCTAAGATTTGAGTAAAACTTGTTTTAAAGTCCTTTTTGTAGAGGTTTCGGACGAGCGGGTCAAAATGGGCCTTTCAATGGACCCGTAGAAATTTTAACTGAGTAAAAAGTACAGAAATTGAGGTTTTGCAATATAATTGTGTTGAAAAGCTCCTAAAAAATTATTTGAACTCCTAAAATTTTATTAAAACTTGTTTTGCGGTCCTTTTTGTCGAGGTTTCGGAAGAGCAAGTCTAAATGGGCCTTTCAATGGAACCGTTGGAATTTTAACTGAGTTAAAAGTACAGAAATTGAGGTTTTTCAATAAAATTGTGTTGAAAAGCTCCTAATCAATTATTTGTACTCCTAAAATTTGATTAAAACTTGTTTTGCGGTCCTTTTTGTCGAGGTTTCAGACGAGCAGGTCTAAATGGGCCTTCCAATGGACCCGTTGAAATTTTAACTGAGTAAAAAGTACAGAAATTGAGGTTTTGCAATATAATTGTGTCGAAAAGCTCCTAATCAATTACATGAACTCCTAAGATTTGATTAAAACTTGTTTTTACAGTCCTTTTTGTAGAGGTTTCGGACGAGCGGGTCGAAATGGGCCTTTCAATGGACCCGTAGAATTTTAACTGAGTAAAAAGTATAGAAATTGAGGTTTTGCAATATAATTGTGTTGAAAAGCTCCTAATAAATTTTTGAACTCATAAAATTTGAATAAAACTTTTTTCTGGTTCTTTTTGTAAAGGTTTCGGACGAGCAGGTCTAAATGGGCCTTTCAATGGACCCGTTGGAATTTTAACTGAGTGAAAAGTATAAAAATTGGGGTTTTTCAATATAATTGTGTTGAAAAGCTCCTAATCAATTACATGAACTCCTAAAATTTGATTAAAACTTATTTTGTGGTCCGTTTTGTAGAGGTTTCGGACGAGCAGGTCTAAATTGGCCTTTCAATGGACCCGTTGGAATTTTAACTAAGTAAAAAGTACAGAAATTGAGGTTTTGCAATATAATTGTGTTGAAAATTTCCTAATCAATTACATGATCTCCTAAAATTTGATTAAAACTTGTTTTGCGGCCCTTTTCGTAGATGTCTCGGATGAGCATGTCTAAATGGGCCTTTCAATGGACCCGTTGGAATTTTAACAGAGTAAAAAGTAAAAAAATTGAGGTTTTGCAATATAATTGTGTTGAAAAGTTCCTAATCAATTATTTATACTCCTAAAATATGATCAAAACTTGTTTTGTGGTCCTTTATGTAGAGGTTTCGGACGTGCGGGTCTAAATGGGCCTTTAAATGGACCCGTTGGAATTTTAACTGAGTAAAATGTATAAAAGTTGAAGTTTTGTAATATATTTGTGTTGAAAAGACCCTAATCATTTATTTGAACTCCTAAAATTTGATTAAAACTTTTTTGCGGTCCTTTTTGTATCGGTTTCGAACGAGCAGGTCTAAATGGGCCTTACAATGGACCTGTTGGAATTTTTTTTGAAGAAAAGGCCTCATTAAGAACCCCTACTAATGTCCTTCAAGCAGAGCTAGAGGACCCTAAAAGGGGAAAAGAGTGCCTAAGTTTTATTATATCATAGAGAAATTTGTTACAAGATGATTGATACATGTAGGAATGTCAGAATTAAAAGACATGGAAGACATAGAACTCAGCGAATAAGTAGCCAAAGTATGGGCCACATGATTTGCCTCAAGGCGTACAAAAGAAACAGAAGCTGAATCAAAAGCATGAAGAGACTCTCGAATCTGGTGAAGAAGAGGTCCCAAAGTAGAAAGGTCTAGCCCTGGATTGTTGATCCTATTTGCAAGAGAAGCACATTCAGTTTCAAGCAATATCCGATTGGATCCTTGAGATCGGGCGAAGGTGATCCCTGCAAGAAGGCTTTCACCTTCACAAATAACTGCATCCAGACAGCTACCAAGCGGAAATGCAAGGCCACCCACAACTGCACCTGTAGAATCACATGCCACGGCGCCAACAGCCGCTGCACGAGTTGAGGGATTAAAAGCCCCATCCACATTTATTTTTATATGGTTAGGTGGAGGAGGGTTCCAACATGGAGGAAAAAGAATAGAGGGCGTTCGGGTGGAAGAAGAAGAGGCATTACAGAAGTCGTTATGTAAACTAATGGAATTAACGACAATAAGCCATGGTGGTTGTAGATGATGATTTTGAACCCAGTCGTTACGTCTATTCTAGACGTTCCAAATAGTTGTGAGGAAGAGGCCAAACTTGTCAGAGGATAGGAGGTGGGCAGCTTCCTCCAACCATTGTAGTGGGGTAATAGCCAAACTCCTAGAAAGAGTTATAGGAATACCAGATAGCTGAAGGGCTTCAGAGGCCCCAGCACAATCACGAAGAGCATGGAGAATGGACTCCGAGTGGGCTCCACAGATAGGACAAGGACCCGAATTTTGTGAAAAAAACTTGCATTTTGGAGCCAACTGGTAGAGCATCAGATGCAATACGCCATCCAAAAGTTTTGACCTTAGGAAGGCCTTGATTTTGGACAGAAATTTCCAAAAGAGTGTAGATGACGTATGTGGGTACGTAGAACGTTGTAAAAAAAGATAACCAGAGCGGACCGAGTAAATACCCGAATCATTAGGAGACCAAAGAATAGAATCATGGTGATCATTTATGATTGGTATACGGAGAATGGCAGTGGCATCAGTTGGGTTGAAATAACGTCGGACCTTTTCAGGGTCCCAAGCAGTCTGATTACGAAGCATGAAATCGCGGCATCGAATATGGACTTCATCCGAGATTTCGTAATCCCCAGTAAGGGTAATAGGGGAAGGACCGCCCTAGATGTCTTTGTGCACTTTGATATTACTGTTAATACCTGGACGATATAGGAAGCCTGGAAAGAGACGTTGTAGAGCATTATACATACCTTGCCATGCAAAGGAGCCACGGTTGGGTCTGGAGGCATCGAGGATATTCCCAGAAGGAAAGTATTTAGCACGATATATTTGGCCCAATAAAGAATCTGGTTCGCAAATGAGTCGCCATAATTGCTTACCCAAGAGAGCAATATTGAAGTCATGTAGATCCTTAAACCCCATACCTCCGGCAGCCTTAGGTAAACAAACATGATTCCATGGAAGCATATGCCAACCTTTTTTATTGGATTTGCCAGTCCACCAATATTGCCGGATTGCTGAGGACATATCGTCAATAATGTTTTGTGGAAGAAGATAGCAAGACATAACATATTGAGGCAGAGATTGTAGGACAGCTTTAATGAAAATCTCTCGTCCACTAAAAGAAAGGAGATGTTTATCCCAGCTAGAAAGACGGTCATGAACTTTATCACGCACAAAACCTAATGACTCAGTTTTGTTCTTCCCAATGAGAAGTGGGACACCTAGGTATACGCCGGGGTTAGATACGTCACGTACATGCAATAGATTATTGATCGCGGTTCTTGTTGAAGATGGGGTATGAGGATTATAAAAAATTGTCGATTTCTCAAAATTAACCGCTTGACCGGAAGCCGCAGCATATGTTTGCAGGGCTATTTTAAGATGAGTAGCTTCAGTTGGAGTATTGTTAATGAAGACCATACAATCATCAGCAAAGAGTAGATGGTTGACTCTGGGACCATATTTGCAGGCACCTAGCCCCGGTAGGATGTTTGTTTGTTGGGCAGCAGATAGGTAGGCAGAGAGCCCTTGTGTACAAAATAGGAAGAGGAAAGGTGATAAAGGGTCACCTTGACGTAAACCACGTTGAGGTTGAAAAAAGGGGGAGAAGGAATTATTAATTTTGACTGGAAAGGAAACTGTGGTAATGCATCGCATTATGAGGGAGATCCAATCAGATGCGAAGCCCATGCGTTCCATAACATTTGCTAAAAAAGACCATTCAACTCTATCAAAATCTTTTTCCATATCTAGTTTAAGAGCAGCTCCTTGGGAGGATTTAGTTGCCCGTGAATTAATATTGTGAATAATTTCTTGGGCAACAAGGATATTATCAGAGATGTTACGTCCCTGAACGAAGGCTGTTTGATTAGGGCTAATAAAAAGGGGAATTGTTTGTTTCATCCTATTGACAATGGTTTTAGCAACTATTTTATAAAGAATAGTGCATAGACTAATAGGTCTTAGTTGTTTCATGGAAGTTGGGTCCTGTATTTTAGGGATTAGCACCAGAATAGTTTTATTGACTAAGGACATATCAGCAGTGCCGTTTAGTAAGTTAAGGCATAGATGAATAACATCTTCGCCAACGGTGTCCCAGTGTTGACGAAAAAAACTACTTGGTAGTCCATCAATACCAGATGCTTTCCTAGGATCAATGTCCCGGAAGGCAAGAAGTATTTCTTCTTTTGTGAAAGACCTTAAGAGTGTATCATTCATTGATTGAGTGATAGAAGGCATAATTTTATCGAGTATATTATCGGAAATTTGGGGGTTGGAGGACATAAAAAGGTTTTGGAAATAGCTAGAAGTAATAGACATTAAATCTGAATCAGCCGTACACCAATTCGAATTAGAATCAAAAAGACCTGTGATCGAGTTTTCTTTCCTCCTATTGTTTGCCCGGGCATGGAAGAACCTCCAATAAATTTCTTGTTCCGTTAGAAGTTTATTAAGTTCAGTTCTGTGTTTTATATAAATTTCTTCAGTTGTGGCATTTAAGGGGCGGCATAAAAATTTGTTTATTTTTTTTGGTGAGGAAATTAATACGACCGGTAGACTTTAGTCTTTGTTGATTCTACCATTCCTCCAGGCATGTACCAACAGCTTTTATTTTTTCAATAGCTGTTCCAGAGGTATTGACCCAAGTGCGTTTAATAGTAGATATGTTATTCTCATTATTCGCCCAACAGTTTTCGAAGAGAAACGTGTTGGATGGTCGCTGAAGGGGAGTAACAGCCGCGGGGGATGTATCAAGAAGCAGGAAGCAGTGGTCGGACTTGGCTACATAGTCCGTTGTGATACGATATGAAGGGAAAAGATTCTGCCAGGCCGAGTTAGCAATATACCGGTCTAATCTTTCATGTATAGTTGGAGTTAAAGGCCCAACTTTTTTCCAAGTAAACCACCTAGATGTTGGTTTGCAATCATAGAGATTGTTGCGTGAAAGACAATGACGGAAATTATTTATTTGTGATCTAGCCCTTCGGCTACCACCTTGTTTTTCAGAGTCGGATAAAATTTCATTAAAATCCCCTCCTAGAAGCCAGGGGATATTATTATTATTAATATTTAAGGAATCGATAATTTCCCATGTTTTGTATTTTTGACTGGTTTCGGAATAGCCGTGCATTCCAGTAAACAATAAAGTGCGATCAGACAATATGATTTGAGTATGTATATAACGCAACGAATATGAAATTAAATTAATATTAATATTGTTCGAGATGAAAAGCGCAATACCGGAACACCCATCCGTTGGGGGAATAGCAATGATTTCTATCATACCTAAAGAAAGACAAAGACGACTACATGCCGCATTATTAATTTTAGTCTCGCATAAGAAGATAACATCCGGGTTGGATTGTTGGACATAGTCACGAAAATGTTGAACTACCGGGGCTTGTCCTAGACCCTGGCAGTTCCAGCAAAGGATCCTCATTTTGCTCGGCGGGGTTGGGAGTCAGCCGCCGCCGGAGAGTTTTTTGAGCTGCTCATCCCAGCCTTAGGAGTGGAACCGGAGGGTTTGGATTTCTTTGGTGGGAGCGAAACTTGTATGGGAGAACGACGTTTTGTGCCACGGTTCGGTGGGGCTGGAGCAGGGACAGGAGCTGCATCATTTGGGTAAGTTTTTAATAGCCATTGGTTAAATTCATTGAAATTTGAATCGGTAGAAACAGGGGGCTTACGCAATTAAGCTTCAATCTTCTTAATTTGCTGAGCAGTTGGGCTGGGAACACCATCATCCGTGGCTTCCCAATCATCATCTGATACATCTTCAGGGATAGGATAGATGGTATTTAGGGGTTGAGGCTCGAGAGGGGCTTTCTGTTTCGATTCTGAAGCAGATGGATCTTTGGCAAGGGGACATCACCCATTGCCGTATCAGTGTTGGGTGCTTTCTCAGTGGGTTGTTCTGAGAAGGACGCAGCATCGCCCTCGTTTAGAGAGCCTATGGATAGTTTGTAGCAAGAAACCAGTTTAGATATTGAAAGCTTATTAAAAAAGGGGTTAATGATAAGAGAAGGAAAGGGAGATATACCCATAACATTCGGGTCATTGGTGGGAACATTAGTATTAGCAGAAGCAGCTGGAACAGGAGGAACTGTGAAGAAGGAAAATAATAAATACAGAATCAAAAATAAAGATAGCAAAAAAGATGAGGTAAGTTTAGATCTAAACCGTAAAGAAGATGAAATATTGGAAATAGAATAAGAAAGAGTACCAGTCGGTAGAGGGTTGTTTTGGTTAAGATTAGGCTCAACATAGCGGATACGACCACGGGTACCAACTGGGCGACGTCTTGGAGGGAGGTAGCGGAGCCACTCCCCGTATTTCAGCTTGTTTAGATCTAGAGAAGAACGAATAGGGCAGTTTTCAATTGTGTGGCTAATTATTCCACAGCCAGGACATAAAGTGGGAAGGCGTTCGTATTGAAGACGACACATGGTTTTGTTGGCCCCGGATCCAATGAAGACGAAACGGGTGACCGGTCTGATGATATTCAGGAAAATTTCTACCTGCATGAAGTCTTTCATATTTCCTTCAAATTCTCAAGTATCAGTTCGTATGAAATTGCCTACCATAGACCCAAGAGCATGTCCCACAAGGTGCGATCGATCAATGTCCTCAAAGAGTGAGGAAGGAAGGGCAAAAATGCGGATCCAGATCCTCATAACGTTGAAGGAATATTCTCCAATAGATTTAGCAGGGTCGTACTCAGTAATGGCTAACCATTCGTCCTTATACAGCCAAGGACCGCGGTTAAGGACTTCATAACAAGACTTGACATCCTTGAATTTGATCTTGAGAACGTTGTCTTGGATGACAGAAATAGACACCACATTGTTAGGCTTCCAGATGCCTTCAAAAGCGTTAATGACGGCATATATATCAATAGGTTTGGACGAGATAAAGCATCCCAAAAGGAATAGCTTGGAATCCTCCTTGACAAAATCCCAGCCGAAATTTGGGGTGTAAAGGAGTTCTGCTTCCTCATTAGTGAGGTCGATGGAACTGAGTTGGGGGATAGAGGAGGATGCCATAGATGATGTGTAGAGATTAAGGAGAATAGAAGGATTGGGAGAGGTTTGTGGTTTAGTGCGAGCATGTTGTCCATATAAAGAAGATGCGATTGAGCAAGCTATTCTATGGTAAGTAGTAAGAAAAGGAAATTGGTGAAGAATCAGAGGCATTAAAATTTGGGTTATTTTAATAAAGTAAAGGAAAATTTGAAAAAAACTTTCCCTATTAAATCTAATTAGATAGGTAAAAGGAGAAGTTTCGTTAAATATATTAAATAATGACAAATTTAAAACAAATTTTAAGGAAGTATTCTTTAAATTCATAAAGAATTGTAAAGAAAGATGTAATAGAAAATAAAGTAAGTATTTGCGGATGTATTTACTGTTATTTAGAGATAGATAAGGAAAGGCTGAATTACTATTGGCAATTGTAGCTGGCATTTTAATAAAGGAGAAAATAAATCGGGAATTTAAAATATAATTTAATGTAGAACGATTGATAAAAGGAGGAGAGATATGACAGATAAGATAAAAATTAAATGGGTAATTAATTGAAAAAATTTAACAATTAATTTCATTGAAAGGCTTGGAGTAAGTGTGTAGGGAAACGTAAAGAATAATTTCAAAATTAATTTCGGCCAGACGTTTTGAATAATAACTAAATTAAAGAAAAGGAGTTTAGAAAAATTGTTAGTATGATTAGGATTTAGCGGAAAAAGGTCCCTACTCGGCGGGGTTTTGATAAGATCCCTCAAATGGGCTTGTGAGAGTTCACCTAAGAAGGTGTAGTAGGAATAAAATTCCTTTGTGTTTATCGTATAGAAGCATATATAATCGTAATATCATCCATCATAGAAATTTTAAGTAGCATGCAATGCAATAATGTGGTATGAATGCAACCATCTAAAGGCATAATAAGAGCAAATAAAAAGCAGGGAGAAAAGAAAACAGCCATAAGAAATTACAAACCCAGGGAAAGGAGGAAGCGGGGCAAAGAAAATTATTACAGACCAAATGAGCAAATGAATATAGGGGAAATGCAAATAAAAATAACTACTAGCAAATTGATACAGAACCAAAGAGGAGAGGGTAAGTAAGAAATACACAGTTTCTTGCAACGCTGCATGGTAAAGTTGGCAGAATGTTCCATTGTCGTATAATATGAAGTGATTTGGTGGATGAGCTCCCATGTATGCGATTGCAAAGAACAAAAGGACAGAGAATTAGGGATCATCAAAGAAAGGATTAATTTACATTTAATATAGTGATAAGAACCATGGAGATAAGATAAAAAAGAATCTAATAGGCCATGGACAAGATGATAATAAAGAAGGGAGAAAATGGAGAGAGACCAAACAGAATAGTTCACGGAAGAATTAGTAACAGGTGGTAATGAGCACCAAGTAAAAGGAAAGTCAAAGAAATAGGACATGTGCGTGGGCTCATAATACATAAAAAGACAGAGGGGAATAAAAGTAATATTCTTATTTAGATAACCAAAGTGCAATAAGCAGGTATCATTATGAAAATTATTAGAAGTATGAAAGCACTTATCTATACCTGATATAGTTACTGTTACAGAGGAGATATACAACACCATAGATATATAAGTTGGGGAATAAAGGAAACAAAAATCTAGCGTGAGGATTATGATGAGAAAGGAATCTATTAGAAAAGAAAAAATAGAGATAATAAGCAAAGTATATATTCCCAGAAGGTTGGGTAAGGTTGAGTCCACAAGATGAGAACGGGATAAGTTAAATTTAAAGCAGGAAGGCATGATATCAGCAAGCGAATAAAAAGAATACAAATTTATGGATTTACATAAATAAGTAATGCAGGTTCTATTGATGATAAACAGATGAAAAGGAGACGAGCCACAGAAAATTATTAAAGAGAATTTCAGAGCAATGATATGCAGGGAGATTGAATTATATAGATAAACGTAATAGTCAAGAGTAAAAAATTTAAATTGACCAAACACCAAAGTATTATCAGTAGACAGAAGGAGGACATAGTACCTTTGTGTTAGCCGGATGAAGGAAAATGTCCTTAGATGGTGAAACATCCAATTTTGGGCTCTACTAATAGGGTCCAAATTAGCAGCTAGTATCAGCGTGGTAGGTCGCAGGATCTTATCAGAGTAGAAGCTTCTGAATTGTGCTTGCAAGCAATGGCCCAAGAGCATGGAAAGAGGAATTATAAGAATGGAAGAAATTAAGGAATATAAATAAAGAGATATGGTGCACATATAATGTTTATTATAGGTAATATGTGAGAATCCCAGAAAATGGGCTGGTAGAAAGTTCCCTATAAGGGATCGATAGAGATTTGAATAAGTAGTACTTGTAGTTTTAACTACAGATATATTAGCATGGAACATGAATAAAATACTAATGGTGATGAGATGCAGCAAGCAAGTAAAGGAGCCAAACGGATAATTTTTAAAGATGGATAATAGAAGATGTAAAAGAGCAAGAATGTGCCCATGTATAGAAGAGAAAATAAAAGCAAGACCTAGATTAGAAAAGAGTATACTGCTAAAACAAGAGATAATAACAAAACGGGTTAAAAAATACATAGAAAAATCGACAGAAAAAGCCCACCAGTCATAAGAGAAAAATTCAACCATTGAAAGCATAATTATGAATTTAATAATGAAAGAGAACGTTGAATGAATAAAGAAAATAAAACAGATTATGAAAGAGGTAGAAGATAAAGAGTCATATGAAATACCATAGGATTTGTACCTCCAAGGCGAAGAATGGTCAGATCTTCTAGACCTATTGCGAGTTGAGGAGACCCGAATCTGGAAAAGCATAGAAAAAAAGAAGGGAGAAAACCAGATTATCAAAAGAAAAATAAACAGGGTAATCAAAAAGGGGGTAAGAAACCCTAGCCGATCCGACGGCCTGGGAATACCCAGAATGGAGATCGATAAACGGAGTGAAGGAGGGGGTAAGTCCGCCGCTGGAGTCCTCCACCAGAAAAAAAGGGATTTCTTTTCCTCTGTGATAAGGATCTGAAAAGAAAAAAATATGAGAAAACCATATTGCAGAATATAAAAAAGATTGAAAAAGGATAAAAAGAGCAAAAATCCAGAGGATGAGGGGGACGATCCATATTCTGAAGAAGAAGCGGATCGAGGCTTTGAGATATTGCATGCGGCCAAAAGTAATGAAGCAGATTGAGATAGAACCCATCTCCAAATAGGGGAACACCCTCGATCGGCCCAAATCTGGAAAACGAAGGACAGATCTGAGCCGACTGAATCGATTTAAAGAGTCTGCAACAAAAACAAAAAGAAATAAACTGATAGATCTGTAAGGCTTGAGAAAAAACATAAACATGAGACGGGCAAGGAAAAAAAGATTAAAACTTATCTTTAGGGGCTGAGTGTTCTCTGATGAAAATGGTAGCAAGCCATCACCTCAGACCAAACCAGAGAGAAAATAATAAAAATAACGGGGATTTGGGGGAAAAAGAATCAAATCAGAGAATAAAAACCAGAAAAAAGGAGAAATAAAATTATGAAAAAACATTATACAAAACAATAGGAAAAAAATAGAGATGGGTGGGAAGACCCTTGACTTACTCTTACCCAAATTCCTTTGATCTGCTGATTGAAATCTGCCTTGGAAATGAACCGGCTGAGGAGGGAGTGTCGTATGGGGAAAGGGAAGTGTAGAGAGTGAGAGGGGGGAAGGAGAAACCGTGAAAAGGGGGAGGTGGAAACTGAAAAGACAAAAGACAAGATCAGAGAATCTCGGGAAGAGGGAGAGAGAAGCGAGAGCCATCACCACCCGTTACCCGTTACCTATTGGAATTTTAACTGAGTAAAAAGTACAGAAATTGAGGTTTTGCAATATAATTGTGTTGAAAAGCTCCTAATCAAATATTTGAACTCCTAAAATTTGATTAAAATTTGTTTTGCGGTCCTTTTTGTCGAGCTTTCGGACGAGCAGGCCTAAATGGGTCTTTCAATGGACCCGTTGGAATTTTAACTGAGTAAAAAGTACAGAAATTGAGGTTTTGCAATATAATTGTGTTGAAAAGCTCCTAATCAATTACAAGAACTCCTAAAATTTGATTAAAACATGTTTTGCAGTCCTTTTTGTAGAGGTTTCGGACGAGCGGGTCGAAATGGGCCTTTTAATGGACCCGTTGGAATTTTAACTGAGTAAAAAGTACAGAAAATTGAGGTTTTGCAATGTAATTGTGTTGAAAAGCTCCTAATCAATTACATGAATTCCTAATATTTGATTAAAACTTGTTTCGCAGTCCATTTTGTAGAGGTTTCGAATGAGCAGGTCGAAATGAGCCTTTCAATGGACCCGTTGGAATTTTAACTGAGTAAAAAGTACAGAAATTGAGGTTTTGCTATATAATTGTGTTGAAAAGCTCCTAATCAATTATTTGAACTCCTAATATTTGAATAAAACTTTTTTGCGGTCCTTTTTGTAGAGGTTTCAGACGAGCAGGTCTAAATGGGCCTTTAAATGGGCCCGTTGGAATTTTATTTGAGTAAAAAGTTTAAAAATTGAGGTTTTTCAATACAATTGCGTTGAAAAGCTCCTAATAAATTATTTGAACTCCTAATATTTGATTAAAACTTTTTTTGCGGTCCTCTTTGTCGAGGTTTCGGACGAGCAGGTCTAAATGGGCCTTCCAATGGACCCGTTGGAATTTTAACTGAGTAAAAAGTACAGAAATTAAGGTTTTGCAATATAATTGTGTCGAAAAGCTCCTAATCAATTACATGAACTCCTAAGATTTGATTAAAACTTGTTTTTACAGTCCTTTTTGTAGAGGTTTCGGACGAACGGGTCGAAATGGGCCTTTCAATGGACCCGTAGAAATTTTAACTGAGTAAAAAGTACAGAAATTGAGGTTTTGCAATATAATTGTGTTGAAAAGCTCCTAATAAATTATTTAAACTCATAAAATTTGAATAAAACTTTTTTGAGATCCTTTTTGTAGAGGTTTCGGACGAGCATGTCTAAATGGGCCTTTCAATGGGCCCGTTCGAATTTTAACTGAGTAAAAAGTATAAAAATTGAGGTTTTTCAATATAATTGTGTTCAAAAGCTCCTAATCAATTATTTGAACTCCTAAAATTTGATTAAAACTTGTTTTACGGTCCTTTTTGTCGAGGTTTCGGACGAGCAGGTCTAAATGGGCTTTTCAATTGACCCGATGGAATTTTAACTGAGTTAAAAGTACAGAAATTGAGGTTTTGCAATATAATTGTGTTGAAAAGCTCCTAATCAATTACATGAACTCCTAAAATTTGATTAAAACTTGTTTTGCAGTCCTTTTTGTAGAGGTTTCGGACGAGCGGGTCGGAATGGGCCTTTCATTGGACTCGTTGGAATTTTAAATGAGTAAAAAGTACATAAATTGAGGTTTTGCATTATAATTGTGTTGAAAAGCTCCTAATCAATTATTTGAATTCCTAAAATTTGATCAAAACTTGTTTTGCGGTCCTTTTTGTCGAGGTTTCGGACGAGCAGGTCTAAATGGGCCTTTCAATGGACCTGTTGGAATTTTAACTGAGTAAAAAGTACAAAAATTGAGGTTTTTCAATATAATCGTGTTGAAAATCTCATAATCAATTACATGATCTCCTAAAATTTGATTAAAACTTGTTTTGCGACCCTTTTGTAGAGGTTTCGGACGATGAGGTCTAAATGGGCCTTTCAATGGACCCGTTGGAAATTTAAATGAGTAAAAAGTATAAAAATTGAGGTTTTACAATATAATTGTGTTGAAAATCTCCTAATCAATTATTTGAACTCCTAAAATTTGAATAAATCTTTTTTGCGGTCCATTTTTAGAGGTTTCGGACGAGCAGGTCTAAATGGGCCTTTCAATGGACCCGTTGGAATTTTAACTGAGTAAAAAGTACAGAAATTGAGGTTTTGCAATATAATTGTGTTGAAAAGCTCCTAATCAATTATTTGAACTCCTAATATTTGAATAAAACTTTTTTGCGGTCCTTTTTGTAGAGGTTTCAGACGAGCAGGTCTAAATGGGCCTTTAAATGGGCCCGTTGGAATTTTATTTGAGTAAAAAGTTTAAAAATTGAGGTTTTTCAATACAATTGCGTTGAAAAGCTCCTAATAAATTATTTGAACTCCTAATATTTGATTAAAACTTTTTTTGCGGTCCTCTTTGTCGAGGTTTCGGACGAGCAGGTCTAAATGGGCCTTCCAATGGACCCGTTGGAATTTTAACTGAGTAAAAAGTACAGAAATTAAGGTTTTGCAATATAATTGTGTCGAAAAGCTCCTAATCAATTACATGAACTCCTAAGATTTGATTAAAACTTGTTTTTACAGTCCTTTTTGTAGAGGTTTCGGACGAACGGGTCGAAATGGGCCTTTCAATGGACCCGTAGAAATTTTAACTGAGTAAAAAGTACAGAAATTGAGGTTTTGCAATATAATTGTGTTGAAAAGCTCCTAATAAATTATTTAAACTCATAAAATTTGAATAAAACTTTTTTGAGATCCTTTTTGTAGAGGTTTCGGACGAGCATGTCTAAATGGGCCTTTCAATGGGCCCGTTCGAATTTTAACTGAGTAAAAAGTATAAAAATTGAGGTTTTTCAATATAATTGTGTTCAAAAGCTCCTAATCAATTATTTGAACTCCTAAAATTTGATTAAAACTTGTTTTGCGGTCCTTTTTGTCGAGGTTTCGGACGAGCAGGTCTAAATGGGCTTTTCAATTGACCCGATGGAATTTTAACTGAGTTAAAAGTACAGAAATTGAGGTTTTGCAATATAATTGTGTTGAAAAGCTCCTAATCAATTACATGAACTCCTAAAATTTGATTAAAACTTGTTTTGCAGTCCTTTTTGTAGAGGTTTCGGACGAGCGGGTCGGAATGGGCCTTTCATTGGACTCGTTGGAATTTTAAATGAGTAAAAAGTACATAAATTGAGGTTTTGCATTATAATTGTGTTGAAAAGCTCCTAATCAATTATTTGAATTCCTAAAATTTGATCAAAACTTGTTTTGCGGTCCTTTTTGTCGAGGTTTCGGACGAGCAGGTCTAAATGGGCCTTTCAATGGACCTGTTGGAATTTTAACTGAGTAAAAAGTACAAAAATTGAGGTTTTTCAATATAATCGTGTTGAAAATCTCATAATCAATTACATGATCTCCTAAAATTTGATTAAAACTTGTTTTGCGACCCTTTTGTAGAGGTTTCGGACGATGAGGTCTAAATGGGCCTTTCAATGGACCCGTTGGAAATTTAAATGAGTAAAAAGTATAAAAATTGAGGTTTTACAATATAATTGTGTTGAAAATCTCCTAATCAATTATTTGAACTCCTAAAATTTGAATAAATCTTTTTTGCGGTCCTTTTTTAGAGGTTTCGGACGAGCAGGTCTAAATGGGCCTTTCAATGGACCCGTTGGAATTTTAACTGAGTAAAAAGTACAGAAAATGAGGTTTTCCAATATAATTGTGTTGAACATCTCATAATCAATTATTTGAACTCCTAAAATTTGATTAAAACTTGTTTTGCTGTCCTTTTTGTCGAGGTTTCGGACGAGAAGGTCTAAATGGGCCTTCCAATGGACCCGTTGGGATTTTAACTGAGTAAAAAGTATAGAAATTGAGGTTTTGCAATATAATTGTGTTATAAAGCTCCTAATCAATTAAATGAACTCCTAAGATTTGATTAAAATTTGTTTGACAGTCCTTTTTGTAGAGGTTTCGGACGAGCGGGTCGAAATGGGCCTTTCAATGGACCCGTAGAAATTTTAACTGAGTAAAAAGTATAAAAATTGAGGTTTTGCAATATAATTGTGTTGAAAAGCTCCTAATAAATTATTTGATCTCCTAAAATTTTAATAAAACTTGTTTGCGGTACTTTTTGTCGAGGTTTCGGACGAGAAAGTCTAAATGGGCCTTTCAATGGACCCGTTGGAATTTTAGCTGAGTAAAAAGTACAGAAATTGAGGTTTTGCAATATAATTGTGTAGAAAAGCTCCTAATAAATTATTTGAACTCCTAAAATTTGGTTAAAACTTTTTTTGCGGTCCTTTTTGTCGATGTTTCGGACTTGCAGGTCTAAATGGGCCTTTCAATGGACCCGTTGGAATTTTAACTGAGTAAAAAGTACAGAAATTGAGGTTTTGCAATACAATTGTGTTGAAAAGCTCCTAATCATTTATTTGAACTCGTAAAATTTGATTAAAACTTTTTTTGCGGTCCTATTTGTATCAGTTTCGGACGAGCAGGTCTAAATGGGCCTTACAATGGACCCGTTGGAATTTTAACTGAGTAAAAAGTACAGAAATTGAGGTTTTTCAATATAATTGTGTTGAAAAGCTCATAATCAATTATATGAACTCCTAAAATTAGATTAAAACTTGTTTTGCGGTCCTTTTTGTCGAAGTTTCGGACGAGCAAGTCTAAATGGGCCTTTCAATGGAACCGTTGGAATTTTAACTGTGTAAAAAGTACAGAAATTGAGGTTTTGCAATATAATTGTGTTGAAAAGATCCTAATCAAGAACTCCTACAATTTGATTAAAACTTGTTTTGCAGTACTTTTTGTAGAGGTTTCGGACGAGCGGGTCGTAATGGGCCTTTCAATAGACCCGTTGGAATTTTAACTGATTAAAAAGTAAATAAATTGTTTTGCAATATAATTGTGTTGAAAAGCTCCTAATCAATTACATGAACTCCTAAAATTTGATTAAAACTTGTTTTGCAGTCCTTTCGTAGAGGTTTCAGACGAGCAGGTCGAATTGGGCCTTTCAATATAATTGTGTTGAAAAGCTCCTAATAAATTATTTGAACTCCTAAAATTTGATTAAAACTTGTTTTGCGGTCCTTTTTGTAAAGGTTTCGGACGAGCATGTGTTGAAAATTTAACTGAGTAAAAAGTATAAAAATTGAGGTTTTACAATATAATTGTGTTGAAAATCTCCTAATCAATTATTTGAACTCCTAAAATTTGAATAATTCTTTTTTGCGGTACTTGTTGTCGAGGTTTCGGACGAGCAGGTCTAAATGGGCCTTACAATGAACCCGTTGGAATTTTAACTGAGTAAAAAGTACAAAAATTGAGGTTTTGCAATATAATTGCGTTGAAAAGCTTCTAATCAATTATATGAACTCCTAAAATTTGATTAAAACTTGTTTTGCGGTCCTTTTTGTCCAGGTTTCGGACGAGCAGGTCTAAATGGGCCTTTCAATGGACCCGTTGGAATTTTAACTTAGTAAAAAGTACAGAAATTGAGGTTTTTCAACATAATTGTGTTGAAAAGATCCTAATCAATTACATGAACTCCTAAAATTTGATTAAAACTTGTTTTGCAGTCCTTTTTGTAGAGGTTTCGGACGAGCGGGTCGAAATGGGCCTTTTAATGGACCCGTTGGATTTTAACTGAGTCAAAAGTACATAAATTGAGGTTTTTCAATATAATTGTGTTGAAAAGATCCTAATCAATTACATGACCTCCTAAAATTTGATTAAACTTGTTTTGCAGTCCTTTTTGTAGAGGTTTCGGACGAGCGGGTCAAAATGGGCCTTTTAATGGACCCGTTGGAATTTAATTGAGTCAAAAGTACAGAAATTGAGGTTTTGCAATATTATTGTGTTGAAAATCTCCTAATCAATTACATGAACTCATAAAATTTGATTAAAGCTTGTTTTGCAGTCCTTTTTGTAGAGGTGTCGGACGAGCGGGTCGAAATGGGCCTTTCAATGGACCCGTTGGAATTTTAACTGAGTAAAAAGTATATAAATAGAGGTTTTTCAATATAATTGTGTTGAAAAGCTCCTAATCAATTATTTGAACTCATTAAATTTCATTAAAACTTGTTTTGCGGTCCTTTTTGTAGAGGTTTCGTACGAGCCGGTCGAAATGGGCCTTTCAATGGACCCGTTGGAATTTTAACTGAGAAAAAAGTACAAAAATTGAGGTTTTGTATTATGATTGTATTTAAAATCTCCTAATCAATTACATGATCTCAGAAAATTTGATTAAAACTTGTTTTGCGACCCTTTTGTAGAGGTTTCAGACGAGCGGGTCGAAATGGGCCTTTCAATGGACCCGTTGGAATTTTAACTGAGTAAAAAGTACAGAAATTGAGGTTTTTCAATATAATTGTGTTGAAAAGCTCCTAATCAATTACATGAACCCCTAAAATTTGATTAAAACTTGTTTTGTAGTCCTTTTTGTAAAGGTTTCGGACGAGCGGGTTGAAATGGGCCTTTCAACGGACCCGTTGGAATTTTAACTGAGTAAAAAGTAAAAAAATTGAGGTTTTTTAATATAATTGTGTTGAAAAGCTCCTAATCAATTACATGAACTCCTAAATTTTGATTAAAACTTGTTTTGCAGTCCTTTTTGTAGAGGTTTCGGACGAGCGGGTCGAAATGGGCCTTTTAATGGACCCGTTGGAATTTTAACTAAGTCAAAAGTACAGAAATAGAGGTTTTGCAATATGATTGTGTTGAAAAGCTCCTAATCAATTACATGAACTCATAAAATTTGATTAAAACTTGTTTTGCAGTCCTTTTTGTAGAGGTGTCGGACGAGCGGGTCGAAATGGGCCTTTCAATGGACTCGTTGGAATTTTAACTGAGTAAAAAGTAAAGAAATTGAGGTTTTGCAATATAATTGTGTTAAAAAGCTCCTAATCAATTACATAAACTCCTAAAATTTGATTGAAACTATTTTTGCAGTCCTTTTTGTAGAGGTTTCGGACGAGCGAGTCGAAATGGGCCTTTCAATGGACCCGTTGGAATTTTAACTGAGTAAAAAGTACAGAAATTGAGGTTTTGCAATATAAGTGTGTTGAAAAGCTCTTAAACAATTACATGAACTCCTAAAATTTGATTAAAACTTGTTTTGCAGTCCTTTTTGTAGCGGTTTCGGACGAGCGGGTCGAAATGGGCTTCCAATGGACCCGTTGGAATTTTAACTGGGTAAAAACTACAGAAATTGAGGTTTTTCAATATAATTGAGTTGAAAAGATCCTAATCAATTACATGAACCCCTAAAATTTGATTAAAACTTGTTTTGCAGTCCTTTTTGTAGAGGTTTCGGACGAGCGGGTTGAAATGGGCCTTTCAATGGACCCGTTGGAATTTTAACTGAGTAAAAAGTAAAGAAATTGAGGTTTTGCAATATAATTGTGTTGAAAAGCTCCTAATCAATTACATAAACTCCTAAAATTTGATTAAAACTATTTTTGCAGTCCTTTTTGTAGAGGTTTCGGACGAGCGGGTCTAAATGGGCCTTTCAGTGGTCCCGTTAGAATTTTAACTGGGTAAAATGTATTAGAATTGAAGTTTTGCAATATAATTGTGTTCAAAAGCTCCTAATCATTTATTTGAACTCCTAAAATTTGATTAAAACCTTTTTTACGGTCCTTTTTGTATCAGTTTCAGACGAGCAGGTCTAAATGAGCCTTACAATGGACCCGTTGGAATTTTAACTGAGTAAAAAGTACAGAAATTGAGGTTTTGCAATATAATTGTGTTGAAAAGCTCCTAATCAATTATATGAACTCCTAAATTTTGATTAAAACTTGTTTTGTTGTCCTTTTTGTCGAGGTTTCGGACGAGCAAGTCTAAATGGGCCTTTCAATGGACCCGTTGGAATTTTAACTGAGTAAAAAGTACAGAAATTGAGGTTTTGCAATATATTTGTGTTGAAAAGCTCCTAATAAATTACAGGAACTCCTAAAATTTGATTAAAACTTGTTTTGCAGTCCTTTTTGTAGAGGTTTCGGACGAGCAAGTCTAAATGAGCATTTCAATGGACACGTTGGAATTTTAACTGAGTAAAAAGTACAAAATTTGAGGTTTTTCAATATAATTGTGTTTAAAATTTCTTAATCAATTACATGATATCCTAAAATTTTATTAAAACTAGTTTTAGGGCCCTTTTTGTAGAGGTTCCGGACGAGCATGTCTAAATGGGCCTTTCAATGGACCCGTTGGAATTTTAACTGAGTAAAAAGTACAGAAATTGAGGTTTTGCAATATAATTGTGTTGAAAAGCTCCTAATCAATTACATGAACTCCTAAAATTTGATTAAAACATGTTTTGTAGTCCGTTTTGTAGAGGTTTCGGACGAGCGGGTCGAAATGAGCCTTTCAATGGACCCGTTGGAATTTTAACTGAGTAAAAAGTATAAAAAATGAGATTTTGCAATATAATTGTGTTGAAAAGCTCATAATCAATTATTTGTACTCCTAAAATATGATCAAAACTTGTTTTGCGGTCCTTTATGTAGAGGTTTCGGACGTGCGGGTCTAAATGGGCCTTTCAGTGGACTCGTTGGAATTTTAACTGAGTAAAAAGTACAAAAATTGAGGTTTTGTAATATAATTTTGTTGAAAATCTCCTAATCAATTTCATGAACTCCTAAAATTTGAGTAAAACTTTTTTTGTGGTCCTTTTTGTAGAGGTTTCGGACGAGCGGGTCCAAATGGGCCTTTCAATGGACTTGTTGGAATTTTAACTAAGTAAAATGTATAAAAATTGAAGTTTTGCAATATAATTGCGTTGAAAATATCATAATCATTTATTTGAACTCCTAATATTTGATTAAAACTTTTTTGCGGTCCTTTTTGTATCGGGTTCGGACGAGCAGGTCTAAATGGGCCTAACAATGGACCCCTTGGAATTTTAACTGAGTAAAAAGTACAAAAATTTAGGTTTTGCAATATTATTGTGTTGAAAAGCTCCTAATCAATTATTTGAACTCCTAAAATTTGATTAAAACTTGTTTTGCAGACCTTTTTGTCGAGGTTTCGGACTAGCGGGTCGAAATGGGCCTTTCAATGGACCCGTTGGAATTTTAACTGAGTAAAAAGTACAAAAATTGAGGTTTTGCAATATAATTGTGTTGAAAAGCTCCTAATAAATTACATGAACTCCTAAAATTTGATTAAAACATGTTTTGCAGTCCTTTTTGTAGAGGTTTCGGACGAGCGGGTCGAAATGAGCCTTTCAATGGACCCGTTGGAATTTTAACTGAGTAAAAAATTATAAAAAAATGAGATTTTGCAATATAATTGTGTTGAAAAGCTCATAATCAATTATTTTTACTCCTAAAATATGATCAAAACTTGTTTTGCGGGCCTTTATGTAGAGGTTTCGAACGTGCGGGTCTAAATGGGCCTTTCAGTGGACCCGTTGGAATTTTAACTGAGTAAAAAGTACAAAAATTGAGGTTTTGCAATATAATTGTGTTGAAAAGCTCCTAATCAATTTCATGAACTCCTAAAATTTGATTAAAACTTTTTTTGTGGTCCTTTTTGTAGAGGTTTCGGACGAGCGGGTCTAAATGGGCCTTTCAATGGACCCGTTGGAATTTTACCTTAGTAAAATGTATAAAAATTGAAGTTTTGCAATATAATTGTGTTGAAAATCTCCTAATCATTTATTTGAACTCCAAATATTTGATTAAAACTTTTTTGCGGTCCTTTTTGTATCGGGTTCGTACGAGCAGGTTTAAATGGGCCTAACAATGGACCCGTTGGAATTTTAACTGAGTAAAAAGTACAGAAATTGAGGTTTTGCAATATAATTGTGTTGAAAATCTCCTAATCAATTATTTGAACTCCTAAAATTTGATTAAAACTTGTTTTGCGGACCTTTTTGTCGAGGTTTCGGACGAGCGGGTCGAAATGGGCCTTTCAATGGACCCGTTGGAATTTTAACTGAGTAAAAAGTACAGAAATTGAGATTTTGCAATATAATTGTGTTGAAAAGCTCCTAATCAATTACATGAACTCTTAAAATTTGATTAAAACATGTTCTACAGTCCTTTTTGTAAAGGTTTCGGACGAGAGGGTCGAAATGAGCCTTTCAATGGACCCGTTGGAATTTTAACTGAGTAAAAAGTATAAAAAATGAGATTTTGCAATATAATTGTGTTGAAAAGCTCATAATCAATTATTTGTAATCCTAAAATATGATCAAAACTTGTTTTGCGGTCCTTTATGTAGAGGTTTCGGACGTGCGGGTCTAAATGGGCCTTTCAGTGGACCCGTTGGAATTTTAACTGAGTAAAATGTATAAAAATTAAATTTTTGCAATATAATTGTGTTAAAAAGCTCCTAATCATTTATTTGAACTCCTAAAATTTGTTTAAAAGTTTTTTGCGGTCCTTTTTGTATCGGTTTTGGACGAGCAGGTCTAAATGGGCCTTACAATGGACCCGTTGGAATTTTTTTTTTTTTGAATATTCCCGTTGGAATTTTAACTGAGTAAAAAGTACAGAAATTGAGGTTTCGCAATATAATTGTGTTGAAAAGCTCCTAATCAATTATTTGAACTCCTAAAATTTGATAAAAACTTGTTTTGCGGTCCTTTTTGTCGAGGTTTCAGACGAGCAGGTCTAAATGGGCCTTTCCATGGACCCGTTGGAATTTTAACTGAGTAAAAAGTACAAAAAAATGAGGTTTTGCAATATAATTGTGTTGAAAAGCTCCTAATCAATTACATGAACTCCTAAAATTTGATTAAAACTTGTTTTAAAGTCCTTTTTGTAGAGGTTTCGGACGAGCGGGTCGAAATGGGCCTTTCAATGGACCTGTTGGAATTTTAACTGAGTAAAAAGTACATAAATTGAGGTTTTGCAATATAATTGTGTTGAAAAGCTCCTAATCAATTACATGAACTCCTAAAATTTGATTAACCTTGTTTTGCAGTCCATTTGTAGAGGTTTCGGACGAGCGGATCCAAATGGGCCTTTCAATGGACCCGTTGGAATTTTAACTGAGTAAAAAGTATAAAAATTGAAGTTTTGCAATATAATTGTGTTGAAAATCTCCTAATCATTTATTTGAAATCCTAATATTTGATTAAAACTTTTTTGCGGTCCTTTTTGTATCGGGTTCGGACGAGCAGGTCTAAATGGGCCTAACAATGGAACCGTTGGAATTTTAACTGAGTAAAAAGTACAGAAATTGAGGTTTTGCAATATAATTGTGTTTAAAAGCTCCTAATCAATTGCATGAACTCCTGAAATTTGATTAAAACTTTTTTTGTGGTCCTTTTTATAGTGGTTTCGGACGAGCAGGTCTAAATGGGCCTAACAATGAACCCGTTGGAATTTTAACTGAGTAAAAAGTACAGAAATTGAGGTTTTGCAATATAATTATGTTGAAAAGCTCCTAATCAATTATTTGAACTCCTAAAATTTGATTAAAACTTGTTTTTCAGACCTTTTTATCGAGGTTTCGGACGAGCAGGTCTAAATGGGCCTCTCAATGGACCCGTTGGAATTTTAACTAAGTAAAACGTACAGAAATTGAGGTTTTGCAATATAATTGTGTTGAAAAGCTCCTAATAAATTACTTGAACTCCTAGAATTTAATTAAAACTTGTTTTGCAGTCCTTTTTGTAGAGGTTTCGGACGTGCGGGTCAAAATGAGCCTTTCAATGGACCCGTTGGAATTTTAACTGAGTAAAAAGTACAGAAATTGAGGTTTTGCAATATAATTGTGTTGAAAAGATCCTAATAAATTACATGAACTACTAAAATTTGATTAAAACTTGTTTTACGGTCCTTTTTGTCGAGGTTTTGGAGGAGCAGGTCGAAATGGGCCTTTTACTAGACTCGTTGGATTTTTAACTGAGTAAATAGTATAAAAATTGAGGTTTTGCAATATAATTGTGTTGAAAAGCTCCTAATCAATTTTTTGAACTCCTAAAATTTGATCAAAACTTGTTTTGCGGTCCTTTATGTAGAGGTTTGGGACGTGCGGGTCAAAATGGGCCTTTCAAAGGACCCGTTGGAATTTTAACTGAGTAAAATGTATAAAAATTGAAGTTTTGCAATTTAATTGTGTTGAAAAGCTCCTAATCATTTATTTGAACTCCTAAAATTCGATTAAAACTTTTTTACGGTCCTTTTTGTATCAGTTTCGGACGAGCAGGTATAAATAGGCCTTACCATGGACCTGTTGGAATTTTAACTGAGTAAAAAGTACATAAATTGAGGTTTTGCAATATAATTGGGTTGAAAAGCTCCTAATCAATTATTTGAACTCCTAAAATTTGATTAAAACTTGTTTTGCTGTCCTTTTTGTAGTGGATTCGGACGAGCAGGTCTAAATGGGCCTTTCAATGGACATGTTGGAATTTAAACTGAGTAAAAAGTACAGAAATCGACGTTTTGCAATTTAATTGTGTTGAAAAGCTCCTAATAAATTACATGAACTCCTAAAATTTGATTAAAACTTGTTTTACGGTTCTTTCTGTCGAGGTTTCGGAAGAGCAGGTCTAAATGGGCCTTTCAATGTACCCGTTGGAATTTTAACTGAGTAAAAAGTACAGAAATCGAGGTTTTGCAATATAATTGTGTTGAAAAGCTCCTAATAAATTACATGAACTCCTAAAATTTGATTAAAACTTGTTTTACGGTCCTTTTTGTCGAGGTTTCGGGCGAGCAGGTCAAAATGGGCCTTTCAATGGACCCGTTGGAATTTTAACTGAGTAAAAAGTATAGAAATTGAGGTTTTTTAATATAATTGTGTTGAAAAGCTCCTATTCAATTACATGAACTCCTAAAATTTGATCAAAACTTGTTTTACAGTCCTTTTTGTAGAGGTTTCGGACAAGCAGGTCGAAATGGGCCTTTCAATGGACTCGTTGGAATTTTAACTGAGTAAAAAGTATAAAAATTGAGGTTTTTCAATAAAATTGTGTTGAAATGCTCCTAATCAATTATTTGAACTCCTAATATTTGATCAAAACTTGTTTTGTGGTCCTTTATGTAGAGGTTTCGGACGTGCGGGTCTAAATGGGCCTTTCAATGGACCCGTTGGAATTTTAACTGTGTAAAATGTATAAAAATGAAGTTTTGCAATATAATTGTGTTTAAAAGCTTCTAATCATTTATTTGAACTCCTAAAATTTGATTAAAACTTTTTTTACGCTCCTTTTTTATCAGTTTCGGACGAGCAGGTCTAAATGGACCTTACAATGGACTTGTTGGAATTTTAAATGAGTAAAAAGTACAGAAATTGAGGTTTTGCAATATAATTGTGTTGAAAAGCTCCTAATCAATTATATGAACTCCTAAATTTTGATTAAAACTTGTTTTGCGGTCCTTTTTGTCGAGGTTTCGGACGACCAAGTCTAAATGGACCTTTCAATGGACCCGTTGGAATTTTAACTGAGTAAAAAGTATAGACTTTGAGGTTTTGCAATATAATTGTGTTGAAAAGCTCCTAATCAATTACATGAACTCTTAATATTTGATTAAAACTTGTTTTGCAGTCCGTTTTGTAGAGGTTTCGGACGAGCGGGTCGAAATGGGCCCTTCAATGGACCCGTTGGAATTTTAACTGATTAAAAAGTACATAAATTGAGGTTTTGCAATATAATTGTGTTCAAAAGATCCTAATCAATTATATGAACTCCTAAATTTTGATTGAAACTTGTTTTGCGGTCCTTTTTGTCGTGGTTTCGGATGAGCAAGTCTAAATGGGCCTTTCAATGGACCCGTTCGAATTTTAACTGAGTAAAAAGTACAGAAATTGAGGTTTTGCAATATATTTGTGTTGAAAAGCTCCTAATCATTTTCATGAACTCCTAAAATTTGATTAAAACATGATTTGCAGTCCTTTTGTAGAGGTTTCGGACGAGCGGGTCGAAATGAGCCTTTCAATGGACCCGTTGGAATTTTAACTGAGTAAAAAGTATAAAAAATGAAATTTTGCAATATAATTATGTTGAAAATCTCATAATAAATTATTTGTACTCCTAAAATATGATCAACACTTGTTTTGCGGTCCTTTATGTAGAGGTTTCGGACGTGCGGGTCTAAATGGGCCTTTCAGTGGACCCGTTAGAATTTTAACTGATAAAATGTATAAAAATTAAAGTTTTGCAATATAATTGTGTTGAAAAGCTCCTAATCATATATTTGAACTCCTAAAATTTGTTTAAAACTTTTTTGCGGTCCTTTTTGTATCGGTTTTGGACGAGCAGGTCTAAATGGGCCTTACAATGGACCCGTTGGAATTTTAACTGAGTAAAAAGTACAGAAATTGAGGTTTTGCAATATAATTGTGTTGAAAATCTCCTAATAAATTACATGAACTACTAAAATTTGATTAAAACTTGTTTTAAATTCCTTTTTGTAGAGGTTTCGGACGAGCGAGTCGAAATGGGCCTTTCAATGGACCCATTGGAATTTTAACTGAGTAAAAAGTACAGAAATTGAGGTTTTGCAATATAATTGTGTTTCAAAGCTCCTAATAAATTACATGAAAACCTAAAATTTGATTAAAACTTGTTTTGCAGTCCTTTTGTAGAGGTTTCGGACGAGCGGATACAAATGGGCCCTTCAATGGACCCGTTGGAATTTTAACTGAGTAAAAAGTACAGAAATCGAGGTTTTGCAATATCATTGTGTTGAAAAGATCCTAATCAATTATTTGAACTCCTAATGTTTGAATAAAACATTTTTGCGGTCCTTTTTGAAGAGGTTTCGGACGAGCAGGTCTAAATGGGCCTTTCAATGGGCCCGTTGGAATTTTAACTAAGTAAAAAGTATAAAATTGAGGTTTTTGAATATATTTGTGTTGAAAAGCTCCTAATCAATTATTTGAACTCCTAAAATTTGATTAAAACTATTTTGCGTTCCTTTTTGTCGAGGTTTCGGACGAGCAGGTCTAAATGAGCCTTTCAATGGACCCGTTAGAATTTTAACTGTGTAAAAAGTACAAAAATTGAGGTTTTGCAATATAATTGTGTTGAAAAGCTCCTAATCAATTGCATGAACTCCTAAAATTTGATTAAACCTTTTTTGTGGTCCTTTTTGTAGAGGTTTCGGACGAGCGGGTCTAAATGGGCCTTTCAATGGACCCGTTTGAATTTTAACTGATTAAAAAGTACATAAATTGAGGTTTTGCAATATAATTGTGTTGAAAAGATCCTAATCAATTATATGAACTCCTAAATTTTGATTGAAACTTGTTTTGCGGTCCTTTTTGTCGTGGTTTCGGATGAGCAAGTCTAAATCGGCCTTTCAATGGACCCGTTGGAATTTTAACTGAGTAAAAAGTACAGAAATTGAGGTTTTGCAATATATTTGTGTTGAAAAGCTCCTAATCATTTACATGAACTCCTAAAATTTGATTAAAACATGATTTGTAGTCCTTTTTGTAGAGGTTTCGGACGAGCGGGTCGAAATGAGCCTTTCAATGGACCCGTTGGAATTTTAACTGAGTAAAAAGTATAAAAAATGAGATTTTGCAATATAATTGTGTTGAAAAGCTCATAATAAATTATTTGTACTCCTAAAATATGATCAACACTTGTTTTGCGGTCCTTTATGTAGAGGTTTCGGACGTGGGGGTCTAAATGGGCCTTTCAGTGGACCCGTTGGAATTTTAACTGAGTAAAATGTATAAAAATTAAAGTTTTGCAATATAATTGTGTTGAAAAGCTCCTAATCATTTATTTGAACTCCTAAAATTTGTTTTAAACTTTTTTGCGGTCCTTTTTGTATCGGTTTTGGACGAGCAGGTCTAAATGGGCCTTACAATGGACCCGTTGGAATTTTAACTGAGTAAAAAGTACAAAAATTGAGGTTTTGCAATATAATTGTGTTGAAAAGCTCCTAATAAATTACATGAACTACTAAAATTTGATTAAAACTTGTTTTAAATTCCTTTTTGTAGAGGTTTCGGACGAGCGAGTCAAAATGGGCCTTTCAATGGACCCATTGAAAAGATCCTAATCAATTATTTGAACTCCTAATGTTTGAATAAAACATTTTTGCGGTCCTTTTTGAAGAGGTTTCAGACGAGCAGGTCTAAATGGGCCTTTCAATGGGCCTGTTGGAATTTTAACTAAGTAAAAAGTATAAAATTGAGGTTTTTCAATATATTTGTGTTGAAAAGCTCCTAATCAATTATTTGAACTCCTAAAATTTGATTAAAACTATTTTGCGTTCCTTTTTGTCGAGGTTTCGGACGAGCAGGTCTAAATGAGCCTTTCAATGGACCCGTTAGAATTTTAACTGTGTAAAAAGTACAAAAATTGAGGTTTTGCAATATAATTGTGTTGAAAAGCTCCTAATCAATTGCATGAACTCCTAAAATTTGATTAAACCTTTTTTTGTGGTCCTTTTTGTAGAGGTTTCGGACGAGCGGGTCTAAATGGGCCTTTCAATGGACCCGTTTGAATTTTAACTGATTAAAAAGTACATAAATTGAGGTTTTGCAATATAATTGTGTTGAAAAGATCCTAATCAATTATATGAACTCCTAAATTTTGATTGAAACTTGTTTTGCGGTCCTTTTTGTCGTGGTTTCGGATGAGCAAGTCTAAATCGGCCTTTCAATGGACCCGTTGGAATTTTAACTGAGTAAAAAGTACAGAAATTGAGGTTTTGCAATATATTTGTGTTGAAAAGCTCCTAATCATTTACATGAACTCCTAAAATTTGATTAAATCATGATTTGCAGTCCTTTTTGTAGAGGTTTCGGACGAGCGGGTCGAAATGAGCCTTTCAATGGACCCGTTGGAATTTTAACTGAGTAAAAAGTATAAAAAATGAGATTTTGCAATATAATTGTGTTGAAAAGCTCATAATAAATTATTTGTACTCCTAAAATATGATCAACACTTGTTTTGCGGTCCTTTATGTAGAGGTTTCGGACGTGGGGGTCTAAATGGGCCTTTCAGTGGACCCGTTGGAATTTTAACTGAGTAAAATGTATAAAAATTAAAGTTTTGCAATATAATTGTGTTGAAAAGCTCCTAATCATTTATTTGAACTCCTAAAATTTGTTTTAAACTTTTTTGCGGTCCTTTTTGTATCGGTTTTGGACGAGCAGGTCTAAATGGGCCTTACAATGGACCCGTTGGAATTTTAACTGAGTAAAAAGTACAAAAATTGAGGTTTTGCAATATAATTGTGTTGAAAAGCTCCTAATAAATTACATGAACTACTAAAATTTGATTAAAACTTGTTTTAAATTCCTTTTTGTAGAGGTTTCGGACGAGCGAGTCGAAATGGGCCTTTCAATGGACCCATTGAAAAGATCCTAATCAATTATTTGAACTCCTAATGTTTGAATAAAACATTTTTGCGGTCCTTTTTGAAGAGGTTTCAGACGAGCAGGTCTAAATGGGCCTTTCAATGGGCCCGTTGGAATTTTAACTAAGTAAAAAGTATAAAATTGAGGTTTTTCAATATATTTGTGTTGAAAAGCTCCTAATCAATTATTTGAACTCCTAAAATTTGATTAAAACTATTTTGCGTTCCTTTTTGTCGAGGTTTCGGACGAGCAGGTCTAAATGAGCCTTTCAATGGACCCGTTAGAATTTTAACTGTGTAAAAAGTACAAAAATTGAGGTTTTGCAATATAATTGTGTTGAAAAGCTCCTAATCAATTGCATGAACTCCTAAAATTTGATTAAAACTTTTTTGTGGTCCTTTTTGTAGAGGTTTCGGACGAGCGGGTCTAAACGGGCCTTTCAATGGACCCGTTTGAATTTTAACTAAGTAAAATGTATAAAAATTGAAGTTTTGCAATATAATTGTGTTGAAAATCTCCTAATCATTTATTTGAACTCCTAATATTTGATTAAAACTTTTTTGCGGTCCTTTTTGTATCGGGTTCGGACGAGCAGGTCTAAATGGGCCTAACAATGGACCCGTTGGAATTTTAACTGAGTAAAAAGTACAGAAATTGGGGTTTTGCAATATAATTGTGTTTAAAAGCTCCTAATCAATTATTTGAACTCCTAAAATTTGATTAAAACTTGTTTTGCGGACCTTTTTGTGGAGGTTTCGGACGAGCAGGTCTAAATGGGCCTCTCAATGGACCCGTTGGAATTTTAACTGAGTAAAAGGTACAGAAATTGAGGTTTTGCAATATATGTAACCCCTTCGTCCCGGTCTGGCCGGTCCGAGTAGGCCACAAGGGGAAAACCGAAGCGAAACCCGTTAAGGTTTCCCCTCGGTTAGCAACCCTAATTTTTTTTCTTTCATTTTAATCCCGTCTAAAGGCATATTAATACCTAAGTGATCACGACAGCGGAAAACATCCATAAGGAAAAACATTCGAACCACAACCACACATTAACAGTCCATTTTAAGCTTGCAGGGCAGGCCGTATCGATACACCAATCAAGGGTATCTATACGCCTTGACCAGGTCAACCATGACAGTCAACCCGGGGAAGACCGTATCGATACAGCCCTTGAGCGTATCGATACGCCCTTCTCGGTCAACACCTCTTAGTCAACGTGGTAGGACCGTACCGATACGTAGGGGTGAGCGTTCGATCGAGTCGAGTCGAGTCAAAAATTTTTGAGTTATTTGAGTTGACGAGTCATATTTTACAACTCAAACTTTATTTGAAATTTTTTCGATTCGAGTCGAGTTTAAGAAATTCGAGTCAAGTCGATTCGAGTCGAGTTTTCGAGTTCCTATAAAAATTTAACTGTAATTATTTATCATGTTATAGTATGGTTTGATTCCAATTTAAACTCCTTTCTCTAATCATATAAGATATGCACATATATATTTTTTCACATGTGACAATATTTCTTCACATTTTTATATATTAGTATGTATATATCATAAAAAAGTAGAGGGACTCGTCTCGAACTTAAAAATAAATCCACTAATTACTAAAAATTTCGAGTTATTCGAATTTCCATTTTACAACTCAAACTTTATTTGAAATTTTTTCGAGTTATTCGAGTTTATGAAATTTCGAGTCGAGTCAAAACGAGTCGAGTATTTTTGCCTCGAGTCGAGTCGAGTTATTCGGTTTTTTCGAGTCGAGTCGAGTTTTGCTCACCCCTACCGATACGCTTCAACCCCGTACCGATACGCCCTACACCCACCAACTCCTAAGGATTCCAGTGAGTTAATAGAGTATCGATACACCCCCGTGTATCGATACGCCCAGCTTACACTGAATTCCAGAGAGTTGGGACCGTATCGATACACCCCCTTGTATCGATTCGCCCAACCAAATCTATGTTCTTTAGGCAAGGTCGTATCGATACAGCCCTTAGGCGTATCAATACGCCCTGCACTGCAAGTCCACAATTTACAGCTAAACGACCTCCAACACGACTCTAAATGCAATTTTGGACTCCCCTAAGCTCATACAAACATCTATACAACCTACCACGACCAAGGAAAGCAGTCAAGACAATTAACAAGGCATCCATCATTGACATTCTCATAAGGGCAATTTCATTACATAAAAGGGCATGCTTAAGGACTTAAAAGCCAAATGGCACAAGCTAACACATGTGAGGTTTACACATACTAGCAAAGCAACCTAAACATCCAAAAAGGGCATGCCATCATACGCAAGCATTCAAAGGACATAACATGGTTTACAAGTCAAGCCAAAACATAAACTCCAACATCATTATGAGTCATACAACGCTCATATAAAAACACATACTAGCCCCATTACTTAACTACTAATATAATTTCCAAACCATACTTGAGCAATTACAAACTTGGAAAGCCCCTTCGCCTTGCTCCTTGCTAACACACGCTAATGATCTGCATTGTTGAAAAACGAGAGCATAAGCTAGAAGCTTAGTGAGGATGCTCTAAAATAAAAAACATCAACAATGCAGGGTCCAAGCATGCAAATCCTTTATCTCACATACAACACACATAGGTATCATCAAGTCAACCTAGCTAGTCTTTAAAGAGTCATAATATGGCATCTCACATCATACTAAGCTCAACATCATATATCAACATCATAACACCATAATTATAAGAACAAGTTCAATTGGCCACTATAAGTTTACCCGGATGTGCGGATTTAATCTCAACAACAACATTACCTCGGTGGGATTACACTCATCACCAGACCTTGCATGGGCGGGATTCCACTCATCACCACATGCCCTACAGATGGGATTCCACTCATCATCACGTAGAATATATAAATTTCCGGTGGAATATTACATCACCGTACTCCTCCTTGATGACTCAACGCCATCAAGGCCACGTACGTTTTGACTCAATTTGTGTGCACACTAATCCTAATGATCGATCATTTACACTCGGTAAGTTAATTAGTGCCAATTTCATTTACCACATCACATATCCACCATTCGTGTCTCATACTCATTATATATACATAACAAGGCATACATATACAAACCAACCCACAATTCACAATAACAAGTAGGCAATGACATGAATAGCATAATAGAATTCAAGGAGTTAAGTTACCAATTTAACTCCCACATAGGAAAGGCTTACCAAGCACATTCCAACACACACTTGAACCAACTTTAAAACATATTTAAAGTTACTCACCACCCTTCCTTAGCAATCAAAGTAAGCCTCCTATATGCCCGGATTCGATCCCGATGCTTCTCCAATGCCTCCTCTTGTTTCTAGCCAAACAAAAACACATCCATTACTCACAATAGATGCTAGAACTCAGTCACCAACCCAACCCTTAAGCACAAGCCAAACTTCAACCATTTCCAATCCAAATAATCACCCAAAAATGTCCATTTTCGTGCTCCCTTAAAACCTAGCTGAAAACCATGTTTTCAAACACCCAAATGACACCCAAATGGTCCCAAAACACCTTCCTAAGATCCCTAAACCATAGCCCTTCAAATTAATCCTAAAACACACCAAAAACCAAGTTTTAGACACTTCAAACATGGCCACAATGACCCATTTCGGGTTTTCACCCAAACTCACTCAATTAAACATATTATGTGTATTTTAAGGTGAATAAACCAAAACCCAACTTAATAATTCAAAACAAATTGAAAAGCTCAATAAAAACTCAAACTTTCTTTAAACCCTAAATTTCCAAAAGTTGATAGTTTCAAATTCTACAACCATGTAAAGGTAGAGGATGGAGAGGAGAGAGAGAATATACAATTACCTTTGAAAAAGACCTTGAGTAGAGGAAGAAATTTGATGGAATAGTGATTTAGAGGTTTTGGGTGGGTTTGGGGTTTTCAACGTGGGAGAGGAGAAAAGGGGAGATGATATCTTTATTTTTTTTGTTCCTTTTTGAAACTAAAAAGGTTGTCTTCCTTTTTAAAATATTTTGGCTAAATTACCAAATGGTCACTCCCTTTTATTTAAAAGCTCAATTAGGTCAAGCCTAGGTCAACTCGATCAAAATTAATTTTATCGACTCGGACCAACTAACCCGACTAACTCCTAACCCCAAAACACGGGTGTTACAATATAATTGTGTTGAAAAGCTCCTAATAAATTACTTGAACTCCTAGAATTTGATTAAAACTTGTTTTGCAGTCCTTTTTGTAGAGGTTTCGGACGTGCGGGTCGAAATGGGCCTTTCAATGGACCCGTTGGAATTTTAACTGAGTAAAAATTACAGAAATTGAGATTTTGCAATATAATTGTGTTGAAAAGCTCCTAATCAATTACATGAACTCCTAAAATTTGATCAAAACTTGTTTTGCAGTCCTTTTTGTAGAGGTTTCAGATGAGCTGCTCGAAATGGGCCTTTTAATGTACTCGTTGGATTTTTAACTGAGTAAAAAGTATAAAAATTGAGGTTTTTCAATAAAATTGTGTTGAAAAGCTCCTAATCAATTATTTGAACTCCTAAAATTTGATCAAAACTTGTTTTGCGGTCCTTTATGCAGAGGTTTCGGACGTGCGAGTCTAAATGGGCCTTTCAAAGGACCCATTGGAATTTTAACGGAGTAAAATGTAAAAAAATTGAAGTTTTGCAATTTAATTGTGTTGAAAAGCTCCTAATCATTTATTTGAACTCCTAAAATTTGATTAAAACTTTTTTACGGTCCTTTTTGTATCAGTTTCGGACGAGCATGTCTAAATTGGCCTTACAATGGACCCGTTGGAATTTTAACTGACTAAAAAGTACATAAATTGAGGTTTTGCAATATAATTGTGTTGAAAAGCTCCTAATCAATTATATGAACTCCTAAATTTTGATTAAAACTTGTTTTGCGGTCCTTTTTGTCGAGGTTTCGGACGAACATGTCTAAATGGGCCTTTCAATGGACCCGTTGGAATTTTAACTCATTAAAAAGTACAGAAATTGAGGTTTTGCAATATAATTGTGTTAAAAAGCTCCTAATCAATTATTTGAACTCCTAAAATTTGATTAAAACTTGTTTTGCGGTCCTGTTTGTAGAGGTTTCGGACGAGCGAGTCAAAATGGGCCTTTCAATGGACCCGTTGGAATTTTAACTGAGTAAAAAGTACAGAAATTAAGGTTTTGCAATATAATTGTGTTGAAAAGCTCCTAATCAATTACATGAACTCCTAAAATTTGATTAAAACTTGTTTTGCAGTCCTTTTTGTAGAGTTTTCGGACGAGCGGGTCGAAATGGGATTTCAATGGACCCGTTGGAATTTTAACTGGGTAAAAAGTACAAAAATTGAGGTTTTTCAATATAATTGTGTTGAAAAGATCCTAATCAATTACATGAACTCCTAAAATTTGATTAAAACTTGTTTTGCAGTCCTTTTTGTAGAGGTTTCGGACGAGCGGGTTGAAATGGCCCTTTCAATGGACCCGTTGGAATTTTAACTGAGTAAAAAGTAAAGAAATTGAGGTTTTGCAATATAATTGTGTTGAAAAGCTCCTAATCAATTACATAAACTCCTAAAATTTGTTTAAAATATTTTTGCGGTCCTTTTTGAATCGGTTTTGGACGAGCAGGTCTAAATGGGCCTTACAATGGACCCGTTGGAATTTTAACTGAGTAAAAAGTGCAGAAATTGAGGTTTTGCAATATAATTGTATTGAAAAGCTCCTAATCAATTATTTTAACTCCTAAAATTTGATTAAAACTTGTTTTGCGGTCCTTTTTGTCGAGGTTTCAGACGAGCAGGTCTAAATGGGCCTTTCAATGGACCCGTTGGAATTTTAACTGAGTAAAAAGTACAGAAAATGAGGTTTTGCAATATAATTGTGTTGAAAAGCTCCTAATCAATTACACGAACTCCTAAAATTTCATTAAAACTTGTTTTAAAGTCCTTTTTGCAAAGGTTTCGGACGAGCGGGTCGAAATGGGCCTTTCAATGGACCCGTTGGAATTTTAACTGAGTAAAAAGTACAGAAATTGAGGTTTTGCAATATAATTGTGTTGAAAAGCTCCTAATCAATTATTTGAACTCCTAAAATTTGATTAAAACTTGTTTTGCGGACCTTTTTGTCGAGGTTTCGGACGAGCGGGTCGAAATGGGCCTTTCAATGGACCCGTTGGAATTTTAACTGAGTAAAAAGTACAAAAATTGAGATTTTGCAATATAATTGTGTTGAAAAGCTCCTAATAAATTACATGAACTCTTAAAATTTGATTAAAACATGTTCTGCAGTCCTTTTTGTAGAGGTTCCGGACGAGCGGGTCGAAATGAGCCTTTCAATGGACCCGTTGGAATTTTAACTGAGTAAAAAGTATAAAAAATGAGATTTTGCAATATAATTGTGTTGAAAAGCTCATAATCAGTTATTGTAATCCTAAAATATGATCAAAACTTGTTTTGCGGTCCTTTATGTAGAGGTTTCGGACGTGCGGGTCTAAATGGGCCTTTCAGTGGACCCGTTGGAATTTTAACTGAGTAAAATGTATAAAAATTAAAGTTTTGCAATATAATTGTGTTAAAAAGCTCCTAATCATTTATTTGAACACCTAAAATTTGTTTAAAACTTTTTTGCGGTCCTTTTTGTATCGGTTTTGGACGAGCAAGTCGAAATGGGCCTTACAATGGACTCGTTGGAATTTTAACCGAGTAAAAAGTACAGAAATTGAGGTTTTGCAATATAATTGTGTTGAAAAGATCCTAATCAATTATTTGAACTCCTAAAATTTGATCAAAACTTGTTTTGCGGTCTTTTTTGTCTAGGTTTCAGACGAGCAGGTCTAACTGGGCCTTTCAATGGACCCGTTGGAATTTTAACTGAGTAAAAAGTACAGAAAATGAGGTTTTGCAATATAATTGTGTTGAAAAGCTTCTAATCAATTACACGAACTCCTAAAATTTGATTAAAACTTGTTTTAAAGTCCTTTTTGTAGAGGTTTCGGACGAGCGTGTCGAAATGGGCCTTTCAATGGACCCGTTTGAATTTTAACTGAGTAAAAAGTACAGAAATTGTGGTTTTGCAATATAATTGTGTTGAAAAGCTCCTAATAAATTACATGAACTCCAAAATTTGATTAAACTTGTTTGCAGTCCTTTTGTAGAGGTTTCAGACGAGCGGATCCAAATGGACCTTTCAATGGTCCCGTTGGAATTTTAACTGAGTAAAAAGTACAGAAATCGAGGTTTTGCAATATAATTGTGTTGAAAAGCTCCTAATCAATTATTTGAACTCCTAATATTTGAATAAAACATTTTTGCGGTCCTTTTTGTAGAGGTTTCGGACGAGCATGTCTAAATGGGCCTTTCAATGGACTCGTTGAAATTTTAACTGAGTAAAAAGTATAAAAATTGGGGGTTTTCAATATAATTGTGTTGAAAAGCTCCTAATCAATTATTTGAACTCCTAATATTTGAATAAAACTTTTTTGTGGTCCTTTTTGTAGAGGTTTCGGACGAGCAGGTCTAAATGGGCCTTTCAATGGACCCGTTAGAATTTTAACTGTGTAAAAAGTACATAAATTGAGGTTTTGCAATATAATTGTGTTGAAAAGCTCCTAATCAATTGCATGAACTCCTGAAATTTGATTAAAACTTTTTTTGTGGTCCTTTTTGTAGAGTTTTCGGACGAGCAGGTCTGAATGGGCCTAACAATGGACCCGTTGGAATTTTACGGTCCTTTTGTCGAGGTTTCGTACGAGCAGGTCTAAATGGGCCTTTCAATGGAGCCGTTGGAATTTTAACTGAGTAAAAAGTACCAGAGATTGAGGTTTTGTAATATAATTGTGTTGAAAAGCTCCTAATCAATTACATGAACTCCTAAAATTTGATCAAAACTTGTTTTGCAGTCCTTTTTGTAGAGTTTTCGGACGAGCAGGTCTGAATGGGCCTAACAATGGACCCGTTGGAATTTTAACTGAGTAAAAAGTACAGAAATTGAGGTTTTGCAATATAATCATGTTGAAAAGCTCCTAATCAATTATTTGAACTCCTAAAATTTGATTAAAACTTGTTTTGCGGACCTTTTTATCGAGGTTTCGGACGAGCAGGTCTAAATGGGCCTCTCAATGGACCCGTTGGAATTTTAACTGAGTAAAAAGTACATAAATTGAGGTTTTGCAATATAATTGTGTTGAAAAGCTCCTAATAAATTACTTGAACTCCTAGAATTTGATTAAAACTTGTTTTGCAGTCCTTTTTGCAGAGGTTTCGGACGTGCGGGTCAAAATGAGCCTTTCAATGAACCCGTTGGAATTTAACTGAGTAAAAAGTACAGAAATTGAGGTTTTGCAATATAATTGTGTTGAAAAGCTCCTAATAAATTACATGAACTCCTAGAATTTGATTAAAACTTGTTTTACGGTCCTTTTTGTCGAGGTTTCGGAGGAGCAGGTCGAAATGGGCCTTTTAATGGACTCGTTCGATTTTTAACTGAGTAAAAAGTATAAAAATTGAGGTTTTGCAATATAATTGTGTTGAAAAGCTCCTAATCAATTATTTGAACTCCTAAAATTTGATCAAAACTTGTTTTGCAGTCCTTTATGTAGAGGTTTCGGACGTGCGGGTCAAAATGGGCCTTTCAAAGGACCCGTTGTAATTTTAACTGAGTAAAATGTATAAAAATTGAAGTTTTGCAATTTAATTGTGTTTAAAAGCTCCTAATCATTTATTTGAACTCCTAAAATTTGATTAAAACTTTTTTACGGTCCTTTTTGTATCAGTTTCGGACGAGCAGGTCTAAATAGGCCTTACAATGGACCCGTTGGAATTTTAACTGAGTAAAAAGTACAGAAATTGAGGTTTTGCATTATAATTGTGTTGAAAAGCTCCTAATCAATTATATGAACTCCTAAATTTTGATTAAAACTTGTTTTGCGGTCCTTTTTGTCGAGGTTTAGGACGAGCATGTCTAAATGGGCCTTTCAATGGACCCGTTGGAATTTTAACTGAGTAAAAAGTACAAAAATTGAGGTTTTGCAATATAATTGTGTTAAAATGCTCCTAATCAATTACATGAACTCTTAAAATTTTATTAAAACTTGTTTTGCATTCCTTTTTGTAGAGGTTTCGGACGAGCGGGTCGAAATGGGCCCTTAAATGGACCCGTTGGAATTTTAACTGATTAAAAAGTACTTAAATTGAGATTTTGCAATATAATTGTATTGAAAAGCTCCTAATAAATTATTTGAACTCCTAAGATTTGATTAAAACTTGTTTTGTGGTCCTTTTTGTAGTGGTTTCGGACGAGCAGGTCTAAATGGGCCTTTCAATGGACCCGTTGGAATTTTAACTGAGTAAACAATACAAAAATCGAGGTTTTGCAATATAATTGTGTTGAAAAGCTCTTAGTAAATTACATGAACTCCTAAGATTTGATTAAAACTTATTTTACGGTCCTTTTTGTCGAGGTTTCGGACGAGCAGGTCTAAATGGGGCTTTCAATGGACCCGTTGGAATTTTATCTGAGTAAAAAATACAGAAATTGAGGTTTTGTAATATAATTGTGTTGAAAAGCTCCTAATAAATTGCATGAACTCCTAAAATTTGATTAAAACTTGTTTTACGGTCCTTTTGTCGAGGTTTCGTACGAGCAGGTCTAAATGGGCCTTTCAATGGACCCGTTGGAATTTTAACTGAGTAAAAAGTACAGAGATTGAGGTTTTGTAATATAATTGTGTTGAAAAGCTCCTAATCAATTACATGAACTCCTAAAATTTGATCAAAACTTGTTTTGCAGTCCTTTTTGTAGAGTTTTCGGACGAGCAGGTCTGAATGGGCCTAACAATGGACCCGTTTGAATTTTAACTGAGTAAAAAGTACAGAAATTGAGGTTTTGCAATATAATCATGTTGAAAAGCTCCTAATCAATTATTTGAACTCCTAAAATTTGATTAAAACTTGTTTTGGGGACCTTTTTATCGAGGTTTCGGACGAGCAGGTCTAAATTGGCCTCTCAATAGACCCGTTGGAATTTTAACTGAGTAAAAAGTACATAAATTGAGGTTTTGCAATATAATTGTGTTGAAAATCTCCTAATAAATTACTTGAACTCCTAGAATTTGATTAAAACTTGTTTTGCAGTCCTTTTTGTAGAGGTTTCGGACGTGCGGGTCAAAATGAGCCTTTCAATGAACCCGTTGGAATTTAACTGAGTAAAAAGTACAGAAATTGAGGTTTTGAAATATAATTGTGTTGAAAAGCTCCTAATAAATTACATGAACTCCTAGAATTTGATTAAAACTTGTTTTACGGTCCTTTTTGTCGAGGTTTCGGAGGAGCAGGTCGAAATGGGCCTTTTAATGGACTCGTTGGATTTTTAACTGAGTAAAAAGTATAAAAATTGAGGTTTTGCAATATAATTGTGTTGAAAAGCTCCTAATCAATTATTTGAACTCCTAAAATTTGATCAAAACTTGTTTTGCAGTCCTTTATGTAGAGGTTTCGGACGTGCGGGTCAAAATGGGCCTTTCAAAGGACCCGTTGTAATTTTAACTGAGTAAAATGTATAAAAATTGAAGTTTTGCAATTTAATTGTGTTTAAAAGCTCCTAATCATTTATTTGAACTCCTATAATTTGATTAAAACTTTTTTACGGTCCTTTTTGTATCAGTTTCAGACGAGCAGGTCTAAATAGGCCTTACAATGGACCCGTTGGAATTTTAACTGAGTAAAAAGTACAGAAATTGAGGTTTTGCAATATAATTGTGTTGAAAAGCTCCTAATCAATTATATGAACTCCTAAATTTTGATTAAAACTTGTTTTGCGGTCCTTTTTGTCGAGGTTTCGGACGAGCATGTCTAAATGGGCCTTTCAATGGACCCTTTGGAATTTTAACTGAGTAAAAAGTACAAAAATTGAGGTTTTGCAATATAATTGTGTTAAAATGCTCCTAATCAATTACATGAACTCTTAAAATTTTATTAAAACTTGTTTTGCATTCCTTTTTGTAGAGGTTTCGGACGAGCGGGTCGGAATGGGCCCTTAAATGGACCCGTTGGAATTTTAACTGATTAAAAAGTACTTAAATTGAGATTTTGCAATATAATTGTGTTGAAAAGCTCCTAATAAATTATTTGAACTCCTAAGATTTGATTAAAACTTGTTTTGCGGTCCTTTTTGTAGTGGTTTCGGACGAGCAGGTCTAAATGGGCCTTTCAATGGACCCGTTGGAATTTTAACTGAGTAAAAAGTACAGAAATCGAGGTTTTGCAATATAATTGTGTTGAAAAGCTCTTAATAAATTACATGAACTCCTAAGATTTGATTAAAACTTGTTTTACGGTCCTTTTTGTCGAGATTTCGGACGAGCAGGTCTAAATGGGCCTTTCAATGGACCCGTTGGAATTTTATCTGAGTAAAAAATACAGAAATTGAGGTTTTGTAATATAATTGTGTTGAAAAGCTCCTAATAAATTGCATGAACTCCTAAAATTTGATTAAAACTTGTTTTACGGTCCTTTTGTCGAGGTTTCGTACGAGCAGGTCTAAATGGGCCTTTCAATGGACCCGTTGGAATTTTAACTGAGTAAAAAGTACAGAGATTGAGGTTTTGTAATATAATTGTTTTGAAAAGCTCCTAATCAATTACATGAACTCCTAAAATTTGATCAAAACTTGTTTTGCAGTCCTTTTTGTAGAGTTTTCGGACGAGCAGGTCTGAATGGGCCTAACAATGGACCCGTTGGAATTTTAACTGAGTAAAAAGTACAGAAATTGAGATTTTGCAATATAATTGTGTTGAAAAGCTCCTAATAAATTACATGAATTCCTAGAATTTGATTAAAACTTATTTTACGATCCTTTTTGTCGAGGTTTCGGAGGAGCAAGTCGAAATGGGCCTTTTAATGGACTCGTTGGATTTTTAACTGAGTAAAAAGTATAAAAATTGAGGTTTTGCAATATAATTGTGTTGAAAAGCTCCTAATCAATTATTTGAACTCCTAAAATTTGATCAAAACTTGTTTTGCAGTCCTTTATGTAGAGGTTTCGGACGTGCGGGTCAAAATGGGCCTTTCAAAGGACCCGTTGTAATTTTAACTGAGTAAAATGTATAAAAATTGAAGTTTTGCAATTTAATTGTGTTTAAAAGCTCCTAATCATTTATTTGAACTCCTAAAATTTGATTAAAACTTTTTTACGGTCCTTTTTGTATCAGTTTCGGACGAGCAGGTCTAAATAGGCCTTACAATGGACCCGTTGGAATTTTAACTGAGTAAAAAGTACAGAAATTGAGGTTTTGCAATATAATCATGTTGAAAAGCTCCTAATCAATTATTTGAACTCCTAAAATTTGATTAAAACTTGTTTTGCGGACCTTTTTATCGAGGTTTCGGACGAGCAGGTCTAAATGGGCCTCTCAATAGACCCGTTGGAATTTTAACTGAGTAAAAAGTACATAAATTGAGGTTTTGCAATATAATTGTGTTGAAAATCTCCTAATAAATTACTTGAACTCCTAGAATTTGATTAAAACTTGTTTTACAGTCCTTTTTGTAGAGGTTTCGGACGTGCGGGTCAAAATGAGCCTTTCAATGAACCCGTTGGAATTTAACTGAGTAAATAGTACAGAAATTGAGGTTTTGCAATATAATTGTGTTGAAAAGCTCCTAATAAATTACATGAACTCCTAGAATTTGATTAAAACTTGTTTTACGATCCTTTTTGTCGAGGTTTCGGAGGAGCAGGTCGAAATGGGCCTTTTAGTGGACTCGTTGGATTTTTAACTGAGTAAAAAGTATAAAAATTGAGGTTTTGCAATATAATTGTGTTGAAAAGCTCCTAATCAATTATTTGAACTCCTAAAATTTGATCAAAACTTGTTTTACAGTCCTTTATGTAGAGGTTTCGGACGTGCGGGTCAAAATGGGCCTTTCAAAGGACCCGTTGTAATTTTAACTGAGTAAAATGTATAAAAATTGAAGTTTTGCAATTTAATTGTGTTTAAAAGCTCCTAATCATTTATTTGAACTCCTAAAATTTGATTAAAACTTTTTTACGGTCCTTTTTGTATCAGTTTCGGACGAGCAGGTCTAAATAGGCCTTACAATGGACCCGTTGGAATTTTAACTGAGTAAAAAGTACAGAAATTGAGGTTTTGCAATATAATTGTGTTGAAAAGCTCCTAATCAATTATATGAACTCCTAAATTTTGATTAAAACTTGTTTTGCGGTCCTTTTTGTCGAGGTTTCGGACGAGCATGTCTAAATGGGCCTTTCAATGGACCCGTTGGAATTTTAACTGAGTAAAAAGTACAAAAATTGAGGTTTTGCAATATAATTGTGTTAAAATGCTCCTAATCAATTACATGAACTCTTAAAATTTTATTAAAACTTGTTTTGCATTCCTTTTTGTAGAGGTTTCGGACGAGCGGGTCGGAATGGGCCCTTAAATGGACCCGTTGGAATTTTAACTGATTAAAAAGTACTTAAATTGAGATTTTGCAATATAATTGTGTTGAAAAGCTCCTAATAAATTATTTGAACTCCTAAGATTTGATTAAAACTTGTTTTGCGGTCCTTTATGTAGTGGTTTCGGACGAGCAGGTCTAAATGGTCCTTTCAATGGACCCGTTGGAATTTTAACTGAGTAAAAAGTACATAAATCGAGGTTTTGCAATATAATTGTGTTGAAAAGCTCTTAATAAATTACATGAACTCCTAAGATTTGATTAAAACTTGTTTTACGGTCCTTTTTGTCGAGATTTCGGACGAGCAGGTCTAAATGGGCCTTTCAATGGACCCGTTGGAATTTTATCTGAGTAAAAAATACAGAAATTGAGGTTTTGTAATATAATTGTGTTGAAAAGCTCCTAATAAATTGCATGAACTCCTAAAATTTGATTAAAACTTGTTTTACGGTCCTTTTGTCGAGGTTTCGTACGAGCAGGTCTAAATGGGCCATTCAATGGACCCGTTTGAATTTTAACTGAGTAAAAAGTACAGAGATTGAGGTTTTGTAATATAATTGTTTTGAAAAGCTCCTAATCAATTACATGAACTCCTAAAATTTGATCAAAACTTATTTTGCAGTCCTTTTTGTAGAGTTTTCGGACGAGCAGGTCTGAATGGGCCTAACAATGGACTCGTTGGAATTTTAACTGAGTAAAAAGTACAGAAATTGAGGTTTTGCAATATAATTGTGTTGAAAAGCTCCTAATCAATTATTTGAACTCCTAAAATTTGATTAAAACTTGTTTTGCGGACATTTTTATCGAGGTTTCGGACGACCAAGTCTAAATGGGCCTCTCAATAGACCCGTTGGAATTTTAACTGAGTAAAAAGTACATAAATTGAGGTTTTGCAATATAATTGTGTTGAAAATCTCCTAATAAATTACTTGAACTCCTAGAATTTGATTAAAACTTGTTTTGCAGTCCTTTTTGTAGAGGTTTCGGACGTGCGGGTCAAAATGAGCCTTTCAATGAACCCGTTGGAATTTAACTGAGTAAAAAGTACAGAAATTGAGATTTTGCAATATAATTGTGTTGAAAAGCTCCTAATAAATTACATGAATTCCTAGAATTTGATTAAAACTTGTTTTACGATCCTTTTTGTCGAGGTTTCGGAGGAGCAAGTCGAAATGGGCCTTTTAATGGACTCGTTGGATTTTTAAATGAGTAAAAAGTATAAAAATTGAGGTTTTGCAATATAATTGTGTTGAAAAGCTCCTAATCAATTATTTGAACTCCTAAAATTTGATCAAAACTTGTTTTGCAGTCCTTTATGTAGAGGTTTCGGACGTGCGGGTCAAAATGGGCCTTTCAAAGGACCCGTTGTAATTTTAACTGAGTAAAATGTATAAAAATTGAAGTTTTGCAATTTAATTGTGTTTAAAAGCTCCTAATCATTTATTTGAACTCCTAAAATTTGATTAAAACTTTTTTACGGTCCTTTTTGTATCAGTTTCGGACGAGCAGGTCTAAATAGGCCTTACAATGGACCCGTTGGAATTTTAACTGAGTAAAAAGTACAGAAATTGAGGTTTTGCAATATAATTGTGTTGAAAAGCTCCTAATCAATTATATGAACTCCTAAATTTTGATTAAAACTTGTTTTGCGGTCCTTTTTGTCGAGGTTTCGGACGAGCATGTCTAAATGGGCCTTTCAATGGACCCGTTGGAATTTTAACTGAGTAAAAAGTACAAAAATTGAGGTTTTGCAATATAATTGTGTTAAAATGCTCCTAATCAATTACATGAACTCTTAAAATTTTATTAAAACTTGTTTTGCATTCCTTTTTGTAGAGGTTTCGGACGAGCGGGTCGGAATGGGCCCTTAAATGGACCCGTTGGAATTTTAATTGATTAAAAAGTACTTAAATTGAGATTTTGCAATATAATTGTGTTGAAAAGCTCCTAATAAATTATTTGAACTCCTAAGATTTGATTAAAACTTGTTTTGCGGTCCTTTTTGTAGTGGTTTCGGACGAGCAGGTCTAAATGGGCCTTTCAATGGACCCGTTGGAATTTTAACTGAGTAAAAAGTACAGAAATCGAGGTTTTGCAATATAATTGTGTTGAAAAGCTCTTAATAAATTACATGAACTCCTAAGATTTGATTAAAACTTGTTTTACGGTCCTTTTTGTCGAGATTTCGGACGAGCAGGTCTAAATGGGCCTTTCAATGGACCCGTTGGAATTTTATCTGAGTAAAAAATACAGAAATTGAGGTTTTGTAATATAATTGTGTTGAAAAGCTTCTAATAAATTGCATGAACTCCTAAAATTTGATTAAAACTTGTTTTACGGTCCTTTTGTCGAGGTTTCGTACGAGCAGGTCTAAATGGGCCTTTCAATGGACCCGTTGGAATTTTAACTGAGTAAAAAGTACAGAGATTGAGGTTTTGTAATATAATTGTGTTGAAAAGCTCCTAATCAATTACATGAACTCCTAAAATTTGATCAAAACTTATTTTGCAGTCCTTTTTGTAGAGGTTTCGGACGATTAGGTCTAAATGGGCCTTACAATGGACTCGTTGGAATTTTAATTGAGTAAAAAGTACAGAAATTGAGGTTTTGCAATATAATTGTGTTGAAAAGCTCCTAATCAATTATATGAACTCCTAAATTTTGATTAAAACTTGTTTTGTGGTCCTTTTTGTTGAGGTTTCGGACGACCAAGTCTAAATGGGCCTTTCAATGGACCCGTTGGAATTTTAACTGAGTAAAAAGTATAGAATTTGAGGTTTTGCAATATAATTGTGTTGAAAAGCTCCTAATCAATTACATGAACTCCTAAAATTTGATTAAAACTTGTTTTGTAGTCCTTTTTGTAGAGGTTTCGGACGAGCGGGTCGAAATGGGCCCTTCAATGGACCCGTTGGAATTTTAACTGATTAAAAAGTACATAAATTGAGGTTTTGCAATATAATTGTGTTGAAAAGCACCTAATCAATTATTTGAACTCCTAAAATTTGATTAAAACTTGTTTTGCGGTCCTTTTTGTAGTGGTTTCGGACGAGCAGGTCTAAATGGGCATTTCAATGGACCCGTTGGAATTTAAACTGAGTAAAAAGTACAGAAATCGAGGTTTTGCAATTTAATTGTGTTGAAAAGCTCCTAATAAATTACATGAACTCCTAAAATTTGATTAAAACTTGTTTTACGATCCTTTTTGTCGAGGTTTCGGACGAGCAGGTCTAAATGGGCCTTTCTATGGACCCGTTTGAATTTTAACTGAGTAAAAAGTACAGAAATTGAGGTTTTGTAATATAATTGTGTTTAAAAGCTCCTAATCAATTTCATGAACTCCTAAAATTTGATCAAAAGTTGTTTTGCAGTCCTTTTTGTAGAGGTTTCGGACGAGCGGGTCGAAATGGGCCTTTCAATGGACTCGTTGGAATTTTAACTGAGTAAAAAGTATAAAAATTGAGGTTTTTCAATAAAATTGTGTTGAAAAGCTCCTAATCAATTATTTGAACTCCTAAAATTTGATCAAAACTTGTTTTGCGGTCCTTTATGTAGAGGTTTCGGACGTGCGGGTGTAAATGGGCCTTTCAATGGACCCGTTGGAATTTTAACTGAGTAAAATGTATAAAAAATGAAGTTTTGCAATATAATTGTGTTGAAAAGCTCCTAATCATTTATTTGAACTCCTAAGATTTGATTAAAACTTTTTTTACGTTCCTTTTTTTATCAGTTTCAGACGAGCAGTTCTAAATGGGCCTTACAATGGACCCGTTGGAATTTTAACTGTGTAAAAAGTACACAAATTGAGGTTTTGCAATATAATTGTGTTGAAAAGCACCTAATCAATTATATGAACTCCTAAATTTTGATTAAAACTTGTTTTGCGGTCCTTTTTGTCGAGGTTTCGGACGACCAAGTCTAAATGGGCCTTTCAATGGACCCGTTGGAATTTTAACTGAGTAAAAAGTATAGAATTTGAGGTTTTGCAATATAATTGTGTTGAAAAGCTCCTAATCAATTACATGAACTCCTAAAATATGATTAAAACTTGTTTTGCAGTCCGTTTTGTAGAGGTTTCGGACGAGCGGGTCGAAATGGGCCCTTCAATGGACCCGTTGGAATTTTAACTGATTAAAAAGTACATAAATTGAGGTTTTGCAATATAATTGTGTTGAAAAGCTCTTAATAAATTACTTGAACTCCTAGAATTTGATTAAAACTTGTTTTGCAGTCCTTTTTGTAGAGGTTTCGGACGTGCGGGTCAAAATGAGCCTTTCAATGAACCCGTTGGAATTTTAACTGAGTAAAAAGTATAGAAATTGAGGTTTTGCAATATAATTGTGTTGAAAAGCTCCTAATAAATTACATGAACTCGTAGAATTTGATTAAAACTTGTTTTACGCTCCTTTTTGTCGAGGTTTCGGAGGAGCAGGTCGAAATGGGCCTTTTAATGGACTCGTTGGATTTTTAACTGAGTAAAAAGTATAAAAATTGAGGTTTTGCAATATAATTGTGTTGAAAAGCTCCTAATCAATTATTTGAACTCCTAAAATTTGATTAAAACTAGTTTTAGGGCCCTTTTTGTAGAGGTTCCGGAGGAGCATGTCTAAATGGGCCTTTCAATGGACCCGTTGGAATTTTAATTGAGTAAAAAGTACAGAAATTGAGGTTTTGCAATATATTTGTGTTGAAAAGCTCCTAATTATTTACATGAACTCCTAAAATTTGATTAAAACATGATTTGCAGTCCTTTTTGTAGAGGTTTCGGACGAGCGGGTCGAAATGAGCCTTTCAATGGACCCGTTGGAATTTTAGCTGAGTAAAAAGTATAAAAAATGAGATTTTGCAATATAATTGTGTTGAAAAGCTCATAATAAATTATTTTTACTCCTAAAATACGATCAAAACTTGTTTTGCGGTCCTTTATGTAGAGGTTTCGGACGTGCGGGTCTAAATGGGCCTTTCAGTGGACCCGTTGGAATTTTAACTGAGTAAAATGTATAAAAATTAAAGTTTTGCAATGTAATTGTGTTGAAAATCTCCTAATCATTTATTTGAACTCCTAAAATTTGTTTAAAACTTTTATGCGGTCCTTTTTGTATCGGTTTTGGACGAGCAGGTCTAAATAGGCCTTACAATGGACCCGTTGGAATTTTAACTGAGTAAAAAGTACAGAAATTGAGGTTTTGCAATATAATTGTGTTGAAAAGCTCCTAATCAATTATTTGAACTCCTAAAATTTGATTAAAACTTGTTTTGCGGTCCTTTTTGTCGAAGTTTCAGACAGGCAGGTCTAAATGGGCCTTTCAATGGACCCGTTGGAATTTTAACTGAGTAAAAAGTACAGAAAATGAGGTTTTGCAATATAATTGTGTTGAAAAGCTCCTAATAAATTACATGAACTCCTAAAATTTGATTAAAACTTGTTTTAAATTCCTTTTTGTAGAGGTTTCAGACGAGCGGGTCGAAATGGGCCTTTCAATGGACCCGTTGGAATTTTAACTGAGTAAAAAGTACAGAAATTGAGGTTTTGCAATATAATTGTGTTGAAAAGCTCCTAATCAATTACATGAACACCTAAAATTTGATTAAAACTTGTTTTGGAGTCCTTTGTAGAGGTTTCGGACGAGCGGATCCAAATGGGCCTTTCAATGGACCCGTTGGAATTTTAACTGAGTAAAAAGTACAGAAATCGAGGTTTTGCAATATAATTGTGTTGAAAAGATCCTAATTAATTATTTGAACTCCTAATATTTGAATAAAACATTTTTGCGGTCCTTTTTGAAGGGGTTTCGGACGAGCAGGTCTAAATGGGCCTTTCCATGGGCCCGTTGGAATTTTAACTGAGTAAAAAGTATAAAATTGAGGTTTTTCAATATATTTGTGTTGAAAAGCTCCTAATAAATTATTTGAACTCCTAAAATTTGATTAAAACTATTTTGTGGTCCTTTTTGTCGAGGTTTCGGACGAGCAGGTCTAAATGGGCCTTTCAATGGACCCGTTAGAATTTTAACTGTGTAAAAAGTACGGAAATTGAGGTTTTGCAATATAATTGTGTTGAAAAGATCCTAATCAATTGCATGAACTCCTAAAATTTGATTAAAACTTTTTTGTGGTCCTTTTTGTAGAGGTTTCGGACGAGCGGGTTTAAATGGGCCTTTCAATGGACCCGTTGGAATTTTAACTGAGTAAAATGTATAAAAATTGAAGTTTTGCAATATAATTGTGTTGAAAATCTCCTAATCATTTATTTGAACTCCTAATATTTGATTAAAACTTTTTTGCGGTCCTTTATGTATCGGGTTCGGACGAACAGGTCTAAATGGGCCTAACAATGGACCTGTTGGAATTTTAACTGAGTAAAAAGTATAGAAATTGAGGTTTTGCAATATAATTGTGTTGAAAAGCTCCTAATCAATTATTTGAACTCCTAAAATTTGATTAAAACTTGTTTTGCAGACCTTTTTGTCGAGGTTTCGGACGAGCAGGTTTAAATGGGCCTCTCAATGGACCCGTTGGAATTTTAACTGAGTAAAAGGTACAGAAATTGAGGTTTTGCAATATATGTAACCCCCTCGTCCCGGTCTGGCCGGATGACCGGGTCGAGTAGGCCACACGGGGAAAACCGAAGCGAAACCCGTTAAAGTTTCCCCTCGGTTAGAAACCCTAATTTTTTTCTTTCATTTTAATCCCGACTAAAGGCATATTAATACCTAAGTGATCACGACAGCGGAAAACATCCATAAGGAAACACATTCGAACCACAACCACACATTAACAATCCATTTTAAGCTTGCAGGGCAGGCGATATCGATACACCAATCAAGGGTATCGATACGCCTTGACCAGGTCAACCCTGACAGTCAACCCGGGGAAGACCGTATCAATACAGCCCTTGAGCGTATCGATACGCCCTTCTCGGTCAACACCTCTTAGTCAACGTGGTAGGACCGTACCGATACGCTTCAACCCCGTACCGATACGCCCTACACCCACCAACTCCTCAGGATTCCAGTGAGTTAAGAGAGTATCGATACACCCCCGTGTATCGATACGCCCAGCTTACACTGAATTCCAGAGAGTTGGGACCGTATCGATACACCCCCGTGTATCGATACGCCCAGCCAAATCTGTGTTCTTTAGGCAAGGCCGTATCGATACAGCCCTTAGTCGTATCGATACGCCCTGCACTGCAAGTATACAATTTACAGCTAAACGACCTCCAACACGACTCTAAATGCAATTTTGGACTCCCCTAAGTTCATATAAACATCCATACAACCTACCACGACCAAGGAAAGCAGTCAAGACAATTAACAAGGCATCCATCCATGACATTCTCACAAGGGCAATTTCATTACATAAAAGGGCATGCTTAAGGACTCAAAAGCCAAATGGCACAAGCTAACACATGTGAGGTTTACACATACTAGCAAAGCAACCTAAACATCCAAAAAGGGCATGCCATCATACGCAAGCATTCAAAGGACATAACATGGTTTACAAGTCAATCCAAAACATAAACTTCAACATCATTATGAGTCATACAACGCTCATATAAAAACACATACTAGGCCCATTGCTTAACTACTACTATAATTTCCAAACCATACTTGAGCAATTACAAACTTGGAAAGCCCCTTCGCCTTGCTCCTTGCTAACACACGCTAATGATCTGCATTGTTGAAAAACGAGAGCGTAAGCTAGAAGCTTAGTGAGGATGCTCTAAAATAAAAAAACATCAACAATGCAGGGTCCAAGCATGCAAATCCTTTATCTCACATACAACATACATAGGAATCATCAAGTCAACCTAGCTAGTCTTTAAAGAGTCATAATATGGCATCTCACATCATACTAAGCTCAACATCATATATCAACATCATAACACCATAATTATAAGAACAAGTTCAATTGGCCACTATTAGTTTACCCGGATGTGCGGATTTAATCTCAACAACAACATTACCTCGGTGGGATTACACTCATCACCGGACCTTGCATGGGCGGGATTCCACTCATCACCACATGCCCTACAGATGGGATTCCACTCATCATCACGTAGAATATATAAATTTCAGGTGGAATATTACATCACCGTACTCCTCCAAGATGACTCAACGCCATCAAGGCCACGTACGTTTTGACTCAATTTGTGTGCACACTAATCCTAATGATCGATCATTTACACCCGATAAGTTAATTAGTGCCAATTTCATTTACCACATCACATATCCACCATTCATGTCTCATACTCATTATATATACATAACAAGGCATACATATACAAACCAACCCACAATTCACAATAACAAGTAGGCAATGGCATGAATAGCATAATAGAATTCAAGGAGTTAAGTTACCAATTTAACTCCCACATAGGAAAGGCTTACCAAGCACATTCCAACACACACTCTACACACACTTGAACCAACTTTAAAACATATTTAAAGTTACTCACCACCCTTCCTTAGCAATCAAAGTAAGCCTCCTATATGCCCGGATTCGATCCCGATGCTTCTCCAATGCCTCCTCTTGTTTCTAGCCAAACAAAAACACATCCATTACTCACAATAGATGCTAGAACTCAGTCACCAACCCAACCCTTAAGCACAAGCCAAACTTCAACCATCTCCAATCCAAATAATCACCCAAAAATGTCCATTTTCGTGCTCCCTTAAAACCTAGCTGAAAACCATGTTTTCAAACACCCAAATGGTCCCAAAACACCTTCCTAACATCCCTAAACCATAAGCCCTTCAAATTAATCCTAAAACACACCAAAAACCAAGTTTTAGACACTTCAAACATGGCCACAATGACCCATTTCGGGTTTTCACCCAAACACACTCATTTCAACATATTATGTGTATTTTAAGGTGAATAAACCAAAACCCAACTTAATAATTCAAAACAAATTGAAAAGCTCAATAAAAACTCAAACTTTCTTTAAACCCTAAATTTCCAAAAGTTGATAGTTTCAAATTCTACAACCATGTAAGGGTAGAGGATGAAGAGGATAGTGAGAATATACAATTACTTTTGAAAAAGACCTTGAGTAGAGGAAGAAATTTGATGGAATGGTGATTTAGAGGTTTTGGGTGGGTTTGGGGTTTTCAACGTGGGAGAGGAGAAAAGGGGAGATGATATCTTTATTTTTTTTGTTCCTTTTTGAAATTAAAAAGGTTGTCTTCCTTTTTAAAATATTTTGGCAAAATTACCAAATGGTCACTCCCTTTTATTTAAAAGCTCAATTAGGTCAAGCCTAGGTCAACTCGATCAAAATTAATTTTATCGACTCAGACCAACTAACCCGACTAACTCCTAACCCCAAAACATGGGTGTTACAATATAATTGTGTTGAAAAGCTCCTAATAAATTACTTGAACTCCTAGAATTTGATTAAAACTTGTTTTGCAGTCCTTTTTGTAGAGGTTTCGGACGTGCGGGTCGAAATGGGCCTTTCAATGGACACGTTGGAATTTTAACTGAGTAAAAAGTACAGAAATTGAGGTTTTGCAATATAATTGTGTTGAAAAGCTCCTAATCAATTACATGAACTCCTAAAATTTGATCAAAACTTGTTTTGCAGTCCTTTTTGTAGAGGTTTCGGACGAGCGGGTCGAAATGGGCCTTTTAATGTACTCGTTGGATTTTTAACTGAGTAAAAAATATAAAAATTGAGGTTTTTCAATAAAATTGTGTTGAAAAGCTCCTAATCAATTATTTGAACTCCTAAAATTTGATCAAAACTTGTTTTGCGGTCCTTTATGTAGAGGTTTCGGACGTGCGGGTCTAAATGGGCCTTTCAAAGGACCCGTTGGAATTTTAACGGAGTAAAATGTATAAAAATTGATGTTTTGAAATTTAAATGTGTTGAAAAGCTCCTAATCATTTATTTGAACTCCTAAAATTTGATTTAAACTTTTTTACGGTCCTTTTTGTATCAGTTTCGGACGAGCAGGTCTAAATTGGCCTTACAAAGGACCCGTTGGAATTTTAACTGAGTAAAAAGTACATAAATTGAGGTTTTGCAATATAATTGTGTTTAAAAGCTCCTAATCAATTATATGAACTCCTAAATTTTGATTAAAACTTGTTTTGCGGTCCTTTTTGTATTGGTTTCGGACGAGCATGTCTAAAAGGCCTTTCAATGGACCCGTTGGAATTTTAATTGAGTAAAAAGTACAGAAATTGAGGTTTTGCAATATAATTGTGTTAAAAAACTCCTAATCAATTACATGAACTCTAAAAATTTTATTAAAACTTGTTTTGCAGTCCTTTTTGTAGAGGTTTCGGACGAGCGGGTCGAAATGGGCCCTTCAATGGACCTGTTGGAATTTTAACTGATTAAAAAGTACATAAATTGAGGTTTTGCAATATAATTGTGTTGAAAAGCTCCTAATCATTTATTTGAACTCATAAAATTTGATTAAAACTTTTTTACGCTCTTTTTTTATCAGTTTCGGACGAGCAGGTCTAAATAGGCCTTACAATGGACCCATTGGAATTTTAACTGAGTAAAAAGTACAGAAATTGAGGTTTTCAATAAAAATGTGTTGAAAAGCTCCTAATCAATTATTCGAACTCCTAAAATTTGATCAAAACTAGTTTTGCGGTCCTTTATGTAGAGGTTTCTGACGTGCGGGTCTAAATGGGCCTTTCAATGAACCCGTTGGAATTTCAACTGAGTAAAATGTATAAAAATTGAAGTTTTTCAATATAATTGTGTTGAAAAGCTCCTAATCATTTATTTGAACTCCTAAAATTTGATTAAAACTTTTTTTACGCTCTTTTTTTATTAGTTTCGGACGAGTAGGTATAAATAGGCCTTACAATGGACCCTTTGGAATTTTAACTGAGTAAAAAGTACAGAAATTGAGGTTTTCAATAAAAATGTGTTGAAAAGCTCCTAATCAATTATTTGAACTCCTAAAATTTGATCAAAACTAGTTTTGCGGTCCTTTATGTAGAGGTTTCTGACGTGCGGGTCTAAATGGGCCTTTCAATGAACCCGTTGGAATTTCAACTGAGTAAAATGTATAAAAATTGAAGTTTTGCAATATAATTGTGTTGAAAAGCTCCTAATCATTTATTTGAACTCCTAAAATTTGATTAAAACTTTTTTTACGCTCTTTTTTTATTAGTTTCGGACGAGCAGGTCTAAATAGGCCTTACAATGGACCCTTTGGAATTTTAACTGAGTAAAAAGTACATAAATTGAGGTTTTGCAATATAATTGTGTTGAAAAGCTCCTAATCAGTTATATCATCTCCTAAATTTTGATTAAAACTTGTTTTGCGGTCCTTTTTGTCGAGGTTTCGGACGACCAAGTCTAAATGAGCCTTTCAATGGACCCGTTGTAATTTTAACTGAGTAAAAAGTATAGAAATTGAGGTTTTGCAATATAATTGTGTTGAAAAGCTCCTAATCAATTACATGAACTCCTAAAATTTGATTAAAACTTGTTTTGCAGTCCTTTTTGTAGAGGTTTTGGACGAGCAGGTCGAAATGGGCCCTTCAATGGACCCGTTAGAATTTTAACTGATTAAAAAGTACATAAATTGAGGTTTTGCAATATAATTGTGTTGAAAAGCTCCTAATCAATTATTTGAACTCCTAAAATTTGATTAAAACTTGTTTTGCGGTCCTTTTTGTTGTGGTTTCGGACGAGCATGTCTAAATGGGCCTTTCAATAGACCCGTTGGAATTTTAACTGAGTAAAAAGTACAGAAATCGAGGTTTTGCAATATAATTGTGTTTAAAAGCTCCTAATCAATTACATGAACTCTTAAAATTTTATTAAAACTTGTTTTGCAGTCCTTTTTGCAGAGGTTTCGGACGAGCGGGTCGAAATGGGCCCTTCAATGGACCCGTTGGAATTTTAATTGATTAAAAAGTACATAAATTGAGGTTTTGCAATATAATTGTGTTGAAAAGCTCCTAATCATTTATTTGAACTCCTAAAATTTGATTAAAACTTTTTTTAATGCCCATCGTGAGGGAAGGAATGATACGGATGTGATCGCAAGTACCTTTACTTTGCAATATTTTTCATTACTTTCTTTGATTTATTCTGGATCTACACACTCGTACATATTGTGTGAACATGCTCAAATGCTTGTTTTACCTGTTGAGTCTTTAGATGTTGGTATGCGTGTGACTAGCTCCTTTGGTGAGACGGTTGTAACGCGGAAGTTATATAGGAGATGTCCCTTGAAAGTGCAAAATCATGTTTTTCATGTTGATCTCATGGAATTGCCATTCTATGGCTTTGATGTAATCCTTGGCATGGATTGGCTTGTTGAGCATAGAGCTGTAGTGGATTTCGAAAGCAAGCGAGTTTCGTTGAAACTTGCGGATGATTATGAAGTGGTGGTTGTAACGCCCCGGTTTTGGGCTTAGAAGTTTTGGGCGTTGACCGGTTTGGTCAAAGTGCTGTTCGAATCTAAAAGGGTGAATTTAGGAAAGCCTAGTTCGGGTTGCATTAAAATTTTGGAAAAATGTTCTAAAATCATCTTTTAATATAATTAAGTAAACTGTGAAATCAATTTTGGAAAATGAGTTTTGGAAGGGTGACATTTTGGCTAGTGACCAAAATGTAATTTTTGAAAGTTTTGTGACTGTTTTAGAAAGGGTTGAAACTTTGAATCTTTAAGGAGCTATTATTCCAAAAGTAGTTTCTCCAGATTTTTCTAAGATATTTTAAGCTATATTCTGATTTTAAAACATATCAAAAGAGGAGGGAAAGCCATTTTGGCCATTTTGATAACTAACTTCCTATTTTCTTTTCTCTCATTTTCTCTCAACCCAAAAACTTTCTTTCCAGAGAATTGTTTCTGATTTTCTCACCTAAATCTCTCCTTTCAACTCTCTTTTGATTCCTAATCATCATATCTACAAAACCTCATCATTTGCTACTTGATTCATCAAGGTTTTTGATTCCAAAAAGAGGAGAAACTCAAGTTTGGAGGTAAGAACGTCCTTCTCCTCTAAACTATCAGTTCTTTACTGAAATTCCTAAGTTTTCAATCCTTAATTGATGTTTTATTAAAGGCTTTTAAGTTGTGAAATGGATCTTGGCTTACAATGCAAGATTTGGTGATTTTTGATGATTTTCGTTTGATCTGTTAAATCTGTGATTTGAGATGTGTTTTTGATGTTATTTGAACTCTAAATTGATAAGGAATTGAGTTTTGATTGATGCAATCCCGGATAGGTTGGGTTTCCTAAGTTTAGCTTGTGATTCTTGATTGTTTTTGAGGTGATCTTGTGGATCTGGTGTTGCTGGAGGTATAAGGATGTTATTAGGTTCTTTTTAGATGTTAAATGATGTTAAAGGATGTTAGGTTTTGATGGTTAATGGCTGGGCTTTGTTGAGAAGTGGTTTGGATGCATTTTCGGTTGTGTTTGGTGGCCGAAAATGGAGTGGGGATGAGAGCAGCGAGTTTAGGTGCTTTCATTGAGGATATTAATGCATGATGATGCATTAATCTACTATTTTGATGTGTTAAAACAGGGGAGTCATCCTTGGATCCAAGTGGTGGTGATCCGGAGGCTTGATTTGGTGCTTCGGCAAGAGGCGAAGTGGAATCGGTGAGTGAAATTGGGTTTTCGGCTTTGAAACCAATGTCTTGGGAGCTTAGTTTAAGTCTAAACAACTTTGCTAAGCTCAAGTGTAAGTTTTCGGAAATACTCTCTAGTGGTGGCCATGATTTGATTGTTGTGCAATGTGGTTTATTGCATGTTTTAAACTCTGTTTTGAAAGCATGATTTAGCATGGTTAATGCTGTTTTTGTAAGCCATATGTTGAAGGAAGCTCAAGGTAAGAGTTCCTTGTTTTTGAGCATTGATTAAATGTGGTTTGATGCTTTTAAATGCATGATGAATATGGCTTGGTTTAATGCTTTAAAACAGTGGATAAATTGATGATAATGATGTAGATTGGCAAGTGATGTTTTGCAAAGGTTAAGGTCACTAAGGTGGTTAAAAGTCCTTGAGTAAGCCTTGTTTACTTAAGAACATCAAGGTGGTTAAAAGTCCTTGGATGATTCTTGCTACGGACACAAAGGTGGTTAAAAGTCCTTGTGTGGTCCTTTCCATGGTGTTTAAAAGTCCATGGGGCCAAGGTGTTTAAAAGTCCTTGGGGCCAAGGTGTTTAAAAGTCCTTGGGGTGAAACTTGATACGGACACAAAGGTGGTTAAAAGTCCTTGTGTGGTCCTTTCCATGGTGGTTAAAAGTCCATGGGCCAAGGTGTTTAAAAGTCCTTGGGGCCAAGGTGTTTAAAAGTCCTTGGGGTGAAAGTTGATGAACTTGTTTTTAAAGAAATGGAACTTATCACTTGTGGCCAATATGACATGTTATGATATGAAGCATGAGATGCATGTTTAAGTATGCTTTTGAGCATGTGTAAATGATGATTTGAAGCATGATTTATAAAGTGTTTTATAAATGCATTATTGAATGGTTTTATTGAGCATTCCTCACTAAGCTTTTGCTTACGCTCTCTCTTTGTTTTCTCAAATCAATAATGCAGAACATTAAAGTACTTTGAGGGCAGTAAGGAAGGCAAGCATTTAAGTGAAAGTAAAGCTCAAAGTATGGAAGGTTTTCTTAAGTACATTTAGCTTTTGGTAATTTGGCAATGGGGGACCTATGTGTATGTTTTGGGAGATGTTTTGAACTCCCTAAGTATTTTGAATGTTGTTGAGAATGCTGGTTTTTGTGGTTGGCCACTATATGCTTGAATTGGAAGTTTATGCTTGAATGGTTGATTGTGTAGGAAGCATGCCTATAGATTTGGGGTTTTTCACATATGTTGATGTTTTGATGAATTGTTGATGCAAGTATGTCTCATATATGTTGAATTGCATGTTGGTAAAGTTTGGTGGCATTTGGAGCATGATTGGATGTTTAATTGCATGTTTAAGTATGCATTTTGGGGTAATCTGTGCAGGGTGTTCCGGAACAGTACCTACCGTTTCGGAATGGGTGCCTTAAACAAGTCCAGGCGTCCGAAACGGGAGGGACCGTTCCGAAACGGTTGGCTACTGTCAGCCCGTGTTGCGGTACGCGTTGCGGAACGGCCCCGCGTTTCGAAACGGGCTCTGCCTATTTCGGAACGGGTGACCGTTAGGGGCTGACATTGGCAGTTAAATGTTTTGAATTGTTTGCATTTTGGTCCTGAATCTTGTTTGTGCAATTGTATGAGTTTGGGAAGTCCTTTTGAGCTGAAATTTCACAGAGAAGCATGAAACCTGATTAATTTCAAGTTGGTAACTTTAATTTGGGTTAAGTCCTTATATATATCAGAAATTACAATTTGGTCCCTAAAGTTGTAATTTGTTCAATTGCATCCCTGTTTGATCTCTGATGTTTATGATCTTTGAGTATGCTGTTGTATGATCATATCTAAGGATTAATATGCATCTAGACAAGTTTAAAAAGAAAAAAAAGGGTCGTTAATCAAGGTTGACTTTCGGGTTGACTTTGGTTTTCCCCGTGTGACTCTCTTAATTCGGGTCAACCGTCTAGGCCGGGTTAAGGGGGTTACAGTGGTAGTGGGTGGGAATGTGAAGTTTCTTGCCAATGTGGTGTCTACATTGGAAGCAAATCGGATGTTGCGGCAGGGTTGCGAGGCTTACCTAGCCTTTGTGATGAATCCTAGTTCAAAGGAGTTGCGCGTTCAAGATATAAGAACTGTACGTGAATTCCCTGGAGTGTTTCCAGAGGAGTTACCTGGATTGCCGCCTAGTCGAGAGGTGGAGTTTGGGATTGAGCTATATGAGAACACAACTCCGGTGTCCATTGCTCCCTATCGCATGACACCCAAAGAGCTGAAGGAGTTGAAGACGCAACTTCATGAGTTGCTTGACCATGGCTTCATTCGGCCTAGTGTGTCACCTTGGGGTGCACCGGTCTTGTTTGTGAAAAAGAAGGATGACACTATGAGAATGTGCATTGATTATCGTCAGCTGAACAAGTTGACTATCAAGAACATGTATCCTTTGCCGAGGATTGACGATCTTTTTGATCAGTTTCGGGGAGCGACTGTGCTTTCCAAGATTGACTTGAGGTCAAGGTACTATCAGCTTAAGGTGAAAGATGTGGATGTGCCGAAAACAACTTTTAGAACGAGGTATGGGCATTATGGGTTCCTTGTAATGCCGTTTGGCTTGACGAATGCTCCTGCTGCTTTCATGGACATGATGAATAGGGTGTTCCATGAATACTTGGACAAGTTTGTTGTGGTGTTCATCGACGATATCCTTGTGTACTCACGTACTGAGGAGGAGCATGAAGGTCATTTGAGGGTTGTTTTGCAAGCGCTTTTGGAAAAATCAGATTTATGCTAAGCTGAGCAAGTGTGAGTTTTGGCTAAAGGAAGTTGTATTCCTTGGTCATGTGGTTTCGGCTGAAGGGATTCGATTTGACCCTCAGAAGATTGAGGCGATGATGAATTGGAAGCTTCCTAAGTCTATTCATGAAGTCCGTAGTTTCCTTGGGTTGGCAGGATACTACCAGAGGTTTGTGGATGGATTTTCAAAGATTGCTGCTCCTTTAAAAAAGTTGTTGCAAAAAGATGTTAAGTATGAGTGGACGGAAGCGAGACATCAAGCTTTTGAGAACCTTAAGGCAGTTTTAATGCAAGCTCCTATTTTGGTTCAACCTGAATCAAGGAAAGAGTTTGTGGTGTACAGTGACGCATCCTACGTTGGTTTGGGGTGTGTGCTAATGCAAGAGGGTAAGGTGGTGGCTTACGCATCGTGACAGTTGAAGGTGCATGAGCGCAATTATCCTACGCATGATATTGAATTAGCTGGAGACATTATATTTATGGTGAGAAGTGTATTGTGTACACGGATCACAAGAGTTTGAAGTATTTGATGTCTCAGAAAGAGTTGAATCTTAGGCAACGACGTTGGGTGGAGTTGCTTAAGGATTACGATGTAACGATCGAGTATCACCCAGGAAAAGCTAATGTTATGGCGGACGCCTTGAACAGAAAAGTCGCGGTAAAGTTAAGAGCCATGTTTGCTAGCTTGAGCATTTCGCGAGATGGAGGTCTTGTTGCTGAATTGCAAGTGAAACCATCTATGGTTCAGTTGATAAAGGATAAGCAGTTGTTGGATGATTCTTTGGTGCCACATGTTCAGGATATTGTTGAGGATAGACCATCGGATTTTTGTTTTAATGATGATGGGGTTCTATGTTTTGGTAGTCGGATAGTAGTGCCAAATGATGTGGAGTTGAGGCGTACTATTCTGACCGAAGCTCATAGTAGTCCTTTTGCTATGCACCCTGGTAGTACAAAGATGTACCGTGATCTGAAGGATGAGTACTATTGGGTGGGTTTGAAGAAAGATGTTGCGGAATATGTGAGCAAGTGCATGGTTTGCCAGCGGGTTAAGGCTGAGCATAAGTTTCCTTCGAGGTTGTTGCAACCGTTGAGGATCACTGAATGGAAATGGGAGAGGATCACCATGGACTTTGTGTCTGGGTTGCCTTTGACGCCATCAAAGAAGAATTCCGTGTGGGTGATTGTGGATCGCCTTACGAAGTGTGCGCATTTCTTACATGTGCATACTACGTATACCTTGGATAAGCTTGCGGAGTTGTACATTGCTGAGATTGTACGTTTGCATGGTGTACCAAAATCTATACTGTCGGATAGAGATCCGAGGTTTACATCGAGATTTTGGGAATGTTTGCATCAAGCTTTGGGTATGCGGCTGAATTTCAGTACTTCTTATCATCCGCAGACGGATGGACAGTCTGAGCGTGTTATCCAAGTGCTTGAGGATATGTTGAGGTGTTGTGTGATTGAGTTTCAAGGCTCTTGGGAGAAGCACTTGCCTTTGGTGTAGTATGCTTATAATAATAGCTACCAGGCAAGTATTCAAATGGCACCTTATGAAGCCTTGTATGGGAGGAAGTGCAGAACTCCTCTTTGCTGGGCTGAAACAGGTCAGAAGTTGGTCTCGATGCCGGCTTTGTTTAAAGGAACCACCGAGAAGGTGAAGCTCATTTGTGAGCGGTTGAAGGCAGCCTCTGATCGGCAGAAGTCTTACGCGGATTTGAAGCCTAAGGAGATTGAGTTTGCGGTGGGTGACCGTGTGTTCTTAAAGGTTTCACCTTGGAAGAAGGTGATGAGATTTGGCCGTAAGGGCAAGTAGAGCCCTAGGTATATTGGACCATATGAGGTGATAGAACGTGTGGGTCCTGTTGCTTATAAGCTGAGGCTACCACAAGAGTTAGAGAAGATACATAACGTGTTTCATGTATCCATGCTTCAGAGGTATAGATCGGATCCTTCGCATGTTATGCCCGTGGAGGAAGTTGAGTTGAATCTAGATTTGACCTATGATGAGGAGCCAGCTGAGATTTTGGATTCGGACAATAAGGTTCTCCGGGGTAAAACCATTGAGCTGGTTAAGGTGTTGTGGAGGCATCGCGGTGTTGAGGAAGCCACGTGGGAAAGAAAGGATGACATGAAGAAACAGTTTCCTTACCTTTTTCCTCTAGGTAAATTTCGAGGACGAAATTTCTTAAGAGGGGGAGAGTTGTAACACCCCAAATTTGGGCCTAGATGTTTAGAGTCTGAACCGGATCGGTCTTGAAAACGGTTCGAACCTAAAAGAGAGTTTTAGGGAACACTTAGTTCAGGATACTTTAAAAATATAGAGAAATATCTAAAAATCCTCATTAAATATATAAAAGAGAATGGTGAAATCAATTTTACAAAATAATGTTTGGAAATACTACATTTCGGTGTAGTGACCAAATCGCAGTTTTTGCAAAGTTTAGTAGTGACTGTTTTGTAAAGGATTGAAACTTTGAATCTTTAAGGAGCTAATTTTACCAAAATGTTTTTGATCAGATTTTTCCTTAATTTGGGTGATTTAATTAATGTTTTAATTAAAGAAAATGAAGGTGATTAAAATAGAAAACCACCTTTGACTTTTTCATAACTACTTTTCACAAATTTTCCCTCATTTTATTTTCTCTCAAATTCCTTTCAACCAAACACTCTCTCTAGCAAATTTACTTTGATTTCCACTTCATTTGATGAGATTTCAATCACTCTTTGGTTCCTAATCAATTTCTCATCAAATCCACTTGATTTCTACATTGAATTTTTAAGAAAACTTGCCCAAATCAAGGAGAAATCATCCATTAGATGTAATCTTCGTCCTTCTCCTCTAATGATCAGTTCTTTACTGAAATTCTCAAGTTATCAATCCTTTATTAATGATTTTTAAGAGGTTTTAATGTTAGAAAAAAGAAATTGGCTTAAAACTCAAGATTTTGGAAGAGATCTTGATGATTTTCGTGGTAATTGATTGGGCTCTGTTTTGAGATGGTTTTCTAATGTATTTTGGATGTTAATTGATGTTATAAATGAGGTTTTATCAATCCAATCCCGAATAGGTTTGTTTTCCCTAAGTTTTGCTTGTTAAATGATGGCTTTTTGGGGTGATTTATGTGTTCTGCTATAGCTGGAGGTATAAGGACGTGGTTGTGTTAGTTTTTGATGTTAATTGATGTTTAGAAATGATTAGAAGTGATGGATCATGGCTGGGTTTGGTTTTGGAAGAGTTTGGAGGTGATTTCGGTAGTGTTTGGTAGCCGAAATGTGGTTTATGTGTAGAGCATCGAGTTTAGGTGTGTGGCTGATGATTTCAATGCATGTTGATGCATTAATCCTCTGCTCTTATGTGTTTAAAACAGGGGAGACATCTTCGGACACCTTTGGAGTTGATCCGGAAGCTTAGATAGCGTTTCGGCGAGCAAGCGAAACGTAATCAGTGAGTGCATATGGTTTTAGAAGTCCTTGAGAGACAAAGAAACAAGGTTTGGAGATTTAGGAAAGGTTTGAAACACCTTCCTAAGTCCGGAAGTAAGTATTGGCTAGATTGCTCTCTTGAATGTGGTGATTGCCCCTAAGATGCTTTTACATGCTCATGGTTTTAGATTGATAAATTCCTACTGTTTTTATGCATGAATTATAGCATGAGATGATGCTTGAAATGATTTCATTAAGTAGCATGTTGCATAGTTGAGATTTGAGCTTTTATGTTGAAGCAAAGCAAATGTTATGATTTTGAAATGAGATGAGAATGTTTGAGATTTAATGCATGAAAAACACTAGGTGAGATGATGATTTGACATAATATATTGGCATAGATGTTGAGATACTTACCAGATATAATTGATCGATCAATAGGATGAGAGTGCACTATAAACTAAAAATTCGTACGTGCTCTTTGGTTAAGCCAAAGGGAGAGAACCGATGATGGGCATTCCATCGGGTAGGACTTGGTGAAATACCCAAGCTTTGTGGCGATGGGAGATTCCGCCATGTGAGTACGGTGATGTGAGATTCCACCGGAAATTATGTTGCTAGACGAGTGAGTACGGTGATGAGAGATGTCACCGAAAGTGTCTAGTGAGATGTCCGCATATCCGAGTAATAAAGAGATGTGAAATGCCAATATAAAATATGTTATGGTTTTTGATTCACATGTACCTTTGATGAAATGGTTTATGCTATGAGAAATGCATATGTGATATGTTTATGAAATACTTTAGAGTACAAGCATGAGTATGGCTTTGCCATGAGTTTTGCATTGGTTTAAATGCATGAGATAGAATGAAGGTACATGTGTTTTCAATGAGAAATTGCTTTGAAAGGTATCCAAGCATGAGATAGAATGAGTATGTGGTTTAAAAGCTTTTGAGAAAGTATTTTCAAGATATGCATTATTGTGTTGGTTTCCTTTAGAGCATGCCTCACTAAGCGTTTGTGCTTACGCTCTCTCTTTTACCAATAATATAGATAATTGAGGTGTTTTCGAGCATCAAGAAAGCTAAGTTCATCCAAGGAAGTCCAAGCTCATGTATGGTGAAGTTTTCATACACTTTAGTTTTGGTATATTGGCAATGGGAAACCAAGAATTGTATTTGGGAGATGTGTTGAACACCCTAAGGTTGTGGCATGTTTGTTTTAGCTTGTTTGGGTTGTAAATGGCCTTAATTGCTTGATTTGAGGTTGGATTGCCTATTTTGGTTTTGAGAAAAGGAAGCATGCCTCTAGACTAATGAGATTTTGTGTTTGATGCTATGATTGTGCTTGAATGTCCCAAATATGTTCCTTATATGTATGATGACTTGATGGTATGATTTGGGGGTCTCTGGGGCATGTTTGAGTATGTATTTGAGTGAAAAACCAGCATTTGCTGCTGTTTCTGGGCAGGGTGTATCGAAACACCCTATGGTGTTTCGGAACAGGGGCCTGAAATGGCCTTGGCATTTCGAAACGTAAGGGGCTGTTTCGATACATTTTGGCTACTGGAATGTCGTGTTCCAGAACTAGTCTCGGAACATACTCGTGTACCGAAACGGTTAACACTGTTTCAATACAGAGTTTCGGTACGACAGGTGGGTGTTTCGAAACGGGTGACCGTTGGACACAGGTTTGAATTGTTTTGATGTTTGCATGCTTTACATTTTAGTCCTAAATGTTGTAAATGCGATTGTTTGAGCTTGAGATGTCTTTTTAAGATTAAATTTGGCAGAGAAGCATGTAACATGATTAATTTCATATTGGTAACCCTAAAATCAATGAAATCCCTCCAATTTATAGAAATTACAATTTGGTCCCTAATCTTGTGTGAAGTGCATTTGGGTCCCTATTTGATATTCGGTTCGCTGTGCCTTTCTCAATCATGATTCGTGAGTACTCACTTAGGGTTAACATGTATCTAGACAAGATTAAAAATGAAAAAAGGGTCGTTAATCAAGGTTGACTTTTGGGTTGACTTTGGTTTTCCCCGTGTAATCTTCGTAGTTCGAGTCAAGCGATTAGGCTGGGCTAAAGGGGTTACAGGAACGGAGGACACAATGCTGAGGAGAACACTCATGAGCTGTACTGAAGCAGTTCCAACTGAAGACAAGTTGCTGCCGAGAACCTGCCGAGTAGAGTTGTCACCGACCTTGCTGCCCTCAGCAGCTGACTATGGAAGTTGGGAGAACTGCAGCGCGATTTGTAGAGCAAAAACTCCTGAATCTATCGTCGGCGTTCATATGATTTTCCGACATCTGTAGAAGCGGCTAGGGCTGTTGAAGCAAAAATTCCCAAGTTTACTTGCGGGCTAAGGCAAACGAGGAAGAATCCATATTCCAAGCAAAGAAGTTAGCATTTAAAGCTACATTAAAGAAGGAAAGCTACTTTAGAGGACTTCTACTTTGAGGAGGACTTAACCTGGTTTTGAGTCTATAAATACCCATTGTACTTCTAGTTTAAATCATCCTAGGTTTTCTATAGACTCTTCTTGTGCTATTCTCTGTCGCCATGTTCTAAATTCTATTTGGGCTAGGGTTATGTTGTAACTAGAGTGAAAAAGTTGTTTTAGGTTTTTGAATTATTTCATCAATAAAATATTCCAAGTTTACTTAATCCATTGTTCTTCATTCTTTCAATCATTCTACACCAGTCGTTTGAGAGAATCTATTTGTTGGGCACGAAAGTGCAAGGCTCACGAAAGGGTTAAGTACGGTCACAACGGAAGGCGTGACTAACTTGGTTCCACACTAGTTCACAAGTTTCAGCGGCTAAAAGGGATCACTAACCGAATTGACTGACTTGGTTCCACACTAGTCCTCAAGTTAGCAATCTCGAGCATCCTAACCTAGAAATAGGAGGGATCACTGTCGACTATCCTGTCGAACTTGGAGTATCTGCCAGATTTGCCGCCAGGACATCTTTCCATCCCACCTGCCGAGACAATACACACCCCTGCAGTGGCAGTTACATGCTGTGGTCGCGTGACAGGGTCGTAGTTTGTCGCCCGCTGTACCCGCCGAGGCAGCATATCGTGGCAGCAAAGGATAACTCATACCTATTACAACGCAGTTTTCACACTTAGTGGCAGCATAACCCTGCCTGCTGTATCAAACCTGATTCTTTTCTTCTCTTTTACTTGTGTTTTATTTACTCTTCGATCTCAACCAATCATTCACTTGTGCTTTTACTTTACCATTGTGCAGGAACTATGAAACGAGACAAGCTGTCCAGTCCTCATGGGACTCGACATCTTATATACTATAACTTGACAAGAGTGTGCACTTGCGCTCCCATAAAAAGGGAACACCTACACGCCCTACAGCAACCCATTGCTCCCGCTATCCAACATACTCGGGCTTCTATTTACAAGCTATCCCAGTATCGAGCTTATACCTTTACCGGTCTAGATGATGATAATCCGTAAATTGCCGAGTATTGGTTGGACAAGACTCTATGGATCCTGAATAAGCAGTTGCAGTGCTCGGATGAGCACAAACTAGAGTGTTCCCTCGCATTGCTGGCAGACGAGGTACTCCACTGGTGGGAGACTACTACATTGACGGTCTCAGAGGACACTGTAACTTGGGAATTCTTCCTTAAAGAATTCTGTAAGAAGTACATCAGTAATTTCTATCTCGTTGAGAGGCGAAGTATCTTTCTCCATCTCAAGCAAGGTGGACGACCGATTGAGCAGTACATCCATGAATTTTGCAAGTACTGTAGATATGGTGCTGAATATATCAAGAAGAAGAAAGAGAAATGCTGGATGTTCATTGCAGGGCTCAATGATGAATTACGCCCTATATTTACTACACTGAGCATTGTTGATTTTCAAGATCTCGTGAACCGAGTCAAAGCCACTAAAACTGCACAGAGAGATCAACGAGCCGGTGGGTCTGGTAAATTTGAGAAGAGGTTTAGGGATGATTCTCGACCTCCAAAATGGAACAATAAAGGAAGATATCAAGGCCCTAAGCAGAATGTTTATCCGCAGCCCTCCCGTTCTAGAAATATTAATTGGCCTCAATCTGTGACACAGTCTTTTGCTAAGGCAACATCTATTGATAGCACCAGAGGTTCGAATCGGAGCAACCAACATCCAGTTTGTAATTACTGCCAAAATAAGCATACATCAGGTCAATACCGTAAGCAGACTGGAGCTTGTTATTACTGTGGTGAGCAAGGTCACTTCATTCGTGACTGCCCATTGAATGCAACTAACTCTACTGCCACACCGACTACTGGTGCCTCACCTGCTCAATCCTTTCGAGCTAAGGGATCAAAGCAAGGATCAACAGGAACCTATGGAAGATCGAGTGGTTCGGGGAAACCATTCAATAAGCAAGATTATAAAGCTCCTGCCCAGATATATCATGTGAGGATCATGGAAGAGGAGGACGAGCCTGATGTCATTGCAGGTACCATTGAGTTATATTCACATCCTATATGCATTGATTGATCCTGGTTCTACTCACTCTTTTATAAGCACCATCGTAGTTAAGAATTATAACATGTGTTTCGAACCAATAACATCGAGAATCTCTTTAACCAATCCCTTAGGAGATTGTGTCACCATGAGGGTAGTGTGCAAGAACTGCCCCTTATTGATTCAAGGGATTTCGTTCCCGGCCAATTTGTTAGCTTTACCGATCCATGAGTTCGATGTTATCCTAGGTTTAGATTGGCTTAGTGAGCATCAAGCCTGGGTAGATTGTTGTAGGAGGAAGTTGTATATTCGGGGTCTTGGCAAGGAAAGCGTTGTCTTGATGAATGCAAGGAATCCTTCATTGTGTTTTTTGGCGTTAGAAGCGAAAGGTGAAACTCAGTTATGGGACATTGACACTGTATGTGAATTCCCTGATGTCTTGCTTGATGAACTTCTAGGATTACCCCCAACCTGTGAAGTGGAGTTTGGTATTGAGGTGCAACCTGTGACTACTCAAGTTTCTATTGCACCATACCGGATGGCAGCCGTAGAGTTAAAGGAGTTGAAAGCTCAAATTCAAGAATTGTTAAGCAAAGGTTTTATTCAACTGAGCTCTTCACCTTGGGGAGCTCCGATCCTCTTTGTAAAGAAGAAAGATAGTTCTATGCGATTGTGTATTGACTACCGACAGTTGAGCAAGGTAACCATCAAGAGCAAGTATCCATTGCTTAGAATAAACGACTTGTTCGATCAACTAAAAGATGCCTCTGTATTTTCCAAGATCGATTTATGGTCGGGCAATAACCAAATGAGAGTTAAAGAATGTTATGTAACGAAGACCGCTTTCCGTACAAGATATGGACACTACGAATTCTTGGTAATGCCCTTTGGGTTAACCAATGCACCGGTAGGTTTTATGGATTTGATGAATCGGGTCTTTAGACCCTATCTGGATAATTTCGTAATGGTATTTATAGATGACATATTAATCTATTCCAAGAATGTTGCGGAACATAGATATCATCTTCGCATCGTGCTTTAAACCTTACGGGAGAAGCAGATGTACGCAACTTTCTCTAAGTGTGAGTTTTGGCTCACGGAAGGTTCTTTTCTTGGACATATTGTGTTGGCTTCGGGTATTCAAGTTGACCCAAAGAAAATTCAAGCCATCATGGATTGGCATCCACCGAAAAACATTGGTGAATTCAAAAGCTTCCTTGGGCTTGTTTGCTATTATAGAAGATGCGTAAAAGGGTTATCTATGATAGTCGATCCTTTGACTAAGTTACTGAGGAAATAAGCTCCTTTTGTTTGGAATGAGGATCAACAACGGAGTTTCGATCAATTGAAACAAGTATTGACCCATGCACCAGTCCTGACCCAACTCGAGTCTGGGAAAGACTACATAGTTTATAGTGATGCACATCATCTCGGGTTAGGATGTGTACTGATGCAAGAAGGCAAAGTCATCACTTATGCTTCGAGACAACTTAAGCCGCACGAAATGAATTACCCTACTCATGAACTTGAGTTGGCTGCAGTTGTCTTTACATTAAAAATTTGGAGACATTATCTCTACGGAAAAAAATGTTATCTCTTCACCGATCATAAAAGCCTTAAGTACATATTGACCAAAAAAGAATTAAATCTTCGATAACGAAGGTGGATGGAAGTTCTTAAAGATTACAATCTTGTCATCGATTACCATCTGGGCAAGGCCAACGTGGTAGCTGATGCACTAAGCCACAAACCTTTGCTTGGTAAGTATTGACAGTGAATATAGAGTTATATGTATTGTATGGCACATTAACTCCTTGTAATGTCGCTATCTTGTAGCCCCTCGGGCAATTAACGCTCACTTTCAACTTCGGAAGAATCGTTGTCTTGTAGCTGAACTTCAAGTTCAGTCTACCATCATTTCGCGAATCAAGGTTTTACAAGAGCAAGATCCTCAACATCAATACATTGTCTCTAAGTTATCGGATAATCCCGACTTTAGAATTAATTCTGAAGGGCTCTTGTGTTTCCATGATCAAGTCTGTGAACCTAATGATGAATCCTTCCGCATTGATATTCTCTCTGAAGCTCATTCAAGTTCTTTTTCTATTCACCCCGGGTCTGTGAATATGTATAAGGACCTTCGTGAACCATATTAGTGGTCGAGCATGAAGAAGTCCATAGTCGATTACATATCTAAATGTCTCACGTGATGTTGGGTTATTCGGTGCTCGATTCCTTCAACCGTTCTTGCTCGCCAAGTGGTGGAGAAGTGGAATTTTGGGTGTAAGAGGTGTGGAAGCTAAAAAGATTAAAGACAAGATGATTTATAGTGGTTCAACCTTCTAACCAAGGTCTACGTCCACTACCTTAGCTTCCCACTAAGGATTTCCAATCAATCCACTATTGATTCGTCCCCTTTTCTAGGCTTAGGAGGAAACCCTTACAAACCGATCAAGCTTTCTACCCAAAGCCTTGATCAAACCCTCTTTACAAAGAGATAAAATAAGCAAACTCAAATCCCTCTAATAGGTATTTGTTTGCACAATTAAGCTCTCACCCAATCCTAAAACACTTGAGCAAATCTAACAATTCTGGCTCACTAGTGTTTGTCTATACAAAGAATTGACACTTAAGTACTAAGACACATTTTGATCATATGTTGTATTACAATTGAAGAATTAATCATTACTAGATGCTTGGAGGTCCCTTTTATACTCCTTTTTGAGTTTGTAGCCGTTACTAGCCGTTGGGGTTGAATTGAAGTCGTTGGAGACTTTATTTCCCATCTTTAATGCTCTTCTACAACCTTCCGTATCGATACACGAGGACCCGTATCGGTACGACCTTCTTCAGAAACTAGCTGTTAGACTCTTGCCAGCCTAAGCGTATCGATACGCTTGGGGGCGTATCGGTACTGTATGTCATTTAAAAGACCGTTGGGAAAATAGCCCGTTGGGGTTGTTAAAATAGGGATCGGTACGCTTAAAGGGTGTATCAAAATGATCCCTATCCGTATCGATACGACAAAGCCTGTTTCGATACGAGTTTTGATAGAATCAAAACCTGGGAAAAAAAGGTATCGATACGGAGTACACCGTATCGATACGGGCATGCTGAAAAGTTAAGTTTGGCTATATAAAATCATTAAAAACTTTGCCAAAAACCGTTTTAAATACCTCAAACATATTTTCAAGTTGTTTGGACTTAAAGACAAGTTTTAAATTCTTTTCAAATTTGTCCAAACCATTTTTCAATTATTATATCAAAACATTAGTTCTACACGTGCCAACATGTTAAATCAGAACATTGTGTTCCTATCGGACTGTTGCAACCCATTGATCCACCGCAATGGAGGTGGGAGAAGATTACTATGGATTTTGTTAGTGGTCTACCTTTAACTCCCGCGAAACATGATACCATATGGGTCATTGTAGATCATTTCACCAAGTCAGCTCATTTCATATCGGTTAGAATAGACTACGGTCTCCCTCAATTAGCTGACTTGTACATAAAGGAAGTGATCTGACTTCATGGAGTACCCAAGTCCATTATCTCCGATCAAGATCCCCGCTTTGCCTCTCGGTTCTCGAGAACCTTATAAGGAGCTCTGGACACCAGAGTTAATCTTAGCACAACCTTTCACCCTCAATCTGACGGTCAGTCAGAAAGGGTAATTCAGGTAATTATCAAAAGACTCTTCCATTAAACCCTTGGAAATCTGTATTGTTATTGAACATTTCTATACAGACCTTGGAAGATATGCTTCGAGCATGTATCATCGAATTTGGCAGGACGTAGGAGAAATCCCTACCCCTTGTTGAGTTTGCCTACAATAATAGCTATCAGGCTTCAATCCAGATGGCCCCGTATGAGGCATTGTATGGCAGACGATGTCGAACTCCATTGTGTTGGTCTGAACTTGGTGAAGGTAAAATGTTGGGTCTTAACTTACTTCGGGAAATTGAAGAACGGGTTACCATCATTCATGATCGCTTGAAAGCTGCTTTTGATCGAAAAAAGGCTTATGCTGATCTAAAGAGACGAGACATTGAGTATGAAGGTTGTGAAAATGCCTTTTTTAAAGTTTCACCATGGAAGAAAGTTTTGAGGTTTGGCAAGAAGGGAAAATTGAGTTCCCGATTCATTGGACCCTTTGAAGTCATTGAAAGAGTTGGCCTCGTGGCGTATCGATTATTGTTACTCTCTGAATTGAGTAAAATCCATGATGTTTTCCATGTATCGATGCTCCAGAAATACCGTTTTGATCCTTCACACATTGTGGAACCTGAATCTTTAGAAATTCAACCAAATTTGTCTTACGAGGAAGAACCGATTCAGATTCTTGCAATAGAAGTCAAGAGGCTTTGCAACAAAACTGTACCGTTGGTTAAAGTGCTCTGGAAAAGCCACACTGTTGAAGACGCTACATGGGAACCTGAAGAGACTATGAGACAACAATATCCACATCTCTTCGGTTTAGGTAAAAATTCAAGGATGAATTTTTCTTAAGGGGGGAGAGTTGTAACACCCCAATATCCGGTCTAGTCAGAATTGGGTTCCGGTGATTGGAAATATCACATCGATAAAGTTAAAATATTGTATCAGCTTGTTAATTATTTGATATTGAACTTTAATTAAGTTAAATTATTGTCTTTGGACCCTATCGAAAAATATCGAAACCTAATATGTGACTAAATCAAGGAAATTGCAAGTTTGAGGGCAAAATCATAGTATAGTAGGAGTTGATGAACTAATCATGCGATTAGCCCCTCCTTATTTAAAATCCCACCTACGTGGGATAGTCTGAGAGCTTTCCTTCATATGAAGGAAAGCTAAATTTCCTAAAGAATATATATATATATATCTAACAAAGAAAGGGAATAGTAAAGACTTACCCGATTTTAGCTAGGCAAACACCTCCCTTGTCTTCATCATCTTTCTCTAAGGACACACCTCCATTGGAGAGGAGCTTCAGTTTAGTTTTCTTTGATTTATTGATATCGAATCGTTGTTATCGTTCGGGTAAGCAATATTCCTCAATCAATTGTTGGATTCCATGGATGTATCAAGCTAGGGTTTTGACTACCATGGATAATTCATCCTTGTTGTTTATATTGAATTCGGATATCGATTTTGATATCATTATATTGATTTTGATATCGTAATATCGATCCTAATATTCTCCCTATTGATTTTCTAGCTCAAGAAGTAGAGAGAGAGGTTTCGCCATCTCCATCGAAAGCTAGAAACAAGGGTGTTGTCATCTGAGAGCCGTAAGAGCATCAGATATCAAGGTGAGTGTAGTTAGAGTCTCGGGATTAGGCGAGGAGCCTTCCCGAATCCATCATTGTTGATTTCGATTAAATAGCTAACTTTTATTTTAAGCAAGTTGCATCAGATAGTTAAACGAAACTATTGGTAAGCATCTGTAAGTTTGGTAAGGAACATCGAACATCGTCATTGGCATCATCATTTTGCATTGTTATCAAAATAGTTATTGTTATTGAAACATTGTAAATGAACCATCGAATATTGATATTAACATTGACATTGAAATCATGGAATATTAATATTGAGACTTGTTTACTATTAATGACATTAAAGACATTGGTTATTGGAGTTATCATTGAATATTGAATTTGGATATTGTCATTGAAACCTTGGATTTGGACAGACATTGGATACAATTGGCATGCCATAGAATTTACGAGCTCAGTGTACGGTTGGACTAAGGTCCCAAGGCTATGACCTATATTGATTTGGCGAGGTGGAGGGATGTGTATTGTACTTGGTCATTGGCGAGGCAGAGGGACTAGACCATTTATTAATTTGGCGAGGCGTAGAAATTCGCGTATCCACTATCTTGATTCAATCAAAGGGTTAATAATGAATTTGATATGTTAAACATTGTATATTGGAACATGATATTGATATCGATAAGCATGAGAATATGTACATGCATCACTCATTGATATTTACATTGTTTATGACTACCTCACTAGGCAATGTATACCTAACGTGTCTCATCTCATGCATTTCAGGTTAAGGAATCGACCATTGTAGAAGATTGGAAAAGTCGATGCAAGACAAGTCACTAAAAGCCAAAAGTAATGTATTTTGACTTTATGAACTCCTAGGAAGGTGGCAAAGTAGTTGAACTAGTCTTTTGTGCCCATTTTGGAATGCTTGTAATGTGTATAAGTTGTAATGTTATTAAAGGCCCTAAAATGACTTTTGGTATGGCTAAAAGTTGGTAAAAATGGCATATATGGCTTACATAGGTGAAAATCTAGTAAATGTATTCGAATAATCATGAAATTTAGCATGCCAGTAGTTTATAGCATTCAAATATTGTGTGTAAAGTTTCATTTCATTTGAACACCGTTTGGTAGGTCAAGTCGATAAAAAACCAGCAAAAATCTATCATTACAAGTCAAGCCATATCGATACGGGGTAATGTCGTATCGATACGGTTAATCATAATTAGACCTAAGGAACAGGGCGTATCGTTACGGTTTAGAGCTGTATCAAAACGTTTTGCCACTGGAATTCCTTGTTTCGATACGGGCCTAACCTGTATTGAAACGGGTTAAAGGTCAAAGTCAATGAAAGTCAACCCGTACCGAAATAAGACTTACCTGTATCGATACGGGTAATGGGAAAAAGTCAACCCAGGTTGGCCATCGTATACCCGTATCAAAACGGCATCAAGGTGTTTCGATACAGGGTTAGTTAAGTTGGTTAAAAGACATAGATTGAAGGTTTACATTGTTCACAAATTGGTCACTGAAATTAGGATGATTAAATTGGATGAGTAAATGAATTCCGAATAGCATGAAAATTTACAGACTTGTTAATATTGTATTGAATTTCATTATGGTATAATCAATTGCATCAAAGGACCTCTAATTCATTGGATTTACAGTTTTGTCCATAAAACCTACAATAGCTTAAGAATTGGTCCTAAATGATTAATTATCGTTTCATATTGGATAAATTGGACTGAGTTGTATATTCGGTAATGTTTTATTGTATAACATTGCTCGTGTATTGTTTATGAATTGAAACTGTATTATACCGATCACCATACTATTCACCGGTAGCACACTCCGACCCGATTCTCAACCAGGCTGGGAATTAGGTGTTACAGTTTTGGTATACCTGTCAAAATAGGCAAAATTATTTGACGGTATGAGTCAGCATGATCCTAACCTAAGGATGTCTAACTACAAATGATGCATGAATTATGACATCAAAATTTCTTGGACGTTTTTATCTTTCGGATCGGTAGATCTTGACCCTTTCCTTGTTTTCTTCTTCTTCTTGGTGTCTTTGGACTTTCTTCCTTTGCCGAATCTTCATTTTTTGTCTCTTCTTGAAATTGGACTACTGACTTTCACTGGTCAAAACAACTTGTAACAATCCTCTTAATGTCCATTCTTGTAACACTCTCCCACTCAACTTGGGGATCAACTATACTCTTTACCTTGACTCATTGTTGCGTGTCAAAAGTCCTATCGCAATGTAGTGCAAGTGTACACGATGCAAGTAGTAAAGTGATACTTGGAGTATCGGATATCGTCTCCACAGGGACTGAAAATAGCTTTATCCCTGAATTGCTGCACGAGAGAGAAAAAGAGTTTAAAATGTTTGGAACGTAATACTGGAAAATAATGAATATAAAAGAATAGAGATTCAGGGTTAAGAGATAGGCCGGTATTGATTTGCTCGGTAGTGTAGGTGTTACACTGAAGTGAAATTACTGTTCTATCGTCGTCCCTATCGCGACAGCACCTGTCGCGGCAGAAGTATGTTGTTGTCGCGGCAGCGATCACACAACTCTGTACTTCAAGCTTGGCAAGAATCCCTGCTATGACTTGTCCTATCCCTAGGTCCAAGTACTGTTGATGAACACTTCTTGGATGATACCTCCCGGCGTGAATCGAAGGGTGAACATCAATGTTGTTGAATTCTTCCTTAGCCACTTAACCTCGTCCTATGCCTAGGTCCGAGATAGTTCAACCATAAACTAGAGAATCCGCACTTACTCCTTTCATATACTTAACTCTCCCGATATTAAGTAAATGGGTAATCCTAGAACGCTTCACCGATACTCTTGCAAGATGTTGAAACCAGAATAAGAAAACTTGAAGTTTTATTTCATTGAACAGAAAATTCCTAAAACAGTACAATCCTAGCAACTAATTTACAGAATCAACCCTTAGCCCTAAGGGAAGTTTAGAACATGATGAGAGGGGAAAAACGACAAGGGTTTTGGGGAAGATGGCTAGAGATGAGATATCCTTCCCTAGGTCGAATTACATGCCTTTATATAGGCCTTGGGTCCAAGTTTTCTAATATGGAAAGAATAAAAGATTAAACTAAAGTACAACTCTATTGGAGATTAAATCTTCTGAGTATATGCCTTTAATTCGTCCTCTTTTCTTGCTTTGGGTTTCTTCCTTGGACTTTGGGCTTGGCCACAGCATCATCTTCCTTCTTGACTCTAGTCTTATGTTCCAGCTCTGCTCCTTCGTTTTCCTGAGTCTGCCACAACATATACTTGCAAAAGTGGCCAAAATCAGTAGCAATTATGCTATTTTATCTAATTGTGATGTATATATGAAACTTTACCTAAATGCAATGAATTATGCTTGAATGCAGCAAAAATATGGGTTAAATAAGGGGTAAAATATAGAACTTTTGCACACTCAACACACCCCCAAACTCAAGTTCTTGCTTGCCCTCAAGCAAATATGACCTAACTAAAATTAAAATATTTTGTTTGGCTTAATTCAGTGAACTTTTCATTACCTACCACACATGCCCTATCACGAGCAATACCTTGTCGGATGTTTCTGGATTTATTCGGAACCATGCTATAGGTCTCGTGTAGTGTGTGCATATTTTGTGAACAAATATGTGACTAGACTCTTTTAGTTTACTAGAATAGTTAAGCTACTTATTTGAGTTTTTATGCCAAATTTCCTTTTCTTGGAGGCAATTCTTAGGCTCCTTTAGTTTTTTCTGAATTAGACTCGATGTTTTTCTTATTTTAAGTTGACTAGAGCCTGTTTTTGGGCACCTCTAGCTAACTTCCTAGAGCCGGTATTAGGCACCTCTAGGGGTATTGAGTCCAAGTTTTCTTATTTTCTTTTCCTAGAGCCAGTGTTTGGCACCTCTAGGGGCAACTCAAGTGGTTAAGCTTTCCTACTCTAGTTTACCAGTAGAAGTCTAGACAGCATAAGAGTCACAAAGGTTGTTTAAAGATCAGAACTATAGCAAGGCTCTAAACTGTTCCTAAAACATCCTAAAGGCAATGCCACGACAGAGTATGTCGCGGAAGGTAAGTTCAATTCAAAGACTTAAGCCAATTTTTTTTTACAAAAATAAACTAAATAATAACTAATACTTAGACACAATTAACACTTTAATACTGGAGGGATGCCACCCCCAAACTCGAGGGTTGCATTACACTCAATGCATGACAACATAGAAAATAAAGAAAAGAAAAACAGAATACATCAAAAAATAAATAAAACAACAGAGATAACAAATATAAGATAGAAACTTAAGTTGAGGAGCTGTCATCACTGCTGTTACTGATCTGGAGCTGCCGGCGGGCAGTGTCTTTCTTGGCAGGTGCCGGCAGTGTGCTGGGAGAGGCAGAGGCTGTCTTCTTTTTGGCTTCCCTTGGTGGCTGGACATGGGTTGGTGAGATGTGTGGGGGCTTGTCCAGAACTTGTACCTCATCGTCGGAGTTGCTGCTGCTACTGCTGCTGCTGGAAGATCTGCCCTAGCCGGAGGGTCCTTCGCCAGCCTGTTGGGCTTCTGCCTTTTCATTGGCGTTAAGTCCTTGGAGAGGTTTCGGGCAACTGAGGGCTCCCCGGCAAAGTCCTACCAGACGGAAGAGGAGGAGAACCCTTTAAAATAATCTTCGTTGAGTTCCGGCAGGGGCTCCTTTCGTTTCTCGCCTCTGGCAGTGGCAGGTTGGCTGCCGCCTTCTGCTGTCGTGGCCAGTGTAGGTGTAGAGGCAGTAGATGGAGTTTTTGGGCTCGCAGCAGGGGTATGAGTAGGTGTGGGGGCAGCAAAATATTGTTCTGGGAAGGAGGGGAACGGTACATGTGTAAAATTTAAATCATTATGAATAAAATTTACCGTTGGTGCCGTGAAATCCCTCATGTAGCTCATCAGTCCGAGCTGCCTTTCCTCCATTCTTTTGAGTGTTGATAGAATCTGGGCAGAGATGTCTGGTGGAGGAGCTGCTGCCGTTGGCTGCTGTTCTGCTGCGGCAGGTTCGGCGGAGCTGGGGCCTGCTATCTGTTCTGCCGTGGCAGAGGGGTTGAAGTAGGACAGGTGGGTGGCAGCTTTTAGCTCCATGAGGCTGAAAATGTTCCTCTCCGTCCACCTTTTCCCTCGAATTTTAACGTCTTCAGCAATTTTCGGTACGTTGTGGCCACGACATATGGCAGTGATGAGGTACGGAAAGACAAGGGGTCCCGATGGTCGGAGGGCACATTCAAGAATTCCCTCCCTTATGTAGTCGCCGACATTTATAGATATCTCATTTAAAATGGAATGGACCAGGGCTAACCTTGGTCTGTAGACGGTGCTGTTGTGGGACGACGGCATGATGCGCTTCTTCACAAAATGATTCCACAATTTGGCTTCTGGAGTCAACTGAGTTCTTTTCACCGTCCATCGGTGTTTTGGGTCGGTGTTACATTTTGTCCCTTCCTCGGTCAACTCTGCCATCATCGCGTCGTAGTCTGCCGGCAATAGACTATTGACGAATCTCTTGTGGGAATCCTCTTTCTTACTCACATATAGGCCGTAGAGGGTGTTTATGTAAGAAGGCTCGAAAGAAAGCTGTTTACCTCGAACTGTCACTGTTGTAGTGTCTTTGCTGTCGACGGCATCATAGAATTCCCTTACGAGTGTGACGTTCGTCTCTTCCGGTTGGGCAGCATACTGCTGCCATTTGAGGGCATGGATCTTTCTTGCGATGAAGGGTTCATGCCCTAGGTCTCCCGTGGGTTTGGTGTAGAGAAACTCCCGTTCTTCCCACATCTCCCTCTTCTGAAAGGAACGGTAGTATCTTGCGGCAGAGTCGGTGGAGGCGAAACGGTCTGGAATGGCACTATGACTTGGTGTGCTCACTGCTACGACAGAACTGGAGGCAACACTTATACGAGTTTGTCTGCTAGTCATTTTTGCAAGGAGTGTGAAAATGTAAGAAAAATATTAAAGATCTTAAACAGAGGGAACAAGTTGAGAAAATGAGAATGAGGTGAGAAATGAATAGTGAATGGAGGTTTATATAGAAGGGGGTTTTCTGCCCGTTGGAGCTATAACGACAGGCGCGAATAACGGGGCCAGCTATTACGCGGTTTCTGACGCGTCTGCCACGCGTTTTCGTGTCTGCTGCGCGTCTGTTACGCGTTTGCGTGTCTGTCGCGACAGCTGATGACAGGCTGTGATGACAGACTCATCCGTTGGGCTTCTTGGGTTGCTGTTGATATGGTGGGCTGGTTCACTCCTTCTCTTTGGCCTGTTTCCTTTGTTTCCTAAAAATGGATAAATAAAATATTAATTCCTAAAATAAAATAATTAAATCTAAATTCCTAATAAAATAAAATAAAAAATAAAAACTAAGTTAAATTAGGGATGCCTTGAGGGGCATCTCCTAAAGTAACTACTTCCTGCATCCTTGGGGCTTTAGTCCCCTGATAATGCTTTAGTCTCTGTCCATTAACATTGAATTGGTGCCCGTCCTTTATGGATTGGATTGTGATGGCACCATGAGGGAAAACCTGGACAACTTGAAAAGGACCGGACCATCTATATTTAAGCTTTCCGAGGAAAAGTTTTAACCTAGAGTTAAACAACAACACTTGATGCCCTGGGCAGAATTGTCGTGGCAGCAGTTTCCTGTCGTGCTACCTTTTGGTTTTATCTTTGTATATCCTGGCATTGTCGTAGGCCATTGCTCGAATTTCTTAAATTTCATTCAAGTCCAGTAGCCTCTTTTGTCCTGCCTTAGTCAAGTCCGTATTTACTACCTTGATAGCCCAGTAAGCTCTGTGCTCTATCTCGACAGGTAAGTGGCATGTTTTCCCATATATAAGCATGTAGGGTGACATCTCCAATGGTGTTTTGAATTTTGTTCTATGGGCCCAGAGTGCATCATTGAGGTGTAAAGACCAATCTTTTCGAGTAGGTTTAACCATATTCTCAAGTATGTTATTTACTTCTTGGTTGGATATTTCGGCCTGTCCATTGGTTTGAGGGTGGTATGTTGTTGCCATCTGGTGCTTTACTCCGTATTTTCTCAAGGCAACAGCAATTACCCTATTATCAAAATGTCTCCCTTCGTCACTGATGTTCGCCCTAGGAATGCCAAATCTGGAGAACCTATTCTTGTGCAGAAATCTATGAACATTTTTGGCGTCATTTTTCTGAGTGGCGATCGCTTCTACCCACTTCGACACATAATCCACTGCCATTAGGATGTAAAGGCTCCCACAAGATGCTGGGAACGGTCCCATGAAATCGATTCCCCATACATCGAAGATTTCGACTTCTAAAATGTTCTGCAGTGGCATCTCATGCCTTCTCGAGATGTTCCCAGTCCTTTGGCATTTATCACAATTTTTGTAGAAGGCTTGTGCATCCTTGAACAGTGTGGGCCAATAGAGACCAGATTGCAAAACCTTGGCAGCGGTTTTGTTTCCACCTAGGTGTCCTCCATATGTGGAAGCATGGCAGTGGTGAAGCACAACTTCTTGTTCATCCTGTGGTACGCATCTCCTAATAATTTGATCTGCACAATGTTTGAAAAGAAGAGGGTCGTCCCAATAATAATGTTTTGCATTATTTTGGAACCTCTTCCTTGCATGGCAATTAAGTTCAGGAGGTAGTACTCCGCTAACAATGTAATTAACAAAATCAGCGTACCAAGGAAGTTCAGAAAACTTACCTGCCACCATGGCTGTCGAGGCGGTACTGGTGGCAGCAAACAATTGTTCGTCCGGGAAGGTCTCCAATATGTTGGTCCTGTCCTTTGGTAGACTCTTTCCCATCCCTAATCTCGACAAGTGGTCTGCTAATTAGTTTTTTGTCCCCATTTTATCCTTGATGTCAATGTTGAACTCTTGCAGCAGTAGAATCCAACGTATCAGTCTAGGTTTTGCATCTTTTTTTTGTGAACAGATACTTACGTGCTGAATGGTCTGTATGGACCACCACCTTCGTTCCAAGTATGTACGGACAGAACTTGTCGATTGAAAACACCACTGCTAATAGTTCCTTTTCTATCGTGGTGTAGTTCACTTGGGCATCATTCAGTGTTTTGCTGGCATAATAAATCACATGGAAGAGCTTATCCTTCCTCTGCGCTAGTGCTGCCCCGACAGCGTAGTCACTGCATCACATATTATTTCGAATGGAAAACTCCAGTTTGGGTGTTGTACGATCGGGGCTGTTACCAGCTTCTCCTTCAGAATTCTGAATGCCTCGGTACATTCAGTATTAAAGTTAAAGGGATGATTCTGCTCCAATAGGTGGCATAAGGGCTTGGTAATCTTCGAGAAATTGGCTATAAATCGTCGATAAAACCCAGCATGCCCTAAGAAACTCCGAATCCCTTTGACTGTGGTGGGCGGTGGCAGCTTTTCGATGACTTCTATTTTTGCTCTGTCCACCTCAATGTCGCGGTAGCTTACCTTGTGACCTAGGACTATCCCTTCATCCACCATGAAGTAGCATTTTTCCCAATTTAAGACCAAGTTCGCTTCTTCGCATCTTTCAAGCACCTTCTGTAGGTTGCCTAAACAACCTTAAAAATTGTCTCCAAAGACGGAAAAATCGTCCATGAAAATTTCCAGGAAGTCCTCTACCATGTCGGAGAATATCGCCATCATGCACCTTTTGAAAGTTGCTGGTGCATTGCAGAGTCCAAATGACATTCTCCAAAAAGCATAATTGCCGTATGAGCATGTGAAAGTTGTTTTTCTTGATCCTTCAGTGCAATAGCTATCTGATTGTAACTTGAGTAACCATCAAGAAAACAATAGTAAGGTTTCCTCGCTAATCTATCAAGCATTTGATCAATAAAAGGTAGGGGAAAATGGTCATTCAGGGTAGCTTTGTTAAGCTTCCGGTAATCCATACAAACCCTCCAACCGGTCACAGTCCTGGTTGGGATTAGTTCGTTCTCTTCGTTGGTCACCATTGTTATTCCTCCCTTTTTAGGAACACACTACACCGGGTTCACCCATTTACTATCCGAGATGGCATAAATTATTCTGGCATCGAGCCATTTGATAATTTCTATTCTCACCACTTCTCGCATAGCGTCGTTTAAGCGTCTCTGAGCATCAATAGTCGGCTTATGATCATCCTCAAGGAGAATTTTGTGCATACATAATGTCGGACTGATGCCTTGGATATCAGCTATCGTCCATCCAATGGCCTTCTTATGCTGCTGCAACATTCCAATTAGTTGTTGCTCCTGTTTCTGCATTAACTTGGAAGAGATGATTACGGGCAACGTATCATTTAAACCAAGAAAAACATATTTAAGCTGCCCTGGCAGGGGCTTAAGATCTAAAACAGGTGGTTCTTCAATTGAAGGCTTTTGGATTATGTGTTCATTCGAGGTATAGTTTAGGGGTTCGAATAACTTACCTGGACGATTGCCTATCCAATTTACCTCCTCATGACCTTCAGTATCAGATATGTCTAAATTGGAGGAATCACTGTCCTCGTTGCTGCCGTGACAGTCTTCCAGACGACAGATGTGGCAGTGACCAAATTTTATGTCATGGCAGCTCGATCTGATGCAGGGTTGGTCAATGATTACTTCAGTGATGGCCTTGCACTCTTCTTCTGCATCATCATGTTTGATTGCTTGGAGAACATTGAGTTTGATTTCTTGATCATTTACTCTCATTGTCAGTTCTCCTTTCTCCATATCAATCACATATCTGCCTGTGGCTAGGAAGGGTCACCCCAGGATGATTGGTGTGTTTTCATCTACTTCACAGTCTAAAACAAGAAAGTCAGCAGGGAAAATAAACTTATCCACTCTTACCAAAATATCTTCGATCTTCCCTTCTGGTTGTACGTAAGAGCGGTCTGCCAGCTGCAGCATGACTGTCGTGGGCCGTGCTCGTCCAATACCTAATTTCTGAAACAGATTTTGGCATTAAATTTATGCTAGCACCTAGATCACAAAGTGCCTTACCCACGAATTTGTCACCAATTATGCACGGTATGATGAAGCCCCTAGGATCCTTCTTCTTCTGGGGTGGATGCCTGTGCAAGATAGTCATGCATCATTCTGTCATTTTTACCGTTTCGAATTCCCCAAGTCTGGATCTTTTTGACATGGCATCCTTGAGAAATTTCGCATAACCGGGCATCTGCTTGATGGCCTCCAACAGCGGTATATTAATGTGCACCTGCTTAAAAATATCATAAATCTTTTTGAGCTGGTACTCCTGTTTCTGTTTTTGTAACCGCTGTGGAAAAGGAGGTGGAGGACGGTAATCTTCAAGGCGTCTTTCAAATGGTATTCGGATCTGAGGAGGCTTAGGTTCTTCAACATTCTTTTCTTGCTCCTCTGTCCCTTCTGCTGCCGTGACAGGTGTGTCGGCAACAGGTTGCTCTTCTTCTGCCGGGGCAGTGTTCGCGGCAGGTGTATCTAGGGTCGGTTCCTCAATTGGTATGGTTTTCATCTCTGGCCCTTACAGTTGTTTCTCACTCCTAGTTGTAATTGCTTTACACTGCTCATGTGTAGGTTTTCTAGCGACCTCAGTATCACTAGGGAATCCTCCGTTTTGCCTTGGCTTAATATGTTGGGAAACCTGGCCCATCTGTGTCTCTAGTGATTTCAGGGTGGCCTCATGGTTAGTCATTCTCATCTCTGTCTTGTCCATAAATGACTCAGTTTTCTTGACAAAGTGATCAATGTTTGCCATTTAAGCTCTTGTCTGTGACATGAATGTGGCCAAAGTCTGCTCCAGTATACTAGGTGCGGCTACCGGCTGCTGTTGCGGCTGCTGCTGTGGTTGTTGTCGTGACAAGATTCTGGGTGCCCCTTGGTTTTGGTTGTTCTGAATCTGAGGATTAAGTGCGTTGTTTGGATTGCTCCAAGAGAACTTGGGATATTTCCTCCAGTTTGGATTGTAATTGTTGGAATCATAATTTCTTGGCTTGTTGTAATTTCCAACATACATCCCTTCTTCTAGCTGTAACGGACAGTCTTCCCAACTGTGGTTCCCACTGCAAGTCTCACATACCTCTTCGGCAGAGTATATAGGTTTAGAATCTTTTTTCAACAGATTTTCCACTGCCTTTGTGAGGTATGCAACCTGTGTCTTCAGGGAATTGTCGGCTTCATAATCTTTTACAGCTATCCCTCGTTTACCTCTCCTTGCTGTAGGGAATTGCTCGTCATTCTTTGCTAGGTTTTTCAACATCACCATTGCTTCGTCTGGATCTTTGTCCAACAATAGTCCATTTGCTGCTGAATCTATTCTCATTCGAGTATGTGTGTTGGCAGCATTGTATAATTTAATGACTTGATTCCACACTGGGAATCCATGCATCGGGGCAGTTCCTTAGAAGAGTTGTAAACCTGTCCCATGCCTCGTGCATTGGTTCGTCATCTTCCTGTTCAAAAGTAGCAATTTCATTACGTAATTGCTCAGATAAGTGAGAAGGATTAAAACGAGACAAAAATTCACGTGAGAGATCTGCCCAAGTTCGTATTGAACCGAGCGTTAGTTTATTCCACCAAGTTTTAGCTCTGTCTCTCAATGAATGAGGAAATAACCGGAGCCTCAGTATTTCCGGATTTATTCCTGGTAATCTAAACGATCCACAGATTTCTTGGAACATTTTCAGGTGTTCTCGGGCATCCTCTATTGCAGCACCACTAAATTGGCCAGCGGAATTTACCATGCTGAACATAACAGGTTTCAGCTCGAAATTCTCAGCTTCCACATCTGGCAAAGTGGTCTCCAGTTCCACATGATCATTGATCAAGAGGCGAACTCAGTTCCTGAGGTTGCATGTACGTTCGATTTATGGGTCTAGTTTGTACTTAGGTTCTTTGCCTTGTCTTGATCTGCGCATAAGCAAACGAAAAACCTTGTGAAAAGCACAGGGTAAACAATCCCAATAAAAACAAAAAAAAATTAAAAAACTTGTTGCGTGTCAAAAGTCCTATCGCAATGTAGTGCAAGTGTAAACGATGCAAGTAGTAAAGTGATACTTGGAGTATCGGATATCGTCTCTACATGGACTGGAAATAGCTTTATCCTTGAATTGCTGCACGAGAGAGAAAAATAGTTTAAAATGTTTGGAACGTAATAATGGAAAATAATGAATATAAAAGAATAGAGATTCAGTGTTAAGAGATAGGCTGGTATTGATTTGCTCGGTAGTGCAGGTGTTGCAGTGAAGAGAAATTCATGTTTTGTCGTCGTCCCTGTCGCGGCAGCACCTGTCGCGGCAGAAGTCTATTGTTGTCGCGGCAGTGATCACACAACTTTGTACTTCAAGCTTGGCAAGAATTCCTGGTATGACTTGTCCTATCCCTAGGTCCAAGTACTGTTGACGAACACTTCTTGGATGATACCTCCCGGCGTGAATCGAAGGGTGAACACCAATGTTGTTGAATTCTTCCTTACCCACTAAACCTCGTCCTATCCCTAGGTCCGATATAGTTCAACCATAAACTGGAGAACCCGCACTTACTCCTTTCGTATACTTAACTCTCTCTCGATATTAAGTAAAATGATAATCTTACAATGCTCTCCTGATACTCTTGCAAGATGTTGAAACCAGAATAAGCAAACTTGAAGTTTTATTTCATTGAATAGAAAATTCCTAAAACAGAACAATCCTTGCAACTACTTTACAGAATCAACCCTTAGCCCTAGGGGAAGTTTAGAACATGATGAGAGGGGGAAAATGACAAGGGTTTTGGGGAAGACGGCTAGAGATGAGATATCATTCCCTTGGTCGAATTACATGCCTTTATATAGGCCTTGGGTCCAAGTTTTCTAATATGGCAAGAATAAAAGTTTAAACTAAAGTACAACTCTATTGGAGATTAAATCTTCTGAGTATATGCCTTTAATTCGTCCTCTTTTCTTGCTTTAGGTTTCTTCCTTGGACTTTGGGCTTGGCCTTCATTCTGCCTCAGGGCTCAGAAAAATATAGGAGTGCTCCACGACAGACCGACTTGAATTCCTCTATCTGTCGAGCTCCATTTCACTTTTTCCTTCACCAATGTTATCGTCATGGCTGCCACGGTAGTGGCCACGGCAGCATCTTCCTTCTTGACTCCAGTCTTATGTTCCAGCTCTGCTCCTTCGTTGTCCTGAGTCTGCCACAGCAGATACCTGCAAAAGTGGCCAAAATCAATAGCAACTGTGCTATTTTATCTAATTGTGATGTATATATGAAACTTTACCTAAATGCAATGAATTATGCTTGAATGCAGCAGAAATATGGGTTAAATAAGGGGTAAAATATAGAACTTTTGCACACTCAACACTCATCATGGCGAGCTTTTCTCTATCTCGACAATAAGGGGGAAGCACATGCCCCCAAGTCCTTGAACTTTTATCTTATGTTCATTAAGGTCCATTTTTATTTTCTGAACCAATCAATGCATTTCGATAGAAACCTGCATAAAGTCCCTAAATTGTCTAGCATGTAGAATCTTGCTACTATCCTCACCATGGCCACTGACGAGCTATTCCTTCATGTTAGGTCAATCATTTGTATCCATAACCTTGCATTCTAAATCTTATCTTTGAAGCAATGCAAAGAAATCTTTTTTTTTCAATATAAATCTTAGACTACATCTTCTGGTTTCCATGTGAGATGCATATTTAGAAGAAAAAAGAAACTAGATTTTTCTCTTCAAATTATGAATGTATCAACCTAGATTGAATACCCAAAATTTCAAGTGCACGAGAAACACTAAAATGGCTTGCCAAGGATTTCCTCAAGCATCACGTCTCTAGGAGACCTTGAAAGCTAAGTTAATGTCTGAGGATGTAAAATACCCTCTGAGTTATTTCGATTTTTTAAGCAATTAGATTTACCTTATGTAGGCTTCTCCATTATCATTATTGCTTTGTCTCATTTCTTTCTTGTTTTGGGGAAGTCAACTCATCACATTCCTTCGGCTCAAAATAAATGATGGAGCAAAAAAAACCCCGAGCTACTCGGCAATGTCATGATTTGAAAATATTACCATCACTCATGTGGCTAAGGTTCGATTTGGATGGTTTGTAGCAAACTTATTGGTCCTTTCGCTACAACGAAGTGACCCGAAAATTCCAAACTCGTATTCGAAGATGCCTATTACCAGGTTTCGAACATTGGAGTGCTTTTTGATTAATTTTTTAAAAATAATGCCTATTACCAGCCTTTGAATAGTTAAATCAATTCACTCTTTTTGAAAATGCCTATTACTAGGCTTCAAACATTAAATTGCACCAATTTGTTATTGTGAAATACGAGTCACACCTTCATAATCTCAACAACTTAGGATTTCAATTAGACACAGGTTGCTCGAAATCAATCTTTGGGGTCCAAATCAATGTTCCTCATGCAATTGATATACGCGGGGTCCAATAGACACTAAATGAAGAGAAAATTGAAACACAAAAGATAAGGCATCCTTTCATTGAATTGTAAATCCGCAAACAACATAGGCCCTTACAAAAAGATCTTTGCTACTTTTAGGCAAAGGGTAGCAAAGTTGATTCCACACATTACTTCAAAAATTAAAATCCAAGGAAATGGAAACAAGTCAACACTAAACATAAACATAAAAGAGACATGGATGCAATAACACTCTCGACCATCATGAAACTGGTCATTCATCCCAACTCCTTAAGCTTCCTCAAAAAACTCAATCTCCTTATTGTCCATCAATTCTTAAACCAATTGCTTGAATTCCGGAAAACACTAAATCTCATGCCCCTCAATCTAATGGCACTCACAAAATGATCCATGAACATCATACACTCCTTTCATGACATTCTCAATCAACCCTACCGTGCATAGTTGTTCGAACACCCAACTTAGAGGGGACTTGATTCCCGATACTTCTATCCTTACCTTCTTCTCACCTACCCTTTTGAGGGCATTCATGCCCCGACTTCCATGGTTTGGAAGTGGGTTGGCCGCTACATTGGGTCCCTCATACTCAATGATCCCATTCTTGATCATGTTTTGCACGAGTTTCTCGAACACCGTTCAATTTTCTATGGTGTGCCCCGGTACTCCACCGTGGTACTCACAATATGCTTTCTCATTATACCATGGAAGGTAAGGTGGCTAGAAGGGAGTAACATGACACAGACGGGCCAAGTCGGCCTCGTGTAGTAGTACGTACACCTCAATGTATGAAATCGACATAAGGCTGAAAGACATCTTCTCACTTTCCTTTTTGGGAGCCCTAGCTTCTCTTCTATTTGAGCTTTGTGCATTCCTGGTTGTGGCTTGAGGTGGTGAGATTGTAAGGTTCTTGGGAGCCTTGTAAGTGATTGTGTTGTTCACCTCACGATCCCTTTTCTTGAATTGCTTCCGAGCATTTTCTCCTCCATCAATTCTACCACTCTTGATAGTTGTCTTGATGCGTTCTCTGTTCATAACCATATTTGAGAAATTACAGGTAGGGTTACTTATCATGCGGTCATAGAGAGTCCCTTTCAACGTATCCAAAAAAATGGGAGAGATCTCATTTTCACGGGGTGGAGGTTGGACTTGCGCCGCCACATCTCACCAACATTGGGCATACTCATGAAGGCTCTCACTGTGTCTTTTCTCCAACCCTTGTAGCGTGAGTCGACTCGGGACCATATCAGTTATGTGCTTATACTGGTCCGTGAAAGCCTTAGCCAAATCCTTCCATGACCTAACCTGAGCACCTGTTAAATGATTGTACCACCTTACTGCGGGCCCCGCTAGGCTGTCTTGGAAACAATGAATTAGAAACTTCTCATTTTCGATGAAACCCGTCATCTTTCTACAGAACATGGTTATTTGGGAAGTAGGGCAAGTAGTCCCATCAAACTTTTCAAACTCTGGTGTCTTGAACTTGGGTGGAATTACCAAGTCTAGAACGAAACTGAGATCTCTAGCATTCATCCCATGTGACCCTTTCTTTCCTCCTTCGTTCGAAACTTCTCTTGGAGGTCTTTTCGTGTCTCTTCTAGTTGCTTTGAGAACTCCTTCTGACCCTATTCAATTTATCCATATCATCTAGATCCAGGACACTATCCCTGACATTCTCTCCTTGATTAAAAATCATACCCGGTAGAACATGGGTAGAGGTGCCCGCCTGATGCGATGTTGTCCCATATCCTTGAATAACCACCCCTTGCAAGGGATTAGGGGTGTTAGCGACAAAAATGGGGGAATACGAGGGGTCTCCCATCTCTTGACTAGGGTTTTCAACAACACCATTTCCTCTTAGATTGGATTGTATCAACTGAGATATCTCTTTCATCATATCTTGTTGGGACTTGATGATGGTGTCCCTCAATTATTGTTGAGTTCGCTCCAACTGACCCCTCAAATCAGCTTCCAACTTAGCAAAACTCTCCTCCATTTGCTTCTTTTGAAGCCGGGTAAAGTGTGGATGCGAAATCTTTGATCGCCCTTCGGATTTGCACTGGTCATGCACTAGCAAAAGAAACTGTAAAATTCTTTTTTTTCGAATAAAAATAAAAATAATAAAGACTAAAAATTAAATGCAAATAAAAATAAAAGTGTAGAAATTTAAATACGAATTTTTTATGTTGCCAATTCCCCGACAACGATGCCAATAACTTGTAGAGCTTTTAGGTGTTCTCTAAATATGAGCGCAAGTGCACACTCCTGTCAAGTTATAGTATAAAAGATATCGTCTCCCACAGAGATTGGACAGCTTGACTCGAATCGTAACTCATGCACAAAGGAAAATTAAATGCACAAATAGTTGAATTGTTTAAGAAGAAAAGTAAATAAAACACAAGTAAATAAAAGGGAAGAGATTAGATTGATGGAATGGGCTGGGTTATGTTGTTGCTTATGGTGAAACTGCGTTGAATAGGACAAGTTTCTTTGCGCTGCCAGACTTCGCTGCCTCGAAAGAAGGTGGCAGATTAGCTGCTGTGACGCTCTTGTTGCCTTGGGAATGGAATGGACGAGTGTCTTGGCGGCGAACTCAGTTGAACTTCAAGTATCGGCAGAACGCTTCGAAAGTGATCCCGCTTATATCTAAGTCAAAATGCTGTTAATGCCCAGTGCATATAATACCAGTCGCTGCGTGAATCATGCAAAGACAACTATGTTTGGTTCTTTCTCTTTTAGCCACCTTAAACCCTAACCTATGTCTAGGCTGGATTGATAAACACTTGATTAAGGTGAAGACCGTACTTAATCCTTTCGTGAGTTCGACTCTCTCGATACTGAAAAAATGGATAGTAATCAACTAATCTTACACCTTAATTGAAAACTATGAAGAACATGGAATAAGCAAACCTTGAAGTTTTATTGCAAAAACAAACTCAATTCCTAAACAACCGTTCTCACAGTAGTTTACAACATAACCCAAACCCAAAAGAGAATTTAGAACATAATTGATGGCAAGAAAACCTAAACTATGCCTAAGGGAAAACATAAGTTGTCTTGAAATAAAAATACAATGAGTATATATAGGCATTAGCTAGGTCTAGTCCTTCTTGGAGTAAAAGTCTTCAAAGTAGCTTTTGCATTAAATGAAACCTTAAATCCTGACTTCTTTGAGTTAAATGTGGACTCCTTCACATTGCCTTGCTCCGCAAGTTATCTTCGTTCTCTTCCTTCGAAGGCTTTGTCTGCTGCTACAGGTATCAGAAAATAGAGTGGATGACATCGTTAGAATCAGGATTTTCTGCTCTATAGATCGCACTCCAGTTTTCCAATTCCTCAGCTTGCTGCCTAGGGCGGCAGGTATGGCGGTGGTAGCTACTCAGCAGCTGTTGTCTCTATCTGGAACTGCATCAATACAGCTCTTTGGTTTGCTGCCTCAACATCATGTCCTCGGCTCCTCTCTCCTTCTTCCAGCCTCTAGTACCTGAAACCAAAACTATACTAAAACAGTACATTTTCTTTACCAAATAAAAGATAATCAATAAAAAGCATGGCAAAATAAAGAATACTGTAAAATGCAATGCATGATCCTACTTATGCCTAAAATGTACTAAAAACAACAATAATATGAGATGGAATGTGTTCAAAATATAGAACTTATGGACACTTTATAGAAACACTTAAAAGGTGGTTTTGGGAACTTAGTGTAAGCTTGAAACGCTTTACTAAGTTCGGAAGTAAGTAAAATGATTTTCTACCTCGGATTGTGCTATTTTGAGTTTGTTGATGCACTTGATTTTAAATGCATATTACCTACTGTTAAAAGCATGATTTAAAGTAAGCGATTTACTGTTGTTGTTGTTATATTGATGAAGGATGCACATGGTAAGTGACCCTTGTAAGTATATGCTTATATTTGAATTATGAAGCATGGTTTGATGCTTGGAAATGTGGTTTATTGGTAATGCTTTGAGAAAAGTGAGGTTTATGTTAAATGCAAATTATATTGGCAAATGATGTTGTGAAATTGGTTTATATATGAAATAAGATATAGTTAGCGGGCTATAGGATTAAGTGCACTATAAACAAGTCGCCTTGGATTTTAAGGGGTTTATACGGTGTACCGAATATTCCATCCAAGTATCCTAACGATTGAGGAAAGTATATGGTGTCCCGTCTCTCGTTAGTGGGGTTATACATCTACCGATGAGTGGTGTTGAGGGGTTTATACAGTGTACCGAATACACCACCACGAGTGTCACAACGGTAGAGGGTAGCTCCCGTGTGTGAACCTTGAGATGTCGGTGAGAATGTATAAAGTGTTGGGACAACACTTGTGAATCCTTGAATCCGATGTGGTTTTGAGAAATGATCATGTTGATGATCACTTGTAAGCCGATAAATTGATGATGTGCTATGATATGGTTTATAATGCATAAAAATGAAAATGCATGTTTTACTCTTTAAGCTTTGTATATGGTAGCTATACATGGGAAAGCTTAAGTGGATTGTTAGCAATAGATTTGCTGTTTGGTTATAGCACATGTTGCATGATGTTTAACATGCTGATTTGTTAAGGAAAGTGCATGGATTTAAAAATGGCATGATGGTTTTCAAATGATGTTTAGCAAATTGAAATGAGATTTCAATGTGGTCATGAAAATGGTTTTAGTGCATTGATGGTGTTTTGGTTTTGAGCATTCCTCACTAAGCCTTGTGTGCTTACGCTCTATTTGTGTCAATCAATGTAGAGAATTGAGACTTCAGAGGCAGCGTGGAGCAGGGGATCGCAAGAGACTTCTTTTGAGAATGTATGTTTCAATTTAGGTTATACGGAATAAGGGTAATGGGGGATCCGTTGTGTTTTTGGGAGATTTGTGTAAACTCTCTGTTTGAGCAAGTGTTCATTGCTGTGTTAGACTTGTAAATGGCCTTTGATTATTGGTTTGTGCCTTGTTATGCATTTTGGTATCTTGCTTGGCTTGTTTGCTAGGTTTCATGCCTATGGGTTACCTTTGATGAAAATTGCCATGATATGATGTTGAATATGCCATGAATGGTTGAGTTTTGAAGTTTGGGTATGTTGTATATATGTTGAAAGCATGCTTGAGTGATTATGGATGCATTAAAGCATGAAAAATAAGCAAAATATGAGATTATAGGTCTTTGGGTATCGGTACGGTTGTGAAAGTATCGATACAGACCAAGCAAAATTGAAGGGGCGTACCGATGCACGGGGGCGTATCGATACGATTTTAAGCTACTGGTTTTGTTGGTATCGATACGGTCCTGTGTCTTTGAATCTTGGAAGCTTATTTGTTTTGGGCGTATCAATACTGGCTTTAAGGGTATCGATACGGCCAGCTGGAAAGTTAGTTAAAAGTAACTTTGAATGTTCTGTTTCTTTACGTTTTAGTCCCTGATTGTTGTGGATGCAATTAAGTCAGCTTGGATGATTGTTTTGAGCTGAGATTCGACAGAGATGCATGAATGTGTTTAATTAAAGGTTTGTAACAAAAAATGACACAAGTCTCTATAATATGGGCGTATCGATACGGTCCAACGACCGTTTGAAATTTTACTGAAATCATAACTGACAAGCAACGGTCAAAAACATTAAATGTAAAGATTTATTGAATCAGATCAAACCGTATCGATACAGGTAAAATCGTATCGGTACGCTATGCCTTAAAGTTAAGCCCATATAAAATATTGGATCGATATGGGTATAACCGTGTCGGTACGCTTTTGTCGACTAATATTCCAGAACCTCAAAATTGTATTGATACTGCTATAGTGTATCGATACGCCTTAGCGTACAAGTAGGTTTCGGGCTATAACACTTAGAAAAATTTTGCTTGAACAATTTATTTGACTTAGAAACATTTTGGTTCAAGTTTGCTTGTCAATTTGCGAGACTTTGAAATACTTAAAAATTTATTTACTTTTACAAACAGTTCCTTAAACACTTTGTTATATCAAAATCAAATTAGGTTTTACATGTTCGTTTTGCTATGGAGGATGACTATACAAGGGTGTAATCGGATGGTCCATGGATGGTGTATGTGAGTTACTTGACAATACAACCATGGTCTCGTGAGTTTTCTACATCAACTGAGTACACTAAACAGATTCTTGCATGGGTGCGATTTTCAGGACTACCGTACAGATATTACTCTAAAATTTTATTTCGAGCCATTGCTAGTCTTCTGGCACGGTAGTGCATGTGGATTTTAATACGATAGAAGGCGGGCATGGGCGTTTCACACGGTTGGCAATTATGGTGGATCTTGATAAGCCATTGATCCCGAGATTGGTTATTGATGGTAAACATCAACTGATAGAGTATAAAGGCTTGCTGGTCATATGTTTCAACTGTGGGAAGTATGGTCATACGAAGGATGTGTGCAGTCAAATGCTTAGACTTAATGAAGTACCTAAGCCAGTCGAACCCCCATTGCTATCTGAAACAAAAATCTATGGGCCGCGAATGCAAGTTGATAGAAGGTGTCGTCGTGCGACTATGGCTACTAAACATGAGAATCGGAAAAAGATTGCACAGGTTGCACCTGCGGGGTCTCGATATGGGATTTTGAATGCTTACCGGAGAAGGATTTGACCGTGGCTAATAGGAGTGAACAAATGCAATATGGTTATGGTGGATGGTCAGCAGGGAGTTTGAACGCCGGCTGTGAGCCTAGATTAGTGGTGCGGGCTAGTACAATGGAACGTGGGATTGCTAATGCAAGTCAGGATGGTGTTTTTGTGCCCACAAATGGTAGTCATACATGGATTGATGTTGATACAATACAGATGGAAATCACACCAGCCGAGTCTATGCTCAAGCCAGCATCTTTAGTTGTGAAGAAAAAACTGGGGCACCCCCTGATGTACCGGTGGTGGATGCCCGTGATAAGGTTGTTGTGGCTCCGTCATCGTTGAACTCGGATAAACATGTTGCGGTTCGTGTTGTGGAGGAAGGAGCGAAGCGTATTCTGAAGGAGACGAATGGGAGATCGTCGTAACACCCTATTCGAAAGATGAATAATAAGGCTTTGAACCGTAATAGTACAATGACCATTGGTTTTCCTTGGAAGACTGGGAAGCTCAAAATGTTTGAGGTAGCTGCAACTAAATCGGTGGTGATCTCTGATTAGGTTGCGAATATGTCCCGAGACTTGACTAATGCTAGTTCATCAGTCGAGCATAGTAGGGCGCAAGGAAAGAGTGCGAAAGAGGGTACACAGTCCAATGTGTAGTGGATTGATAATTCAACCTTTGGGGGAGATCGGCGGACTCTTGTTTAGTGAGTTGGTTGCGTTGGCTTTTCTCTTTGATTTTTATTTTTAATGATTAATATTATTTTCTGGATTTCTCAAGGCTCTTTAGGCCTTGATTTTAATAGATATTTTAGATTGTTGTTGAGGTCGTAGGATCCAGATATTGATACTATCATGGAACCAAGAGTAAGTGGAGCGTCTACGGATAGGTTTATTCGAACGCCTGGGTTTGTGTTTTCGTATCGAGTGGAGGTGACAAGTTTCTCTGGTGGTATTTGGATCATGTGGAAAAATACAGTGCAGTTGGATATTGTGGCGGTTTCTAATCAGTTTCTACACGGGGTTTGTGTTGAAACCAATACCAATCACAAGTTTTTTGTCACTTTTGTTTATGCGATCCCTGAGTATTGCCGAAGAAGTCTCTTGTGGGATCAACTATGTGCTCTAGATCTTGGAGATGATTGGTCGTGAGTATTGGGAGGAGACTTAAATGCAATTTGTAGCGCGACTGAACGTATGGGGGTTCCCAACGCAGAACCGGAGTGTGTGCGAAGTTCTGCGACTTCTTGTTCCAGTCTTGGTCTTTTGGATATGGGGTTTAATGGTCCGCGATTCACTTGGGAGCGGGGAGATCTTAGCCAGAGGTTGGATTGATGTTTTTGTAATGGCCGCTGGTATGAGATTTTTGCTACGGCGGAAGTAACTCATTTGCCGCAAATAGAATCTGATCATAGGCCTATTTTACTTAGTACGGAAACCGACAGGAAACCCTTGGGCAGTCGGCCTTTCCGGTTTGTGGTAGCATGGAATGAGCATCAAGATTTCAACCAACATATCAAGGAAAATCAGAATAATGTGCTTTATATGTTTTATAACCTATTAGAATTAAAAGTGGCTACTCGACGATGGAATAGATATGTATTTGGACATATTGGACGGAGGAAGGTGAAATTGCTGGCACAAATTCGTGGTGTTGAAATGTCTTTAGATCAACATCGCAATCCTTTTTTGATTGAATTAGAGGTGGCTCTAAAAAAAGAACTGGATGAGGTGTTCGCACAAGAAGAGAGCCTTTGGTTCTAGAAATCTCGTACCAAGTGGCTTACTCAGGGTGATCAGAATACGTAGTTTTCCCATCCCACAACATTGAGTAGACAACGTCACAATTTCATTAGAGCTCTAAAAGATGATAAAGGGAACTGGTGCACAGATGTGGCTAATTTGAGGGAAATCATGGTTGAGTGTTTTTTTGCAAAGTTATTCACGACCGAGCTGCGCCAAGCCATGTTGCTGTAGTGATGAGTGTTACAATCGATCGGATAAAGCCAAGAGGGGGTGAATTAGATTTTTAAAAAGTGGTGGACACTAATTACAAAGGTAGAAAATTGCAAGGTGGTTTAGAGTGGTTCAACTCCATCAATGGAGTCTACATCCACTACCTTAGTGACTACACTAAGGATTTTCCAAAAATCCAGTAATTTGTCTTTCCTTTAAATAAGGAGTAACCTTACACAATTCAATAGACTTATACCCCAAAGTCTATTGAATCCTTTCCCCAAATCAAATACAAAGAAGCAAACTAGGAAATCCTCACAAGGAAGGTGATTGCATAGTACAAGCTCTCTCACACACCTAAGAAACACTAGGAAATTAATTATAATGAAGAACCACGCTAGTGTTTACAAGAAAGATGAAAATTGAGAACAAGTTGGTTTTTATACTTGAATGATTAGATAGGCTTTCTTATTACTTCATTACTGTTTGGATACCCCTTTTATATGCTCTTGATCTTTTCTAACCGTTTGGAGCCGTTGGAAGCCATTAAAACCAAGCATTAAATGCTCACCTGCACACAGGATTTTTTAACCCCCTAGTCCCGGTCTAGGCGATAGACCGGTCCGAATAGGTTACACGGGGAAAACCGAAGCGAAACACGTTAAGGCTCCACTTCGATTAGCAACCCTAGAACTTCTTTTAAACATTATCTTGTCTAAATGCATCGTTAGTCCTATGTGTGAAAACGACAGTGCAAAACCGAAAAGGTAAAGATATAAGCGAGACGCAAAGTAATATAAATTTACGAAGTGTCGAGTTAGTCCGATTTCATGCTTACGAAACCAAAACCATACAAAAACGATTCACACGAGGCTCTCAAGGAAGCTTACGACAAATGGGACCAAAGCCCAACATTTGAGAATCCTTAAAGATGCCAAAAGCCCAATTTACAGGCCTGTGTTTCGAAACTGGCTTGCCCGTTTCGATACACGCGCCCCAGTTTAAAAGCCAGACCAGGTCGTACCGGTACGGTCCACCTCGTTCGATACGGGGGTCCATTTTGTCAAAGCGTTCTGAAACTCGTTCCGAAACAGGCCCTTACAGTGGCAAACCGTTTTGATACGCGTATCGGAACAGGAGCTCACAGTGTCAAACCGTATCGAAACGCGTTCTGATATGAGTATCCTTGGAGTTATCATCGTTCCGAAACAACCACAAGCGTTTCGAAACGCCTGCACTGTGTGTGACCCTGAAACAGTTTTCTTCATCTCTAAAGTTCCCAAACAAGCCTCAAAACCACAAGAATCAAGAAACAACTACATGGCAAACTATCATATATACATTCTAGATGCAAAAAGTCCTAATCACAACATTTGACATGCATTCAAGCAACAATTTAGAACTCAAGCTCTAAGCTCACATGAACACTTAGATACAAAAACACTAACAAGTCAATATGCTTAGCAATGCACACAAGACCACACCAAGTCCCAATGTAACATAGTATCACCATTTAGAACATGCTTGAAACATAAACAACCCATAGTAAGGGAGTTTGAACACCAACTCCATAACATACAATCTAGAAATCCCATTGTCTAAGTGTTATTACAAAACATAAACCATACTTTGAACTTAATGAGAACTCCAAGAGTTTCCTCCCTTGCCCACTTGCCTCCCGAAGCCTCTAACGATCTACATTGTTGAAGAAAAGAGAGCGTAAGCTAGAAGCTTAGTGAGCGGAGCTCTAAACACACCAACAATGCAGTTTTTTTAAAACGTAGACTTAGATTCAAGCAAAATCAAATAAGGAAAGACGTAATGTATCACAAACATCACATTACAAGGTATGCACATGCATTACCCAAAACCCGGTGGGACTACACATCACCGTTCGACTAATAGTTTTTGATGGGACTACACATCACCGTACTCTCCTATTAGTCATTACCGGTGGGACTACACATCACCGTAGTAACGACAACCATCACGTGAGGCTCGACACCAACAACGACTACACAACAACATTAAACAGAGAGTAAAACAATCCAAAGCACACCACAACACACATATCGAGAACGCCATAATCAACCAAACAAGCAAGAATAGATAAACTTACACTCGGGTCTAGGTTAGTCTCTAAGACTCCACCCAAACCCCAACAACCTTCATTGAACGCATTTAAAGTCTCAAAATAGTTTCCACTCACCGATGAACCCAAACGGATGCCGAAACACCGATCTCAAGCCTCCGTAGCACCCGGTATCGCACCCGAAGCACCTGATTCCTCTGTTTAAAGCAATCCAAATCATACTATTAGGACAGTAATACACTCGTAAACCAGTAACAACCCAGAAACTCACTCTTGCAACCAAAAACACATCAATTCGAATCCAAATTTCATCCAAACTTCACCCTTTTCGTTCTAAAAAAAACCCACACTGAAGTCACCCATTCCAACCACTAAAACGCATCCAAAAACATCTAGAAACATCCCCCATCATCAAGGGAACCACCAGCCACGTTTTCAACCTAAAACCAACCCAAAAACCCAACCTTTTAAACCTAAAAATCTCATTTTTATACCCATTTCGGGTTTCCCACCAGAACCCATCATTTTAACATTTTTAAGAGACCCAAAAGTGATCAAAAATACCCTTAAACGTTACATTAGAAACCCACATGAAGAACTCATAGAAATACCCATTTTCTCAACTCAACTCCAAACTCAAAATACATTTTAATGGCTTTTAAAAGAGGGTTTTCAAAGAACACAAGCTAGACAATGTAAAATCTGAAATAAGGAAGAGATTACCTTCAAAAAAATTTCTTGGATGAGTGATTTGAGCAATGGAATAGTGATTTAGGGTTTTAGAGAAGTTTTAGTGGAAAAGGGGGGATTTTGGAGAAGATGACATCTTTTTCAAAATTTCATTTCTTTATTCCCTTTTTTCTCAAAATTCTCATTCTCAATTTCATTAATGGCATTTTAGTAATTATGGGCATCTTTTGTAAAAATCATCATTTTAAGTCTAATTTTAACCTGGACTAATCCTAGGTTATAATCGATAAACTCCCAGGTCCTAAACCGGGGCGTTATAATTCTCCCCCGCTTAAGGAATTTTGTCCCCGAAATTACCTGACGGAAAGAGATACAGAAACTGTCTTTCCATGTCTTCCTTCCTCTCCCAAGTAGCCTCTTCCACACCTCGATGTCTCCAAAAAACCATGACTAATTCCATAGACCTCCCACGCAACACTTTCTTGTCTGTAGCAATAATCTCAACCGGATCTTCATCATACAACAAGTCGGGGTTCAACTCAATCTCTTACATTGGCATTACATGAGACGGATCCGATCTATACTTTCTAGGCATCGATACATGGAACACATCGTGGAGCTTCACTAACTCAGTCGGGAGTCTCAATCTATACGAAAAGGGACCGATCCTCTCAACTACCTCGTAAGGTCCAATGAACCTCGAACTCAACTTACCTTTCCTACCAAACCTCATCACCTTCTTCCAAGGTGAGGCCTTCAAAAACACCTTCTCGCCCACGGTATACTCTATCTCGTTTCTCTTCAAATCGGCATACGACTTCTGTCAGTCTGAAGCTACCCTCAAGCGATCACATATCAGTTTTACCTTCTCGGTAGTGCCCTTAAGCAAGTCAGGCATCGGTACAAGCTTCTGTCCGGCCTCGGCCCAACAAATAGGAGTTCTACACTTCCTACCATACAGAGCTTCATACGGTGCCATCTGAATATTGGCCTGATAACTGTTGTTGTACGCAAACTCTACTAACGGTAGATGCTTCTCCCAAGACCCCTGAAAGTCGATAATACAACACCTCAACATGTCCTCCAACCCATGTATCACCCTCTTTGACTGACCATCTGACTGCGGGTGATACGAAGTACTGAAATTCAACCAAGTACCCAAAACACGATGCAAAAACTCCCAAAATCTAGCTGTAAACCTCGGATCTCAGTCTGACACAATCGATTTCGGTACCCCATGCAGTCTCACTATCTCAAAAATGTACAGATCGGGCAACTTATCTAAGATGTAGGTAGTATGAACAGGTATGAAGTGAGCACAGTTAGTAAATTTATCGACTATCACTCACACTAAATTCTTCTTCGAAGGAGTCAACGGTAAACCTGACACAAAGTCCATGGTGATACGTTCCCACTTCCATTCCGGAATCTTCAACGGCTATAACAACCCTGAAGGAAACTGATGCTCAGCTTTAACTCTATGACATACCATGCACTTACTCACAAACTCGGCCACATCTTTCTTCAACCTAGTACAATAGTACTCTTCTTTAAAACCACGGTACATCTTCGTACTACCATGATGCATAGCAAAAGGGCTGTTATGTGCTTCATTTAAGATGATGTGCCTCAACTCGGAATCTTCCGGAACAACTATTCTATCCTTGAAACATAGGATCCCATTCTCACCAAAACAAAAATCTGTGGGTCTAACCTCGGCTATATCTTGCACATGAAGTGCCAACTACTCATCTTGCAACTGTTTCTCTTGGATCAACTGAGCCAACGACGGTTTAGCTTGCAACTCGGCTATCAAACCACCATCTCGTGACACGCTCAATCTCGCAAACATAGCTCGCAACTAAACTGCCACTTTTCTACTCAAAGCATCGGCCACGACGTTTGCCTTACCCGGATGGTACTCTATCGTGAGGTCATAACCCTTAAGAAGTTCTATCCATCTACGTTGCCTAAGATTTAACTCTTTCTGAGACATCACGTACTTCAAACTCTTGTGGTCAGTATAAACGGTGCACTTCTCACCATAAAGGTGATGTCTTCAAATCTTCAATGCAAATACTACTGTTGGTAACTCAATATCATGAGTGGGGTAGTTCTTCTCGTGAACTTTCAACTGTCTCGAAGCATAAGCTACGACCTTACTTTCTTGCATAAGCACACAACCTAAACCTACATATGATGCATCACTGTAAATCACAAACTCTTTTCCCGGTTCTGGCTGAACCAAGATATGAGCTTCGGTCAAAGCTTTCTTCAACTTCTCGAACGCTTGTGGTCTTGAATCTGACCACTAATATAGAACATTCTTCTAAAGCAACTTGGTTAAAGGAGCCGCTATCTTTGAAAATCCCTCGACAAATCTTCAATAATATCCTGCCAAGCCTTGGAAGCTACAGATTTCCGTCACTGACTTTGGTTGCTTCCAATTCACTATTGCTTCTATCTTCTTGGGATCCACACTAATCCCATTGGCCGAGATCTCATGACCTAGGAAGACTACCTCCCTAATCCTAAACTCGCATTTACTTAACTTGGCATATAACTGATTCTCAAGCAAAGTCTGAAGCACTAACCGCAAATGCTCATCACGCTCTTCCTCGGTCCTAGAGTACACTAAGATGTCATCTATAAACACTACCACAAACTTGTCCAAAAATTCGTAAAACACATGGTTCATCATGTCCATAAACGCAGCTGAAGCATAAGTCAAACCGAAAGGCATCGCCAAGAACTCATAGTGCCCATAACGTGCACGGAAGGATGTCTTCGGTATGTCCACATCTTTCACCTTCAACTGATAGTAACCGGATCTTAAATCAATCTTTGAAAACACTGAAGCACCTCTCAACTGATCAAGCAAGTCATATATCCTAGGAAAAGGGTACTTGTTCTTCACTGTTACCTTGTTCAACTGCCTATAATCTATACACATCTTCATACTACCGTCCTTCTTCTTCATAAACAAGACCGGAGCACCCCACGGAGAAATACTAGGCCTAATGAAACCTTTATCTGACAACTCCTGAAGTTGTGTCTTCAATTCTTTCAACTCTTTCGGTGCCATTCTATACAGAGCAATAGACACGGGTGCAGAATCAGAATACGTCTCAATAGCAAATTCAACTTCTCTATCTAGAGGCAAAACCGACAACTCTTCCGAAAAAAACTTGGAAAATCACAAATTGTCCTGGAGTCTTGCGGTCTAACCTCACTCATATTCGGATTCATCACGTAATCCAAGTAAGCCTGACAACCCGAATACATTAACTTCTGAGCTTCCAACGCATAAAAAACATTGGACAAGAACCTAACGTTCTCGCCAACTACCACAACCTCAAAGTCATTTGTAAGCTTCAAAGAGACTCTCTTGGTATCAAAGTCATCCCTAGATCTATGCTCTAGGTGTCAATCCATTCCCAAAATCACATCAAAACCGTAGAACGGTAACTCCATCATGTCAACCGGAAACACGTGGTCCTGAACCATCAAGGGACACCTCCTATACCTTTTCCTAACTACCACTATATCACCGAAAGAACTAGTAACATTTACAGCTACCTCTAACCACTCATACGGTAAACCTAGAGACCTTGTGTGTTCACCCAAAATATACAAATGTGTCGACCCCAAATCTATCAAAGAAAGCAAACTCAAAGACTGTAACGAGAAATTACCTGCAATGACATCTATTTCATTCCCAGCCTCTCGTTGTGCATACACCCTAGCCGGTCCTCCACCCTCGGGCTGGACTGCCACTACATGAGCAAAGTTCCTTTGTCCATCATTCCTCGGCTGGAAGTTACCACGACCGCGCCCACGGCCTCCTTGATGCTCAAAACCCCTAGCTGGAGTGTTGAGTTTTGAGGTGTTCGATTCCTTCAACCGATCTTGCTCACCAAGTAGTGGAGATGTGGAATTTTGGGTGGATATGGTGTGGAAGCTAAAAGATAGATGACACAATGATTTTAGAGTGGTTCAACCTTCTAACCAATGTCTACATCCACTACCTTAGCTTCCCACTAAGGATTTCCAATCAATCCACTATTGATTCGTCCCCTTTTCTAGGCTTAGGAGGAAACCTTTATACACCGATCAAGCTTTCTACCCAAAGCCTTGATCAAACCCTCTTTACAAAAGAGAAAGATAAGCAAACTTAAATCCCTCTAATAGGTATTTGTTTGCACAATTTTGCACTCACCCAAAGCCTAAAACACTTGAGCAAATTTGACAATTTTGGCTCACTAGTGTTTGTCTATACAAAGAAATGACAATTTAGCTCTAAGACAATTTCTTGATCATTTGTTGATTGAAAATTGAAGCATTAACCATATCTTGATGCTTGGAGGTCTCTTTTATACTCCTTGATGAGTTTATAGCCGTTACTAGCCGTTGGGGTTGAATTGGAGCCGTTGAGGACTTTATTTCCCACCATAAATGCAGTTCAGCTGCTACCTGTATTGAAATGCTCGAACCCGTTTCGATACGCTCTTCAAGTAGAAAGAGTCGTTGCAGTCTGATGAGCATCCGTATCGAAACGCCATGGACCGTATCGTAACGCTAGGCACCGTATCGAAACGCTCTGTATTTAAATATTAGTTGGGAAATAGTCGTTGGGGTTTTTGACCGTTGTGGTCGATGCCAGGTAGGCGTATCAAAACGGCATAGCCCGTATCGAAACGTTGGGCAAAAATACACATCCAGAAAACCTGTTTCGAAACCCGTATCGAAATGTTTTGACACTGGAAGACACCGTATCAAAACGCCTATGGGTGTTTCGATACACCTGGACGGTTTTGTTAAGTTTGGCTTTGAAAACATGTAAAAAACCTTTAAAAACATCCCCTAAACATAGTTTCAAGTTATTTGGACTTTGGAAATAGTTTTGAATTCTTTTTAAATCAGTCCAAAACATTTTTCAATTATTATATCAAAACATTAGTTCTACAATCTCCCCTTTTTTTATATAATAAAACTAACTTGAAAATTTGTTTGGGATTCTCCCATTTTAAGTTTAAAAATGTGAATAAGAGATTAAAGACATGAAATCAAATAATGCTCCCCCTTATTCATTTGAAAATCCAATTTTTTTCAAACCATTCTCCCCCTTTTTGTTATATCAAAAAGGATTCAAAATACTTTTAAGTTCAAAATAACAATAGAGGTAAAAAAATGACAAAAATAAGAATTTGGTTTTAAAATGGCTCCCCCTTACTCAAAGCATCATAAAAAGTGTTAGTCCAACATATATGATCATCTAGTTGAATTAAATGAAAAATAACTCAAATAAAGACAAAAACAACTAGATTTTACCACACTTGAACTCAATGGAGGATGTGAAGCCTTCCTTCTTCGAGTGTTTTTCCTTAGTGCGCATGGAGCTCCCCCTCATTAATTGGACTTGTTGATCACTCTCCATCAACCCTAGCAAAAGACAATCAAGTGATTTTTGGTATCCAAATTGCTTTGGATCCATAAACATTAGTAGCACAAACTTTAGTCCCCTTAGGAATCCATTTTTCAATGTCATCCTTTTTAATTGAAGTACTAAGTCCTTTTGGGACCCAAATACTTCTAAAACATTTTCCTTTAACAAATCTAGGGGCACTAGATTGTCTCACATAAAAATTTGATTTTCCTAATTCATTTTTCTTTTGAAGTTCATTGGAAATCAAATCTTTTTTCTTTTTGAACTTTAAGAAGAAAATTTTGTAAATCAAAACATTTTTGTTCAAAATCTTTCAATTTTGCTTCAAGTTTAAGATTTGTTTTGGAAAGCAAATCATTTTCAATTTTTATTTTTGAAATCAAATTTTTGTTTTTGGAAAATGATGACTTGAATTCCAAAAGCAAATCATCATAGGCATCTTGCAACTCATCAAATGTGTATGAATTTGAAATAGATGAGTTAGAAGTTACCTTCCCCTCATTGAGGGCCATCAAGCATAGGTGGGCTACTTCATCATCGGTGGAGTCTTCATCACTCCAAGTGGCCACATATGCTTGCTTTGAAGATAATCCCCTCTTGTTGGACTTGTGGGAATTCTTCATCTTCTTCCTCGATTCATGCTTGGAATTTTCCATTTCGCTCTTCATGAACCGGGAAAATTTGTTGAAGAGACAGGCCATCTCTTCATCTTCACTTTCCTCCTTACTAGAATCTACATGATGACAAGTGGAGGACTTGAGAGCAATGGCATTTGTGTTGCTGCCAAGCCCTTTGATCTTCTTTTCTACCATAGCTCTAATTTCTTCCCTCTTCTTCTCATCTTCTTTGTTCTTCTTCATGATTTGATGAGTAAGGAGTGACCCCATTAGTTCATCAAGCTTCAAGGTCTTCAAATTTTTGGCTTCGATGATGGCGGTCCTCTTTGAGTCCCAAGAATCGGGAAGTGAGTAGATGAGCTTTCGGACAAGTTTCTCCTCCGGAATGGCTTCTCCATAGCCCTTGAGACCATTGGTGATTGTGGAGAACCTATCAAACATCTTCTCGATGTTCTCTTCCGGATCCATCTTGAAGTTCTCATACTCTAAGGTGATGAGCCCAATCTTGGTCTTCTTAACTTCATCAGTTCCCTCGTATGTGACTTCAAGCTTGTCCCATACCTCATTGGCACTCTCACAAGAAGACATCTTCTCAAAGATGGTTGAGCCAAATGCACAAAAGAGAATGTGCAAGGCTTTGCAATTTAGCTCCATCTTCTTGCGATCATCGGCACTCCACTCCGCTTTGCTTCATTGAGGCACAAACGGACCATCTTCAACTATATCCCATAGCTTGTAGTCTCTTGGCTTAATGAAAAACTTCATCTTTGTCTTCCAATGGGCATAGTAGGTTCCGTCGAAGAAAGGCGGTTTGTCGATGGATTGCGCCATTTCAGTCGGTTGGTGAAATAATGATCGAGCTTGCCGAATCTTCTCAATAGGATGTTAATCCTCTTCGATTGAGCCAAGCTCTGATACCAATTGTTGAGTTTTGAGGTGCTCAATTCCTTCAATCGATCTTTCTCACCAAGTGGTGGAGAGGTGGAATTTTAGGTGGATATGGTGTGGAAGCTAAAAGATAGATGACACAATGATTTTAGAGTGGTTCAACCTTCTAACCAAGGTCTGCATCCACTACCTTAGCTTCCCACTAAGGATTTCTAATCAATCCACTATTGATTCGTCCCCTTTTTAGGCTTAGGAGGAAACCCTTATACACCGATCAAGCTTTCTACCCAAAGCCTTGATCAAACCCTCTTTACAAAAGAGAAAGATAAGCAAACTTAAATCTCTCTAATAGGTATTTGTTTGCACAATTTTGCACTCACCCAAAGCCTAAAACACTTGAGCAAATTTGCAATTTTGGCTCACTAGTGTTTGTCTATACAAAGAAATGACAATTTAGCTCTAAGACAATTTCTTGATCATTTGTTGATTGACAATTGAAGCATTAACCATATCTTGATGCTTGGAGGTCTCTTTTATACTCCTTGATGAGTTTATAGCCGTTACTAGCCGTTGGGGTTGAATTGGAGCCGTTGAGGACTTTATTTCCCACCATAAATGTAGTTCTGCTGCTACCCGTATCGAAATGCTCAAACCCGTTTCGATACGCTCTTCAAGTAGAAAGAGCCGTTGCAGTCTAATGAGCATTCATATTGAAACGCCATGGACCGTATCGAAACGCTAGGCACAATATCGAAACGCTCTGCATTTAAATGTTAGTTGGGAAATAGCCGTTGGGGTTTATTACCGTTGTGGTCGATGCCACGTAGGCGTATCGAAACGGCATAGCCCGTATCGAAACGCTGGGCAAAAATAAACATCCAGAAAATCTCATTTCCAAAACCGTATCGAAACGTTTTGACACTGGAAGACACCGTATCGAAACGCCTAAGGGTGTTTTGATACACCTAGTCGGTTTTGTTAAGTTTATCTTTGAAAACATGTAAAAACCTTTAAAAACATCCCCTAAACATAGTTTCAAGTTATTTAGACTTTGGAAATAGTTTTGAATTCTTTTTAAATCAGTCCAAAATATTTTTCATTTATTATATCAAAACATTAGTTCAACATGGAGCCGGTCCGCCCCTAGCCGGGTGTGGGCAGTTACGCCTCAAATGGTCTCGGGAACTAGAGTTCCAACATACCCCATATGTTCCCATACACTCGCCCTGATGGATCCTCTCGCATCTAGCGCACTCCGGGGTGTGTACAAAAACTCCTTGGCCCCGTCCATAGTTACCACCCCTATGCCTCAAATCGGGCCAATACCTCATATTCCTATGCCTCTTGGCATGATCTCTACCCCAATATGCGTGTCCCTTTCCACAATCAGACCCACTAGCACGAGCACTGGAGCCTAAGTTCTGCTCAATATCCTTGGACCTAGAGACCAAGACATCAAACTCGGTATAGTAAGAGGCAAGCATGTAAGTCTTCACATCTTTAGTCAACCCATATCGAAAGCGCTCACATCGTTCCCTCTCACTGGGAACCAACTCGGGTGCATACTGGCTCAATCTCACAAACTGAACCTCGTACTCGGTCACGGTCTTACTACCCTGAACCAAGGCCATAAACTCCCTCTTCTTCTCATCCAGATACTGAACTTCGAGATACTTCCTCTTAAAAGCATTTCTAAAGAATTCCCACGTGATATCCGCTTCGGCCATACCCGAAGTAACAGTGGTCCATCAAGTATATGCATCCCCCTGAAGCAAGGAGACAATGCAACCCATCTTACGAGTGTCTGAGCACTCCATCTGACCCAAGATGCGTGTAGTACTCTCGAGCCAAGCCTCTGAACCCTCAAGAGTCAAACCACAAAACTCAACCCCTCCCAAGCTACGAAGCCTCTCTAAGGGTAATCTCGTCCCCACACCCTGAGGTGGTGTTGCAGCTTGCATACCGGCCAAAGATGTCTAAAAAGCTCCGGCTATGGTCTGAATCAAATGGGTCATGTCCGCACCTGCCGGACCCTGACCCGCCTGAGCTCTATTACCTCCAACATTTGCACCGGCCTGAGGCCCATTACCTTCACTACCCACTTCATTACCATCAGGAGCAGGAGAAACAAAAGGCTCATTCCCGGGTGCTTGGTCACCCGCTCTAGGCCGTCCCCTCGGTCTCACCATACCGAAGATAAAATCTAAAACAACAAACACATAACACACAAGAAAACATTAAGTTAGCAAAAGGGCAAGGACCAAAGTTCTCAGCTCTTTAAACCAAAATCATTTTCAATAACAACACCTAGCAATGGGAACACTTGACTAGTCTTCAACCAACAACAAGGTCATTAAAACATGCTTTAATACACCATGCAATAGCAAGCAACCATACAAAACAACTTACCTGACTTACCTTTCTCGGGAGACCTCGTAACCGAGGCTTTAATACCACCAAATGTAACCCCCTCATACTGGTTTAGGCGATAGACCTGTCTGAACAGGTTACACAGGGAAAACCGAAGCGAAACCCGTTAAGGCTCCACTTTGATTAGCAACCCTAGAAAACTTCTTTTAAACATTATCTTGTCTAAATGTATCGTTAGTCCTATGTGTGAAAACGACAGCGGAAAACTGAAAACATAAAGATATAAGCGAGGCGCAAAGTAATATAAATTTACCAAGTGTTGAGTTTGTCCGATTTCATCCTTACGAAACCAAAACCTTACAAAAGCGATTAACATGAGGCTCTCAAGGAAGCTTACGACAAATGGGACCAAAGCCCAACATTTGAGAATCCTTAAAGATGCCAAAAGCCCAATTTACAGGCATGTGTTTCGAAACAGGCTTGCCCGTTACGATACACTGGCCCCAGTTTAAAAGCCAGATCAGGCCATACAGGTACGGTCCATCTTGATTCGGTACGAGGTCCATTTTGTCAAAGCGTTCCAAAATAGGCCCCTACAGTGGCAAACTGTTTCGATACGTGTATCAGAACAGGAGCTCACAGTGTCAAACTGTATCGGAACGCGTTCCGATACGCGTATCCCTGGAGTTATCACCGTTCCGAAACAACCACAAGCCTTTTGAAACGCATGCACTCTGTGTGACCCTAAAACAGTTTTCTGCATCTCTAAAGTTCCCAAACAAGCCTGAAAACCACAAGAATCAAGAAACAACAACATGGTAAACTATCATATATACATTCTAGATGCAAAAACTCCTAATCACAACATTTGACATGCATTCAAGCAACAATTTAGAACTCAAGCTCGAAGCTCATATGAACACTTAGATACAAAAAACACTAACAAGTCAATATGCTTAGCAATTCACACAAGACCACACCAAGTCCCAATTTAACATAATATCACCATTTAGAACATGCTTGAAACATAAACAACCCATAGTAAGGGAGTTTGAACACCAACTCCATAACATACAATCTAGCAATCCCATTGTCTAAGTGTTATTACAAAACATAAACCATACTTTGAACTTAGTGAGAACTCCAAGAGTTTCCTCCCTTGCCCACTTGCCTCCCGAAGCCTCTAATGATCTGCATTGTTGAAGAAAAGAGAGCGTAAGCTAGAAGCTTAGTGAGCGGAGCTCTAAACACACCAACAATGCAGTTTTTTTAAAACGTAGACTTAGATTCAAGCACAATCAAATAAGGAAAGACGTAATGTATCACAAACATCACATTACAAGGTATGCACATGCATGACCCAAAACTCGGTGGGACTACACATCACCGTACTCTCCTATTAGTCACTACCGGTGGGACTACACATCACCATAGTAACGACAACCATCACGTGAGGCTCGACACCAACAACGACTACACAACAACATTAAACAGAGAGTAAAACAATCCAAAGCATACCACAACACACATAATCAAGAACGCTATAATCAACCAAACAAGCGAGAATAGATAAACTTACACTTGGGTCTAGGTTAGTCTCTAAGACTCCACCCAAACCCCAACAACCTTCATTAAATGTATTTAAAGTCTCAAAATAGTTTCCACTCACCGATGAACCCAAACGGATGCCGAAACACCGATCTCAAGCCTCCGTAGCACCCGCTATCGCACCCGAAGCCGATTCCTCTATTTAAAGCAATCCAAATCATACTATTATGACACTAATACACTCGTAAACCAGTAGCAACCCGGAAACTCACTCTTACAACCAAAACACATCAATTCGAATCCAAATTTCATCCAAACTTCACCATTTTCGTTCTAAACAAACCCCACACTGAAGCCACCCATTCCAACCACTAAAACGCATCCAAAAACATATAGAAACATCTCGCATCATCAAGGGAACCACGAGCCATGTTTTCACCCTAAAACCAACCCAAAAACCCAACCTTTTAAACCTAAAAATCTCAATTTTATACCCATTTCGGGTTTCTCACAAAAACCCATCATTTTAACATTTTTAAGACACCCAAAAGTGATCAAAAACACCCTTAAATGTTACATTAGAAACCCACATGAAGAACCCATAGAAATATTGCTGAGTGTATAAAAGTTCTATATTTTACCCCTCATTTACTCATATTTATGTTGCATTCAAGCATATTAAGTTGCATTTAGGATAGATTTCTTCATATACATCACAATTAGATAAAATGACACAGTTGCTACTGATTTCGGTCACTTCTGCAGGTACCGGCTACAGCAGACTCAGGGCAGCAAAGGAGCAAAGCTGGATCACAGCACTGGAGTCAAGGAGTAAACGCTGTCGTGACCACTGTCGTGGCAGTTATGACGACAGAAGGATAAAGTGGAAAAGTGTAGTGGACCTCGACAGATAGAGGATTTCAAGTCGGTCTGTCGTAGGCCACTCCTATATTTTTCTGAGCCCTGAGGCAGAATGAAGGCCAAGCTCAAAGTCCATATAAGAAACTCAAGGCAAGAAAAGAAGACGAATTAAAGGCATATACTAAGAAGATTTAATCTCCAATAGATTTGTACTTTAGTTTAAACTTGTATTCTTGCCATATTAGAAAACTTGGACCCAAGGCCTATATAAAGGCATGTAATTCGACCTAGGGAAGGAGATCTCATTCTTAACCATCTTCCCCAAAACCTTTGTCGTTTTCCCTTCTCCATCATGTTCTAAACTCCCTCTAGGGCTAAGGGTTGATTCTGTAAAGTAGTTGCAAGGATTGTATTGTTTTAGGAATTTTCTGTCAAGCAATAAAAACTTCAAGTTTATTTATTCTGGTTTTTCATATCTCGTAAGAGTATTGGGAGAGCATTGTGAGGTTATCCATTTGTTTAATATCGGGAGAGTCAAGCATACGAATGGAATAAATACGCGTTTTCCAGTTTATGGTTAAACCATCTCAGCTTAGGGATAAGTACGAGGTTAAGTGGCTTAGGAAGAATTCAACAACATTGGTGTTCACCCTTTGACTCACGCTGGGAGGTATTATCCAAGAAGTGTCCATCAACAGAACTTGGACCTAGGGACAGGACAAGCCATCGTAGGAATTCTTGCCAAGCTTGAAGTACAGAGTTGTGTGATCGCTGCCGCGACATCAACAGACTTCTGCCGCGACAGGGACGACGACAGAGAATAGAAGTTCCTCGTACAGTGCATCACCTGCACTACAGAGCAATTCAATACCGGCCTATTCCTTAAACCTGATTCTTTACTCTTTTATTTTAGTTGTTTATCAAGATTACTTCACAATCCAATTAAACTATTTCTCTCTCTTGTGTAGCAATACAATGATAGAGTTATTTCTAGTCCCTATGGAGACGATATCTGATACTCCAAGTATCACTTTACTACTTGCGTCGTGTACACTTGCGTTATTTGCGATAGGACTCTTTTACATGCAAGAAGTTTTTGGCGCCATTGTCGGGGACTGGCAACATATCTTTACCCTTTCTATTACTGCACTTTTTCTTTTTATTTTTCTATTTTTAGTGGTATTATTTACCATGTGCTTTTCACAAGGTTTTCTGTTTGCTTATGCGCAGATCTAGACGAGGCAAAGAACCTAAGTACGAACTAGACCCCGAAATCGAACGCACGTATCAACTCAGGAACCAAGCCCGACTCTTGATAGCAGGAAACAACTATCTTGAGGAGCAACTAGAAGCAATGGTGAACAGAAGGCAGAACGACGGGGTAGATTACCCACACAACAATAACCAGAGGGTTATTGATGATCCTCCCCAAGATGTCCGGAATGAACGGCCTGCTGCCGCATGGCAGTCTTGCCGCGACTACATGGTCAATGACCATGTTGACCTGGAAACCACCTTGCCAGACGTGGAAGCTTAAAACTTTGAGCTGAAACCTGTCATGTTCAGCATGATAAATTCTGTTGGCCAGTTTAGTGGTTCTGCAACTGAGGATGCCCGAGAACATCTGAAAACGTTCCAAGAAATCTGTGGATCGTTTAGACTACCAAGAATAAATCCAAAAGTATTGAGGCTCCGATTATTTCCTCATTCATTGAGAGACAGAGCTAAAACTTGGTAGAATAAATTAACGTCGGGTTCAATACGAACTTGGGCAGATCTCTCTCGTGAATTCTTATCTCGTTTTAATCCTTCTCATTTATCTGAATAATTGCGTAATGAAATTGCTACTTTTCAACAGGAAGATGACGAACCAATGTACGAGGAAAGGGACAGATTTACAACTCTTCTTCGGAACTGCCTGATGCATGGATTCCCCGTGTGGAATCAGGTCGTCAAATTCTACAACGCTGCCAATGCACATACTCGTCTGAGAATAGATTCAGCATCGAATGGGCTAATACGTGATAAGGAACCAGACGAGGCAATGATAGTGTTGAAGAATTTAGCAAAAAACGATGAGCAATTTCCTACAGCTAGGAGAGGAGGCAAACGAGGGATATCTGTAAAGGATTATGAAGCTAACAACTCGATGAAATCACAAGTTGCGTACCTCACAAAGATAGTGGAAAATCTGCAGCGGAAAGATTCCAAAGCCGTATATTCTGCAGAAGAGGTATGTGAAACCTGTAGTGGGAATCACAGTTCAGAAGACTGTCCTTTACAGTTGGAAGAAGGGATGTATGTTGGGAATTATAACAAGCCGAGAAACTATGATTCCATCAATTACAATCCCTACTGGAGGAAAGATCCTAAGTTTTCCTGGAGCAATCCGAATAATGCACTGAATCCTCTAATGCAGAACAACCAAAACCAGGGGTACCCAGAATTCTGTCGTGACAGCAGCCACAACAGCAGCCGCAACAGCAGCCGGCAGCCGCACCTAGTATACTAGAACAAACATTGGCAACATTTATGTCACAGACTGGAGCATACATGGCGAACATGGATCACTTTGTCAAGAAAACTGAATCATTCATGGACAAGACAAAGATGAGGATGACAAACCATGAGGCCACCCTAAAATCTCTGGAGACGCAGATGAGCCAAGTTTCCTAGCATATCAAGCCAAGGCAAAACGAAGGATTCCCAAGTGATACTGAGATCACTAGAAAACCCACACATGAGCAGTGTAAAACAATTACAACTAGGAGTGGGAAACAGTTACAACGGCCGGAGATGAAGAACATACCAAGTGAGGAACCGACCTTAGGTACACCTGCCGTGAACATTGCCCCGACCGAGGAAGAACAACCTGCTGTCAACACACCTGCCGCGACAGCAGAAGGGACAGAGGAGCATACAGAAGATGCTGAAAAGTTTAAGCCTCCTCAGATCCGTATACCATGTGTAGGACGTCTTGAAGATTACCGTCCTCCACCTCCTTTTCCACAGCGGTTACAGAAACAAAAACAGGAGTACCAGCTTAAAAAGATTTACGATATTTTTAAACAGGTACACATTAACATACCGCTGTTATAGGCCATAAAGCAGATGCCCGGTTATGCGAAGTTTCTCAAGGACGCGATTTCAAAAAGGTCCAGACTTGGGGAATTCGAGACGGTGAAGATGACAGAAGGATGCATGACAATCTTACACAGGCATCCACCCCAGAAGAAGAAGGATCCTGGGAGCTTCATCATACCGTGCATAATTGGCGATAAGTTCGTGGGTAAGGCACTTAGTGATCTTGGTGCTAGCATAAATCTAATGCCCAAATCTGTGTTTTAGAAATTAGGTATTGGACGAGCAAGGCCCACGACAGTCATGCTGCAGCTGGCAAACCGCTCTTACGTACAACCAGAAGGGAAGATCGAGGATATTCTGGTAAGAGTGGATAAATTTATTTTTCCTGCTGACTTTCTTGTTTTAGACTGTGAAGCAGATGAAAACGCACTGATCATCCTGGGGCGACCCTTCCTAGCCACAGGAAGAACCGTGATCGATGTTGAGAAAGGAGAACTGACCATGAGAGTGAATGATCAGGAAATCAAACTCATTGTTCTCCAAGCAATTAAACATGCTGATGCAGAAGAAGAGTGCAAGGCAATCTCTGAAGTAGTCCTTGACCAACCCTGCATCTGGTCAAGCTGCCACGACAGACAGTTTGCTCACTGCCACCGCAGTCACCCGGAAGACTGTCACGGCAGCAACGACAACAGTGACTCCTCCGACTCAGAAACATCCGACACTGAAGGTCCTGAGGAGGTAAATTGGATAGGCACTCGTCCAGGTAAGTTCTTCGAGCCTCTTAATTATACCTCGAATAAACATATAATCCAGAAGCATTCGATTGAAAAGCCACATGTTCTAGATCTTAAGCCCATGCCAGGGCAGCTTAAATATGTCTTTCTTGGTTTAAATGATACGTTGCCCGTAATCATCTCTTCCAAGTTAATGCAGGAACAGGAGCAGCAGCTAATCAGAATGCTACAACAACATAAGAAGGCTATTGGATGGACTATAGCAGATATCCAAGGCATCATTTCGGTATTATGCATGCACAAGATTCTCTTGGAGGATGATCATAAGCCGACTATTGATGCCAAGAGACGATTGAACGAGACTATGCGAGAAGTGGTGAGGAAAGAGAATATCAAATGGCTCGACGCCAGAATCATATATGCCATCTCGGATAGCAAGTGGGTGAGCCCGGTGCAGTGTGTGCCCAAAAAGGGAGGCATAACCATGGTAACCAACGAAGAAAACGAACTAATCCCAACCAGGACTGTGACCGGTTGGAGGGTTTGTATGGATTACCGTAAGCTTAACAAAGCTACCCGGAAAGACCATTTCCCCTTACCCTTTATTGATCAAATGCTTGATAGATTAGTGACGAAACCTTACTACTATTTTCTTAATGGTTACTCGGGTTATAATCAGATGGCAATTGCACCGGAGGACCAAGAGAAAACTACCTTCACATGCCCGTACGACACCTATGCCTTTCGTAGAATGCCATTTGGGCTCTACAATGCACCATCAACCTTTCAACGGTGCATGATGGCAATATTCTCCGACATGGTGGAGGACTTCCTAGAAATTTTCATGGAAGACTTTTCTGTCTTTGGAGACAGTTTTGAAGGTTGTTTAGGCAACTTGCAGAAGGTTCTTGAAAGATGCGAAGAGGCGAACTTGGTTTTGAACTGGGAAAAGTGCCACTTCATGGTGGATGAAGGAATGGTACTAGGGCACAAGGTAAGTTGCCGCGACATAGAGGTGGATAGAGCCAAAATAGAGGTCATCGAAAAGCTGCCGCCACCCACCACAGTCAAGGGGATCCAAAGTTTCTTAGAGCACGTCGGGTTTTATCGACGATTTATAGCCAATTTTTCGAAGATTACCAAGCCCTTATGCCACCTATTGGAGCAGAATCGTCCCTTTGATTTTAATGTTGAATGTACTGAGGCATTCAGAATACTGAAGGAGAAACTAGTAATAGCCCCGATCGTACAACCACCAGACTGGAGTTTGCCATTTGAAATAATGTGTGATGCCAGTGACTACGCTGTCGGGGCAGCACTAGGGCAGAGGAAGGATAAGCTCTTCCATGTGATTTACTATGCCAGCAAAACACTGAATGATGCCCAAGTCAACTACACCACGACAGAGAAGGAGCTGTTAGCAGTGGTGTTCTCAATCGACAAGTTCCATCCGTACATACTTGGAACAAAGGTGGTGGTCCATACTGACCATTCAGCACTGAAGTATATGTTCATGAAAAATAATGCAAAACCTAGATTGATATGTTCGATTCTACTGCTGCAAGAATTTGACATTGATATCAAGGATAAAAAGGGAACAGAGAATCAAGTAGCAGACAACTTGTCAAGGCTAGAGACGGGAAGGAGTAAATCCACAGATAGGACCAACATATTGGAGACCTTTCTAGATGAGCAGTTGTTTGCTGCCACCAGCACTGCCACGACAGCCATGGCGGCAGGTAAGCTTTCTCAAACCCCTTGGTATCCTGACATTGTTAATTACATTGTAAGTGGGTTATTACCTCTTGAACTTAATTACCAAGAAAGGAAGAGGTTCCAAAATGATGCAAAACATTATTATTAGGACGAACCTCTTCTTTTCAAACACTGTGCAGATCATATTGTCAGGAGATGCGTACCACAGGATGAACAGGAAGTTGTGCTTCACCACTGCCATGCTTCCCCTTATGGAGGATACCTAGGTGGAAACAAAACCGCTGCCAAGGTTCTGCAATCCGGTCTCTATTGGCCCACACTGTTCAAGGATGCACAAGCTTTTTACAAAGGCTGTGACAAGTGTCAAAAGGACTGGGAACATATCGAGAAGGTATGAGATGCCACTTCAGAACATATTAGAGGTTGAAATCTTCGATGTATGGGGAATCGACTTCATGGGACCATTCCCAGCATCTTGCGGGAACTTGTACATCCTACTGGCAGTGGATTATGTGTCAAAGTGGGTAGAAGCGATCGCCACTCAGAAGAACGATGCCAAAACTATTCATGGATTTCTTCACAAGAACATATTCTCCAAATTTGGCATCCCAAGGGCGATAATTAGTGATGAAGGGAGACACTTCGATAACAGGGTAATAGATGCTGCCTTAAGAAAATACGGAGTAAAGCACCGGATTGCAACAACATAACACCCTCAAACCAATGGGCAGGTCGAGATATCAAACAGAGAAGTAAAGAAAATACTAGAGAAGATGGTTAAACCCACTCGAAAGGATTGGTCTCTATATCTTAATGATGCACTATGGGCCTATAGAACAGCGTTCAAAACACCATTGGGGATGTCACCCTATAGACTCATCTATGGGAAAACCTATCATTTACCTGTTGAGATAGAAAACAAAGCTTACTGGGCTATCAAGGCAGTAAATATGGACTGGGATAAGGCAGGACAGAAAAGGCTACTAGACTTGAATGATATTGAAGAAATTTGAGCAATGGCCTACGAAAATGCCAAGATCTACAAGGACAAAACCAAGAAGTGGCACGACAAGAAGCTGCTGCCACGACAGTTCTGCCCAGGGCAGCAGGTGTTGTTGTTCAACTCTAGGTTGAAGCTTTTCCCAGGAAAGCTTAAATCTAGGTGGTCTGGTTCTTTCCAGGTTGTCCAAGTTTTCCCTCATGGTGCCATTACAATCAAATCCCTAAAAGATGGGCACCAGTTCAAGGTCAATGGACAGAGACTCAAGCATTATCAGGGGACTGAAGCCCCATTGATGTAGGAAGTGGTTACTTTAGGAGATGTCCCTCACGACATCCCTAATTTAACTTAGTTTTTATTTTATTTTATTTTATTTATTAGGAATTAAGATTTTTATTTATTTATTGTAGGAACTAAGATTTTAATTCAGTTTATTTATTTAATTATTTTTAGGAAATAAAGGAAGCAAAGCAAAGAGGAGGAATGAACCAGCCCACCGCATTCACAAAAGCCCAAAAAGCCCAACGGACGAGTCTGTCGTCACAGTCTGTTACCAGCTGTCGCGACAGACGCGGAGAAGACAGCATGTCACGGAGCTATCGCGACAGACACGCAAACGCGTAACAGACGCGCAGCAGACACAGAAACGCGTGACAGACGCGTCAGAAACCGCGTAACAGTTGGCCCCGTTATTCGCGCCTGCCGTTACAGACCCAATGGGTAGAAAATCACCATTCTATATAAACCCCCAATCCCTATTCATTTTTTCATCTCATTCTCATTCTCTCAACATGCTTCCTCTATTTTAGATCTCAGAAATTTCTTTTCATTTTTGCTACAGTCCTTGCAATGGCCAGCAGAAACACCTGCCGCAGCACTGCCTCCACTTCTGCCACGGCAATATCAACCCCAAGTCACAGTGCCATTCCCAACCGGTTCGCATCCACAGAATCTGCCAAGAGGTACTACAATTCTTTCCAAAAGAGGGAAATGTGGGAGGAACGAGGGTTCATCTACAACCAACAAACAGGAGATTTTGGGCTAGAAGGTTTCATAACCAAGAAGATTCAAGCCCTTAAGTTGCAGAAATTTGCTGCCCAACCCAAGGAAATGAATGTAACCCTCGTCCGAGAATTTTACGATGCCATCAACAGTAAGGATGCCACGACAGTGACCGTTTGAGGCAAGGAAATCTCTCTCGAGCCTGCGTACATCAACACACTATACGGGTTGTACGTGAGCAAGACGGAGGATGCCCACAGAAGGTTCGTGAATAGTCTGTCACCGGCAGACTATGACGCTGTCATGGCAGAGGTTACAGAAGAAGGAACGGAGTGAAACGACGACCCTAAACACCGATGGACTGTGAGGAGGTCCCAGCTGACTACACAAGCCAAGCTGTGAAACCACTTCGTCAAAAAGCGCCTCATGCCTACCTCCCACAACAGCATTGTCGACAGACCAAGGTTAGCCCTTGTCCATTCTATTTTAAATGGGAGGGAAATCAATGTCGGCCGCTACGTCTGTGACGGAATCCTCGAGTGTGCTCTCCGACCGTCTGGCCCCCTCGTCTTCCCCTACCTCATCACCACCATCTACCGGGGCACAATGTACCATAAATTGAGGAGGACATCAAAGTCCAAGGAAAAGGGTGGACACAACGGAATATTTACAGTCTAATGGAGTTGAAAGCTGCCACTCCTCTGTCGTACATCAACCCCTCTGCCACGACAGAACCGACGACAGGCCCTAGCTCCCCAGAACCTATCGCAACAGACCCAGAGCAGACGGCAGCAGCCCCACCAGTAGACACCTCCGGCCAGATTCTGACGATGCTAAAAAGGATAGAGGAGCGACAGCTCGGACTGATGGGCTTTATGAGGGACTTCATAGCCGCAACGGTAAATTTCATTCAAAATGATTTAGATTTTACCCATGTGAAATTCCCCTCCTTCCCAGAAAACTTCTTTGCTGCCCCTACTCCTACTGCGAGCCCCAGAACACCCTCTACTGCCTTCACACCCACACCTGCCACGACAGGCGAAGGCGGCAGAAAGTCTGCCACTTCCAGAGGAGAGAAGATGAAGGACCCCCTACCGGAGATTGACCCCAAATACTTTGAAGGGTTCTCATCCTCCTCCGTCTGGCAGGACTCAAACTTCGAGCCATCTGTAGCCTGAGACATCTCAAATGACTACCCTCCGATGAAAAGAAAGAAGCTCAACGAGACTGTCGAAGGACCCTGCCAAGGTAGATCTGCCAGCAGCAGCAGCTCCGACGATGATCTCGAGGTCCTAGACCAGCCCCCACGCATCTCACCGACACGTATCCAGCCACCTCGAGAGGCAAAGAAGAAAATGGCCTCTGCGTCCCCCAAAAACCTACCAGCCCCTGTCGTTAAGGTCAGTGCCCGCCAGCAGCTCCAAGTCAGCAGCAGCAGCGACGACAGCTCCTCAACTTAAGTTTCTTTTCTTATATTTTGCTGTCTTTGTTGTTTTATTTATTTTGTGATGTATTTTCTTTTCTGTTTTTCATTTTATTTTGTCATGCATTGAGGGCAATGCAACCCTCGAGTTTGGGGGTGGGCATCCCTCCAGTAATGAAATTGTTAAGTTGTATCTTAATTTTGTGTCTAATTGTTAGTTTATTCTTAAGTTTATTTCTTTCAAAAAAATGAAAATAAAAACAAAAATTTGGCTTAAGTCTATGAACTGAACTTACCTGCCGCGACATACTCTGTTGTGACAGTGCCTTTAGGAAGTTTTATGAACTATTTAGAGCCTTGCTATATTTCTAAACTGTAGAACACCCTTTGTGACTCTTATGCTATCTAGACTTCTGTAGTGCACTGGAATAGGAATGTTTACCCACTTGGGTTGCCCCTAGAGGTGCCTATCACTGGCTCTAGGAAAGGAATAAAAGAAAGAAAAATATTCAGACTCATTTGCTTGCAAAACTGCCTTACACTGATTCTATGGAGATTTCTCTTTGAGCTTAAGTTAGAAAAAACTAAAGGAGCCTAAGAATTGCCTTTAGAAAAAAAATAAATTGGCATAAAACTCAAGTTTGTAAGCATGACTGTTCTAGTAAACTAAAGGAGTCTAGGCACATAGTTGTTCACAAAACCTGCACACACTGCACAAGAACTATAGCATTGTTTCGGATAAATCCAAAAACGCCCGACAAGGTATTGATCTTGATAGGGAATGTGTGATAGGTAAAGAAAAGTTCATTGAATTAAGCCAAGCCAAAAAAGTTTTTATTTTCAGTTAGGTCGTATTTTCTTGAGGGCAAGCAAGAACTTGAGTTTGGGGGTGTGTTGAGTGTATAAAAGTTCTATATTTTACCCCTCATTTACCCATATTTATGCTGCATTCAAGCATATTACATTGCATTTAGGATAGATTTCTTCATATACATCACAATTAGATAAAATGGCACAGTTGCTACTGATTTCGGTCACTTCTACAGGTATCGACTGCAGCAGACTCATGGCAGCAAAGGAGCAGAGCTGGATCACAGAACTGTAGTCAAGGAGTAAACGTTGTCGTAGCAGTTATGATGACAGAAGGATGAAGTGGGAAAGTGCAGTGGAGCTCGACGAATAGAGGATTTCAAGCCGGTTTGTCGTGGGCCACTCCTATATTTTTCTGAGCCTGAGGCAGAATGAAGGCCAAGCCCAAAGTCTAGGGAAGAAACTCAAGGCAAGAAAAGAAGACGAATTAAAGGCATATACTCAGAAGATTTAATCTACAATAGAGTTGTACTTTAGTTTAAACTTGTATTCTTGCCATATTAGAAAACTTGGACCCAAGGCCTATATAAAGGCATGTAATTCAACCTAGGGAAGGAGATCTCATTCTTAACCATCTTCCCCAAAACCTTTGTCGTTTTCCCTTCTCCATCATGTTCTAAACTCCCTCTAGGGCTAAGGGTTGATTCTGTAAAGTAGTTGCAAGGATTGTATTGTTTTAGGAATTTTCTGTCAAGCAATAAAAACTTCAAGTTTATTTATTATGGTTTTTCATATCTTGCAAGAGTATCAGGAGAGCATTGTGAGGTTATCCATTTGTTTTATATCGGGAGAGTCAAGCATACAAACAGAATAAATACACGTTTTCCATTTTATGGTTAAACCATCTCGGCTTAGGGATAAGTACGAGGTTAAGTGGCTAAGGAAGAATTCAACAACATTGGTGTTCACCCTTTGATTCACGTCGGGAGGTATTATCCAAGAAGTGTCCATCAACAGAACTTGGACCTAGGGACAAGACAAGTCATCGCAGGGATTCTTGCCCAGCTTGAAGTACAGAGTTGTGTGATCGCTGCCGCGACATCAACAGACTTCTGCCGCGACAGGTGCTGTCGCGACATGGACGACGACAGAGAACTGAAGTTCCTCTTACAGTGCAACACCTGCACTACTGAGCAATTCAATACCGGCCTATTCCTTAAACCTGATTCTTTACTCTTTTATTTTAGTTGTTTATCAATATTACTTCACAATCCAATTAAACTATTTCTCTCTCTTGTGCGGCAATTCAAGGATAGAGTTATTTCTAGTCCCTGTTGAGACGATATCCGATACTCCAAGTATCACTTTACTACTTGCATCGTGTACACTTGCACTATTTGCGATAAGACTCTTTTACACGCAACAAATACCCATTTTCTCAACTCAACTCCAAACTCAAAATACATTTTAATGGCTTTTAAAAGAGGGTTTTCAAAGAACACAACTTAGACAATGTAAAATCTGAAATAAGGAAGAGATTACCTTAAAAATCTTGCTTGGATGAGTGGTTTGAGCAATGGAATAGTGATTTATGGTTTTAGAGAAGTTTTAGTGGAAAAGGGGATTTTGGAGAAGATGACGTCTTTTTCAAAATTTCCTTTATTTATTCCCTTTTTCTCAAAATTCCCATTCTTAATTTCATTAATGGCATTTTAGTAACTATGGGCATCTTTTGTAAAAATCATTATTTTAAGTCTAATTTTAACTCGAACTAATCCTAGGTTATAATCGATAAACTCTTGGGCCCTAAACTAGGGCGTTACAGATTTCGAAACCTTTACTAGAGGTTTCGAAACCTTAAGAGTGGATTTGTAAAAACTAGCCATTACAGGGCCAAGGTTTCGTAACCTTATAAAGGTTTCGAAACCTTTGCTAAGGTTTCAAAAACAGGTGCATTCTGCAAAGAAAGGTTTCGAAACCTTCCGTAAGGTATCGAAACCTTTCCTTAAAAAGCTCAAGTTTTGGCCATTTTTTGACTTTTAAAATATACATTCAATACAGATGCAAAGTCAAACATTTTATAAAACATTTTGACAAGATTGAATCGAGTTTTTGACAAATTGTACGGTGGTTTAGAGTGGGTCAACTCCCTCAATGGAGTCTACATCCACTACCTTAGTGACTACACTAAGGATTTTCCAAAAATCCATTAATTTCTCTTTCCTTTAAGGATAAGGAGTAACCTTACACAATTCAATAGACTTATACCCCAAAGTCTATTGAATCCTTTCCACAAAACAAATACAAAGAAGCAAACTAGGAAATCATCACATGGAAGGTGTTTGCACAATATAAGCTCTCTCTCACACACCCAAGAAACACTAGGAAATTAATTACAATAAAGAACCACACTAGTGTTTACAAGAAAGATGAAAATTGAGCACAAGTTGGATTTTTATTGTTTGAATGATTAGATAGGCTTTCTTGTTACTTCATTACTGTTTGGAGACCCCTTTTATATGCTCTTGATCTTTTCTAACCTTTGGGAGACCTTGGAGGGACTTTGGAGCCATTGGATGCTTTTAAAACCAAGCATTAAATGCTCACCTGCACAGAGGTTTCGAAACCTTTACCAGAGGTTTCGAAACCTTAAGAGGGGATTTGTAAAAACCTTTGTTAAGGTTTTAAAAACGGGGGCATTCTGTAAAGGAAGGTTTTGAAACCTTCCTTAAGGTTTCGAAACTTTTCCTTAAAAAACTCCTGTTTTGGCCATTTGTTGACTTTTAAAAGATACATTCGATATAGATGCAAAGTCAAACATTTTATAAAAAATTTTGACAAGATTGAATCGAGTTTTTGAAAAATTTATTTCGTGAACTTTAGTTTACAAAATTTTACAAGTTAGTCATTTAAAATTAAATTTACGTTATATCAAAATCAAAATAAGTCTAACAATCTCCCCCTTTTTGATATAACAAAACCTTTTGTAAAAATTTGTTTTTTGAAAATTTTGTCAAACTTTCAAATCTCCCACTTAAGCTCCCCATTAATAAATGTCTTTGTAAAATCTATGAGAATTAAGTTTTAAAGACATTTCTTAAAGAAATTTGAGAAAAAAAAACAAATTGTTTGATTCTATTTGTCTCTCCCCTTTTTGTTATAGCAAAAAGAACAAAATGCTACAAAAAGAACAAACATTATTAGAGTAATAGGGCATTATCCAAAAGGCAATAGAAAGATAAACCATAATATTCATATCAAAAATAACATCCATCATAACATTCAATAAAAAGATCAAATGTAAAATCCAACATAAAACATAGGCATAACAATATCCAACAAAGTGAATATAATGCCTAAAGACAAAAATAGAAATCCTAAATCAAAATAAGTCCAAAAGTACCATAATAATACCAAAAAGACATACAAGAATGCATAAAAGCTTAAGCATCTGGTGCATCATGAGGCGATGAAGGTGGGAAAAGATGACCACGAACAAGATGCATATCGTGCTCAAGAGATGTCACACGTTCGTCCAAGCCAAGAAGCAAACCGATAGTCTCCTCATGAGAACTACGAAGATAGGCATCCAAGTTGTCAAAACGAGTGACCATGGTCGCAAACATGGACTCCATAGTCACGGGAGCCGGTGCATTCTCATCTACCGGAGCCTTGGGAGCTTCCAAGTCGACCTCCTCTACTCCTCCTCGGTGAACCCAACTGTTAACTCCAAGATATCATTGAGCTTTGTGGCAAGATTTGATGTCAATCTTGCTCTTTTTCTTCACTTGAGGATCAAGAGAGGCATCAATGTTGAGATTCCTAAAGATATGGCTATATACACATCCAAAGGAAAGAGAAAAATAGGTGGGGTTGGATATGACTTTCATGAGGTTAAGGAAAATGATGGTAGCAATATTGGGTCGAGACCTACTATGATATTGGCGAAGCCACCAATATTCAATAACCCTTATAGAAGCGACTTTTTCGCCGAAAGAACGAAAAAACCAAGTAGTGAGAAGATGAAAGAGACGTTCCTCGAGAGGAAGATGAGTGGGCGACCATCTGAAAATGTAGGAATATTATGAGGCTCATATTCATTGGATTTTCCACTAAGGGGAACACCTAAATGGTTGGCAATGGATTGAGGTGTCAACTCAAACTCGGTACCCATGAGAAAAGATCGAATACCAATAATAAAATTAGTGCCATTAGGAGACCGAATAAACTCGGCATTGGCATGAAAAGCATAGACTAACCTACGATGGGTATAATATGGAATACTCAAGTAGTCAAGCCATTCCCATTTGGTGAATAATTCAAAAAGATCAAAGTTATGTTTGGACGACGTAAGAAATGCTAAGTCTATGGTTCGCCTGACTCTAACTTCTTTGGATTCATAGACACTAAGGTATCTCTGACAGTGAACATCATTTCTAAAAAAAGATCCTCAAATTGAGGATTAAGATTAGGAATATGGAGGGGTTGATTAAAACCAGAATGTTGACCTCTTCCAACATGAGAACGTTTAGCTCTAGGAGGCATGGTTCTAGGAGGCATGATTAAAGCAAAAAAATGAGTTTTGGCTTAAAAAAGTTGGTTGGGGAATTCTGTCAAACACTTTGTGGGAAAACTCTAAACTAATTTTGGCAAGGGTTTGGGATGGATTAGGTGATACCTCCTGTAAAATAAACATCATGTAGCATATAAATTACTAGCCCAAAGCATTAATCTAAAAAATTTGCCTAAATATGTCAATTTTCGGAATACCCAAAAACTTTAAAATTTTGTGGAAGACAATAGGTTTTGATTAAATCATGTTTAAAAGAATGAACATTATAAAACAAACATGATTTATATGAAATTGAAGCATGTAAAACATCATTTGAAATCAAAAGTTTCATCTAAGCTCGAAATAAAGAAAATTGCAATAAATCGAATAAAGCCAAGATGAGGGTGAATTGGATTTTTGAATAGTGGTTGACACTAATTGCAAAGGTAGAAAATTGCAAGATGATTTAGAGTGGTTCAACTCCCTCAATGGAGTCTACATCCACTACCTTAGTGACCACACTAAGGATTTTCCACAAATCCACTAATTTGCCTTTCCTTTAAGGATAAGGAGTAACCTTACACAATTCAATAGACTTATACCCCAAAGTCTATTGAATCATTTCCCCAAAATAAATACAAAGAAGCAAACTAGGAAATCCTTACAAGGAAGATGTTTGTACAATATAAGCTCTCTCACACACCCAAGAAACACTAGAAAATTAATTACAATGAAGAACCACACTAGTGTTTACAAGAAAGATGAAAATTGAGCACAAGTTGGATTTTTATTGCTTGAATGATTGGATAGGCTTTCTTGTTACTTCATTACTATTTGCATACCCCTTTATATGCTATTGATCTTTTCTAACCATTGGGAGACGTTGGAGGGAGTTTGGAGCCGTTGGAAGCCATTAAATCCTATTCATTAAATGCTCACCTGCACAGAGATTTTGAAACCTTAAGGAGGATTTGAAAAATATAGTTGTTACATAGCCATGGTTTTGAAACCTTTGCTAAGGTTTCAATTCCAGGCCATTCTGCCTAAAAGGTTTCGAAACCATCAAATGGACGTATTGAAACCTTCTTTAAAAACATGAAAAATTTGCTATCTTTTGACTCTTTAAGGTATATAAACATAGTGGGATGAGTCAAAACATTTGGAAAACATTTAAAACATAATTTTTGATATCAAATTGACTTTGAATTATTTTTGCAATATTTGAATAAGTCCAAAAACATTTTTCATTGAGTTATATCAAAATAAATATTTCAAAAATATTCCCTTTTGATATAACGAAACCACTTGAAAATTGTTTTCGAAAAGCTCCCCATTAGAAAAATAATTTTAGAAAATATTTAAAGCTCACCCTTTTTCTTTTTGAAATTAAAAATTTCATACTTATATCTCCCTTTTTTGTTATATCAAAAATAATTCAAATCATTAAGTTCAAAAATAATAATGGAGAGTAAGATAACTCATTTTAAAACAGAATTTCCCCCTTAATCAAAGCATTCCATTTAAAAAATTTAGATCTAATGCTTGACACTTAAAAGATATTGAACTTTAAGATAAAATAAAATTAAGAGCATATAAAATTCAATGTATCCAAGACTTCTAAAAACTTTATGCAAACATATGAATGAAATCATTACTCATATGCATAAAGTTCTCAAATAATGTCATGCTTGTTTAGATATTGAGATAAAAACACATATATGCATGAATATTAAACAATAAAAAATAGATAACCAAAAATATAGAATTAAAGGCATTAAGCTTAGGGGTTACCCATTTTCTTCACTTGTATGACTAGAGCATTTCCATTTCTTTGCATTTCTTTCCATTTGCTCCAACAAACCTACAAGAGACAATTACTTAGATTTTGGTATCCAAATTGCTTTGGATCCATTAACATTAATCTCAACATCTTTAGTTCCCTTAGAAACTCATACTTGTCTAATCCTATAACATTTTCTCTTATTTATAGGACAAATATGCAAGGAATGACCATGATAATGACAATGTGAGCATTTTGCCATTATGTGACAAGATGAATTATTAAAAATAATTTCTTTTTCTTTTGTTAAGCTTTCAAGCTTAACTTTCAAATCAAGATTTTCTTTTTCTAAAACTCCATTGCTTGTTTTTGAAAACTCTAAATCATTTTTCAAAATTTTCATTTTGGTTTTAAAAATCCAATTTTGTTTTCAAAAGAAAATCGTTTTCAAATTCAAGTTTAGAAATCATTTTCTTAAATTTGGAATTTATGGTCTCAAATTCCAAAAATAATTCATCGAAAGTATCGTGTAACTCGTCAAATGTATATGAATTTAATTCACTTGAGTTAGAAGATACCTCGAGCTCATCAAGAGCCAAAACACCATCCACCTTAGGGATTGAGATGAGGTTTGCACAAGATGAAGCATTATCCTTCTTCTCTCCCTTCTTGTTACCATAGAGTTTCTCAAGCTTCTCCTACATCTCTTTGGAACTTTTGAATGTGGAGAACTTCTTGGAAACATCTTCATTGAGGCCACAAAAAAAGTGTTCATCGCCTTTGCGTTTAGCTTGTCTTTCCTGTCATTTGCACTCCTTTGCTTCTTCTTCTTCTTAGGAGCTTCAAAGTAACCATCTTCAATGATATCCCAAACCTCAAAATCAAGAGACTTGATGAAATACTTCATGACATTGCTCCATTAAAAGTATGCTTCTCCTTCGAAGAGCGGAGGGCACGAGATAGAGCGGCCTTTTTCAAATCTTTCCATTTTCCTTGATCGATGGACTTCGAGCAAATGATCTTTACTCCCGGATGTTAGTCCTTCGATGGAGATGAGTCTCTGTTACCAATTGTTAGGCTTGTTGCACGTTCGAATCGATCTCCAAAAACCGTCAAGTGTGTTATATTTGGTCCTTGGATGAATTGGCTAAAACCAGAAAGAAACGTAGAAAATTGCACAAGGATTTTAGAGTGGTTCGGCTAACCAACTGAGTGTACATCCACTACCTTAGCACACCACTAAGGATTTCTCAATTCACTATGAATTCTTTCCCTTTTCAAGGCTTAGGAGGAAACCTTTACAACCCTATCGTTTATATGGCTAAGATAGAACCACTCTAGTTTGAGGCTAAACTAGAACCTCTCCCATTTATAAGGTTTGTTTGGTAAACTAAATACCTCACAAGGTGGGTGCTTACACAAATTAAGCTCACAATAAAGAGTGAAAGATTTACAATTTAAGCACTCTCTAAACTATGTACAAGAGAAATGAAGAAATAAGATATAGACTCAAATTCTCTTGATCATTTTGCTTTGATATATTCTCTAACCATCTTCAAGTGTCCCAAGCTTGCTTTTATAGTGTGGAATGATATTCTAGCTGTTTATGGCCGTTGGGGATGTTTTGGAGCCATTGTGAAGTCAAAAGTTGAGCTTTAAATTCCCACATGCATAGAGGTTTCGAAACCTTAAAGAGGATTTGAAAAATATAGCTGTTACAGAGCCATGGTTTCGATACCTTTGCTAAGGTTTCAATTCCAGACCATTCTGCCTGAAATGTTTCGAAACCATCAAATAGAGGTATCGAAACATTATTTAAAAACATAAAAATTTGGCTATCTTTTGACTCTTTAAGGTATATAAACATAATGGGATGAGTCAAAACATTTAAAACATATTTTTCAAAATTTGTGGACTTTGAATTATTTTTTGCAATATTTGAATAAGTCCAAAAACATTTTCATTGAGTTATATCAAAAATAAATATCTCAACATGCAGTTTTGTGGTTGCTTCGTGCGTTTGCATGAGATGAGCGTTGATCGGTTGTTGAAGCCGATATCGTTGGAAGAAGTAAGGAGTGTGGTTTTTAGCATAGAGGTGATGAAAGCACCATGTATAGATGGGTTTCATGCTGGATTCTTTCAAAAGAATTGAGATGATGTGGGTGATTCCATATTTCACTTTGTTAGTGAGATTTTTAAGTCCAGAAATCTCGATATGGCTGCTAATCGTACTCTCCTTGTGCTAATTCCTAAGGTGCCCAAGCTTGAGAGCATTCATCAACTTCGACCAATCAGTCTTTGTACGATTATGTATAAGGTGATTACTAAGATCCTAGTTAATCAATTAAAACCCCACTTACCGAATTAGGTAGTACATACACAAATCAGTTTCGATCCGGGAAGACAAATTACTGATAATACTATCCTCGCACAAGAGGTAGTGCATACGATGAGTAGGAAGCGAAATGCAAAACCGTGGATGGCGATAAAAGTAGATTTTGAGAAAGCTTATGATCGTTTAGAATGGAGCTTTATTCAAGAGACTCTTCAGGAATTGGGTTTGTCAGAGCGCTTTATTTGGTGGATCATGAAATGTGTTTCTTCTATTTCTACGCAGATTATTTGGATTGGGGAATTGACGGATACATTTATTCCATCTCGAGGTATTCGCAAGGCTGACCCACTTTCACCGTATCTATTTGTGTTACGCATGGAGCGTTTATAACATGCTATTCAAAGGTCAGTGAGTGATGGATCATGGAAGTCGATTCGTCTGGTCTGCTGAGGTACAAGTTTGACACATCTCTGTTTTGTAGATGACTTAGTTCTTTTTGAAGAAGTTACTATTAATCAGATGGAAGTAGTGAAGGATACATTATTAAATTTTTGTGCTTGCTCTGGTCACCGAGTCAGTGTAGCGAAAACAAAAATATTTTTCTTGAAGAATTATGCAGCGGATAGACGTCAATTGATAGCAGACATGTTTAGATTTGATATTTGTGAATGATCTTGGAATGTATTTAAGTGTGCCTATTTTGCATCAAAGTGTTACGCATGCTACTTACCAATTGTTGCTTGAGAAAATTGAACGTCGCCTCTATGGATCGGCGGCTAATTCGTTATCTTTGGCTGGAAGAATCGCGCTAGAAAAGGTCGTATTACAAGAAATTCTTACTTATGTAATGCAGACTAGTTGGTTACCTAAGAGAATTTGTGATACGATGGAAAATTGATAAGACGATTTGTGGGGATGCTTCGAGTGGTAAATTGGCAATTGCGCTCGTTAAATGGGAAGAGGTGCAAGCGCCTATTGCAATTGACGGTTTGGGATTTAAATAATTAAGTCGCCATAACAATGCTTTGCTAATGAAAGTTGTGACTCAGTTGGTTACGTCAGTGGATAAACTTTGGGTTCGCGTGCTTAAGGAGAAATATAATTGGACCGGGGTTCTACCGATGGATATCCAATGGCCTTATTCCTCGCGGCTATTGTAAGGGTTGAGTAACTTGTGGGAAGACGTTTGTAAGAGTGTATGTTGGAAGATTCGAAACGGTTGGAAAACTGATTTTTGGTGGGATTCATGGCTTGATAATGGCGAGTCGTTGGTGAGTCACTGTACACTTTCGTCACCCCTATTCCGGTGGCCAGTGTGCTAGCTCCATCCGGGGATTGGGATTGGGCTCGGTTACAACAACAGTTGCCACACGATGTGCTGCTTGGTATGGCGCGTGTGGTACTGCCTCGGGCGAGCCTTGGGCAGGATTAGCCGGCGTAGAAATGGACCGAGTCTCCTTCATTCACAACAACATCGACCTATAAGGCACTTGCGCAGCCAGTGGTGAGTAATGACCATGGGTTATCGCATGTGATATGGCACATGAATGTACCGCAACATGTAAGGATCTTCTTGTGGCTATGCTTACACGGCAAGATCTTGACTAACATTGAAAGACGACGCCGTCATATCACTTTGGATGGCCGATGTCTGATTTGTCTAAATGGGGATGATGATTTAGATCATGAACTCCAGACTTATGTTCGCGCAAAGGTGGTTTGGTGTCAATTTATCCGCCAAGATATGCATTAAAGTTTCTTTCTAGGCGAATTCAAGTCTTGGCTTCATGGAAATTTGAGGAGTAACCATGTTCATCACTCTCATGGTAGTTGGAATTGTTTATTTTCAATTGCGATTTGGGCTATCTTGAAGAGGAGGTGTACGTATGTTTTCAATGATGGTTGTGAGGGATTTGGTAATGTGGTAGGTTACATCCGTTGTATGTGAGATGAAGTAGTTGGAAGCCAACCCCACATTGTGAGTGGACACCATTAGGTGCAGTCGGTGCCAGCTGATACGAGCTTGGTGTTATCGAGATGGAAAGCCCTGCGAGTTGGTTTGGTTATTACCAATGCTGATGGTGCGGTAGGGGTCCGAGTAATAGGGCAGCCGTTGGCGGAGTGATCCGAGATGATACTGATGCTTGGATATTTGGTTTTTCAAGGAGTCTGGCATTTGTTTAGTGCTTGCGGCGGAGTTATGGGCAGAACATGATGTTCTTCTTCATGCTTGGCGTCTTGGCTATCGTCGAGTGGAGTTGGAACTTGATAATATGAGTGTGGTTCAAATCTTAAAGGGTGAATCCTTCGCGCTTGTAGGTGAGGCGCTTGTAGATAGCGTTCTTGAGCTGCTTCCAGGGGAATGGGACGTCCTAGTTTTTCATATTCGTCGTAACGGAAATGTTGTGGCAGAATCTTTGGCTCGATCGGTTCGGAGGTTGGATATTAGTGAGGTTGTTTATGCACAACCACCGTCGGGGATTCTCTCGTTGCTTATGCCATATCTGAGTTTTGAGTAGTGTCTTTATCGTTTCTTTCCTGTTAGTTTTTGTTATATTGTTTCGAACCTTTATTTGATTCATGTGTATATATCACTAAGAGTATTGTTTTCTTCCAGTTAGGTTTAGGGAGGTTTTTAATGAGACTCGTAATGATATCCCTTTTCACATAAAAAAAAGTTGCATATCTAATCAGATCATACATGTAATATAAATAAATAAGTATAAAATTGAAAAAAAACTTATAAAAAATAAAGGGTAAACTACAACGGAGGTCACTCAATTATGGGTAAGTTTACATTTGGGTCACTCAATGATTAAAAGTTACATTTTGGTCACTCAATTATGGGTAAGGTTACATTTGGGTCACCCAATTATTAAATGTTACATTTAGATCACTAAATTATAGGTAGAGTTATGTTTGGGTCACCCTTCATATTTAAAAAAAAAGTGCATCAATTTATGTATTAGATTAATTAATGATTTCAAATGAATACTCTAATGTCAACGAGGATACACACGTGATTTCGAAGAAAAAATGATTAAATAGATGTACTTTTTTAAATATGAAGGGTGACTCAAACGTAACTTTACCCATAATTGAGTGATCTAAATGTAACCTTTAATAATTGGGTGACCCAAATGTAACATTACCCATAATTGAGTGACCCAAATGTAACTTTTAATAATTGAGTGACCCAAATGTAACATTACCCATAATTGAGTGACCTCCGTTGTAATTTACCCAAAAATGAAAAACCTAAAATATAAAATTTTCTAGTTTTCAGAATTTATTTTTAAAAAAAAATTATTTAACCGAAATTGAACAAAATTCTATTGTCTTTGTGTATGTGTCTTTTAATGTGTCCCTCCAATATTATATTGACGTGTGAATTTTATGCTAAGAGAATTTTGGGCAAATTTCCCTCTAATCTTTTTTAACATCTATGAAAATTTCCGGTAATTAATAGATTGGATGGGCACAATAAAGGGCATGTAGTAAAATTTTGTTCATAAATTGTTTCGGGCAAACTACACCACTGAATGCTAACTTATTGAAATTTTTTGTTTTAGTCCCTAAATTATTTTTTTCTATAAATTTGATAACTAACCTTACGTTTTTCTTTCTGATGATGACATAATATGGTATAATAATAATTTTAATCCCTAAAACGTATACATTCAATTAATTAGTTCCTAATGAAAAAAAAACATCAAACAATTGTGTCAAACCCCAAATTTCCCATACATTCCTTCTTCCTTTGCCATTTACAGGAGAAATTATATCATGGGTGGTTCCCACCACGTCATCCATGGGACCAACCAATGAAAACCACCCACTTAATTATTATTTTCCATGTCATTAATCTAATAATAAAATAACTTTCAAAAAAACAGTTTTTAAAATGACATGGAAAAACTTTAGTGAAGATTCATTGGTTGGAAAAATTGACATGGAAAAATCATGGTGAAGTGGGTGGTTTCCATTGGTTGGTCCCATGGATGACGTGGTGGGAACCACCCATAATATAATTTTTCCATTTACAGAGATGTATCTTCTACCATTTACGGTGAACAAAAACCTTTTTCATTTTTGTTAAAAAATAGGATAAATTACACTGAATACCACCGAACTTCATGTGTTATACCGTTTATATAACTATTTTGGTGTGGCTGTTTTAATATCCAAAATGACCTAAAACGATATTGTTTTGTTAGATGAAATTTGATGGAAAAAATACACTTATGTGGCTTAAACCTAGATCCCCAAGAAAGTTAAAGTTTAACCACTAAGCTAACTTGGTTTTAATTAAAAATTTTACACAAATAATATATATTAAATTGCAATTGAGATTATTTTATTTTAGGCTTAATACTAAATTAAGTGCCCAAACTATCATGTTTTTACATTTTAAGTGGCTAAACTATTATTTGTTCCTTTTAGGTGTCCCAACTATCTCGTTTTTCCCTTTTAGATGCCTAAACTATTTTTTGCTCTTTTTAAGTGCCTAATCTTTTTTTTTTGTCAAAATAGTGCCCAAACTATTATTTTTTTGTCAAAATAGGTGCCTCGATTTGACCTTAAAAGGGGCAAAAAGTGATAATTTGGGCATCTAAAAGGGGCAAAAATAGTTTGAGCACCTAAAAGAGGCAAAAAATAGTTTAGGTACTTAAAAGGAAAAAACATGATAGTTTGGGCACTTATTTTGACATTAAGCCTTTATTTTTTGATATAATTTAATAAATTTATTAACTTTATAAATATTATTTTATAATTTATGTTATAAATCTACAATATTATTTATTAAATAATATATTTATAGAATCATATAAAATTTATAATATTTTTATAAAAAAATGCACCTTTTTAACGAAAAAGTAAAAAAAAAAAAAAGGGTCCGTATCTTCTTCCTCTTTCTACGATTTATATCCGTTTAAGGGGAAAAAGAACATATTTTTGAATCAAAACCAAATTGAATGTATGAATTTTGAAGATTGAGATGAAGGGATAACAAAACTCGACTCAACTCGAAAAAAAAATGAATATTTCAAATTGATTCGAGGTAAAAAAAAACTCGACACGTCTTGAATCGACTAGACCCAAATTTTTTTTAAATAAAGTCTGAGTTGGAAAATGAAAATTCAAATAATTCGAATTTTTTTAATAATTAGTGGATTGATTTTTAAGTTCGTGTCGAGTCTATAGGATTTATTAATCCTATAGGATAAATATTCTATACACAGGCGGTGGAAACTAAAAGTTTCCACAAGCGCCTTAGTTTTAGGGTATAGGAAGTTAGTTTAGGGTATATGGTTTAGGGGTTTAGGTGTATGAGTTTAGAATTTAGGGATAGTTGTTTCAATTTAAGGTTTAGGGTTATAATTTAGGGTTTATAGGTTAAAACCTAAATCCTCACCATATTACCCTAAAAACTAAACCCTAACATATAAACCCTAAACTATAACCCTAAACCTTAAATTGAAACAACTATCTCTAAATTCTAAACTCATACACCTAAACCCCTAAACCATATACCCTAAACTAACTCACTATACCCTAAAACTAAAGCGCTTGTGGAAACTTTCAGTTTCCACCGCCAGTGTATATGATATTAATCCTATATATATATACATATATATGCAAATATTATATGATTAGAAAAAGTCGTTTAAATTAGAATCAAACCATACTATAACATGATAAATAATTACATCTGAATTTGTATAGGAACTCGAAAACTCGATTCAAGTCGAACTCAACTCAAATAAAAAAAATTTAAATAAAGTTTGAGTTGTAAAATATGACGCGTCAATTCGAATAATAATTTTTTTTACTCGAATCGGTCGAACGCTCACCCCCAATTGATGACCAAAAATAGAAAATATGTCTAGTGATCATTCTTACAGAAAAATAGTTTGATGACCAAAATCAAAAAGAATCTTTAATAATTTGGTGACCAATAGTATAATTTATCCAAATTTTTTAACGTTTGAGTTTTATTTTGAATAGTCTTAAGATGATTTACAAGGTAATATTTATTCATACATATTTTTAACACTTTTCCACTGAAGCCACTTGTTTGGTTGAACTTCGGAGCATTTTTTAAAACAAAGTAAAAGAACTTTTTTAGGTCTTTTAATTTGAAATTGGGTTATTTGATATCTTAAAAAAACATAAGCAAATTATTTTTAGTTAGTTTTGAAAGTGAATAATCAAGAAAAAGTAATCACAATTTTAATGTTTGTCGTCAATTATGTATACTTTTGATTGATATACTAATTAATTTAATTTTCAAAGTTTATATATTAGGTTAATTTGGTTTTAATCTTTTAAAAATCAACAAATGTAACCCAAAAATTTGTATAAGCAATTGATATAATGTGTAAACATTAAATGTTAAATCTATTACTATGCCGAATAAAATTATATAAAATTGATAGAAAATATATTTTTTGTTATCATATTATTCGAGTATAAAATAATATTTGTGTCGGATTTTAAATATAAATAAACCCATGCAAACTTACATACTAAACTGCTCGAACTTAAACCGTCTAAATAAAACAGTACACCATTTATCATTAGAATCCCTCCTTGATTTAAATCTATGGAAAACATTTAACTACTAAAAATTGTCTTTCTTTAATTGAAAATTTTGTGGTCGATATGGGACAAGATTGATAGTGAGATAAGAATCAATAATTGGATGAAACTGTTGAAAATGAAGGCCATTGTTATATATATTGAACGACAGTCCACTATAAATTTTCATAAAAAAAGTTGTAGTTTGAAAAACAAAAATCAAATGCCTCAAAAGTTGATATTAAATGTTAGGGTAAACTACAACAGAAGTCGCTCAATTATGGGTAAGATTACATTTTGGTCACTCAATTATTAAAAGTTACATTTTGGTCACTCAATTATGGATAAGGTTACATTTGGGTCACCCAATTATTAAAGGTTACATTTGGGTCACTCAATTATGGGTAAAGTGATGTTTGAGTCACCCTTCATATTTAAAAAAAGTACATCAATTTAATCATTTTTTCTTCGAAATCACGTGTATATCCTCGTTAACATTAGAGTTTGTTTAAGAGGAAAATAAAATAAAAACACAAGTAAATAAAAGGGAAGAGAACATATTGATAGAATGGGTCGGGTTATGCTGTTGTTTAGTGTGAAACTGCGTTGAATAGGATAAGTTGCTTTGCGCTGCCAGACTCTATTTCCTCGGCGGGGCATGGCAGGTAGGCTGCTGAGACTCTCTCGCTGCCTCGACAGGGGAATGGACTTGTGTCTCGACGGCAAACTCGACAGAACTACAAGGTTCGGCAGAACGATTCGAAAGTGATCCCGCTTACGTCTAAGTCAGAATGTTGTTGATGCCCACTGCAGATAATATCAGTCGCAGCGTGAATCATGCAAAGACAGCAATGTTTGTTCGTCCTCTTTTAGCCACCTTAAACCCTAACCTATGTCTAGGCTGGATTGATCAACACCGTCTATAGATGAGATCGTGCTTACTCCTTTCTTGAGTTCGGCTCTCTCGATACCGAACAAATGGATAGTAATCAACTAATCTTTCACCTTAATGGAGAACTATGAAGAACATGGAATAAGCAAACCTTGAAGCTTTATTGCAAAAACAAACTTAAAAACCTAAACTATGCCTAAGGGAAAACCTAAGTTGTTTTGAAGTTAAAGTACAATGGGTATATATAGGCATTAGCTAGGTCTAGTCATTCTTGAAGTAGAAGTCTTCAAAGTAGCTTTTGCATTAAATGCAACCTTAAATTCTGACTTCTTTGAGTTGAAAGTGGACTTCCTCACGTTACCTTGCTCCGTAAGTAATCTTGCATTCCTTCTTCGGCGGCTCTGCCTGCTGCTACAGTCATCGAAAAATTGAATGAACATCATCGTTAGAATTAGGATTTTCTGCTCTACATATCGCACTCTAGTTCTCTAATTCCACAGCTTGCTGTCTTGGGCAGCAGGTAGGGCGGCGGCAGCTATTCGACAGTTGTTGTCTCTGTCTGGAACTAAAATAATATGTTTTCCTTACCAAATAAGAGATAATCAATACAAAACATGGCAAAGTAAAGAATACTGTAAAATGCAATGCATGAGCCTAATTATGCCTAAAATGTACTCAAATACAGAAATAATATGAGATGGAATGTGCATGAAATATAGAACTTATGGACACTTTACAGTGGCAACTTGAGGAGGATGCTCAACACGAATCCATTCTCCATCAATGAAATGAAACTTGCAACGGAGAAGAGTGTGCTCATCGATGGGATCCTTGAGAAAATTCAGAAAGTCAAGAGAGAAATCGATCCCTAACTTTGAGAACAAGTAACTCAAGGTGGTGCCATAAGTGAAGGAAGTGACAAGATTCGAGTTGCAGTTTTGAACAAGATGCACCATCTCGACAAATATGATTTGGTCGGCGTTCCTACGAAAGCAACGAATCCAAAAATCGTTGACTTGCCGAATGTGGGAGAATTTTCCTCTGGGAGGATGAAACCACCACGAGACCATGAGATGAAGGATGCGATCATGAGCATCAAGGACTGTGACGGATCCACCGAGAGTATATCCCAACGAGTTTTCATCCGAAGTACCCTCATCTTCAAACCCAAAAACATTGACCAAGGTTTGTGGATCAACCCGAAACTTCTTCCCCATGAGGTAGGATTCTATGGATATCACTTGAGAATGACCGGCATTGGAGATACATCAGGCATTGGCATAGAAGATAAGAACCATGTTACGGTACAAAGTACCTGGTAAGCTAAAAAACGGTAAGAATCACCAACGCCTTAATAAGTGGAGATAGCGAAATTGAAATCGTTCGGAATCCAAAAAGAGTATAGAGACAACACGTTCACGACGGATTGCATGATCTTGAAAGAGCTTGAAGTTGGTATGGGCGTCTTTGTTTCAAAGACTCTTTTGATAGAGTAGAGTGAGGTTGGGACGAGAGGAATTGTCATTGATGTTAGAAATTCCACCAGCCTCATTGGTTCGTACTCTCTTCCTAGAATCTATATTCGAAATCTGGAAATAAATCAAGACTCAAAAATACATGTATGAGTAAATCAACCAAATTCAATCCAATAGTCAAGGTGTTGATAAAAAACTATACAATATAGGTTAAACACACACACACACACACACACACACACACACACACACACAGATATATATATATATATATATATAATAAATTTTTTTGTAAAAAGAATTTCAAAAAACAATAAATAAAATATACGATAGAGTTTTTATATTCGAACAAAAAAATTTCGAGTTTTAAAGAAATTTTGCAAAAACTTCGAAACCCATACTATAAGTATATATTCTATACAAAAATTGAGTAAAAACATTAAAGAAAATCAAACAAAAATTTAAAAAGAAGAAAAAAAGTTTATACCTTGATATAGGAAATTGGAAGAATGAGGAATGATTAATGCACCAAATTGCTTGCGAATCTTTAGCTTTGATGTGTAGATTGAAAACCCTAAAAAAATTTAGGTTTTGATGTGAAAAATCAAGAGATTTAAGGAGTTTATATAGGGGTTTTTGGTTAGGGTTTGAGAGAAAAGAGAGTTGGTGTTTTAATTAACGCTGGATACTCATTTAAGGCTATTTAAAACAACTGCACTGACGTGTATCGATACACCTCTTGGAGTATCAGAACGGGGGTATCGAAATGCTTTCGAGCCGTTTCGGTACAAAACCTATTTCGATACAGGTAGAACCTGTTTCGAAACAACACTGTGAAACTGTATCAAAACGCGAAGAGCCCGTTTCGATACGATCAATTTCAGTAACCAACTTAGATTGAGCTCGTATCAAAACAGATGTACTTGTTTCGATACACCTTTGCCAGAAAATGCATTTTGGGCAGTTTTAAGTCCAAAAGACCAACTTAGATCGAGCCTAAATGCATGTAAATGATATATGAGCATGTTATATGAACTAAAATAGTTACATACTCCCCCTAACAACAAGCATAGATGCAAAAGGAGGCAAAACAACACAAGCATGATCATCAAAAAATTTCAAGCACATTTTTATCATTTGGGACCTAAAATGGTCAAGGAAGGCTGGTTAAACCTAACTCTCTCTTACGGGTCCTAAAACGTTCTTTATCTAAAGTTTTGGTAAATATATCTGCTAATTGGTTCAAGGTATCAACATATTCTATAACTACATCATTTTTCAAGACATGATCTCTAATGAAATGATGTCTAATTTCTATATGTTCGGTTCTAGAGTGTCAGATGGGATTCTTAGTGAGACAAATGGCACTAGTGTTGTCACACTTAAGGGGTATGGTATCTACTTGAACACCATAATCTAAGAGTTGTTGCTTCCTCCAAAGAACTTGAGTACAACAACTCCCTAAGGATATGTACTCCGCTTGGTGGTAGATAAGGCTACGCTATTTTGTTTCTCAGAGAACCAAGATACGAGCATACTACCTAAGAATTGACATGTTCCGGAGGTACTTTTCCTATCTATCTAACATTCCCCATAGTCTGCATCGAAGATAGCATGAAGTTCAAAGGAGAAATCTCTAGGATACCAAAGACCTAAACTAGGTGTATCTCTAAGGTATCTAAAAATTCTCTTAATGACAACTAGGTGTGATTCTCTAGGGCTAGCTTGAAACCTAGCACACAAGCAAACACTAAACATAATATCCAGTCTACTTGCAGTAAGGTAAAGCAAAGAGCCAATCATAGATCTACAAAGCTTAGAATCGACACACTTACCTCCCTCATCTTTGTAAAGCTTTATTGATGAGCTCATTGAAGTGGCTTGAGGCTTTACGTTCTCCAAGCCAAACTTCTTGAGCATGTCCTTTATGTATTTTGCTTGATTGATGAAGGTGTCATCCTTCCTTTGCTTGATTTGGAGCCCCAAGAAAAATGAGAGCTCTCCTATGATGCTCATCTCAAATTCACCTTGCATTAGATTAGAAAATTCTTGGCAATAAAATTCATTGGTAGAACAAAAAATAATATCATCAACATATATTTGAACTACTAAGACGTCATTGCCATATCTTTTAATGAAAAGTGTAGTATCCACCTTGCCTTTTTCAAAACCTTTTTGAATCAAAAAGTTTGAAAGCCTTTCCTACCAAGCTCTAGGAGCTTGTTTTAAACCATAAATAGCTTCAATTCTAGCTATAGATGCATATGTTTCATCAAAATCAATTCCCTCTTCTTTATTGTAACCTTGAGCAACAAGCCTAGCCTTGGTCCTCACTATGTTACCACTCTCATCTAGTTTGTTTCTAAAAACCCACTTAGTTCCTATAATAGATTGATTATTAGGCCTATCAACTAATGTTCATACTCTACTTCTCTCAAATTGATTAAGTTCTTCTTGCATAACCAATATCCAAAAATCATCATTTAATGCTTCTTTGATATTTTTAGGCTTTATGCGTGAGATAATTGCAACATGGTTCATAAGTTTCAGAGAGGATCTAGTAGTTACCCCCTTGGATGGATCACTCAAGATTTCACCACCTTTGACATAGTTGAACTCCCTTGGGTATGTCACTTCCTTTTCCTCAAGATCTAAGTCCTTCAAGGATTCAAGAGGTGGATCTTGTGCTTTGTAACGCCCGGGGTTTGGGGCCTGGAGATAACCAGGTTTGGTTAAACCGGTTCTGGTTAATTTAATTGAAAGAAAACAATTTTAATGAACTAAAAAGGGGAATTTGGGATTTTAAAACAAAAGGGTTTTTATCTTATTTCTTCTCAAAATCAAAAAGGAAAGCTATCATCTTTTTGAAAGGCAAAAAACTCATAACTTTTTCAGGAGCAAGCATTTCTTCGTCAAATCTTCAGTTGTGGTGATTTCTTCAAGGTAAACGTCTTAATCTATTGACCTTTACTAGATTAAGATAGATTTCAACTTAGTTTTCCATTTACCCAATGATTTCTAAGTTTACCCTAAAACTCATTATTTCAAAAATGGTGAGTTCTTGACTAGAAAAGATTTACGAATTGAGAATTATGAACTTGAACTTGATATGTGCTTGGTAAAAAGACAATAAGCTATGTTCATACTAAGTTTTGATTATGGAGATATGCTCATTCTATCTTTGATATGATAAGAATAAAGTTAAAGCCTTGATTTCGAGTCAGTCTTAGGTATAGTTGGCATGCCATAGAGTCCATAGAGCTTGTGTTTGGGGTGGACTACGGTCCTTATTTGGCGAAAGAGGGAAGTGTTGTGGTCACTTGGCGACAATATAAGGGATTGACCGGTACTATGAGTACCTTTTGTTGGCGATAGTTGGTGTAACCCCCTCGACCTTGCCTAGCTGCCATACCGCATCGAATGGGTTACACGGGGAAAACCGAAGCGAAACCCGTTAAGGCTCCACTCCGATTAGCAACCCTAAAAATTTTCTTTTAAATTTATCTTGTCTAGAAGCGTTAATTATATCCTATGTGAGGGGACACGCACCGGAAAACACACATGGATACAAAACAAGCAAAACAGACAATTAAGATAACCCTTTTCAATTTTACAACATGTCGTATCGATACGCTAAAGGACCGTATCGATACGCCTGTACTTGATCAACACCCCAAGTCAAACCTACGGAAACCGTATCGATACCCTCAAGGCTAGTATCGATACGTCCTCAACAGTCAACTTCCCTTGGTCAACTACGAAGATCGTACCGATACACTCAGGACCCGTACTGATATGCCAAAACCTCATCAATTTCTCAGATTTCAAGAGAGCATTTTGGGTATCAATACGCCCCCGTGTACCGGTACGCCTTGCCCAAAACAAGGGACCATATCGATACCGCCCTTGAGCGTATCGATACGCTCTGCACTGGAAAGCTGATTTTAGCTATTAAAAGCTCAAAGGACCCAACACAAGAGGCATTTAACAAGCATTTAAGCAACATACGATCACACATATGACTCAAGGCATCCATGGATAAACATATAAAGCAATTTAAACACTTAACGATGCAACAACCAACGAGACAAGATTCTTAAAGATAACAAGCATACATAACATTCACCAACATAGCCAAAAGCTAAACCAAAGCATAAACCATCAAGGCATAAGGCAATACAAGCCCAAAACAACTAAGCAAACTTGTCTAAAGCAAGAGACATGCCAACAAACTCCTCAAAACATAAATGTCATATCATATTGCTTAATACTAATTATTGTAGTCTAAACTCATACTTGAGCAAACCAAACTCCCTTGGATTCTCCCTTGTTCCCCGAGCTGCTCCGCAGGTCTAAGAGCCTACATTGTTGGAAAAGAGAGCGTAAGCGTTTAAGCTTAGTGAGGGGTGCTCAAAATGGTAGCTACAACAATGCAGTTTTAAAACGTAGTTTGCTTGAAAACAAAAACCATTTCCACATGCTTGAACACATAACAACATGCATTTACCTTCACGTGCATTTACCAAATGCAACCACAAGCCATAGGCTTACCACATGCTCATTCTCATCACGCAAGCAAAGTAACCAACAATGCATAAGCATAAAAGAAGAAATCAACAACATGCTTAACATGAGAACTAAAGCATCATGGGTATATTGACATTCATCGTTTTTACACAGATATGCGGATAGTTTCTCAAACCCACTAGACACTTCCGGTGGAATCTCACATCACCGTACTCCTCCTTAGTGGAATCTAGCATCACTAAGGCCATGCACGACTTTTACCTCGAGTGAACTCTAATCCTATTGATCGATCAATTATATTCGGTAACAACTCAACACGTGTCAATATACTCATTCACAACCACAAGCATTACCGATGCTTGAACCACTTACCATGTCCAAACTTCCATGCAAAACATGTACTCACAATGCAAATATAGACACAAGTCTCACATCTCAACATGTACAACAAAGCAATTCAACACATAACAATATAACATGCTCATCATGCATCGAGGAAACATAAAACACGATTTAATTGCTTAAAATCATTAAAACTTACTCTTGAGCTTGGATTGGCTTTCCAAGCTTAATCCAAACTCCCAAAACATTCTCTTAACCACGTTAAGGCTTTTAAAATCGATCCAGCCACCAACCAACACACAAACGATGTCCAAGATGCCGAATCAAGCCTCCGAATTACCCGGATTTTCGTTCACAAAGCCTGAATCTGATTCCTCTATTTTAAGCAACCCAAAACTGAACATTAGAACACCAATACACTCACAAACACAACAAAAACTGAGAACTCAACAATCTTGCAACAACACACATCGATTCAAGCCCCAAATTTCACCCGAAACATATAAATTCAGTCCCAAACTACTTGCAGCCACACCCAACGAATTTACCATAAAAATATACCTTTTAACATTCTAAAACTCAACCCAAAGCTATCAAACCTTCAGCTGTCATTTAGACCCAAAACCCATCCAGAAACTCAAGATTTTCAACTACCAAAATCACCCATAATACCCATTTCGGGTTTCCCATAACAACCCATACTTTCTATGTTATTTTAGCAATAAAAAAAAAGTTAAAACACACTCAAACTCAGCCATAGTCAACCCAAACGAAAACCCATAAACTTCCTTTCATTTCAAACCAAACTTTAAAAATCAAAACATGTTTAAACCATAGGTTTTGCAAAAATCTCAACACTTATGACTCAAAGAAGATGAAACCAAGTTAAGGAGCCATTTACCTTGAAGAAATCACTTGGATTGAGAGCTTGGGGCGATGGAATAGTAAAATGGAGTTTAAGACAGGTTTTTGAACGTGAAAAGCAATTTGGAGAAGATGATGGCTTTCAAAAACTCCTTTTAGAATTACAAAATCTCCTTTTTGCCCTTTTTTCTTTTAATACACTTTATGCGTGTTAAATATAGTTTTTCTCCAATTTATATTTAACCCGACTTGGCTTGACTAATCTGATTATCTCCCGGCCCTAAACTCGGGGCGTTACAACTCTCCCCCACTTAAGGAATTTCGTCCCCGAAATTTACCTAGCGGAAAGAGATGCAGAAACTGCTTTCTCATGTCATCCCTCCTCTCCTAAGTGGCTTCTTCCACTCCTCGGTGTCGCCACTTTACCTTAACCAACTCAATGGTCCTTCCTCGCAACACTTTGTTGTCCGAAGCCAAAATCTCAACTGGTTCTTCATCGTAGGTCAAATTCGGATTCAATTCTATTTCCTCAACTGGCATAACATGTGACGGATCTGATCTATACCTCCGAAGCATCGAAACATGAAACACATCGTGAATCTTCTCTAGTTCAGCTGATAGTCTCAATCTATAGGCAACGGAACCAACTCTCTCAACTATCTCACACGGACCAATGAATCTCGGGCTCAACTTACCTTTCCTACCAATCCTCATCACCTTCTTCTAAGGTGAGACTTTCAAGTACACTTTGTCGCCCACTACATACTATTTCTCTTCTTTTCAAATCTGCATAAGATTTTTGTCTATCCGAAGCTGCCTTCAAACAGTCACAAATCAACTGTACTTTCTCGGTAGTACCCTTAAGCATATCAGGCAAATGTATCAATTTCTATCCCGCTTCGGCCCAACAAACATGTGTTCTACCTTTTCTACCATACATAGCTTCATAATGTGCCATATGAATGCTCACTTGATAACTGTTATTATATGCAAACTTTACTAACGGTAGATGCTTCTCCCACGAACCCTAAAATTCAATGATGCAATACCTCAACATGTCTTCCAACACTTGTATGACTCTCTCTGACTGACCATCGATCTGAGGATGATATGAAGTGTTGAAATTTAGTCGAGTAGCCAAAGCACTATGCAAACTCTCTCAAAATCTAACCGTGAACCTCGGATCTCTGTCTGACACTATAGATTTCGGTACACCATGCAATCTCACTATCTTACTGATATACAAATCGACCAACTTGTCTAGAGTATAAGTAGTATGAACGGCCAAAAAGAGCGTACATTTCGTAAGACGATCAACAATTACCCAGACCGAATTCTTCTTAGAAGGTGACAACGACAAACCCGATACGAAATCCATGGCAATTCTCTCCCATTTCCACTCAGGAATTCTCAACGGTTGTAACTAACCTGAAGGAAATCGGTGCTCGACTTTAACTCGCTGAAAAACCATACACTTACTCACAAACTCGGCAACATCTTTCTTCACACCAACCCAGAAATACTCATTTTTCAAATCGCGATACATTTTCATACTTCCCGGATGAATAGCAAACGGACTACTGTGAGCTTCAGTTAGGATGGTGTGTCTCAAGTCTACATCTTCCAGAACAACTACTCTACTCTTGAAACACAAGACTACATCACTACAAAAACAGAAATCTGTCAGTTTACCATCTGCTATGTCTTGTACATGAGATGCTAATGATCTATCTTACAACTGTTTCTCTCTAATCAACTGAAGCAACAAAGGTTTAACTTGCAACTCGGCAACTAAACCACCATCTTGAGACAAACTCAATCTAGCAAACATAGCTCGTAATTGCACTGCTACCTTACTACTCAAAGTATCACCACTACATTGGCTTTACCCAGATGGTACTCAATCATGAGATCGTAGTCCTTAAGTAACTCTAGCCGCCTACGATGTCTAAGATTCAACTCTCTTTGTGTCATTATATACTTCAAACTCTTGTGATCCGTATACACTGTGCATTTCTCACCATACAAGTAATGTCTCCAAACTTTCAAAGCAAAAACCACTGCAGCCAATTCTATGTCATGCGTAGGGTAATTACACTCATGAGTCTTCAACTGTCTAGACGCATAGGCCACTACTCTTCCCTATTGCATAAGCACACAACCTAAGCCAACATACGACGCATCACTGAAGACTACAAACTCTTTCCCTGACACGGGCTGAATTAAAACAGGAGCTTCGGTTAAGACTTCTTTCAATTTCTCAAATGCTTGTTGTCTTGCATCAGTCCACTCAAACCGAACATCCTTATGTAGTAATTTAGTTAGAGGTGCTGTAACCTTTGAGAAATCCTCAACAAAACGTCTATAGTAACCGGCCAAACCTAAGAAACTACGAACTTCAGTCACTATCTTCGGTGGTTTCCAATTCACGACTGCCTCAACCTTCTTAGGATCCACTCGGATTCCCTCGGCTGATACAATATGGCCTAAGAAGATTACTTCCCTAATCCAAAACTCACACTTGCTTAACTTGGCATACAACTGATTGTCTAACAATTTCTGCAACACCAAACGCAAATGCCGATCATGATCTTCCTCGGTACGAGAGTAGACTAAAATGTCATCAATGAACACTACCACAAACTGATCCAAGTACTCATGAAACACTCTATTCATCATGTCCATAAAGGCTGCTGGTGCATTAGTCAAACCAAAGGGCATCACTAAGAATTCATAGTGCCCATAACAAGTGCGGAAAGCTGTCTTCGGTACATCTTGATCTCTTACTTTCAACTGATAATAACTGGATCTCAAATCTATCTTCGAGAACACTGAAGCACCTCTCAACTGATCAAATAGGTCATCAATCTTCGGCAACGGATATTTGTTCTTCACTGTCAACTTATTCAACTGTTGATAGTCGATACACATTCTCAAACTGCCATCTTTCTTCTTCACAAACAACACTGGTGCACCCCAAGGTGAAGTACTCGGACGAATGAACCCTCGGTCTATCAATTCCTGAAGTTGTGTCTTCAACTCTTTCATTTCTTTAGGAGCCATTCGGTACAGTGCAATCGATACTGAAGCTGAATCTGAATATATCTCAATAGCAAACTCTACATCTCTATCTGGAGGCAAACCATGTAATTCTTCTAGGAATACACTCAGAAAGTCACAAACTGTTCTAATGTCTCGCGGTCGTGCCTCATCCATATTCAGATTCATAACATAGGCTAGGTACGCTGACAACCCACATCCAGTAACTTGTGAGCCTCTAAGGCTGAAACTACATTGGACAAGAACTTAACATTCTCGCCCACTATTACTACCTCATGATCCTCTGAAAGCCTCAATGACACCCTCTTTGTCTCAAAATCTACTCTAGCCCTATGCTTTACAAGCCAGTCCAACCTAATATTACACCAAAACCATAAAACAGAATTCCATCATATCCACGGGAAAGACATGACCCTAAACCATCAAAGGACATCTTTTGTAAATCGTTCTGACCACAACTGTCTCACCAAAGGAACTAGTGACATTCATACCCACATCTAGTGTCTCAACCGAAATATCTAGCAATCTTGCGTACTCACTCAATATGTACGAATGCGTAGAACCGAAATCAATCAAGGAAAGCAAAGTCAAATAATGTAATGAGAAATTACCTACAATCACATATGTGTCATTCTTGTCTTCACGATATTCATACACCCTAGCTGGCCCACCTCCCTCAGGCTGAACTACTACAACATGAGCTACATTCCTCTGACCATCATTCTTAGGCTGAAAGTTACCTCGACCGCACCCACAGCCTCTCTGATGCTCGACAGCTCGTGCAGGAGCTTCTCCATCCCTAGACGGATGTGGACAATCACGCTTCAAGTGCGCCCTAGACCCGCAGTTCCAACAAGAGCCATAAGTGCCCCAACACTCACCGTAATGACGTCTACCACACTTGTTGCACTTGGGAGTACGGTTCTCAGACCCTTGGCCGTAATGGCCTCGCCCCAAATTACCACCTCCGAGTCTATGATCATGATGAGGTTTCCTATCCTTGTGCCTCTTGGCACGATCTCTGTCTCATTTAGCATTCTTATTTCCTGAACTAGATCCACCCTTGCGATCCGCAAGTCCCAAAGATTGTTCGATGTCCTTGGCCCTAGCGACCAACACATCAAAATCTGTATAGTCAGAAGCCAACATGTAGGTCTTCACCTCCTGAACCAACCCATACCAGAAATGCTCACAACGTTCCCCCTCAGTGGAAACTAACTCAGACGTACGAACTGCACCTCATAGTCGGACACGGTCAAGCTACCCTGAACTAGAGCCATGAACTCTCTCTTCTTCTTATCTAGGTATCGAGGACCTAGGTACTTCTTACGGAAAGTAGCCCTGAAGAACTCCCAAGTAACCTCGGCCTCTAGCATACCCGTGGTGATAGTAGTCCACCAAGTGTAGGCATCTCCCTGAAGCAAAGAGACAATGCAACCTAGCTTATGCGCTTCAGAACACTTCATCTGACTCAAAATACGAACTGTGCTTTCAAACCATGCCTCTGAACCCTCAGGTGACAACCCACGGAACTTAACCCCGCCCAAGCTACGAAGTCGCTCTAACAGTAAACCAGAACCTGCACCCTGAGGCGGTGCTGCAACCCAAACACCCGCTAAAGCTGTCTGAATAACCCCAACTATAACCTGGATCAACGGATTCACATCAATGCCTGCCTGTCCCTGACCAGCCTAAGGTCCAACACCCTTAACATTCACTCCACCCCCCGGAGGAGGAGGAGGATATGGAGGCAAGTTCTCTCCTCGCACATCCTTCACATTCTCAATCCGCTCAACCCTCGGATTATCTATACTTGGCCTTCTCCTCGGTCTCACCATGCTAATAGATGCAAAGCTAAACAACAAACACAACAAGTGAAATGATTTGGGGCAGCAAGAAACAAGGTCCAAGGTGCTCAAGTCCTTAAACTTAAAATCACTTACAATAATAGTATACTAGCAATGGGTGTCTTTAACTATTTCTCAACCAACACAAAGATAGACACAAGCATGCTTACAATCACCATGCAATCACAATTAACAAGCTTACATCATAAAACTTACCTCACTTACCTTTCGGCTTGCGAAAACTCAACGAACCTAAGCGAAACCTAGGCTCTGATACCAACAAATGTAACCCCCTCGACCCGGCCTAGCCGCCAGACCGCATCGAATGGGTTACACGGGAAAAACCAAAGCGAAACCTGTTAAGGCTCCACTCCGATTAGCAACCCTAGAAAATTTCTTTTAAATTTATCTTATCTAGATGTGTTAATTATATCCTATGTGAGGGGACACGCAGCGGAAAACACACATGGATACAAAACAAGCAAAACAAACAATTAAGATAACCCTTTTCAATTTTACAACAGGTCGTATCGATACGCTAAAGGACCGTATCGATACTCCTGTACTTGGTCAACACCCCAAGTCAAACCAAGGGAAACTGTATCGATACCCTCAAGGCTGGTATCGATACGCCCTCAACGGTCAACTTACCTTGGTCAACTATGAAGACCGTACCGATACACTCGAGACTCGTACCGATACGCCAAAATCTCGTCAATTTCTTACATTTCCAGAGAGCATTTTGGGTATCGATACGCCCTGTGTACCGGTACGCCTTGCCCAAAACAAGGGACCATATCGATACCGCCCTTGAGCGTATCGATATGCCCTGCACTGCAAAACTGATTTTAGCTGTTAAAAGCACAAAGGACCCAACACAAGAGGCATTTAACAAGCATTTAAGCAACATACGATCACACATATGACTCAAGGCATCCATGGATAAACATATAAAGCAATTTAAACACTTAACGATGCAACAACAAACAAGACAAGATTCTTAAAGATAACAAGCATACATAACATTCACCAACATAGCCAAAAGCTAAACCAAAGCATCAACCATCAAGGCATAAGGCAATACAAGCCCAAAACAACTAAGCAAACTTGTTTAAAGAAAGAGACATGCCAACAAACTCCTCAAAACATAAAGGTTCTATCCCATTGGTTAATACTAATTATTGTAGTCTAAACTCATACTTGAGCAAACCAAACTCCCTTGGATTCCCTCTTGTTCCCCGAGCTGCTTCGTAGGTCTAAGGGTCTACATTGTTGGAAAAGAGAGCGTAATCGTTTAAGCTTAGTGAGCGGTGCTCAAAACGGTAGCTACAATAATGCAGTTTTAAAACGTTGTTTGCTTGAAAACCAAAACCATTTCCAAATCATTTTCACATGCTTGAACACAAAACAACATGCATTTACCTTTGCCTGCATTTACCGAATGCAACCACAAGTCATAAGCATACCACATGTTCATTCTCATCACACAAGCAAAGTAACCAACAATGCATAAGCATAAAAGAAAAAATCAACAACATGCTTAACATGAGAATTAAAGCATCATGGTTATATTGACATTCATCGTTTTTACTCGGATATGCGGATAGTTTCTCAAACCCACTAGTCACTTCCGGTGGAATCTCACATCACCGTAATCCTCCTTAGTGGAAGCTAGCATCACTAAGGCCACGCACGACTTTTACCTCGAGTGCACTCTAATCCTATTGATCGATCAATTATATCCGGTAACAACTCAACACGTGTCAATATACTCATTCACAACCACAAGCATTATTGATGCTTGAACCACTTACCATGTCCAAACTTCCATGCAAAGCATGTACTCACAATACAAATATAAACACAAGTCCCACATCTCAACATGTGCAACAAAGCAATTCAACATATAACGATATAACATGCTCATCATGCATCAAGGAAATATAAAACACGATTTAATTGCTTAAAACCATTAAAACTTACTCTTGAGCTTTGATTGGCTTTCCAAGCTCAATCTAAACTCCCAAAACATTCCCTTAACCAGGTTAATGCTTTTAAAATCGATCCACTCACCAGCCAACACATAAACGATTTCCAAGATGTCGAATCAAGCCTTCGAACTACCCTAATTTCCGTCCACAAAGCCCGAATCTAATTCCTCTATTTTAAGCAACCCAAAACTGAACATTTAAACACTAATACACTCACAAACAGAGCAAAAACCCGGAACTCAACAATCTTGCAACAGCACACATCGATTCAAGCCCCAAATTTCACCCGAAACATATCATTTCAGTCTCAAACTACTTGCAGCCACACCCAACGAATTTACCATAAAAAATCTACCTTTTAACATTCCAAAACATCAACCCAAAGCTATCAAACCTTCAGCTATCATTTAGACCTAAAACTCATCCAAAAACTCAAGATTTTCAACACCCAAAATCACCGACAATACCCATTTTGGGTTTTCCATAACAACTCATCCTTTTCATGTTATTTTAGCAATAAAACGAAGTTAAAACACACTCAAACTCAGCCATAGTCAACCCAAACGAAAACCCATAAACTTCCTTTTATTTAAAACCAAACTTTAAAAATCAAAACATGTTTAAACCATAGGTTTTGTAAAAATCTCAACATTTATGACTCAAGGAAGATGAAACCAAGTTAAGGAGCCATTTACCTTGAAGAAATCACTTGGATTGAGAGCTTGGGGCAATGGAATAGTAAAATGGAGTTTAAGAGAGGTTTTTTAACGTGAAAAGCAATTTGGAGAAGATAATGTCTTTCAAAAACCCTTTTTAGAATTACAAAATCTCATTTTTGCCCTTTTCTCTTTTAAAACACTTTAGGTGTGTTAAAATAGTTTTTCTCCAATTTAAATTTAACCCAACACGACTTGACTAATCCGGTTATATCTCGGCCCTAAACTCGGGGCGTTACAGTTGGTTGGGGATTTGTGTACCTAGGCTGATACTTGATTTCAAGGTTATTTAAAAATAAAATAATGAAATTTGTGATCTAAACTAATATGCTAAGTTTGATATCTTACATGATAAGTAATTCATGTATGTGATATGTTTTGTCAATATCTTATGAAATAAGTAATTCAAGTACATGAAATGTTGAGTTTGATGTCTTATGCGAGATGTAATACATGATTTTGGGATGATTTGTTTGATAGCTTAAGTGAAAAGTAATACATGTGCGTGAATGGTTAAAGAAAGGATGCTAAGTTTGAAACCTTGTGATTTCATTGTTTTGCTATTCGAATCCATGTTTGAAACCTTGTGACTACATTGTCTTGCTGTTTGAATCCATGTTTGAAATCTTGTAACTATATCGACTTACCAGTTAAACCTATGTTTGAAACAAACTTGAATTGTTGTAGTTATAATGATTTGCATGTGATGAAGTTTATCATACATGGAAATTGATAGACTTAGAATTAATGCCATGTTTTGAACCCTATGAATGAGATGAGCTACGTTCAATTAAGCTTGCTACTTACCTAGATCCATCAAACTTGAAGAAAGAATAGAGTTATAACACGAAGCTTTTAATTTATGCTTTTGGCAATTTAAACTACCTCACTAAACCAATGCTTACTCTACTCTTTCGTGGCATTTCAGGGTAAATGTGCTTTCGGTTAGCTCTTGAGATTAGACACGATCACAAGGGCTCATAAGTATGTTTTGAAATTTTTCCTTTAGAACTCCTAGATGGTGGCACAAAGAAGTATAGTACGCATAATGCATTTAATTACCTCTTTTGATTAAGTTTGTCAATATAAGTACGATCGTGATGTGTAATGGGGCTTTATAAAAATTTGTGATTGATCTTATGTTGGATGAACGATTTTGAATGTTTTGGTAAAAGGTTAAAAGATGGTGTTTGAATGTTAAGATGTTAAGTGAATATGCTTCAAATGTATATCATGATATAAGAATGTTTGCTTGATTTCTAAGCCATGTTAGATGTAGTGTTCGAATGGTTTCTTGATGTCTAAGCCATGTTAGATATAGTGTTCGAATGGTTGCTTGATTTCTATGCCATGTTGGAATTGGTGTTTGAATACTTGTTACAAATGGTTTCATGTTTTGGTTGTGAGATGTGAATGTTTAGATGATAATATTGAATGGTTATTACCTTGGTACGAACTTAAATTTTAGGATCCTAATCGAAGAAAGATCTAGACAACATGAATGAATACAATTTGGCTAAAAACTTATACCTTTGACAAGTATCGTATATTGTCAAATAAATATGCCTTAATCTCAAATTAAATAAATAAATAAAGACGTAGTGTAGAGAAGAAAATGTCGGTCCACAGAAACTAAGGAGTTTCTGGTATACGTTTGTTCTGACTTTGACTGTTGCAAGTTAATTTGGTGAATGAGGGGGTTTTGATCGAGAAAACTAGAGAATAAGTGTAAAATGAATGCGAGAATAAATTAAGTAAAAATAAATCGATTAAAATTAACTAGCCTCAATCTTTTGCCCGCTTCAATTCAAAATGATCATTGAAAAAGAATTTTCTCTCCAGATATATACCGGTTACAATCTACAAGGCCCAACCCTTGTAACTTGTTTTTCTCTCCGGTAAACCGATAATCTAAAATCAATTTTTAGATTCCAGTTTTCTAGTTAGACTAATCACGAATATCGTCGTTAGAATAAAACAGTTTTGAAAAACCCGACTAGGCTTATGTTGTCTCAATGATTCAAAGAGGTTTTCTTGGGGTTTGGGTGGAGCCTTAAGGGCTAACCTAAACCCAAGTGTAAGTTTGTTTAATTTGCCTTGTTTCGTTAATTGTTAGTGTGTGCGGATATTCGTGTTGTTATGTGAAATGTGGATTGCTTTTACTCCATGTTTTAATGTTGTTGTGTTGTCGTGGTTGATGTCAAGCCTCACGTGTTGGTTAGTCATTGTGTACGATGATGTGTAGTCCCACCGGGATGGTTGTGCATGTGCAAACCATGTTTCGTTTATGCTTCCATTTCATTGTATCTCTTTCTTAAGCGGTTTCGTTTTAAAACTAAGATATATGTTTTAAACTACATTGATGTTGTGTTTTAGAGCTCCGCTCACTAAGCTTTTAAGCTTACGCTCTCTTTTTCCAACAATGCAGATCGTTAGAGGTTCCGGGAGGCAAGTGGGCAAGGGAGGAGTTCTTGGAGTTCTTGCTAGCTCAAAGTATGGTTTTACTAGTTGTAATAATGCTTAGACAATGTGAATACTAGACTTTTATGTTAGGGAGTTGGTGTTCAAACTCCTATGTTTGGCTTTGTTTAAGTTGCTAGCATGTGTTAAATGTTGATAACATGATATGTTGAGGCTTGTTATGGTTGTGGGTAGATTACCTTGTGTTTTGACTTGTTAGTGTTTTTGAAGTAAAGTGTTCTTATGAGCTTTTGGGTTTGAGATCCCTTTTTGTGTGAATGCATGTTTGAAACTTGTCCCTAGGGTGTTTTGCCTCTAGATTGTTGTATGATGAGTTGTCATGTGGTTTGTGATGTTCGGGGTATGTTTGGGAACGTTTGGAGATGCCGAAATGCATTTTCGGGCCAAACTGTGTCCAGGCATTTCGGAACGTCTGATATGGTTTTGGAACGGCAAAGCTCTAGGGGTACCCGTATCAGAACGGGGGTGGAACCATTTCGGTACGATTTGCCACTGGAGGCTCATGTTTCAGAACCATGTAGGGCCATGTAGGTACGTTTGGCCACTAGAGGCTCCTGTTCCAGAACCATGTGGGACCGTTCCAGAACGGCTTGGTGTTACTTTTTGAATGAAGCCCGCGTTTCAGAACGGGTAGGCCTGTTTCGAAACACATGTAGTTAAAACGATTAAAAGGCATCTTCTGGAACCCTCTTAGCCCGGCCTAGACGTTTGACCCGGACTACGAAGATTACACGGGGAAAACCAAATTCAACCCGAAAATCAACCTTTATTTATGGCCCTTTTTTATTTTTATCTTGTCTAGATGCTTGTTTTTATCCTAAGTGATCAGCAAGACACTCAGAATGAAACGGCACAGCGATCGGAGTTCAATTAAGGGTTCAATTGTATACATTTGACTATTAGGGACTAAATTGTAATTTTCATAAAATACAAGGACTTTCAAGCTTTTAAAAGTACCAACCTTCAATTAGTCATGTAAAATGCTTGCATGCCAAAACTCAACTCAAACGGACCATCCAAGCTCATAGAATTAAACATCCAACACTTAGGGACCAAAACGTAAGAAACGGAAACTTGAAACGATTCAAAAATCACCCGACGGTCAAGCGTTTCGATACGAATGACCTTGTACTGAAACGTTTGTTTCGAAACAGGGTTGACCGTTTCGAAACTCGGGTACGTTCCGAGACCCGTATCGAAACACCCACCTCCAGTAGCTAAATCGTTCTGATACGTCCCCACCCATTCCGAAACCTCTTGGCCATTTCAGGCTCCTGTTCCGAAACAGGCAAGGGCGTTCCGATACGCCTTGCCCTGCAACAGCAGATTTTACTGGTTTAAGATGTCTTTTCGTATCCAAAACGTTTCCGAAACATGCCACAACTTACACACAGCTCACATATGCATCAAGGACCATATCTATGAAACATAGTCTAGAACATAGCATCAATCTCATAATCCTAGGTAATAAAGGCATGATCTCAAATCTTCCAAAACCTAATCAAGCCAAAACAACATTCAAATCAAGTTTCACGCAATCAAAAATTAATTACAACTCAAATATAAGCAAACTAATATGCTCAAAGTATATGGAAACATCTTCAACCATGCAAAAGCATAAATCCCACCCATTGCCTCTTGTTACACTTGAGTAGAACCACATACATTGTTTAACCAAAACTCTTGGAATCCCCTTGCTCTTGGGCTGCCTTGATTGCTCAAATCTCTGCATTGATGAAACAAATGAGCGTAAGCATAAAGCTTAGTGAGGTCCGCTATAGACCAAACATTCATCAACGTATTTTAAAACCAAAACAACATCCTTGATAAACATAAACCTTCTTTTAAAACGTGCACTTTGGATCACAAAATCCCTTTCAAAACCACATGCTCAAAGCATCATTAATTACAACAATAAGAACCTTCACTCATGCTTAAACCAAGCATCATATGCATTCAAGCATATCCTCAAGCATCACATGCTTCCTCAAAACAAATATTCTTTAAAAAACACTATGTCATCGACATTATATTGGCTCACAAGTGATCTTAAACATAAATCATAACAAAACACATCACATTAGACACAATCGGATACGCGGATTACAAGCGTCGTCCCACGCGCTTCATACACACTACCGGACTACATAAGGTGGAGATAAATGGCACAATCACAACCCCTCAACACTCGTGATGGAGATAAATGGCACAATCACAACCCCTCAACACCCGTGGTGGAGTTAATGGCACAATCACAACCCCTCTACACCCATGGTGGAGTTAATGGCACAATCACAACCCCTCAACATCCCTCATCGGTAGTTGTATAACCCACTAGCGAGAGTCGGGACACAAACAAGGCTTACACATGGGAGTTGCCTCAACCATTGTAATCACCTTAACCAAGCTCACCCACGGGAGCGTTCCTCCACCGTAGTGACGCTTAACTAAGTCTACCCACGAGAGCCAACCTCCATCGTGGTGACTCTAACTCCTCAATCGATAGGGTACTTGGATGGAGATTACGACACAATCACAACCCCTCGACATCAAAGGCGAATTTATTCACGGTACACCCAATCCTATAGCCGGCTAACTATATCCGATTAAAGTAACCAAAATCCATTTACATCACTTGCCAATATAATCATTTAACCACATTAATCCACTGTTTTACAAGCATAAACACAATGCCATTTCCACTAGCATAACATGCTTACATCAAATGCATTCAACACATGAAAAAAAAAAACCAAGGATCACTTACCTAGTGCATCCTTAACATAATGGCATTAAAATCCAGCAACGTTCATGCTTAAAACATGCTTTAAAACAGTAATCAAAACACATTTAAACCAAGTGCAACTTTAACCAAAACATAGCACAATCCGAGTGAGAGACTTTCGATTTACTTACTCTTGAGCTTAGCTAAGTGTTTCAAACTTACACTAATCCCCCAAAACCACATTCATAATGTTCCAAAGCTGGAAAACTCTTTTCCACTCACCGACACGCGAAGCCTTGCTCGCCAACATGGATATCACACCTTACGAACCTCCAAAATCACTTCATTTGCTTCCGGATCAAGATCCTCTATTTTCACATCATCAAAACAGAGATCTAAATGCATTAAAATGCATTATAACACCATCAACAATCCATAGACTCGTTGCCCACTCAAACTACAACAAATTACCCTTCCAAAACAACCGAAAACTCAATCGATTGCTTCCTAAACCAAGCCCAGCCAACTTACATCACTTCCAAAGCATTAACAACATTAAAACACATCAATTAAACAACCTAACTCAGCCATATACCTCCAGCAATCAAGATTCCACCATTACACCCCAAAATAACACTTAAAACCATCAAGAAACTCAAGAATCTCAAGGATTTCGGGATCTATGTTATTAACACATCATTTTAACATATATATCAACTTAAAAATCAATTAGAATCAACGCAAAACAGTGCCCAAGACATCAAGTCCGAAAATCAATATTTCATCCACACTTTCACAATATTTTGATCTCAAATTTATATTGAAAACTCAATCAAAAATAGTTAATAGAAGCCAAATATCTTGGAAATTTCAATAAAGAATTTAGATTAGAGGTTGAGAACGAGATTTACCTCCAATCCTTGCTTCCTTCAATAGATGACAAGTTTTGCTTGCAAAAATCTTGAAGAATTAAGGAAGATCTCTTGAAATTGATTTAGAAAATGTTGAGAGAACTTTTGGAAGAAAGAATTCTGAAAAAGATGAGAGAAAATGGTGTTTGACTAAAATGAGAGAGGGAAAAGTAGTTATGTAAGTGAAAATCTCAACCTTTTAATTAATTAATTATAAAAATCCAATTAAAAATCATTTAACTAAAAACCCTTTTAAATCACATGTCATATTGAAGAAAGGTCAAATTAACTTTAAGCCCCCTAAAGATTCTAAGACTTTGGCTTCCACTTTAAAAATCACATTTTCCCAGTTTTGAAACTTTACAATTTGGTCACTTCTCAAAATGTCCATTTTCCAAATCCCTTTTTGTAAAATTGATTTGACCAACCTCTTAATTATATTTTTAGAGGATTTTAGCAATTTTTATCACAATTTTATCCTATCCCGATCCTTGATTTCCAAAAGTCACCTTACGTGATTCGAACCGTTCTCGACCGGTCCGATCCGATGTCTAAAACATCTAGGCCCGAAACCAAGGCGTTACATCTTCGAGGGTTTCCAAATGTTTCGTTTTAGTCCGTAATGCTCGTATGCTTCCAAAATGAGTCTATATGTGTCCTTTGTGATGGTTTTGCCTCGTGTGCATGAAACTTGACTAATAAACTGCTTGGTAAGTTTAAATTACTGTATACCCTCTGCTTGGTTCGTATCTGTGATTTTCCTTCCGCGGTTTTCCATCTCACATAGGTTTAAACATGGCATATAGACAAGATTAATAAAATGAAAAAATAGGGTTGCTAATCGGAGTGAGACCTTAGCGGATTTTGCTTCGGTTTTCCCCATGTAACCCGTTCTCTTCGGTCTATTGGCTAGGCCGGGACGAGGGGGTTACATGCTTCCTCTTCTTTAGTTGGAATCTCATCCACCTTTGATGTTTGTCCTCCATCAATGGCTTTAATGATCCCTACATCATCATCATGACAAGATTCCTTCCTCGGAAGGAGGTTATCATCAAAAACATGTATAGACTCTTCAACAACCAAATTTCTTTTATTAAATACCCGGTAGGCTTTAGAATTTAGAGAATAACCCAAAAATATTGCTTCATCACTTTTAGCATCAAATTTACCTAAGTTTTATTTTCCATTGTTTAAAACAAAACATTTACAACCAAAAGGGTGGAAATAGCTAATGTTAAGCTTTTTGGATTTCAAAATCTCATAAAGTGTTTTCTTTAAAATAGGCCTAATCGTTACTCTATTAATAATATAACAAGTCGTATTAGTGGCTACCGCCCAAAAATATTTAGGTTAATTGTTTTCACAAAGCATGGTCCTAGCCATCTCTTCTAAAGTTCTATTTTTCCTCTCAACTGCCCCATTTTGTTGAGGAGTGCGAGGAGACGAAAAATTATGGCTAATACCATTTTCATTACAAAAATCTTCAAAACCCATATTTTGAAACTCGATTCCATGATCATTTCTAATATGTAAGATTTTAAGATCAAGATCATTTTGAGTAATATTTGTAAATGTGATAAAATTTTCTAAAGTCTTATCCTTAGTACTTAAGAATAGAACCCAAGTGTATTTAGAAAATTCATCTACCAATACAAATGCATATGACTTACCACCCAAGCTCATAGTTCTAATAGGCCCAAAAAAATCCACGTGGATTAATTGTTAACACCCTACTAGTTGAAACATCATTAATGGGTTTAAATGAGGTTCTTTTTTGTTTACCCTTAGCACAAGCATCACATATTTTATGTAATGAAAATTTTAGTTTGGGTAAACCTCTAACTAGATTTTGGGAAACCAACTTTTCTAAAACACTTATGCTAACATGCCCTAGTTTTCTATGCCACAACCATGCATCATTCTTATCATGTGCAATTAAACATGCATGAGATGAATGTATTCCATCTAAATGCACCATATAAATGTTTCATATGCGATGACCAATGAGCATTATTTTATTAGTTTTAATGTTTACAAATTTACACCCGTTTTTGTCAAAATGAACATCAAAATCTTTGTCACAAAGTTGACTAATGCTCAATAGATTATGTTTAAGACCATTGACAAGTAATACATTTCAATGAGAATGGATGAGTGATTACCAACAGAGTCAATGCCCTCAATATGACATTTGGAGTTGTCACTGAAAGTTACCACTCCACCATGTTTTGGCTTGAGCTCTATGAATCTACTCTTGTCTCCGGTCATATGTCTTGAACATCCACTATCAAGGTACCATGTGTTTTGACTTGATGTGTCGGCCTTGTAGCAATGCTACCCATACAAACAAAGATTAGTTCTTTGATTTTGGTACCCAAACCATTTTGGGTCCATAAGTGTTAGCTCCCCAAAACTTGGTTCCCTTAGGAATCCAAGATGAAATAGCAACAATATTATTAGAAGCTACAAGTTCCTTAGGAACTCATACACTTCTAATCCTCTTAGCTCTATAATGCCTTTGAGAGCCACTTTGTTTGTAGTTAAAATCCTTTCTCTTTACATATTGGGTTTTTGAAGAACTACCTTTGTTAAAACCATTTTCCCAATAACAAGAAAGTTTTAAGATTATCCACTTCCTTAGTGTGATAATCTTGGAAATCGGAAAGAAGTTTTTCAAAATCAAGAATTTTCTTTTTAAGCTCATTTGAAAGATTTATCAAGTATAAAACCTTCTTTTCCAATTCGAAATTGGTTTTTGAAAGAGACTCATTTTGAGATTTTTAAATCGAAAATATTTTTCTTTTTTTTTTTCAAAAAAGACTCTATATTTTTCAACCAATTCATCGTAAACTTCTTGACACTCATCATAGGCATCATATAGTTCATCATAAGTAAGAGATGATGAGTTAAAGTTTACCATAGATTCCTCCTCAAGGGCCATGAGGCAAAGGTTGGCCACTTTATGCTCCTCATCCTCTGATGATGACTCCTCATCACTCCAAGTTGCTACTTGAGCCTTGAGCTTCTTCTTCTTCTCAAAGCTCTTCTTCTTTTGTTGAGAGTAATCAATACGAATGTGACCCGGCTTCTTGCACTCACAGCAAATGAGTTGGTATCACTCTTCCTCTTTGTTTTTGTTCTTGAAGTCTTTTCTTCTTGAAAACTTTCTACCACGATTGGACTTCATGACCCTTGAGAATCTTTTTGCTATCATAGCTAATTCATCAAACTCTTCTTTCCCACTAGAAGTGCTCTCCTCTTGTGGTAGAGAGGCTTTGAGAGCAACTCCTTGTTTCTTCTTCTCTACCTCTTGTTTGACTACTCTTCTCTCTTCTTTTATCTTCTCTTCTTCACTCTTTTTTTTCATGAACTCATAAGTAAGGAGAGATCTTACTGACTCATCGAGCTTCAAGGTCTTCAAATTCTTTGCCTCGATGATTGTGGTTCTCTTTCCATCCCATGATTCAGGAAGTGAATATAGTAGCTTCTGGACTAGCTTGTCTTCGGGGATGATCTCTCCGAAGCCCTTTAAACTATTTACGATGACGGAAAAGCGATCAAACATCTTTGTTACGGTCTCATCAGCCTCCATCTTGAAGTTCTCATAACAAAGATTGAGGATCCCGATCTTCGCCTCTTTTACATGGCTTGTTCCTTCGTAGGTGGTCTCAAGAGTGTCCCACACTTCTTTGAAACTTGTGATGGAAGACACATTGGAGTAGATGTCCGGTCTGAGTGAGCAAAATAGCATGTGCAAGGCTTTGTCATTCATTTGCAATCTCTTTCTATCCTCTTCACTAACCTCCGTCTTCTTCTTTGGAACAAGCCTTCCTTCTTCATCTCTTTTCATGGGAATGATTGCTCCAGCTTCTACCACATCCCAAATGGTGTAATCATTTGAATTGATGAAGAGGCGCATTCGGTTCTTCCAATAATGATAGTTATCCCCATTGAAGAATGATGGTTTGGTGATAGATTGTGACTCGTACAAGCTTGGCCCAGAGGTAGATGCCATGGCTTGACATGGAAATTGATCAACACTCTTCTAGGATCTCCTCTTGTGGTTGTGAAGCCTTCAAAGAGGTAGGCTATGATACCAATTGTTGAGTGGATTGAATTAACCGATATGGCCAAGAGAGGGGGTGAATTGGCACTTAAAAAAATGAAGGGAGCAAAAGGAACAATTAAAATGATAGACAAGGCAATTATAGTGGTTCAAGCTTCTAAACAAGCTCTACATCCACTACCTTAGCTCCCACTAAGGATTTTCAACAAACTCTCCACTAATTTGTTCTTCCCCTTTTCTAGGCTAAGGAGGCAACCTTTACAAATGTTCAATCTTACTACCCAAAGATTGAACCACAAGATTGTCACTTTACAAATAAGATGTTGGCTATTACAATTTATCTCTCACAAGATAAATATAGCCCAAATGGATTACAAACACTCCTTAAACTCACAAATTTGATTTACACTAAGAACTCTAAGAGTTGGGTACAAGAATTTGACAATAAGTGCTTAGGGTTTGGATTGGATTGCTTGGATGTTGCTTTGAGGTTCAATAGTTGTTGTTGGTGCTTTTGAGGCTTGCTTTTATACCTTCACATTGATTTCTAGCCGTTTGGGTGGTTGAGATCATCAATAGAGCCGTTGGGGCTCTCTCTTCCCTCCATAAATGTTGTTCTGTAACTACCCGTATCGGAACACAGGGCCCTGTATCGAAATAAACACAAAAAAAGTCGTTGTGTGTAAAAAGAGGATCGTATCGAAACGGCTATAGGTCGTATCAAAACAGTTTGAAACTGTAAAATGGTGTTTTGAAACACCAAAGGGGTGTATCGAAATAGGTAACCAATTTTCAAAAATTCAGTTGTGACAAGTAACGGCTAGTTCGTCTAATGCTCTATTTTGAAAATACTTAACCCCTGTATCGAAACGGGTATAAGCCGTTACGAAACAACACTTAAAAATAAAAGCCCGGATGAAGGTTGTATCGAAACGAGCAAGCCCGTTTCGAAACCTTTGTCTCGAAACAGATTGGTCTGTATCAAAACGGACGTTTCCAGTGGCAAAACGTATCGAAACACTTTGAGGGTATTTTGAAACGCCTGAGCAATTTTGAGCATTTTGGCTTTGAAACACTTAGAAAATTTTATGGGGTTTAAGTTTTGACTTCAAAACATTTTAAGTCTAAAATTTCCTTGTCAAAAGTGAGTCTTTTGATTACTTAAAAATTTATTTATTTTGCAATTTGGTCATTAGATTATTTGTTATATCAAAATCAAACATTGGTTTTACATCGTCCCCTAAAACCCCTAAACACTAGAGTCTAAATGAAATCTCTAAACCCTAAAACTAACGTGATTCTGCAAAAAGTTTTCACAAACGCTTGTGTATGGAATAATTACACATGAAGTTAGTTATATCATGTGAATCTGAATATACACTTCAAAAATCATGTCAAAATTTTAAGGGTAAATTACCTTCAAGATGACTAAATTATTGATTCAATTCTATGAATTTTATCAATTAAACTACTAAACTATTAAAATTATTTCAATCAAATCACCGGTCATTAATTGTTAATGGAGTTGATGTTGTGACAATTAAATAAATTTGTATAATAACACATTTGATTCTCATTACTTAAATATTGAATCAAGCTACTAGTCATTTGATCACTTTTATCTCAAAGGTTAAGGAAACATTCAACAAATATATAAAATAAAATGGTAGCTAGACTTTTTCTAAAGAAAAAGTTGATTGGAGAAGAAGGACAAAGATGTAAAATATCTTTTCAATATTACAAATATAACACATAATTAATATTAAAGACACATGCAGATGCAAGTATTCATTGGACAAACGATTGTTTAATAGACTTAACAAATCAACCGTAAAATAATTACAATTATTTTAATATATTGGTGTGATATAAGGGTAATATTTGTTCAACTTTCTTAATTTTTTTTAATAAGACACACATACTTTACAGAACTAATGCTAGAACTCAGGTTACCTGGATGAATTACATCATCCTTTACCACTGAAACAACAAGGGTGAACATTATTGCAAAATTAAATATTAAACACATAGTTTTATTCAAAAAATTCAGACACCTAAATAATTATATATATATATATATATATATTTCCCGCACTTATTTTATACTTAATCCAAAAAAATTATAAAATGCGTAAAAGAAGTATATAATTTATTAATTCAAACTTTAAAAATATCATAAACATTTATAATTGTTTAAGATAAAAAAAAAACTTGTCATACAAATATTTCACATTGTTATGAATATTTATTTATGTGGATGTCTATCATGATTAGAACTTTATCAAAGGAGTTTGATTTATTTATTATTAGGAATATTATCTCTATGAATTAGAGTTTAATGTATTATGTACTTCTTATGCCTATAAATAGATGATTCATTGAAGGCATTATATATAAGTTTATATTTGAGAATAATACAAATCTCTCTATTTCTCTCATCTTCTTGTTCTTATTCTTTTTCTTCTTTATTTTATTCACAACACGTTATCAGCACGAGACTCTAATCAACTGAGGTCTTCATCGTTATAATTCAAAAGAAGTTACCGGGAAGAATTCGATTATAAAATAAACCAAAGATAAGTTTTTTTTTCTCCTTATTTTTTTAGTTACCGATTGTCTTTCTCTTTATATTTTAACTTTGTTTTAATTTTTAAAAATTTTGGAAGTATGTTTGATTTTATTTGAACATTGGAAAGAGATAAATTTGTGGCTTGTCACAAACCAAAAGACGAATCGACATAGTCGAAGAGGTTGCGTTTGATGTAAATTACCTGTGTTTTCTCTTGTTCCTAAAAGGGTTAATTAGCGGTATGCTTATTCATACTTTTACTTATATGATTATATTTGATATTTTTCATATTATTATTTATGTCATTTTATTTGGTAAAAGTTAATATTTTTAACCGTGTTTTGAGTTTTACATGATATGCTTAAATGGCTTGGAAAGAGATGTGATATAAAGGGACTATGAGAAGCTATCTCGGTCATATGCTATGTCTCCATTGTCCACGAGAGAAAAATCAATATCGGTAATTTTTGGTTTTATTTTTATTCTTTATATTATTATTTTAAAGTGCGATAAATCATGATGATTTTGAATTTACAAGAAGATTATTATAAAGTCTATATTTGCTCGAAAGCAATATTTCTTCTTCGTTGAAAAACTTGACCATAGACTTCTCCCAATTTCAAGTTACGAAAATTCTTCTTGATCCAAAAAGTTTTATGGGAGGCATTCTTTGAAGTGAATGCAAAGCATGATGTTTATTCCATGCGATTATCAATGATGGGGCATTCCCTGAAGAGAATGCAAGCATGATGTTTATTCCATGCAATTATCAATGATGGGGCATTCCCTGAAGTGAATGCAAGCATGATGTTTATTCCATGCGATTATTGGATTTGTTTCATTCCCTGAAGTGAATGCAAACATGGTAAATCATTATTCAATTAGAGACATAATTTCGATATAATCCAAGTATAATTGGCTGGACATCCCGTTCTGCGAGGCTACTGGTCTCAAAGGAGGTTTTTAAAGGACCTTGTGGACATGTTTAACAATGCCGCGTACGAGGATTAAATCTTTGTTCTCTGTGATAAGGATATGTGAAAAAGGTTTTAAAGGCCCACTGGCTCTACTCCATTCCCTGAAGTGAATGTGAGATTATATTATGGAAGGAATAAAAAATCACATTAAAAGTTGTGGTCGTGGTCGAGGCTATGAATATACACATGAAAAATATAGTCGTTTTAAGAATACTTCTACCCGCTGGTAGCGAAGTTATAAGGATTACAAGAGTGATAAAGATCATTCTAAGGAAGTGAAATCCTTTTACCAATGTGATGTTATAAACCATTGGTTTCGTACTTGTCAAACGCGAAAGTATTATGGACTTTATCCATAATCATGAATGATAAATGAAATAAAATATAAACAAAATTTGTTTATGGCGAAAATAATTATGGCGTTATTGGTCCAACTCAATTGGATATTGTTAATTTTCTCATAACCTTTGAAGGGAATAATTACCATTTATTTTATTTCCCTTATAACCTCTAACAGGAATAATTGGTTTTTATTTTTTTATGTTAATTCGTTTTATTTATTATTTATTTATGTTAGTTTGCTTTATGTTTATTTATTTCACATATTATTTATTTACGCTTTATGTTAATTTATTATTTGAAGAATATGATTACTTCCGGAATAAAATATACAATGAATTGTGGCTATTTATGCCTAGAATTGTGGCTGTTTATGCCTAGCAGATAATGCAAGTACTCATATTGTACTTAAGTATAAGAAATATTTTTCCCATTTAAATGCAAGGGGAAATATGAGTAGTATTTCTCAAAGTACTAAAATATCAATACTTCGGAAGAGCACTTGAAAGTTTATCTCTGATAGATAATCGACTTGATATGATGTGCTATATTTTATATTTTTCATTCCTCGAAGTGAATGATATAAAGTACATATTTTCATTACCTGAAGTAAATGAAACAAAACACATTTTGAAATGTGCATAATTATGCATTTCTCGATTAAAATGCAAGAGAATAATGTGAGTACTATATCCGGAAGTACTAATATCACAAAAGGCTCTGGTTGAGCAAATATGTTATTGTCAAATGGAACTTTATTCCATATTCACAGTGCGTTATACTCGTCAAAGTCATAAAGAGAGCAATATGAGTTCGCAAACTATCCCTTTGGGAATTATAGATAACATATGTTATCAATTGGCATTTGAAATAAGCCAATATGGATATAAGTTTTGGTAGCCAAAAAGTCACTTGAAAGCTCTAGAAGAGCTATATATTGCTACCAAAAGATAATTTCAATTGAAAGCTCCGAAAGAGCTAAATATATTCCTATTTAAAGGAACAATTTTGATGGTCGTACTAGACATGTACGAGTGAGATTGAATTACATGTTATGGTAAACAAGAAGTTTACAAATTCAGAGATATATACACATATATATAGTTGGCATGATCGGTTAGACCATCCTGATCAATAATGGTGCATAAATTATTGAGATTTATATGCACATGTATTAAAAGAACCTGTAGTTCTTGTGGTGCTTATTCTCAAATGAATGAATTAAATTTCACTTATTAAAGAATGTGAAGTTCTTGTGTTGCTTAAAGGAATTGATTAAATTCCACTTACTAAAAGAACCTGAAGTTCTTGTGTTGTTTGTTCTCAAAGGATATAAATGATCCCACTTACCAAAAGAATTAGAACTTAAAGTTCTTGTACTGAAGTTGAGATTGTATGTCTTGCATATCTGAACGAAATATGGGCCCATGTATCCACAAATGTGAAAAGTTTTATATGATTTTAGTAGATGCATCTACATTGTTTTATCGACTTACAACCAGAAGTTTGTGAGATTGATTCTAAAAAGATTCAGATTATGCAATTAGACTATTCGTCTTGAAAAGCTAGTGGGTTTATATTTTAGGCTATATCGGTTGTTACAAAGCCTATTGATTATGAAAAATACGGTTTAGCAAATTTTTAATTGGATGCCTCCTATTTAATAGCTAAACCGTGAGAACAAAACATTTAATATTTATATGGTATTTCCATATAGTAACACTTATACGCATCAAGCCAACGAGTTATAATAAACTCCCCATTATGATTTGACTTTTGGTCAGAAGTCATATTTCCCATTTTTTGAATCTTTGAATGTGCGATATATAGTTGAATTGCTCCACCATAACGCACAAAATGGGCAAGTAAAAATGGTTGAGAATATATATTGAGTACGAGTCTTCTTTTATCTTTAAATTCTTAAACATTAATTGGAGAATCATTTATGACATGATTTTTCTCAACATCAGGGGGAGATAATAATCAGCTGGATAGAGGAAAATGAATTATCATTATCTAGATCCTCGTATATGAACTAGAAGTTCATAAGATAATTCATCTTATTACATGTCAACTGCCAGACATATTTACTGACCCAATGGGAGTAATTAAGTCTCATATACCAGCTGAAATGATGTAAGTTCAAATTACATGTTAGAGCGAGAGAATGTAAATCATGCCTGAAGCATGATAGTTGAAATGGTTCCAATGATCAAAATTCTCGTAAATAGAAAGTAATATGAGATGGTCATATATTGGAGGCGGGTGCTCCTGAAGAGACGCAAGATATAACAAATAATAAAACTCTATAAGAGTTTCAGGTACCTGAAATAAAGATTGAAATCTTAAAGAGATCTCGATGAGTTATGTCATTACGAGAATGGAACCAGAAAATTGGAAAGTTGTCGACAACGATTTTACAAACAATTTTACATAAAATACTTCTATAGAAGTAAAGAAAGAAATCGAGGATCTTGTATAAAATCTATCCAGAAGTATAGATATTGAATTGGCCAATGTTGAAAGACGCTTTGAACTTCTAAAATAGAAGTATTTGGACAAGCAGTCCAAACACCTAAAGGTGTAATGCAAGTGAGGCAAAAATAAGTAGTCGTAAATACAACTTGAACTATGATTTATGAAAAGTTTTAATTACTTCATGGTGGATGCAATTACTTTGGCAGTTTTGAAAATTTTACATGCGTCTAATTATTTGTGGATCCATATTTATTCTTAAAGGATCTAAAATGCTATAAGCATTTGGAAATTTCTGAGGAAATTTATTTAGACATGTCTCATGAATATTTTGGCGCATTTGGTATAATCGCCTTAGTGAATACTAATTGAGAAAATACTATAAGAATGATCAGATTTCCTTATGTATTTTATAAAGGAGTTTGGATCAAGATCCATTATGATAATTTTAGAACTCCTAAAGAGCTTCAAATTGGAAACTCATGAAGTACTTTCAATACAAGTACTTGAATCTTGACATCAAGTTTATCTCGACCTGAAGATCGAGCATTTTTATATATTTCTTTTGTCTATGAATAGACATAAGCTAAAAGAATCTTAAAGAAGATTCAATATGAATAGAGCATATCTATTGAGTATCCCAATAGTTGTAAGATTGTTGGATGTGAATAAAGATAATTATATCTTTTCTTGGTCTTGAAGCACTATATATTAGTTGGTCAAGAAATATCTATGAATATACAAAGATCATTACATTTAGATCTTCAAACATTCGTTGATGCCTCCTCAAATGTCGTAGAAATAATTGTTATGCATGAGGCAAGCCAAAAAAATGTGTTTGGCTAAGACTATTGACTCAACATATCCAAAAGATATGTGGATTTACTTTTACAAGATATGATAAAAGCTATCTTGTGTGAAGATAACACAAGATGTATATCTCAGTTTGAAAGTGGATACATCATGGAACATATTACTCCAAAGTTTCATCCCTCACGATCTTTAGAAAAATGATATTCAAGATTAAATTATGAAGATTCAAAGATCTTCTGTGATGTTTACATGAGGGGGAGTAAATACGCGTTGCACTCTTTTTCCCTTAACCGAGGTTTTGTCCCAATGGGTTTTCCTAGTAAGGTTTTTAATGAGGCAACATGTTATGTGTATCAAAGATGTGTGTACTCTTTTTCCTTCACTAAAGAATTTTTTTTCCCACTAGGTTTTTATCTTAGTAAGGTTTTAACGAGGCACATTATCTTCATAGACATCCAAGGGGGAGTGTTATGAATATTTATTTATGTGGATGTCTATCATGATTAGAACTTTATCAAAGGAGTTTGATTTATTTATTATTAGGAATATTATCTCTATGAATTAGAGTTTAATGTATTATGTACTTCTTATGCCTATAAATAGATGATTCATTGAAGGCATTATATATAAGTCTATATTTGAGAATAATACAAATCTCCCTATTTCTCTCATCTTCTTGTTCTTATTCTTGTTCTTCTTTATTTTATTCACAACACACATATTTTTTTAAAATATTTTCTTTCACTTTCCCTTTACTTCTTTGCTTTATTTTCTTGTTAAATTAAATTGTGAAGGTCATAATTAACCCTCAACGGTGAAAGAGATCCTTGCTTTGTTGTCAACATTTGGCATGATTTGAATTCAAATAAGTGCAAAATTTCCCTTCCCCTTCCTTAGGGATAAAAATATTCTACTCTTTTCGGTGTCCTTACTTATGCTTCCACGCTCAAGGTTAAGTTTATATTTTAGAGTTTAGGGTTTAGGGAATTTGAGGTATGGTGTATTTTTAGGGTATTAGGTGTATGGTTTAAGATTTAGAATTTAGGGTTAGGACTTGGAATTTAATTTTGTAGTATTTTTTAGTGTTGGGGCATAAGTAGGGGCACCGAAAAGGGGCAAAGGATTTTTATCCCCTAAGTAGAAATTGTTCAAAAATTAGCCCCCACTTCAATTAGGGTATATTTTTTCGAAAAAAATTCATCAGTTCTTTTTCTTAAACCATTTTATAGTTTCACCAATACTTTTATGTCATGTGTATTAATGATTTAATATCACTATTCTATTGATTGTTGGTGTTTTATTAATAATACATGTGACATAAATTCATTGATACAAATTTTATTCATAACTTTCATATAGGATATCAATAATCATAATGACCTCCTTTCAAAAAAAAATTTAGATAAAATGTATTTTATTATCCAAAAAGCAGCGAACTGCTATAAGAAAGAAAAAAAAACTATACGAGGGATTGCCTAACTTAGGATCCCCAATCAATACTCAAATATATATTTACCCTATCATTATTATTTTTTGTTTATATTTTTCCATAAAAATATGGTAAACGAATTTGTACTATATCTTTACACAAGAAATAATTTGCTCTAAAGAACGATAAGTCTTCTGAATTGTCTAAAATTGTACTACTCTGTGTAAAACTCTTTAAGTTTTACACTTTTTTTGGATCGTTGGATGGGGGAAATAGATGGTTGAGATTAACTCCGTGTTTTTAATTCCCAAGTGATAATCTTCACATATTTTACTGTTAATCTCATCCATCCGTTTCACTCATCCAACGATCCAAAAAAAGTGTAAAACTTAGAGAGTTTTACACAGTGTAATTTGATTCTATCCCATATATATATATATATATATATGATATAAATTTGTTTTCAGGTTAATTTAAGCTTTTCCAAGGTCCATGTGCTCCATGGTAAGATCGTTCGTTCGGGCAAAACTAAAAAAGTAGGAAGTGGAGTCATTATTACTTCTTTTCCCCTGAAAAGGTGTTTTATTTTATTTTATTTAAAAAAACACTCTTTAAGGTATCCATGAGTGAAAAAAGAGAATGTATTTGTATTTATTCTTATCAATATTTCTCAATATAAATCTAATACAAGAAAAGAGAGTGGTTGATTACGAGATCTGAATACATGTATTAATACAATTTCATCAAGGTCCCATGCTACAAATAATCTTTTGTTTTTTTTGTGTCCTTACGTTATTGCAGTAAAAATTATGTTTAGAGTTTACGGTTAGGATTTAAGATTGAGGTTTAAGGAATTGAAGATAGAGTGTTTTAGAATTCTAAACTGAATTTAAGGTTAAGACTTAAAATTTATTTTTTTTAATATTAGAACATAGAAAAATACTAAAAAGATGCAGATGATTTTTTCCTTCATGTTAGACTCAATCTAATGGTATCATTACTCCCAATATATCCATTTCATTATTTATTTAATTAAATAATACCATTTATAGATTATTTATCAAAATAGTATCCTTTCGGTAAAAGTGTGCCATGTACGACGAACTTTCTAGAAAGCGTTCTCTAAAACAATGCTCTCTGCCAACGTGACTTTCGGGTAGTTTTGCTGGGAGGCAGATTAAAAAGAGATTAAAATTAGGCTGACTTATTGTACTGATATTTGGTTCCAACATAAATTCTTATAAGGCGGTAACATAAGTGCTTACAGTAACTGTAAGAAAAACGACAGTTAAACAAATACTTATCAAAGTAAGAAATTGTGTAATAACCTAGACGGTTACCCGGTAACATTAATTCTTACAAAACACATAAGATCTTGGGTTGCTACATAAGTTATTACGGAACCTACTTAAATTATTACAAAAATTGTTAGAAAATATGTTATAACACATTCTTACCCAAGATCACCAAATCCAAAATCCATTCAACTTATGGTAAGAAATTGTGTTAAACTCTTAGAGGATAACATTATTTCTTACCAAAGTCATTAGATTTTTGGTAAGTACAAAAATTCTTCATGAACCAACATAAACCGCTACACAAATGGTAGTAAAATATGTGATAACACAATTTCTTACCCGTAAGAAATAGTGTTATGACATAAAATCGTAGAAGATAACATTATTTTTTACCGAAATCATATGAAATAGGGTAGCTACACAAATTGTTACAACACCTACATCAATTATTACAAAAATGGTAAGAAAAAAGTTATTAACGCAAATTCTTACCCTATATCACTAAATTTAAAACTAGTGAAACTTATGGTAGGAAATTGTGTTATAACATAAACTTTTAAAGGATAACTTTATATCTTACCAAACTCATAAGAAATTGGGTACTTACACAATTTTTTTTACGAAATATACATAAATTTTTATAGAACTGATAAAAAAAGTAATAACACGAATTCTTACCTCATATCACCAAATCTAAAACAAGCGAAACTTATGGTAGGAAATTGTGTTATAACATAATTTCTTAAAGGGAAACTTTATATCTTACCAAACTCATAAGAAATAGGGTACCTACACAAATTGTTACGAAACTTACATGAATTATTACAAAGATGTTAATACAAAAGGTAATAACACAAATTCTTACGTGTAAAAAATTGTGTTATGACATAAAATCGTAGAAAATAACATTCTTTGTTACCCAACTCATAAGAAGTAGGATAAGTAGTAGCTTACAACACCTACAACAATTATTATAGAACCTGTAAGAATAAAGGTAATAACACAAATTCTTACCCCATATCACCAAATTTATGGTAGAAAATTGTGTTATAATATAAACCCCTAAAGCATAACTTTATATCTTACCAAACTAATAAGAAATAGAGTAGCTACACAAATTGTTACGAAACCTACATAAATTATTTTAGAATATATAAGAAAAAATGTAATAACACAAATTCTTACCTCATATCACCAAATCTAAAACCAACAAAACTTATGGTAGGGAATTTTGTTATAACATAAAATGTAACACCTTGGAAAACGGGCTAGAAGATTTAGATGAATTACCGGAATCGGGTTGAAATTTTGATTTAGACTAATTAATTAATTCCGGAAATAATTTGGGTATTTAAATTGATTCTAGATAATTTATCATGGCAAGTTTTAGTGGAAAATATATTTAATAAGTTTCATAAAAGATGAAATTGAGTTTGAATAATTTTAATTGGGGTTTTTTAATATTAATTAAATAATGACTATTTTACAAAAGGTTGTAAAATATTATTAATGACATTTTTGTAAAAACATAATTAAAGTTATGGTTTTATGGGATTATTTGACCATTTATTAAATAAGAATTTTATTATCTATTTCCAATTAAAATTTGACGATGATTATTATTTTCTCAAGAAAGAAAGTTATGTTTAAACTTATCTCTCTTTTTTCTCTCAAGATTCTCCCAAACACTATTTTGATCTTCTTTGATTTTCTTATCTAATTTCTATTCATTTTTTTTCTAAACCATTTCTAATCAATAGCCACATAATAGATTTTGATTTCTCTCATCTTGTTTAATGGATTTCAAGTTGGAAGATTGGAGGAGGAATTTTGATTTTCAAGTTTCAATTTATTTGGGTAAGCTTTGATTTTCTAATGATCTCCTAATTATTTTGTGTTGATTTTCTATCAATTCCTTTGTCTTTTGATGTTAAAATAAATTTTAATAGATTGATTTAATTTCTAGATGCTAAAGAGTGAATTATGATTTAATAGATGAAATCTAAATGTTTTAATTGAGTTATGTGTTATTCTTGTGGGTTAGATATAATCTAATCCTAATTTTATGAAATTGATTCTAAAATTAATCTAATCGGTTAAATTTAGATTAGAGTTCTTGAATTGGGGCTTTTGGTAGAGTGTTGATTTAATTATCGGATTAAATATGAGGTTGCTATAGTTGTTTATTGAAATTGCCGTAAGAAACAGGGGAGTACTGCTCTGCCCTTCGAAGGATTTGTATTTGTGTTTTATATATATAGGGTTAGAATAATTTGCACTGTGTAAAACTTAATTACTTTTACACAGTTTTATTTTTTACTGTTAATCTCATCCATCCATTTCACTCATCCAATGGTCCTAGATTAGTGTAAAACTAGATGAGTTTTACACCATGTAACTTGATCCCATCCCATATATAATGTAAAACTCTTTAAGTTTTACACGTTTTCTGGATCGTTAGATGGGGGAAATCGATGCCTCATATTAACTCCTTACTCTCTTTTTTTTCAAGTGATAATCTTCACATATTTACTGTTAATCTCATCCATTCGTTTCACTCATCCAACGGTCCAAAAAACGTGTAAAACTTAAAGAGTTTTACACTGTGTAAACGGATCTTATCCCTATATATATATATATATATATATATATATATATAGGGATAAGATCCGTTTACACATAAAACTCTTTAAGTATATATATATTGTGTAAAACTCTTTAACTTGTACACGTTTTTTGAGTCGTTGGATGGGAGAAATTGATGGTTGAAATTAACTATGTGTTTTTAATTCCCAAGTAATAATCTTCACATATTCTACTGTTCATCTCATCCATTCGTTTCACTCTTCCAACGATCCAAAAAAACATATAAAACTTAAAAAAATTTACACTGTGTAATTTGATACTATCTCATATATATATATATTACGTGGAAAAATAAAAGAATGAAAAGGGGTAAATATTTGGGATTTGGTTCCCATAATGCGGCACGAAAGGTTGGCAGCCCTTTCTCATATGTGCGTATAATTACGCGAGGGAAAAAAAGACGAGGGAGTTAATTTAATCGAATGGTTCCAGGGCTGCGCAGAGGAAATAATTATTTTCGGCAATTTGTGTAATGGGGTATTTTAATAAGGCGATTACGTTGACATGGTTCAATATATATTCACCCTTGCATTTTTTTTTGAAAGATGGTAAGTGTTCAGATGTTTTTCTATTAGGCGTCGAGACGTCGTTATCAAAGTGATACCAAGTTGGTGAATGCAAATGTGTTTTGGTACTATAAAGAAGTTTGAATTATGGCTTTGGGAGTTTAGATAAAACTTAGCAAGTCTAGCTAAGCTTGGAAGTAAGTTTTTCCTATTTTCGCCTTTTGAATATCGGTTTGATATGATACTTGATTTACATATTTTGGTTTAAAAACATGGATAGATTTACCTACTATTTATGCATGTTTTGAGCATTGAGATTTGTTGCAAATGATCCCATGAGAATGATTTATGGTTTTTAAGAGATTATATCTTGGTGAGATAATGTTATGCATGATTTAATGCTTTTGAAATGGGATGATATTGAGTGGATCAATTTAATGTGATTTGGCCAAGAGGGGGTCAATTTGCTATTTAAAAATTGAGGGAGCAAAAAGGTAAATAAAAAAAATTAAGGACAAGACAATTTATAGCGGTTCAAGCTTCCAACAAGCTCTGCATCCACTACCTTAGCTCCCACTAAGGATTTTCAACAACTTTCACTAATGTTCTTCCCCTTTTTTAGGCTAAGGAGGAATCTTTACAATTGGTCAATCATTCTACCCAAAGTTGACCCAAAAGACTATCTTTTACAAAGAAGAATTTGGCAAATGAAAATATCTCTCTTAAGACTAAAAATTTGCCCAATTACAAACAAACACTCTCCCAAACTTGAACTAAAGATTGACCATTGAAATTACAACAAGTTGGGTACAAGATTTGACTCTATTTAGCACAAGGGATTGGAATATAGCTTGGATGTTGCAAAAATGTTCAATGGTTGTTGCTAGTGCTTTGGAGGCTTGCTTTTATACCCTTGCATTGATTTCTAGCGGTTTGGGTGGTTGAGGTCATCAATAGAGACGTTGGAGCCTTTATTACCCCCCATAAATGCACTTCTGCACCTGCCCGTATCGAAACACGAAGGGCCATACCGATCCATGTCTCAAAACAGAAAGTGTTGTTGCTGGTAATAAAGAGGGGTGTATCGAAACGCGGGAACACATATCGAAACAATATAAGGGGTCGTATCGAAACGACTTTGATCGTACCAATGCAATTTTTCTCACTTGAGCTACTGCCAATATCCGTATCGAAATGGCCCTAAGGCGTACCTATACGGGTCAACTGCTTTTTAAAAAATTGCTCGTTCCAAATAACTAACAAGTAACGGTAAAAAATAATAAATGTTAAGATTTTACAAATCTTTCAGACCGTATCGAAACAAAAAGGTCATATCGATACGAGACACCAAAAATTTTTAAACCCGAAAAAAGACAGTATCGAAAAAGTATAAGTTGTATCGAAACGATTTCTTCCAGTAGCCAAATAAGATTTTGTCATATCGAAACACCCTTGGGTGTATAGAAATGTTTTTACGTTTTTGTATTGTTTGGCTTAAAAATACTTAGAAAATTTTATAGGGTTTAAGTTTTGACTTTAGAAAATAATTTGGGCTTAAAATTACATGTCAATTTTGAGTCAATTGTGAGATTTTAAAGTACTTAAAAATTTATTTACTTTGTAAATAAGTTCTTAAAACAATTTGTTATATCAAAATCAAACATAGGTTTTACAATCTCTCCTTTTTGATATAACAAAACTAAAGTAAATTTTTAAGTACCCCCTTACTTTATGCTATGTTTTGAAAAGATTTTTAAAAAAATTTAGCTTAACCCTTCTCCCTTTTTTGTTAGATCAAAATCAATGAAGAACCCAAGGATATAACTAAGATATAAAGCAATAAAGCACCAGACAAAGCAAAATTAAAGCAACATAATATCATTAGACATAATAAACCAAAGAAAAGGTTCCAAAATATTCAAACATAATATCCAAACTTAAATCCTAAGAACAAGAAATCAAAGCATAGGTCCTAAAAGGAAAAACATAGATAGGTGTTGTAGAGTGTCCACGAGTTCTATATTTTGTACACATTCTTGCCCTTATTATTGTTGTTCTTAAGCTCATTTAGACATATTTAGGTGCATTGCATGCATTATAACAATATCTTCTCTTTTACCATGCTTTTATTGAATATTTTATGTTTGGTTGAGAAAAGTTACTGTTTTAGTTTAGTTTATATTTTCAGGTGCTGTAGCAAGGAGAGGAGACGACATGACATGAAAGCTGGAACAAAAGGAGCTGTACTAAAGAAGTTCTAGATGCCGCCAAGGATGCTGCCTGTAACGCCAGGGGTTTGGGGCCCGGGAGATAACCGGGTTTTGTTAAACCGGTTTGGGTTAATTTAATTGAAAGAAAACATTTTTAATGGACAAAAAAAGTTTTTATTTAATAAGGACAAAATGGAAATTTTGAATAAAAGAAATAAAGAAAAAGTTTTGAAAAGCTATCATCTTCACCAAAATCCCCTTTTTCACATAAAACCCCTCTTAAACCTCATTTCACTATTACATTACTCCTAACTCTCCATCCAAGCAAGATTTTTCAAGGTAATTTCTTCCTTGCTTAGATTTTTTTTACTTATTTGACTTGTACTCATTGAAAACTTTCCTTTAAACCCATTAAAATGCATTTTTGGTTTTGGGTTGGAGAAATGGGTATTTTTCATGGGATTTTCGTGGGTTTGTTTTACAATGGTTATATATGTGCTTTAATCCAAGTTCTAAGTAGTAAAACATGTTGGGATGATGGTTGGATATGGGGAAACCCGAAATGGGTCTAAAAATGGGATTTTTGGGTTGGAACAGTAGAGTTTTTGGCTTGGTTTTGGGTTGAAATCGTGGTTGATGATTTCCTTCATGTTTGGGTGTTTTTAGATGATTTTTGGTGTGTTTTGATGTTTGGAAATGACGGGTTCAGCTTGAGGTTTCATTAGAACGAATTTGGGTGAAGTTTGGCTTGAATGCTGATGTGCTTTGTTGCAAGATTGTTGAGTTTTGAGTTGCTGCTATGTTTGTGGGTATATTAGCGTCTTAATGTTCTATTTTAGGTTGCCTAAAGTAGAGGAAACGAATTTGGGAGTTCAAGACGAGAATTCGTGAAGTTGCGGAAGCTTGAAGGAGGATCGTTAGCATGTTTGGGTTTTGAGTTGGTGAGTGGTAATGTTTGAAGCTTTAAAATTATTCAAAGCGGTTTTCTTGGGGGTTTGGGTGGAGCCTTAAGGGCTAACCTAAACCCACGTGTAAGTTTGTCTAAATTGCCTTGTTTCGTTAATTGTTGGTGTATGCGGTTATTCGTGTTGTTGTGTGAAATACGTGTCAAAAGTCCTATCGCAATATAGTGCAAGTGCACACGACGCAAGTAGTAAAGTGACACTTGGAGTATCGGATATCGTCTCCACAGGGACTGCAAATAGCTTTATCCTTGAATTACTGCACGAGAGAGAAAAAAAGTTTAAAATGTTTGGAAGATAAAATTGAAGAATAATGAATATAAAAGAATAAAGATTCAGGGTTAAGAGATAGGCTGATATTGATTTGCTCGTTAGAGCAGGTGTTGCACTGAAGAGAAATTCATGTTCTATCGTCGTCCCTGTCGCGGCAGCAGTCTGTTTTTGTCGCGACAGCGATCACACAACTCTGCACTTCAAGCTTGGCAAGAATCCCTGCTATGACTTGTCCTATCCCTAGGTCCAAGTACTGTTGATGAACACTTCTTGGGTGATACCTCCTGGCGTGAATCGAAGGGTGAACACCAATGTTGTTGAATTCTTCCTTAGCCACTTAAGCTCGTCCTATCCCTAGGTCCGAGATAGTTCAACCATAAACTAGAGAACCAACACTTATTCCTTTCGTATACTTAACTCTCCCAATATTAAGTAAATATATAATCTCACAATGCTCTCCCGATACTCTTGCAAGATGTTGAAACCATAATAAGCAAACTTGAAGTTTTATTTCATTGAACAGAAAATTCCTAAAAAGTACAATCCTTGCAACTACTTTACAGAATCAACCCTTAGCCCTAGGGGAAGTTTAGAACATGATAAGAGGGGGAAAACGACAAGGGTTTTGGGGAAGACGGCTAGAGATGAGATATCCTTCCCTAGGTCGAATTACATGCCTTTATATAGGCCTTGGGTCCAAGTTTTCTAATATGGCAAGAATAAAAGTTTAAACTAAAGTACAACTCTATTAGAGATTAAATCTTCTTAGTATATCCCTTTAATTCGTCCTCTTTTCTTGCTTTGGGTTTCTTCCTTGGACTTTGGGCTTGGCCTTCATTGTGCCTCAGGGCTCAGAAAAATATAGGAGTGGTTCACGACAGACCGGCTTGAATTCCTCTATCTGTCGAGCTCCACTTCACTTTTCCCTTCACCAATGCTGTCGTCATGGCTGCCACGACAGTGGCCACGACAACATCTTCCTTCTTGACTCCAGTCTTATGTTCCAGCTCTGCTCCTTCGCTGTCTTGAGTCTGCCACAACAGATACATGCAAAAGTAGCAAAATCAGTAGCAACTGTGCTATTTTATCTAATTGTGATGTATATGTGAAACTTTACCTAAATGCAATGAATTATGCTTGAATGCAACAAAAATATGGGTTAAATAAGGGGTAAAATATAGAACTTTTGCACACTCAACACACCCCCAAACTCAAGTTCTTGCTTGCCCTCAAGCAAATATGACCTAACTAAAATTCAAAATTTTTGTTTGGCTTAATTCAGTGAACTTTTCATTACCTACCACACTTTCCCTATCACGAGCAATACCTTGTCGGATATTTCTGGATTTATTCGGAACCATGCTATAGGTCTTGTGTAGTGTGTGCATGTTTTGTGAACAAATATGTGCCTAGACTCCTTTAGTTTACTAGAATAGTTAAGCTACTTATTTGAGTTTTTGTGCCAAATTTCCTTTTCTTGGAAGCAATTCTTAGGCTCCTTTAGTTTTTTCTGAATTATACTCGGTGTTTTTCTTATTTTAAGTTGACTAGAGCCTGCTTTTGGGCACCTCTAGCTAACTTCCTAGAGTTGGTATTAGGCACCTCTAGCGGTATCGAGTCTAAGTTTTCTTATTTTCTTTTCCTAGAGCTAGTGTTAGGCAGCTCTAGGGGCAACTCAAGTGGTTAAGCTTTCCTACTCTAGTTTACCATTAGAAGTCTAGACAACATAAGAGTCACAAAGGGTGTTTAAAGATCAGAACTATAGCAAGGCTCTAAATTGTTCCTAAAAACATCCTAAAGACACTACCACGACAGAGTATGTCGCGGCAGGTAAGTTCAGTTCAAAGACTTAAGACAAATATTTTTTTAAGCAAAAATAAACTAAATAATAACTAATACTTAGACACAATTTTAAGACACAACTTAACACTTCATTACTGGAGGGATGCCACCCCCAAACTCGAGGGTTGCATTGCCCTCAATGCATGACAACATAGAAAATAATGAAAAGAAAAACAAGATACATCAAAAAATAAATAAAACAACATAGACAGCAAAAATAAGATAGAAACTTAAGTTGAGGAGCTGTCATCACTGTTGCTGCTGATCTGGAGCTGCCGGCGGGCAGTGACTTTCATGGCAGGGGCCGACAGTGTGCTGGGAGAGGCGGAGGTTGTCTTCTTTTTGGCTTCCCTTGGTGGCTAGACACGGGTTGGTGAGATGTGTGGGGGCTTGTCTAGAACTTGTACCTCATCGTCGGAGCTACTGCTGCTAACAAATCTACCCTGGCCGGAGGGTCCTTCGCCAGCCTCGTTGGGCTTCTGCCTTTTCATTAGCGTGAAGTCCTTAGAGAGGTTGCGGGTAACTGAGGGCTCCCCGTCAGAATCTTGCCAGACAGAAGAGGAGGAGAACCCTTCAAAATAATCTTCGTTGAGTTCCGACAGGGGCTCCTTTCGTTTCTCGCCTCTGGCAGTGGCAGGTTGGCTGTCGCCTTCTACTGTCGTGGCCGGTGTAGGTGTAGAGGCAGCAGACGGAGTTTTTGGGCTCGCAACAAGGGTAGGAGTAGGTGTGGGAGCAGAAAAATACTGTTCTGGGAAGGAGGGGAACGATACATGTGTAAAATTTAAATCATTATGAATAAATTTTACCGTTGCTGCCGTGAAATCCCTCATGTAGCTCATCAGTCCGAGTTGTCTTTCCTTCATTCTTTTGAGTGTTGATAGAATCTGGGTAGAGGTGTCTGGTGGAGGAGATGCTGTCGTTGGCTACTGCGACAGGTTCGGCGGAGCTGGGGCCTGTTGTCTGCTCTTCCGTGGCAGAGGGGTTGAAGTAGGACAGTGGGGTGGCAGCTTTCAGCTCTATGAGGCTGAAAATGTTCCTCTTCATCCACCCTTTCACTCGGACTTTAAAATCTTCTGCAATTTCCTGTAGTTGTGGCCCCGGCACATGGCAGTGATGAGGTACGGGAAGACAAGGGGTTCCGATGGTCGGAGGGCACATTCAAGAATTCCCTCCCTTATGTAGCAGCCGACATTTATAGATCTCTCATTTAAAATGGAATGGACCAGGGCTAACCTTGGTCTGTCGACGGTGCTGTTGTGGGACGACGACATGATGCGCTTCTTCACAAAATGATTCCACAATTTGGCTTCTGGAGTCAACTGAGTTCTTTTCACTGTCCATCGGTGTTCCATTCTGTCCCTTCCTCGGTTAGCTCTGCCATCATCGCATCGTAGTCTGCCGACGATAGACTATTGACGAATCTCTTGTGGGAGTCCTCCTTCTTACTCACATACATGCCGTAGCGGGTGTTGATGTAAGAAGGCTCGAAAGAAAGCTGTTTACCTCGAATTGTCATTGTTGTAGTATCTTTGCTGTCGACGGCAACATAGAATTCCCTTACGAGTGTGACGTTCATCTCTTCCGGTTGGGCATCAAACTGCTGCCATTTGAGGGCATGGATCTTTCTTGCGATGAAGGGTTCAAGCCTGAGGTCTCCCGTGGGTTCGGTGTAGAGAAACCCCCGTTCTTCCCACATCTCCCTCTTCTGAAAGGAACAGTAGTATCTGCCGGCGGAATCGGTGGAGGCAAAGCGGTCTGGGATGGCACTATGACTTGGAGTGCTTACTGCTGTGGCAGAACTTGAGGCAGCACTTCTACGGGTTTGTCTGCTAGTCATCTTTGCAAGGACTGTGGAAAATACAAAGAAAATTTTGAGATCTAAAGGAAACAAGTTGAGAGAATAAGAGTGAGATGAAAAATGAATAGTGAATGGGGGTTTATATAGATGGGTGATTTTCTACCCGTTGGAGCTGTAACGGTAGGCGCGAATAACGAGGCCAGTTGTTACGCGGTTTCTGACGCGCCTGTCACGCGTTTCTGTGTCTGCTGCGCGTCTGTTACGCGTTTACGTGTCTGTCGGGACAGCTTGGTGACATGTTGTATTTTCTGCGTCTGTCGCGAAAGTTGATGACATGCTGTGACGACAGACTCATCCGTTGGGCTTTTTGGGCTGCTATGGATATGGTGGGCTGGTTCACTCCTTCTCTTTGGCATGTTTCCTTTGTTTCCTAAAATTTGATAAATAAAATATTAATTCCTAAAATAAAATAATTAAATCTAAATTCCTAATAAATAAAATAAAATAAAAACTAAGTTAAATTAGGGATGCCTTGAGGGGCATCTCCTAAAGTAACTACTTCCTGCATCCTTGAGGCTTATGTCCCCTGATAATGCTTTAGTCTCGGTCTGTTGACTTTGAATTGGTGCTCGTTCTTTAGGGATTGGATTGTGATAGCACCATGAGGGAAAACCTGGACAACTTGAAAAGGACCGGACCATCTAGATTTAAGCTTTCTTGGGAAAAGTTTTAACCTAGAGTTAAAAAACAACACCTGATGCCCTGGGTAGAACTGTCGTGGCAGCAGTTTCCTGTCGTGCCACCTTTTGGTTTTATCTTTGTATATCCTGGCATTGTCGTAGGTCATTGCTCGAATTTCTTAAATTTCATTCAAGTCCAGTAGCCTCTTTTGTCCTGCCTTAGTCAAGTCCATATTTACTGCCTTGATAACCCAGTAAGCTCTGTGCTCTATCTCGATAGGTAAGTGGCATGTTTTCCCATATATAAGCCTGTAGGGTGACATTCCCAATGGTGTTTTGAATGTTGTTCTATAGGCCCAGAGTGCATCATTGAGGTGTAAATACCAATCTTTTCGAGTAGGTTTAACCATCTTCTCAAGTATGTTCTTTACTTCTCGGTTGGATATTTCGGCATGTCCATTGGTTTGAGGGTGGTATGTTGTTGCAATTCAGTGCTTTACTCCGTATTTTCTCAAGGTAGCAGCTATTAACCTATTATCAAAATGTCTCCCTTCGTCACTGATGATCGCCTTAAGAATGCCAAATCTGGAGAAAATATTCTTGTGTAGAAATCTCTGAACAGTTTTGGCGTCATTTTTCTGAGTGGCGATCGCTTCTACCCATTTGGACACATAATCCACTGCTAGTAGGATGTAAAGGTTCCCACAAGATGCTGGGAACGGTCCCATGAAATCGATTCCCCATACATCGAAGATTTCGACTTCTAGAATATTCTGCAGTGGCATCTCATGCCTTCTCGAGATGTTCCCAGTCCTTTGGCATTTATCACAATTTTTGTAGAAGGCTTGTGCATCCTTGAACAATGTGGGCCAATAGAGACCAGATTGCAAAACCTTGGCATCGGTTTTGTTTCCACCTAGGTGTCCTCTATATGGGGAAGCATGGCAGTGGTGAAGAACAGCTTCCTGTTCATCTTGTGGTACACATCTCCTGATAATTTGATATGCACAATGTTTGAAAAGAAGAGGTTCGTCCCAATAATAATGTTTTGCATCATTTTGGAACCTCTTCCTTGCTTGGTAATTAAGTTCAGGAGGTAGTACTCCGCTAACAATGTAATTGAAAAAATCAGCGTACCAAGGAAGTTCAGAAAACTTACCTGCCACCATGGCTGTCGCGGTAGTGCTTGTGGCAGCAAACAACTGCTCATCCGGGAAGGTCTCCAATATGTTGGTCCTGTCCGTCGGTAGACTCTTTCCCATCTCTAATCTCGACAAGTGGTCTGCTACTTGGTTTTTTGTCCCCTTTTTGTCCTTGATGTCAATGTCGAACTCTTACAACAGTAGAATCCAACGTATCAGTCTTGGTTTTGCATCTTTTTTTGTGAACATATACTTTAGTGCTGAATGGTCTGTATGGACCACCACCTTCGTTCCAGTATGTATGGACGGAACTTGTCGATTGAGAACACCACTACTAATAGTTCCTTTTCTGTCGTGGTGTAGTTCACTTGGGCATCATTCAGTGTTTTGCTGGCATAATAAATCACATGGAAGAGCTTATCCTTCCTCTGCCCTAGTGCTGCCCTGACAGCGTAGTCACTAGCATCACACATTATTTCGAATGGCAAACTCCAGTCTGGTGGCTGTACGATCGGGGCTGTTACCAGCCTCTCCTTCAGAATTCTGAATGCCTCAGTACATTCAGTATTAAAGTCAAAGGGACAATTCTGCTCCAATAAGTGGCATAAAAGCTTGGTAATCTTCGAGAAATTGTCAATAAATATTCGATAAAACCCAGCATGCCCTAAGAAACTCCGAATCCCCTTGACTGTGGTGGGTGGCGGCAGCTTTTCGATTACTTCAATTTTTGCTCTGTCCACCTCGATGCCGCGGCAGCTTACCTTGTGACCTAGGACTATCCCTTCATCCACCATGAAGTGGCATTTTTCCCAGTTTAAGACCAAGTTTGCTTCTTCGCATCTTTCAAGCACCTTTTGTAGGTTGCCTAAACAACCTTCAAAACTGTCTCCAAAGACGGAAAAATCGTCCATGAAAATTTTCAGGAAGTCCTCTACCATGTCGGAGAATATTTCCATCATGCACCTTTGGAAAGTTGCTGGTGCATTGCAAAGTCCAAATGGCATTCTCCGAAAAGCATAAGTGTCGTATGGGCATGTGAAGGTCGTTTTTTCTTGATCCTCCGGTGCAATAGCTATTTGATTGTAACCCGAGTAACCATCAAGAAAACAATAGTAAGGTTTCCCCGCTAATCTATCAAGCATTTGATCAATAAAAGGTAGGGGAAAATGGTCATTCCAGGTAGCTTTGTTAAGCTTTCGGTAATCCATACAAACCCTCCAATCGTTCACAGTCCTGGTTGGGATTAGTTTGTTCTCTTCATTGGTCACCACAGTTATTCCTCCCCTTTTAGGTACACACTGCACCGGGCTCACCCACTTACTATTCGAGATGACATAAATTATTCCGGCATCAAGCCATTTGATAATTTCTTTTCTCACCACTTCTCGCATAGCATCGTTTAAGTGTCTCTAGGCATCAATAGTCGGCTTATGATCATCCTCCAGGAGAATTTTGTGCATACATAATGCCGGACTGATGCCTTGGATATCAGCTATCGTCCATCCAATGGCCTTCTTATGCTATTGTAGCATTCCAATTAGTTGCTGCTCCTATTTCTGCATTAACTTGGAAGAGATGATTACGGGTAACATATCATTTAAACCAAGAAAAACATATTTAAGCTGCCCTGGTAGGGGCTTAAGATCTAAAACATGTGGTTCTTCAATTGAAGGCTTTTGGATTTTGTGTTCATTTGAGGTATAGTTTAGGGGCTCGAATAACTTACCTGGACGGTTGCCTATCCACTTTACCTCCTCATGACCTTTAGTGTCGGATATGTCTGAACCGGAGGAGTCACTGTCGTTGTTGCTGCCGTGACAGTCTTCCAGATGACTGCTGTGGCAGTGACCAAATTTTATGTTATGGCAGCTCGACCTGATGTAGGGTTGGTCAAGGATTACTTCAGTGATGACCTTGCACTCTTCTTCTGCATCATCATGTTTGATTGCTTGGAGAACATTGAGTTTGATTTCTTGATCATTTACTCTCATTGTTAGTTCTCCTTTCTCCACATCAATCACAGATCTTCCTATGGCTAGGAAGGGTCGCCCCAGGATGATTGGTGTGTTTTCATCTGCTTCACAATCTAAAACAAGAAAGTCAGCAGGAAAAATAAACTTATCCTTTCTTACCAGAATATCTTCGATATTCCCTTCTGGTTGTACGTAAGAGCGGTCTGCCAGCTGCAGCATGACTGTCGTGGGCTGTGCTTGTCCAATACCTAATTTCTGGAACACATGTTTTGGCATTAAATTTATGCTAGCACCTAGATCACAAAGTGCCTTACCCACAAATTTGTCACCAATTATGCACGGTATGATGAAGCTCCCAGGATCCTTCTTCTTTTGGGGTGGATGCCTGTGCAAGATAGTCATGCATCCTTCTGTCATTTTTACCGTTTCGAATTCCCCAAGTCTGGATCTTTTTTACATGTCATCCTTGAGAAATTTCGCATAACCGGACATCTGCTTGATGGCCTCCAACAGTGGTATATTAATGTGCACCTTCTTAAAAATATCATAAATCTTTTTGAGCTGGTACTCATGTTTCTATTTTTGTAACCGCTGTGGAAAATGAGGTGGAGGATGGTAATCTTCAAGGCGTCCTTCACATGGTATTCGGATTTGAGGAGGCTTAGGTTCTTCAGCATTCTTTTCTTGCTCCTCTGTTCCTTCTGCTGCCGTGACAAGTGTGTCGGCAACAAGTTGTTTTTCCTCTGCCGGGGTAGTGTTCGCGACAGGTGTATCTAGGGTTGGTTCCTCAATTGGTATGGTTTTCATCTCCGGCCCTTGCAGTTGTTTCCCACTCCTAGTTGTAATTGCTTCACATTGCTCATGTGTGGGTTTTCTAGCGACCTCAGTATCACTAGGGAATCCTCCGTTTTGCCTTGGCTTAATATGCTGGGAAACCTGGCCCATCTATGTCTCTAGTGATTTCAGGGTGGCCTCATGGTTAGTCATTCTCATCTTTGTCTTATCCATGAATGACTCAGTTTTCTTGACAAAGTGATCCATGTTTGCCATGTAAGCTCATGTATGTGACATGAATGTAGCCAATGTCTGCTTCAGTATACTAGGTGCGGCTACCAGGTGATGTTGCGGCTGCTGCTGTGGTTGCTGCCGTGACAGGATTCTGGGTGCCCCCTGGTTTTGGTTATTCTGCACCTGAGGATTTAGTGCGTTGTTTGGATTGCTCCAGGAAAACTTGGGATCTTTCCTCCAGTTTGGATTGTAATTATTGGAATCGTAATTTCTTGGCTTGTTGTAATTTCCAACATACATTCCTTCTTCTAGCTGTAATGGACGGTCTTCCAAACTGTGGTTCCCACTGCAAGTCTCGCATACCTCTTCGGCAGAGTATATAGGTTTAGAATCTTTTTTCAACAGATTTTCCACTGCCTTTGTGAGGTATGCAACATGTGTCTTCAGTGAATTGTCGGCTCCATAATATTTTACAACTATCCCTCGTTTACCTCTCCTTGCTGTAGGGAATTGCTCGTCATTCTTTGCTAGGTTTTTCAACACCACCATTGCTTCGTCTGGATCTTTGTCCAACAATAGTCCATTTGCTGCCGAATCTATTCTCATTCGAGTGTGTATGTTGGCAGCATTGTAGAATTTAATGACTTGATTCCACACGGGGAATCCATGCATCGGGCAGTTCCTTAGAAGAGTTGTAAACCTATCCCATGCCTCGTGCATTGGTTCGTCATCTTCCTGTTGAAAAGTAGAAATTTCATTACGCAATCGCTCAGATAAGTGAGAAGGATTAAAACGAGACAAAAATTCACGAGAGATATCTACCCAAGTTCGTATTGAACCCGACGTTAGTTTATTCCTCCAAGTTTTAGCTCTGTCTCTCAGTGAATGAGGAAATAATCGGAGCCTCGGTATTTCCGGATCTATTCCTGGTAATCTAAACGATCCACAGATTTCTTGGAACGTTTTCAGGTGTTCTCGAGCATCCTCTGTTGCAGCACCACTAAATTGGCCAGCAGAGTTTATCATGCTGAACATAACAGGTTTCAGCTTGAAGTTCTCAGCTTCCACGTCTGGCAAGGTGGTCTCCAGTTCCACATGATCATTGATCATGTAGTCACGGCACGACTGTCGTGCGGCAGCGGCAGCGACAGGCCGTCCATTCTGGTTATCAAGGGGAGGATCTTCATCATTACTCTGGTTATTATTTACCCCGTTATGCATTGCTTCTAATTGTTCCTCAAGATAATCGTTTCTTGCTATCAAGAGGTGGACTCGGTTCCTGAGGTTGCACGTACGTTCGATTTCAGGGTCTAGTTTGTACTCAAGTTCTTTGCCTCATCTTGATCTGTACATAAGCAAACGGAAGACCTTGTGTAAAGCACAGGGTAAAAAATCCCAATAAAAACAGAAAAATTAAAAAGTGCAGTAAAAGTAAGGGTAAAGATATGTTGCCAGTCCCCGGCAACGGCGCCAAAAACTTGTTGCGTGTCAAAAGTCCTATCGCAATGTAGTGCAAGTGTACACGACGCAAGTAGTAAAGTGATACTTGGAATATCGGATATCGTCTCCACAAGGACTGCAAATAGCTTTATCCTTGAATTGCTGCACGAGAGAGAAAAAAAGTTTAAAATGTTTGGAAGATAATATTGAAGAATAATGAATATAAAAGAATAAAGATTCAGGTTTAAGAGATAGGCCGGTATTGATTTGCTCGGTAGTGCATGTGTTGCAATAAAGAGAAATTCATGTTCTGTCGTCGTCCCTGTCGCGGCAGCAGTCTGTTGTTGTCGCGGCAACGATCACACAACTCTGTACTTCAAGCTTGGCAAGAATCCCTACTATGACTTTTCCTATCCCTAGGTCCAAGCACTGTTGATGAACACTTCTTGGATGATACCTCCCGGCGTGAATCGAAGGGTGAACACCAATGTTGTTGAATTCTTTCTTAGCCACTTAACCTCGTCCTATCCCTAGGTCCGAGATAGTTCAACCATAAACTGGAGAACCAGCACTTATTCCTTTCGTATACTTAACTCTCCCGATATTAAGTAAATAGATAATCTCACAATGCTCTCCCGATACTCTTACAAGATGTTGAAACCAGAATAAGCAAACTTGAAGTTTTATTTCCTTGAAAAGAAAATTCCTAAAGCAGTACAATCCTTGCAACTACTTTACAGAATCAACCCTTAGCCCTGGGGGAAGTTTAGAACATGATGAAAGGGGGAAAACGACAAGGGTTTTGGGGAAGACAGCTAGAGATGAGATATCCTTCCCTAGGTCGAATTACATGCCTTTATATAGGCCTTGGGTCCAAGTTTTCTAATATGGCAAGAATAAATGTTTAAACTAAAGTACAACTCTATTGGAGATTAAATCTTCTGAGTATATGCCTTTAATTCGTCCTCTTTTTTTGCTTTGGGTTTCTTCCATGGACTTTGGGCTTGGCCTTCATTCTGCCTCAGGGCTCAGAAAAATATAGGAGTGGTCCACGACAGACCGGCTTGAATTCCTCTATCTGTCGTGCTCCACTTCACTTTTCCCTTCACCAATGTTGTCGTCATGGCTGCCACGGCAGCATCTTTTTTCTTGACTCCAGTCTTATGTTCCAGCTCTGCTCCTTCGCTGTCCTGAGTCTGCCATAGCAGATACCTGCAAAAGTAGCAAAATCAGTAGCAACTGTGCTATTTTATCTAATTGTGATGTATATGTGAAACTTTACCTAAATGCAATGAATTATGCTTGAATGCAGCATAAATATGGGTTAAATAAGGGGTAAAATATAGAAATTTTGTACACTCAGCAATACGTATTGCTTTTACTCCCCGTTTTAATGTTGTTGTGTTGTCGTAGTTGATGTCAAGCCTCACGTGATGGTTAGTCGTTAAGTACGGTGATGTGTTGTCCCACCGGTAGTGACTAGTAGATGAGTATGGTGATGTGTAGTCCCACCGGAAAAATGCTAATTGTTGTGTACGGTGATGTGTAGTCCCACTGAGGATGGTTGCGCATGTGCAAACCATGTTTCATATATGCTTCCATTTCATTGTATCTCTTTCTTAAGTGGTTTCCTTTTTAAAACTAAGATATATGTTTTGAACTGCATTGTTGTTGTGTTTTAGAGCTCCGCTCACTAAGCTTTTAAGCTAACACTCTCTTTTTCCAACAATGTAGATCGTTAGAGGCTCCGGGAGGCAAGTGGGCAAGGGAGGAGTTCTTGGAGTTCCTTGCTAGCTCAAAGTATGATTTTCTTAGTTGTAATAATACTTATGCAATGGAATGCTAGCCTTACGCTCTCTAGGGTGTTTTGCATCTAGATTGTTTGTATAATAAGTTGCCATGTGGTTTGTGATGTTTCGGGGTAAGTTTTGGAACGTTTGGAGATGCCAAAATTTATTTTCGGGCCAAACTGTGTCTAGCCGTTTCAGAACGCCTGGTATGGTTTCAGAACGGCCAAGCTCCAAGGGCACCCGTATCGAAACGGGGGTGGTGCCGTTTTGGTACGATTTGCCACTAGAGGCTCCTGTTTTAGAACTATGAGGAGCTGTTTCGGTACGATTTTCCACTAGAGGCTCCTCTTCCGAAGCCATGAGGGACCGTTCCGGAACGACTTGATGTTGCTTTTTGAATGACGCCCGCGTTTCGGAACGGGTAGTCCTGTTTCGAAACGCAGGTAGTTAAAACAGTCAAAGAGCATCATTGAAGGTTTCCAAATGTTACATTTTAGTCCCTAATGCTTGTGTGCTTCCTAGTTGAGTTTATATGTGTCCTTTGTGATGGTTTTGCCTCGCGTGCATGAAACTTGACTAATAAATTACTTGGTAAGTTTAAATCACCGTATGCCCTCTACTTGGTTCGTATCTGTGTTTGTTCTTCCGCGGTTTGCCATCTCACATAGGTTTAAACATGGCATATAGACAAGATTAATATAATGAAACAAATAGGGTTGCTAATTGGAGTGAGGCCTTAGCGGGTTTCACTTTGGTTTTCCCCGTGTAACCCATTCGGTCCGGGTCTGCCAGCTAGGCCGGGATGAGGGGGTTACACTTGGTGGTATCAGAGCCTCGCTTACGAGGTCTCCCGGGAAGGTAAGTCAAGTAAGTTGGTTTGTTTGCCATTGCACGGTGTTTGAAAGCATGTTTTATTGTTCTTGTTGTTGGTTGAAGTTTAGTCGAGTGTTCCTGTTGCTAGGTGTTGTTATTGGAAAATGGTTTCGATTTAAAAGAACTTGAGCACTCGGATCCTTGCCCTTTCTGACCCAATGTTTTCTTGTGTGTGATGTGTTTATTGTTTAGATTTTATCTTCGTTATGGTAAGACCGAGAGGACGACCTAGAGCGGGTGACCAGGCACTCGGGGATGTGCCTCATGTTCCTCCTGCTCTCGATGGTAATGTGGCGAATGTCAGAGGTAATGTGCCTCAGGCTGGTACGAATGTTGGAGGTGATGGTAATGGACCTCAAGCCGGTGCGAATGTTGGAGGAAATAGAGCTCAGGCTGGTCAGGACCAGGCAAGTGCGGACATGACTCATTTGATTCAGACTATAGTCGGGGCTTTTCAGATAGCTTTGGCCGGTATACATGTTGCAGCACCACCTCAGGGTGCGGGGACAAGTTTACCCCTTTAGAGGCTTCGTAGCTTTGGTAGAGTTGAGTTATGTGGTTAGACTCCCGAGGGTTCAAAGGCCTGGCTCAAGAGCACTACACGAATCTTAGGTCAGATGGAGTGCTCAGACGCTCGTAAGTTGGGTTGTGTGGTCTCCTTGCTTCAGAGAGATGCGTATGCTTGGTGGACTACCGTTACTTCGAGTATGGCAGAAGCGAATGTCACTTGGGAATTCTTCAGAACAACCTTTAAGAAGAAGTAACTTGGAGTCCGATATCAGGATGAAAAGAAGAGAGAATTTATGGCCTTGGTTCAGGGTAGTAAGACGGTGTCAGAGTATGAGATTCAATCTGTGAGGTTGAGCCAGTATGCTCCCGAGTTGGTTCCCAGTGAGAGGGAACGGTGTGAGTGTTTCCGTTATGGTTTGACTAGGGATGTGAAGACTTATATGCTCGCTTCCGATTACACCGAGTTTGATGTTTTGGTCTCTAGGGCCAAGGATATTGAGCAGAACTTAGGCTCGAGTACTCGTTCTATGGGTCTAATTCCAGGAAGAGACATGTGGATTGGGACAGAGATGATGCCAAGAGGCACAGAGATAGGAGGTATTAGCCTGATTCGAGACATAGGGGCGGTAGCCATGGATGGTGCCATCAGGGCCAAGGGACTGCTGTTCACACTCCTGAGTGCACTAGATGCGGAAGATGCTATCCGGGCGAGTGTATGGGTGCCTTTGGGTTATGTTGGAACTGTGGTTCCCGAGATCATTTAAGGCGTAACTTTCCGCACCCGGCTAGGGCCGGACCGACTCCAGCTAGGGGGTTTGAGCATCAGAGAGGCCGTGGGCGCGGTCGATGTAATTTTCAGCCGAGGAACGATGGTCAGAAGAACTTAGCTCATGTGGTGGCAGTTCAGCCCGAGGGTGGAGGACCAACTAGGGTGTCTACACAGCGAGAGGCTGAGAATGACACGGATGTTATCGCATGTAATTTCTTGTTACAGTTTTTGACTTTGCTTTCTTTGATAGACTCGGGTTCGACACATTCGTACATTTTGGGTGAATATGAAAGGTCTCTACATTTATCGTATGAGTGGTTAGAAGTAGGTGTGAATGTTACTAGTTCTTTAAGTGAGACTGTGGTAGTTAGGAAGATGTATAGGAGGTGTCCTTTGATGATTCAGGGCCATATGTTTCCGGTTGACATGATGAAATTGTCGTTCTACGGTTTTGATGTGATTTTAGGCATGGATTGGCTCGTAGAGCATAGAGCTGGGGTAGACTTTGAGACCAATAGAGTCTCCTTGAGGCTTACGGATGATCTTGAAGTTGTAGTGGTTGGCGAGAACATTAAGTTCTTGTCCAATGTCGTTTCTGCTTTAGAAGCTTAGATATTGATGGGTTCGGATTGTTAGGCGTATTTGGCTTATGTGATGAATCCGAATATGAGTGAGGTTAGACCGCAAGACATCAGAACAGTTTGTGATTTTCTGAGTGTTTTTCCGGAAGAGTTGTCGGGTTTGCCTCCAGATAGGGAAGTTGAGTTTGCTATTGAGACGTATTCCGATTCTGCACCCGTGTCTATTGCTCCGTATAGAATGGCACTGAAAGAGTTGAAGACACAACTTCAGGAACTGTCAGATAGAGGTTTCATTAGGCCTAGTATTTCTTCGTGGGGTGCTCCGGTCTTGTTTGTGAAGAAAAAGGACGACAATATGAGGATGTGTATAGACTATAGGCAGTTGAACAAAGTAACAGTGAAGAACAAGTACCCTTTGCCACAGATAGATGACTTGCTTGATCAGTTAAGAGGTGCTTCAGTGTTTTCGAAGATTGATTTGAGATCGACTTACTATCAGTTGAATGTAAAAGATGTGGACGTACCGAAGACAGCCTTCCGAACACGTTATGGGCACTATAAGTTCTTGGTAATGCCTTTCGAGTTGACTAATGCTCCAGCTGCATTTATGGATATGATGAATCGAGTATGCACTTGCGCTCATAAATAGAGAACACCCAGACGCTTTACAAGTTTTGGCGCCGTTGTCGGGGATTGACAAGAACAACTACGTTTGAATTTCTGCACTTCTATTTTAGTTTTTCAACATTAAATCTCTTTTTATTTTTATTGCTAAAATACAAAAAATGCCTCTCTTTTTTCTTTGGTGTATGTCCCGCCAGGGCAGCAACATCCACTTGAGAAGGGGAAAGACATGCCCAGATGAAAAAATCAAACATAAATCCCTCAGGAATTTTAGTTATTTTTTTGTATTTAATTTATTTCAGGATTAGGAATGAAGGAAATATCAAGAAAGATGAGAGAATAAAGGAGAAGCCCAACTAGCGGCCAAGGCAGCCCAAGGCAGACGAGCATAACGGCTAGCAGCTTCATAACGGCTATATTTGCCACAACGAGCGGAACAGATATCTGTGTAAAGGCTAGAATCCTGTTATTCACGCCGCAATAATTGTCGCCCATTGAGAGCGTGCCCGCCAAGGCAGTGAAGAGAAGCGGCTATATAAGGCCAACTATTCCACCCCCGTTCTTCACTTTGCTTTCTCATTTACTCTATATTCTTTCTGCTATCTTTGCTTCCAAGATTTCCCTTGCTTTATCTTCTTTCACGTTCTTTTCTTTTATCTTTAGGAAATACAACCATCACACATCTATGGCCACATCACAGCAACCCGCCGCCACCTCCAAACCTCTTTACAAAAGGTTCTTGAAGCCAGCTGTCGAGGAAACCTACAAGAAATACTACAAAGAGCGACAACTATGGGAGGAAATGGGTTTCCAATATACCCAATCTAATGGGGATTTTGGCTTGGAGTCGTCCCTATTCAAAGGATCCACAATATGGGCTGGGACCAGTTCGCACGGCAGCCAGAAGGAATCAAGAGCAACCATGTGCGAGAGTTCTACGCCCACAAACAGACACCGGAAAGCCCTTTTGTTTATGTTCGCGAAGAAGGTATTAAGTTCACAGCGAATATGATCAACAACTTTTATAGCATAGAAGTCAGCGGCAATCCGCATGAGGAATGAGAGTCCTACCTAACGGCGGCTGACTACAAAAAGATCAAGAAGGAGATCTGTAAGCCAAACACCAAGTGGCTAACAGGGAAAAACAACAGATCAGTCAACCGCCACGACTTGCTGCTGGAGGCAGCTCTTTGGAGTTACTTTGTCCAATGTCGTCTGATGCCCACCACGCACGGATCGACAGTCAACAGGTCGTGGCTTGCCCTCATCCACAGCATTACGATGGGGCGACAAATCAATGTCGGTGAGGTAATCATAAAGGAAATCTATGATGTAGAGAAGCCAAACGCCAAAGGACCCCTCTTCTTCCTTGCACTCATCACAGGCTTGTGTGCCAATTTCCACGCGCCGCCGCACCCAAAGGACAAAATCCTTCTTGCCAAGGAAGGATGGACAAGAAGGGTACGCTAGCAGATGATGCAGAACTCGGAGCCAGACACACCTTCCACTGCCCAGCCGCCGTCCCAAGCTGCCGACACCTCAGACACAGCGGGCAGTACTGATTCTGCCCTCTCGTCCGCCGTGATCCCCTTGTTGCGCAGCCTAGTGGAAAGCTGCCAAACGATCGAGCACAAGCAGGTGATCTTCACCAAATATGTGGCGAACGTGCAAGAGGCTTTTGTGGCCTACTTGCTTGACAAGTACCACGACGGCGGCCCACAATTGCCCACTTTCCCAATGGAGTTAGCAGCCTCCAAGCCAGTTCATATTACACCCAGACCAGCTGTTGCTCCTGTCGCTGAAGACAGCGAGGGGCCGCACTACCGCCCCAAGAAAAGAACCTCTCCAACCCCCATGCAGTCATACGAGCTCACCTTCTCATCCGAATCAGAAAAGAAGAAGGAAAGCATCGCTGCCTCCCTTGTAGCAAAAGAGGTTTCTGCCAAAGATACCGGCTACTCAAACATGGAGATCTCAGACTCCCTTGATGAAGAACAGGCAGAAGCAGCCAGGAAAAGAAAGCGGCCAGCAGCAGAGCCCCAGGGTGGAGGAACTTAAAGACCATCCAAGAAACCCACCCCCAGCCGCATCCAGCCGCCGCGTAGCAAAAAGAAGAGCCCAACTGACAGACCATCTGCTACGCGTCGCCTAGTCCTGCCCGCCTCCTTAGAATCCTCCTCTGACGCGGCAGCAACAGAGGGGAACTCCCCTATTTTATAGCACCATTTTCTTTTCTTTTCCTTTTAATTTTTACGTTTTATTTTATTTTTTTATTTTTTATGTTTTATCTTTTTCTTTTTGTTTTTGTTTTTATGTTTTACTTTTTGTTTTTAATTTTTGTTTTGTGGAGGCATTGAGGACAATGCCAACCTTGAGTTTGGGGGGAATAGTCCTATTTGTTTTAGATTCATTTAATATCATTTAGGAACATATGTAAATTTTGCCCCCTAGCACTTAATGAAGTAGAAAACTTTAGTTTAAAAACTTGTGCCTATGCTAGATTAATCGACTACGCATATTCGCACCATTCAAAAAAAAATAACCTAACTATGGGAAGAAGCATGAAAAATACTCAGAAATTTTTTCTTTCTGCCAATTATTTTTACACTTGTATGTTAAATGCTGAATTTTTGCTTGAGTTTTAAGTTTAGCACTGCATGCCTTACTTAATAAAAATTCCTTGATTGAATGCAGGTTTGCCACCACGGCAGCACAGGGCATCACATCAAAGATGATGAAACCCTAGAGGTGCTCGAAATAGGCTCTAGGCATGAAGTTCAAATACCCTAGAGGTGCCCGAAATAAGCTCTAGGAAGGATCATGAGCAAGGACACTTTGCTGCTATCAAAGTCCACGTATCTAAACCAAGTGACGGACAAATTAGCAAGAGTGAATGAAAGCCTTCACGGGATGACTCTATTCAAAAGGTTCAGAGTTTCATAGAGCGCACCTATCTTAGATTCAGAACCAGAGAATAGTTGTGATGAGCTGAAGCCCTTAAAGCCATGATCAGAAAAAGAAAAAAAAAGTGCCCAACTGTGCTGCCAAGGCAGCAACTTGTATCCTCTTTAGTAATTCAATTACTTTAGGCATTCTTTGTTAACTTAGTAATTTCAGCATATTCAGCATGAACACAGACCTGCACACACTGCACTAGCATTAAGAAAATTAAACCTAAGTTACTTCATGCCATTCCTATCAGTAACATAAAAACAGGTTCCACGGCCTTGAGGTAAGAAATTAAGTTAAAGGCTAATGTTGTCTATTAATTTTGTGCAAGGGGTAGATTTACTAGCTAGGTTGCATTGCTTGAGGACAAGCAATAGTTCGAGTTTGGGGGTGTGTAGAGTGTCCACGAGTTCTATATTTTGTACACATTCATGCCCTTATTATTGTTGTTCTTAAGCTCATGTAGACATATATAGGTGCATTGCATGCATTATAACAGTTTCGTCTCTTTTACCATGCTTTTATTGAATATTTTATGTTTGGTTGAGAAAAGTTATTGTTTTAGTTTAGTTTATATTTTCAGGTGTTGTAGCAAGGAGAAGAGAGGACAGGACAGGACAGGACATGACATGAAAGATGAAACAAAAGGAGATGTACTGAAGCAGTTCCAGATGCCGCCAAGGATGCTGCCAAAGCAGCATTACCGCCAAGTGCCGCCCAGGCAGGAGTTACACTGACTTAGCCAAGATGGGTCGCAATTTAAAGAGGGCAATTTCCTAAGCCCAATGAGCCCAGTCTTGCAATTTTCTGAAGCCTGTAGCAGCCGGTAGAGCTGATCCAAGATCGATAAGTAGGAGCACTTATCCTTACTTGCAGAAGAAGGCAACGTCCAAAGAGTCCATATTTAAGTAAAAAATGAGTCTGTATTTAATGTAAATATACTTGGTTAGAGTCCATATTTAAGAAGGCAACTTCAAGGACGGCTCAAACTTAGGCCATGAGCCCTATATATACCCAATGTATGTAAGGGTATAGAGGCATCTCAAATAGACTGCATACCGAGAGAGTATAGATAGGGAGATAGCTAGATAGGTTAGAGTTGTTGGGGGTTGCGGCCCAACTCTCCTAGGGTTTAAGCGCGTGTATGTAAAGTAGTTTGTGAGAAACAGTTGTATTGGTTTTGAGTTGTTTTCAATAAAATTCCAAAGTTTGCTTAATCTATGCTCTTCATTCTTTCAATAAGTCTACACCAGTCAGTTGAGAGAATCCATTTCTCGGGCACGAAAGTGTAAGGCTCACGAAAGGGTTAAGCACGGTCACAACATGTTGGGGCGTGGCTAACTTGGTTCTACACTAGTCCACACGTTTCAGTGGCTAAGAGGGATCACCAATGGAATGGACTTGCTTGTGTTAGGTTTACGCTGAGATTGCTCGGTATTGCCTGCATCACGTTAGTGTTCGAGCATCCTTGCCTAGAAATAGGGAGGATCATTGTCGACTATCCTGCCGAACTTGGAATGTCTACCAGACTTGCTGCCAGGACCTATTTCCGTTCCACCTACCGAGACAATGAAAGTTGCAGGGGTAGTGACCCGCTACGGCCACGTGACAGTGTCGCAGCCTGCCGCCCGCCATACCCGCCAAGGCAGCAAATCAAGGCAGCGCAAAACATACTCAAGATGTACAATGCAGTCTTCACATTACTGAGCTGCAATTGTCTTACCCAGTCTATCAACCAAATCTCTCCCTATCTTCCCTCTCATCACTATCTTTATTTTATTTGTGTTTTTATATTTCCACATCGTGAGATTTAATTATGCACTTAATAATCTTTGTGCAGGAAACCATTCATAGAAGCTGCTCCAATCCCTGTGGGAGATGATATCTTTTATACTATGAGTTGACTGGAGTGTGCACTTGCGCTCATAAATAGAGAACACCTAGACGCTGTACAGGTGCATTAAAGGGAAATCCTAAAAGATTATATGCAATGAGATGCAAAATTCAAGGTTTGTCTTCATCTTCACCATCATCATCGTTCTTCTTAGATTGCCTCCACTCATGATGAAATACCGCAAGAGACATGTCTAAATAAGTTTTTTTAGAAGTGATCGAAGCAACACGATCATCAATGGACTTGTGGTGATTCTCAAGGACGGTAACTCGCTCTTCCAAATATGTGAAGCGAGTATCAATAGCGGCAAATACGACATTCATATAGGTGTCCATCGAGCCAATAGATGTGTGCAAGCTTGTGAATTGCTCGGTGATAAAGGCCATGAGTGCCGCATTGTCCGGTTGAGCGCCTTGAGGTGGAGTCGGTTGACGAAGTTCGTCGGGAATTGCATCGGGTGGAAGCTTGGCGAGACAAACCCACTCATTGTTGAGGTAGTGAAACTTAGCACGAATGAGATATGTCTTATTGATTTGATCCTTGAGATGAGATGGTACATCATGAGAGCAATCTATCTCTAATTGAGTAAACAAGTACCTCAAAGCGGTGTCGTAGGTGAAAGAAGTAACCTGATCGGTGTGACGATATTCAACGGGGTAAACCATCTCGACAAACATGATTTAAGCAATATTTGGGTGTTTCTCTTCACAGAAGCATCGAAGCCAAAAATCATCAACTTGGCGAATGGATGAAAATTTTCCTCCGGAAGGGCGAAACCAACAAGTGATCATTAAGTGAAGAATGCGATCATGAGCATCAAGAACGGTAACACATCCATTCAAAATATGTCCTAATGAGTCCTCATCGGCTATACCCTCATCCTCAAGATCAAAAGCATCAGTTAAAGTCTTAACGGTAACCCAAAACTTCTTCCTCGTCAAATAAGATTCAATAACAACCACAATCTTTTTTCGGGATAAACAATACACTTCGCATTGACATAGAAAATCAAAACAAAATTTTTGTAGACAATAGGTGTTAAGGCCAAAAATTCATAAAGTTCCAACGCCTTAAAAGATGAAGATATCGAAATTTAAAGCGCTCAGAATCTAAAAAGGGAAGAGAGACAAACCAATCGCGACGGATATCATGAGTTTGAAACTGGAAAAAATAATCCATTTCGTCCATGGTGCGAAAACACCTTGGGTAAATAACCACAAGACTAGGGCGAGTAATCCCATCATTCTCAACATTGGAGAATTCTCCAACTTTCGTAGTTCTTGTTCTCTTTTTAGGACCCATAGGAAAATCTGAAAATAAATCAAGGCACAAGAAAACAATGTATGCATAACCATCACATTCGATCCAAAAATAATCCAATTGATCAAGGTAGGAAAAGAAAAGACTATATAATATAGGTTAAAAATATATACATATATAAAAAGGAATTTTGGTAAAAAGAATTTTGAAAAACAGTATAATTAAATATACAATATAATTTTATACTCGAAACAAATATTTCGGATTTTCGAAGAAATTGTACAAAATCTTGAAAACTCATACTATATATGTATTTTATGTACAAAAATTAGCATAAAACAGTATAGTAAAATAAAAAAAAAATTGAAAAGAAAAGATTTTTACCTTGATACGGGATTAGGGATGGATGCTTAAAGATGATGCACAATTTGATGAAATAGCCTTGAATTTTGAGTTGTGGAGTAAAAACCCTCAAAGATTTGTGTGAAAAACAAAGGGTTTTGATGAGTATTTATAGAATGAAAACCTATGGTTTGGGGGGAAATGAGATTCAGTTTTAATGAAAGTAGATTTGAAGATGGAAACCAATTAATGGCTCAAATTAATAATATGTGGCCACGCGTACCGATACGCTAGAAGGCGTATCAAAACAGGTGTATCGGAACGTGTTTACGCGTACCGAAACACCTTACCATAATAGTACATGTTTAACTGTACCGAAACCCTATTAAGCTTCCCAATATCGAAACATGTTTAACCGTTTTGATACCATCTACCTAAGATTTAAGCTTAGGGATTTGCTCAAGCATGTCCTATCGAGACAACCTTGCCTATTTCAATACACCTTGCCCATAAGATATATTTTGGGCACAAAGGTGTCCAAAAATTGGATTTCAAATTATCCTAAATGCATGTACATGAGATATGAGCAAGATATATGGACTAAAACAGATACATACTCCCCCTAGCAATAAGCATAGAAGCATCAAGAGGTAAAATTGTATAAACAACATCATCATTCAAAATCAAACAAAATTTTGACACTTAAGGGCTCTAAAAGGTCATGATAGGCTAGTTAGACCTAACTCTCTCATAAGAGACCAAAAACGCTCTTTGTTTAATGGTTTTGTAAAGATATTCGCTAGTTGGTTTGAGGTATCAACATATTCTAGATCAACATCATTTTTGAGGACATGGTCCCTAATGAAATGATGTCTGATATCTATGTGCTTAATTAGAGAATTGTGGATGGGATTTCTTAATGAGACAAATGGAACAAGTGTTGTCACACTTAAGGGGTATGGTACCTACATCAATTCCATAATCTAGAAGTTGTTGCTTTATCCAATGGACTTGAGCACAACAACTTCCGGCCAATATATATTCCGCTTCGGTGGTAGATAAGGCTACAATATTTTGTTTCTTAGTGAACCAAGATATGAGCATACTACCGAGGAATTGGCAAGTGTCGGAGATACTTTTTCTAATCTATCTTACAACCCCATAATCCGCATCGGAATAAGCATGTAAGCTAAAGGAAGAGTCTCTAGGATACCAAAGGCCTAAACAAGATGTGTCTATAAGGTATCTAAAGATTCTCCTAATGGCTACAAGGTGTGATTCTCTAGGATTAGCTTAAAACCTAGCACACAAGCAAACACTAAACATGATATCAGGTCTAATTGCGGTAAGGTAAAGCAAAGATCCAATCATAGAACGATAAAGCTTATAATCAACACACTTACCCCTTCATCCTTATCAAGCTTAATTGATGAGCTCATTGGAGTGGCTTGAGGCTTCATATTCTCCAAGCCAAACTTCTTTAGCATGTCCTTGATGTACTTAGCTTGATAGATGAAGATGACATCCTTCATTTGCTTGATTTGGAGCCCCAAGAAAAATGAAAGCTCCCCCATCATGCTCATCTCAAACTCACCTTGCATCATCTTATAAAAATTATTGGCAATAAAATTCATTAGTAGAAACAAATGTAATATCATCAACATAAATTTGAACTACTAATATGCTATTGTCATTTCATTTAATGAAAAGTGTAGTATACACCTTGCCTGTTTCAACCAAAAAGTTCGAAAGCCTTTCATACCAAGCTCTAGAAGCTTGTTTCAAACCATATAAAGCTTTTTTTAATTTGAAAACATGGTTTGGGAAACTTGGATCTTCAAAACCCAGTGGTTGTTCAACATACACTTCTTCATTAATAAAACCATTTAAAAATGCACTTTTCACATCCATTTGAAAAAGCTTGAAATCATGATAATATGTCAATGCAAGAAGCATCATAATTGCTTCCATTCTAGCTACGGGTGCATACGTTTCAACAAAATCAATTCTTTTTTCTAGAGTGTAACATTGAGCAACAAGTCTAGCCTTGTTTCTTACTATGTTGCCACTCTCATCTAGCTTGTTTCTAAAAAACCAATTTAGTTCCTATAGTGGATTTATTACTAGGCCTATCAACTAAAATTCATACTTTACTTCACTCAAATTTATTAAGCTCTTCTTGCATGGCCAATATCCAAAAATCATCTTTTAATGCTTGTAACGCCCCGGTTTTGGGCTTGGAAGTTTTGGGCGTTGACCGGTTCGGTCAAAGTGCGGTTCGAATCTATAAGGGTGAAATTAGGAAAGCCTAGTTCGGGTTGCATTAAAAATATGGAAAAATGTTCTAAAATCATATTTTAATATATATAAGTGAACTGTGAAATCAATTTTGAAAAATGAGGTTTGGAAGGGTGACATTTTGGCTAGTGACCAAAATGTAATTTTTTGAAAGTTGCGTGACTGTTTTATAAAGGATTGAAACTTTGAATCTTTAAGGAGCTATTATTCCAAAAGGAGTTTCTCCAGATTTTTCTAAGATATTTTAATGTTTAATTCTGATTTTAAAGTTAAAGAAAAGTGGAGGGAAATCATTTTGGCTATTTTGTAACTAATTTTCCTATTTTCCCAATTTTCCTTTTTCTCTCAATCCAAACACTTTCTCTCCAGAGATTTCTCTCTGATTTTGTCACTCAAATCTATCTTTTCAATTCTCTTTGGATTCCTAATCATCTCTACAACAAAACCTTGCAATTTGCTATTTGGATTTTCAAGCTTTTTGGTTCTAAAAGGGAGAAAACTCAAGTTTGGAGGTAAGAACGTCCTTCTCCTCTAAACTCTCAGTTCTTTACTGAAATTCCCAAGTTCTCAATCCTTAATTGATGTTTTATTAAAGGCTTTTAAAGTTGTGAAATGGATCTTGGCTTTAAATGCAAGATTTGGTGATTTTTGATAGATTTTCGTTAGATCTGTTAAAGCTGTGATTTGAGATGTGTTTTTGATGATAAATGAACATTAATTTGATAAGGAATTGAGTTTTGATTAATGCAATCCCGGATAGGTTGAATTTCCTAAGTTTAGCTTGTGATTCTTGGTTGTTTTGGAGTGATTTTGTGGATCTGTTGTTGCTGGAGGTATGAGGATGTTGTTAAGCTCTTTTAGATGTTAAATGATGTTATTGGATGCTTAGTCTTGATGGTTTATGGCTGGGCTTTGTTGAGAAGTTGATTGGAGGCATTTTCGGTTGTGTTTGATGGCCGAAAATGGAGTGTGATGAGAGCAGCGAGTTTAGGTGCTTTCATTGAAGCTATTAATGCATGATGATGCATTAATCTACTGTTTTAATATGTTAAAACAGGGGAGTCATCTTTGGATCCAAGTGGTGGTGATCCGGAAGCTTGATTTGGTGTTTCGGCAAGAGGCGAAACGGAATCGGTGAGTGGATTTTGGTTTTCGGCTTTGAAACCAATGTTTTGGAAGTTTGGGAGCTTAGTCTAAGTCTAAACAACTTTGCTAAGCTCAAGAGTAAGTTTTCGGAAACACTCTCTTGTTGAGGAACCATGTGATGGTTGGGTGCAATGTGTTTGTTGCATGTTTAAATTCTGTTTTTAAAGCATATCTAGCATGTGTGTTTGCTGAGATTATAAGCCATGTGTTTAAGGAAGCTCAAGGTTAGAGTTCCTTGTTTTTGAACATTGTATAAATGTTGTTTGATGCTTAAAGATGCATGATGTTTATGGCTTGGTTAAATGCTTAAAAACAGTGGATTATTGATGATATATGATGTATATTGGCAAGTGATGTTTTTGAAAAGGTTAAGGTCACTAAGGTGGTTAAAAGTCCTTGAGTGAGCCTAGTTTACTTAAGAACATCAAGGTGGTTAAAAGTCCTTGGATGGTTCTTGTTACGGACACAAAGGTGTTTAAAAGTCCTTGTGTGGTCCTTTCCAAGGTGTTTAAAAGTCCTTGGGGCCAAGGTGTTTAAAAGTCCTTGGGGTGGTTTATATCATGGTGTTTAAAAGTCCATGGCCAAGGTGTTTAAAAGTCCTTGGGGCCAAGGTGTTTAAAAGTCCTTGGGGTGATTTATATCATGGTGTTTAAAAGTCCATGGCCAAGGTGTTTAAAAGTCCTTGGGGCCAAGGTGTTTAAAAGTCCTTGGGGTGATTTATATCATGGTGTTTAAAAGTCCATGGCCAAGGTATTTAAAAGTCCTTGGGGTCAAGGTGTTTAAAAGTCCTTGAGGTGAAACTTGTTAAGGACACAAAGGTGTTTAAAAGTCCTTGTGTGGTCCTTGCCATGGTGTTTAAAAGTCCATGGGCCAAGGTGTTTAAAAGTCCTTGGAGATAAGATCACAATGGTGTTTAAAAGTCCATGTGTGAGTCTTATGTTGATCTTGTTTTAAAGATGGTAATTATCACTTGTGGCCAATATGACATGTTATGATGTGAAGCATGAGATGCTTGTTTAAGATTGCTTGTGAGCATGTCTAAATGTATTTTGAAGTATGATTTATAAATGAGTTTTATAAATGCATTATTGTGTGGTTCTAAGGAGCTTTCCTCACTAAGCTTTTGCTTACGCTCTCTCTCTTTTCTTAAACCAATAATGCAGAGCATTAAAGTGCATTGAGGGCAGCAAGGAGGGCAAGCAATCAAGTGGAAGTTAAGCTCATGTATGAGAAGGTTTTCTTAAACACTTTTAGCTTTTGGCATTTGGCAATGGGGGACCTATGTTGTTGTTTTGGGAGATGTTTGGAACTCCCTAAGTTGGATTTATGTTGTTGTTAATGTTGGTTTTTGTAATTGGCCATTATGTGTTGGTTTGAAGGCTTTTGTGCATGGATGGTTGCTTGTGTAGGAAGCATGCCTTTAGATTTGGGGCTTTTCATATATGTTGATCTATTGATGATTGGTTGATGCAAATATGTCTCTTGGATGTTGTATGAGTTGCTGGTAAAGTTTGATAGCATTTGGAGCATGATTGGTTGGTCAATTGCATGTTTAAGCAAGCATTTTTCTGCATTTTGTGCATGCCGTATCGGAACAGTGCCTACCGTTTCGGAACGGGTGCCTCGAAGCAGCCCAGGCGTCCGAAACGGGTGACACCGTTCCGAAACGGAAAGGCTACTGTCAGCCCTCGTTTCGGTACGCGTTGCGGAACGGCCCCGCGTTTTGAAACGGGCTGTCTCCCGTTTCGGAACGCATGACCGTTGGGGGCTGACATGGGCAGTTATGTGTTTCAAAATGTTTGCATTTTGGTCCTGAAACTTGTATGTGCAATTGTGTGAGTTCGGGATGTCCGTTTTAGCTGAAATTTGGCCGAAATGCATGAAACATGATTAATTTTAAGTTGGTAACTTTAATTTGGTTGAAGTCCTTATAATTATCAAAATTTACAGTTTGGTCCCTAAAGTTGTAATTTGTTCAATTAGGTCCCTGTTTGATCTCTGATGTTTATGATCTTTGAGAATGTTGTTTGTTTGATCACAACTAGGGTTAATGTGCATCTAGACAAGTTTAAAAAGAAAAAAAAGGGTCGTTAATCAAGGTTGACTTTCGGGTTGACTTTAGTTTTCCCCGTGTGACTTTCTTAATTCGGGTCAACCGTCTAGGCCGGGTTAAGGGGGTTACATTTGGTGGTATCAGAGCTGAGTTCTCGAGTAAATGGGAATGTGTATGTGAATGTTTAAAGTGTGTATGCTTTGTATGCTTGTTAAGTGAAAGCATGTTGAGTGGATTGCATGTATGTTGCAATTGAGACGTATGCTGTGATGAAGTATGTTGTGGGTACCCATTGCCAAATCAAAGCTAATGAAATGATGTTGTTTTTAATTGGAAATGAGCTTGAGTACTTGGATTGCTTACCTTGCTGGGCCTGACTTTGTTTATTTGCATTGTGATTGCATAGTTAGAGTATGGCACCTCATAGAGAGTTGAGGAGTAATGTACGAGCTACGGCTCAGAATGAGAATGAAAATGAAGAGAATGTTGAGAGTGCGGTTTTACCTCCTCCACCTGGTGGTGGTGGTGCTGGGGCTGAGGAAGCTGGAGCTGCAGCTGGTGCTGAGGCTGCAGGACCTGAGGCTGGTCAGGGGCAAGCTGTTCCTGACATGACGGTGTTAATTCAAGCTATAGCTGGTGCTTTTAAAGCAGCGGTAGCTGGAGCTCGTGGAGCTGGGCATCAGGAAGATGCTGGAGTTAGACTACCTTTGGAGCGTTTGCGCAGTCTGGGAGGGACTGAGTTCAGGGGTATGTCTGCTGAAAGTTCTGAGGCTTGGTTAGAGAGTACCAAGAGAATCTTGGGACAGATGAGTTGCACTGATGTGCAGAAGCTTGGTTGTGTTATGTCCTTGCTGCAGAAGGATGCATATACGTGGTGGACAACCACTATTGCAGGGATGGCAGAAGCTGATGTGACTTGGACATTCTTTCAGAATGTGTTCAAGAGAAGGTATCTTAGTGTGAGGTACCTAGATGAAAAGAAGTGTGAGTTCATGTCTCTTACTCAAGGGAGCATGACGGTGGCTGAGTATGAAGTACAGTTTGTTCGACTCAGTCAATATGCACCTGAGCTTGTCCCGGATGAGCGGGCGAGGTGTGAAAGGTTCCGTTATGGCTTAGTGACGGATGTGAAGATGTATGTGCTGGCTACTGAGTATGATGACTTTGATGTGTTGGTGGGCCGAGCTAAGGATATTGAGATGAACTTGGGTTTATCTGCTAAAGGTGCTGGTAAGCGAGCAGCTGAGTATAGTTCCGGTGGTGGACGGAACAAGAGGGGACGTGATCAGAAGTATCAGTCCTCGGTTAAGCGAGGTGGTGGAGCACCTGCTCGGGCAGGCAACGCTAGAGTTGATCCGAGTGCTTGTTGGATTTGTGGTTCTCATCGTCACATGAAACGTGATTGTCCTCGTGCTGTGAGGGAGGTGCAAGCTCCTGTTGCGGCAGCTGGGAATGGTTGCTGGAGCTGTGGATCTTTGGATCATTTGAGGCGTGATTGTCCTATGTTGGCTGGTGGCCAAGTTCGTGCTCCTGTTGTTGCAGCACCGCAGAGAGGTCGTGGGCGCGGTTGTGGTAATTTCCAGCGGAGAGAGGAAGGTGGCCGAGGTGTGGCTCATGTTGTAGCTGTGCAGCCAGAGGGTGGCGGGCAGGCTAGAGTGTTTGCTCAGCGAGAGGGGAGGAATGACGCGGATGTGATCGCAGGTACTTTTACTCTGCAATCCTTGTCATTACTTTCCTTGATTGATTCTGGATCTACGCACTCTTACATATTGCGTGAGCATGCTGAATTGCTTGGTTTGCCTGTTGAGTCTTTGGATGTTGGTATGCGTCTCACTAGTTCTTTTGGTGAGACTGTTGTGACTCAAAAGCTGTATAGAAGGTGTCCTTTGGTTGTTCAAGATCATGTTTTTCATGTTGACCTCATGGAGTTACCTTTCTATGGTTTTGATGTAATCCTTGGTATGGATTGGCTTGCTGAGCATCGTGCTGTGGTGGATTGTGAAAGTAAGCGAGTTTCGCTGAAGCTTGCGGATGATTATGAAGTTGTTGTAGTCGGTGAGAATGTGAAGTTTCTTGCCAATGTGGTGTCTACGTTGGAGGCGAGCCGGATGCTGAGGCAAGGCTGTGAAGCTTACCTAGCTTTTGTGATGAATCCTAGCTCTAAGGAGTTGCGGGTGCAAGATATCAGGGTTGTGCGAGAGTTTCCTGGTGTTTTTCCTGAGGAGTTGCCTGGTTTACCTCTAATCGCGAGGTGGAGTTTGGAATTGAGCTGTATGAGAATACAACTCCTGTGTCCATTACTCCCTATAGGATGGCACCTAAGGAGCTGAAAGAGCTGAAGACGCAGTTGCAAGAGTTGCTTGAGCATGGTTTCATTCGGCCGAGTGTGTCGCCTTGGGGTGCACCGGTCTTGTTCATGAAGAAGAAGGATGGCACTATGAGAATGTGCATTGATTACCGTCAGCTGAACAAGTTGACTATCAAGAATCGGTATCCTTTGCCGAGGATTGATGATCTCTTTGATCAATTTCGGGGAGCAGCTGTGTTCTCTAAGATTGACTTGAGGTCAGGGTATTACCAGTTGAAGGTGAAGGATGTGGATGTGCCTAAGACAGCTTTCAGAACAAGGTATGGGCATTATGAGTTCCTTGTGATGCCGTTTGGGTTGACAAATGCTCATGCTGCTTTCATGGACATGATGAATCGTGTGTTTCATGAATACCTGGACAAGTTTGTTGTGGTGTTCATCGATGATATCCTCGTGTACTCGCGTACTAAGGAGGAGCACGAAGAGCATTTGAGAATTGTTTTGCAGGCTTTGTTGGAGAATCAGCTTTATGCTAAGCTGAGCAAGTGCGAGTTCTGGTTAAGTGAGGTGGTGTTTCTTGGGCATGTGGTTTCTGCTAAGGGGATTCGGGTTGATCCTCAGAAGGTTGAGGCGGTGATGAATTGGAAGGTTCCTAAGTCTGTTCACGAGGTTCGTAGTTTCCTCGGTTTGGCAGGATACTATCGGAGGTTTGTGGATGGGTTTTCTAAGATTGATGTACCTTTGACGAAGTTGTTGCAGAAGGATATTAAGTATGAGTGGACAGAGGCGAGACAACAGGCTTTTGAGAAGCTTAAAGCAGCTTTGACGCAAGCTCCTATCTTGGTTCAACCTGAATCAGGGAAAGAGTTTGTGGTGTATAGTGATGCATCCTATGTTGGTTTGGGATGTGTGTTGATGCAAGAGGGTAAGGTGGTGGCTTATGCATCGCGGCAGTTGAAGGTGCATGAGCGCAATTATCCTACGCATGACATTGAGCTGGCTGCAGTGGTTTTTGCTTTGAAGATCTGGAGGCATTACCTGTATGGTGAGAAGTGTACTGTGTACACGAATCACAAGAGTTTGAAGTATCTGATGTCTCAGAAGGAGTTGAATCTCAGGCAGCGACGTTGGGTGGAGTTGCTCAAGGATTATGATTTGACGATTGAGTATCACCCTGGGAAGGCTAATGTTGTAGCGGATGCCTTGAGTAGGAAGGTAGCTGTTGAGCTGAGGGCTATGTTTGCCAGTTTGAGTATATCGCATGATGGTGGTCTTGTAGCTGAGTTGCAAGTGAAACCATCTTTGGTTCAGATGATCAAGGAAAAGCAATTGCTAGATGATTCCTTGGTGCCGCATGTTCAGGATATCGCGGAGGGTAGACATTCGGATTTCTGTTTTAATGATGATGGAGTGTTGTGTTTTGGGAGTCGGATAGTGGTGCCTAATGATGCGGAGTTGAGGCGTACTATTCTGACTGAAGGTCATAGTAGTCCCTTTGCTATGCACCCAGGTAGTACTAAGATGTATCGAGATCTTCGTGATGAGTACTATTGGGTGGGTTTGAAAAAGGATGTTGCGGAGTTTGTGAGCAAGTGTATGGTGTGTCAGCGAGTTAAGGCTGAGCATCAGTTTCCTTCAGGGTTGTTGCAACCGTTGAGAATCCCTGAGTGGAAGTGGGAAAGGGTTACCATGGATTTTGTATCTGGTTTACCTTTGTCACCATCGAAGAAGAATTCGGTGTGGGTGATTGTGGATCGCCTGACGAAGTGTGCGCATTTCTTGCCTGTGCATACTACGTTTTCTTTGGATAAGCTTGCGGAGCTGTACATTGCGGAGATTGTGCGGCTGCATGGTGTGCCAAAGTCGATTGTGTCGGATAGGGATCCGAGGTTCACATCGCGGTTCTGGCAGTGTTTGCATCAAGCTCTGGGTACGAGGTTGAATTTCAGTACATCCTATCATCCTCAGTCGGATGGTCAGTCTGAGCGTGTTATCCAGATTTTGGAGGATATGTTAAGGTGCTGCGTGATTGAGTTTCAGGGCTCTTGGGAGAAGCATTTGCCCTTGGTTGAGTTTGCTTATAACAATAGTTATCAGGCGAGCATTCAAATGGCACCTTATGAGGCTTTGTACGGGAGGAAGTGTAGGACTCCTCTTTGTTGGGCTGAAACGGGTCAGAAGTTGGTTTCGATGCCGGCTTTGTTGAAACGAACCATCGAGAAGGTGAAGCTCATTTGTGAGCGTTTGAAGGCAGCTTCTGATCGGCAGAAGTCTTACGCGGATTTGAAGCGTAAGGAGATAGAGTATGCGGTGGGTGACCGTGTGTTTTTGAAAGTTTCGCCTTGGAAGAAGGTGATGAGGTTTGGCCGGAAGGGCAAGTTGAGCCCTAGGTACATTGGACCATACGAGGTGGTTGAGCGTGTGGGTCCTGTTGCATACAGGTTGAGGTTACCTCAAGAGTTGGAGAAGATTCATGATGTGTTCCATGTTTCTATGCTCCGGAAGTATAGATCTGATCCTTCGCATGTGATGCCTGTGGAGGAAGTGGAATTGAATCCAGATTTGACCTATGATGAGGAACCGGTGAAGGTTCTGGATTCGGATAGCAAGGTTCTTCGTGGCAAGACCATTGAGTTGGTGAAGGTGTTGTGGAAGCACCGCGGTGTTGAGGAAGCCACGTGGGAGCGGAAGGATGACATGCTGAAGCAGTTTCCTTATCTCTTTCCTTCAGGTAAATTTCGAGGACGAAATTTCTTAAGGGGGGAGAGTTGTAACGCCCCGGTTTTGGGCTTGGAAGTTTTGGGCGTTGACCGGTTCGGTCAAAGTGCGGTTCGAATCTATAAGGGTGAAATTAGGAAAGCCTAGTTCGGGTTGCATTAAAAATATGGAAAAATGTTCTAAAATCATATTTTAATATATATAAGTGAACTGTGAAATCAATTTTGAAAAATGAGGTTTGGAAGGGTGACATTTTGGCTAGTGACCAAAATGTAATTTTTTTGAAAGTTGCGTGACTATTTTATAAAGGATTGAAACTTTGAATCTTTAAGGAGCTATTATTCCAAAAGGAGTTTCTCCAGATTTTTCTAAGATATTTTAATGTTTAATTCTGATTTTAAAGTTAAAGAAAAGTGGAGGGAAATCATTTTGGCTATTTTGTAACTAATTTTCCTATTTTCCCAATTTTCCTTTTTCTCTCATTTTCTCTCAGTCCAAACACTTTCTCTCCAGAGATTTCTCTCTGATTTTGTCACTCAAATCTATCTTTTCAATTCTCTTTGGATTCCTAATCATCTCTACAACAAAACCTTGCAATTTGCTATTTGGATTTTCAAGCTTTTTGGTTCTAAAAGGGAGAAAACTCAAGTTTGGAGGTAAGAACGTCCTTCTCCTCTAAACTCTCAGTTCTTTACTGAAATTCCCAAGTTCTCAATCCTTAATTGATGTTTTATTAAAGGCTTTTAAAGTTGTGAAATGGATCTTGGCTTTAAATGCAAGATTTGGTGATTTTTGATAGATTTTCGTTAGATCTGTTAAAGCTGTGATTTGAGATGTGTTTTTGATGATAAATGAACATTAATTTGATAAGGAATTGAGTTTTGATTAATGCAATCCCGGATAGGTTGAATTTCCTAAGTTTAGCTTGTGATTCTTGGTTGTTTTGGAGTGATTTTGTGGATCTGTTGTTGCTGGAGGTATGAGGATGTTGTTAAGCTCTTTTAGATGTTAAATGATGTTATTGGATGTTTAGTCTTGATGGTTTATGGCTGGGCTTTGTTGAGAAGTTGATTGGAGGCATTTTCGGTTGTGTTTGATGGCCGAAAATGGAGTGTGATGAGAGTAGCGAGTTTAGGTGCTTTCATTGAAGCTATTAATGCATGATGATGCATTAATCTACTGTTTTAATGTGTTAAAACAGGGGAGTCATCTTTGGATCCAAGTGGTGGTGATCCGGAAGCTTGATTTGGTGTTTCGGCAAGAGGCGAAACGGAATCGGTGAGTGGATTTTGGTTTTCGGCTTTGAAACCAATGTTTTGGAAGTTTGGGAGCTTAGTCTAAGTCTAAACAACTTTGCTAAGCTCAAGAGTAAGTTTTCGGAAACACTCTCTTGTTGAGGAACCATGTGATGGTTGGGTGCAATGTGTTTGTTGCATGTTTAAATTCTGTTTTTAAAGCATATCTAGCATGTGTGTTTGCTGAGATTATAAGCCATGTTTTTAAGGAAGCTCAAGGTTAGAGTTCCTTGTTTTTGAACATTGTATAAATGTTGTTTGATGCTTAAAGATGCATGATGTTTATGGCTTGGTTAAATGCTTAAAAACAGTGGATTATTGATGATATATGATGTATATTGGCAAGTGATGTTTTTGAAAAGGTTAAGGTCACTAAGGTGGTTAAAAGTCCTTGAGTGAGCCTAGTTTACTTAAGAACATCAAGGTGGTTAAAAGTCCTTGGATGGTTCTTGTTACGGACACAAAGGTGTTTAAAAGTCCTTGTGTGGTCCTTTCCAAGGTGTTTAAAAGTCCTTGGGGCCAAGGTGTTTAAAAGTCCTTGGGGTGGTTTATATCATGGTGTTTAAAAGTCCATGGCCAAGGTGTTTAAAAGTCCTTGGGGCCAAGGTGTTTAAAAGTCCTTGGGGTGATTTATATCATGGTGTTTAAAAGTCCATGGCCAAGGTGTTTAAAAGTCCTTGGGGCCAAGGTGTTTAAAAGTCCTTGGGGTGATTTATATCATGGTGTTTAAAAGTCCATGGCCAAGGTGTTTAAAAGTCCTTGGGGTCAAGGTGTTTAAAAGTCCTTGAGGTGAAACTTGTTAAGGACACGAAGGTGTTTAAAAGTCCTTGTGTGGTCCTTGCCATGGTGTTTAAAAGTCCATGGGCCAAGGTGTTTAAAAGTCCTTGGAGATAAGATCACAATGGTGTTTAAAAGTCCATGTGTGAGTCTTATGTTGATCTTGTTTTAAAGATGGTAATTATCACTTGTGGCCAATATGACATGTTATGATGTGAAGCATGAGATGCTTGTTTAAGATTGCTTGTGAGCATGTCTAAATGTATTTTGAAGTATGATTTATAAATGAGTTTTATAAATGCATTATTGTGTGGTTCTAAGGAGCTTTCCTCACTAAGCTTTTGCTTACGCTCTCTCTCTTTTCTTAAACCAATAATGCAGAGCATTAAAGTGCATTGAGGGCAGCAAGGAGGGCAAGCAATCAAGTGGAAGTTAAGCTCATGTATGAGAAGGTTTTCTTAAACACTTTTAGCTTTTGGCAATGGGGGACCTATGTTGTTGTTTTGGGAGATGTTTGGAACTCCCTAAGTTGGATTTATGTTGTTGTTAATGCTGGTTTTTGTAATTGGCCATTATGTGTTGGTTTGAAGGCTTTTGTGCATGGATGGTTGCTTGTGTAGGAAGCATGCCTTTAGATTTGGGGCTTTTCATATATGTTGATCTATTGATGATTGGTTGATGCAAATATGTCTCTTGGATGTTGTATGAGTTGCTGGTAAAGTTTGATAGCATTTGGAGCATGATTGGTTGCTCAATTGCATGTTTAAGCAAGCATTTTTCTGCATTTTGTGCAGGCCGTATCGGAACAGTGCCTACCGTTTCGGAACGGGTGCCTCGAAGCAGCCCAGGCGTCCGAAACGGGTGACACCGTTCCGAAACGGAAAGGCTACTGTCAGCCCTCGTTTCAGTACGCGTTGCAGAACGGCCCCGCATTTCGAAACGGGCTGTCTCCCGTTTCGGAACGCATGACCGTTGGGGGCTGACATGGGCAGTTATGTGTTTCAAAATGTTTGCATTTTGGTACTGAAACTTGTATGTGCAATTGTATGAGTTCGGGATGTCCGTTTTAGCTGAAATTTGGCCGAAATGCATGAAACATGATTAATTTTAAGTTGGTAACTTTAATTTGGTTGAATTCCTTATAATTATCAGAATTTACAGTTTGGTCCCTAAAGTTGTAATTTGTTCAATTAGGTCCCTGTTTGATCTCTGATGTTTATGATCTTTGAGAATGTTGTTTGTTTGATCACAACTAGGGTTAATGTGCATCTAGACAAGTTTAAAAAGAAAAAAAAAGGGTCGTTAATCAAGGTTGACTTTCGGGTTGACTTTGGTTTTCCCCGTGTGACTTTCTTAATTCGGGTCAACTGTCTAGGCCGGGTTAAGGGGGTTACATTTGGTGGTATCAGAGCTGAGTTCTCGAGTAAATGGGAATGTGTATGTGAATGTTTAAAGTGTGTATGCTTTGTATGCTTGTTAAGTGAAAGCATGTTGAGTGGATTGCATGTATGTTGCAATTGAGACGTATGCTGTGATGAATCATGTTGTGGGTACCCATTGCCAAATCAAAGCTAATGAAATGATGTTGTTTTTAATTAGAAATGAGCTTGAGTACTTGGATTGCTTACCTTGCTGGGCCTGACTTTGTTTATTTGCATTGTGATTGCATAGTTAGAGTATGGCACCTCGTAGAGAGTTGAGGAGTAATGTACGAGCTACGGCTCAGAATGAGAATGAAAATGAAGAGAATGTTGAGAATGCGGTTTTACCTCCTCCACCTGGTGGTGGTGGTGCTGGGGCTGAGGAAGCTGGAGCTGCAGCTAGTGCTGAGGCTGCAGGACCTGAGGCTGGTCAGGGGCAAGCTGTTCCTGACATGACGGTGTTAATTCAAGCTATAGCTGGTGCTTTTCAAGCAGCGGTAGCTGGAGCTCGTGGAGCTGGGCATCAGGAAGATGCTGGAGTTAGACTACCTTTGGAGCGTTTGCGCAGTCTGGGAGGGACTGAGTTCAGGGGTATGTCTGCTGAAAGTTCTGAGGCTTGGTTAGAGAGTACCAAGAGAATCTTGGGACAGATGAGTTGCACTGATGTGTAGAAACTTGGCTGAGTTGTGTCCTTGCTGCAGAAGGATGCATATACGTGGTGGACAACCACTATTGCTGGGATGGCAGAAGCTGATGTGACTTGGACATTCTTTCAGAATGTGTTCAAGAGAAGGTATCTTGGTGTGAGGTACCTAGATGAAAAGAAGCGAGAGTTCATGTCTCTTACTCAAGGGAGTATGACGGTGGCTGAGTATGAAGTACAGTTTGTTCGACTCAGTCAATATGCACCTGAGCTTGTCCCGGATGAGCGGGCGAGGTGTGAAAGGTTCCGTTATGGCTTAGTGACGGATGTGAAGATGTATGTGCTGGCTACCGAGTATGATGACTTTGATGTGTTGGTGGGCCGAGCTAAGGATATTGAGATGAACTTGGGTTTATCTGCTAAAGGTGCTGGTAAGCGAGCAGCTGAGTATAGTTCCGGTGGTGGACGAAACAAGAGGGGACGTGATCAGAAGTATCAGTCCTCGGTTAAGCGAGGTGGTGGAGCACCTGCTCGGGGAGGCAACGCTAGAGCTGATCCGAGTGCTTGTTGGATTTGTGGTTCTCATGGTCACATGAAACGTGATTGTCCTCGTGCTGTGAGGGAGGTGCAAGCTCCTGTTGCGGCAGCTGGGAATGGTTGCTGGAGCTGTGGATCTTTGGATCATTTGAGGCGTGATTGTCTTATGTTGGCTGGTGGCCAAGTTCGTGCTCCTGTTGTTGCAGCACCGCAGAGAGGTCGTGGGCGCGGCCGTGGTAATTTCCAGCGGAGAGAGGAAGGTGGCCGAGGTGTGGCTCATGTTGTAGCTGTGCAGCCAGAGGGTGGCGGGCAGGCTAGAGTGTTTGCTCAGCGAGAGGGGAGGAATGACGCGGATGTGATCGCAGGTACTTTTACTCTGCAATCCTTGTCATTACTTTCCTTGATTGATTCTGGATCTACGCACTCTTACATATTGCGTGAGCATGCTGAATTGCTTGGTTTGCCTGTTGAGTCTTTGGATGTTGGTATGTGTGTCACTAGTTCTTTTGGTGAGACTGTTGTGACTCGAAAGCTGTATAGAAGGTGTCCTTTGGTTGTTCAAGATCATGTTTTTCATGTTGACCTCATGGAGTTACCTTTCTATGGTTTTGATGTAATCCTTGGTATGGATTGGCTTGCTGAGCATCGTGCTGTGGTGGATTGTGAAAGTAAGCGAGTTTCGCTGAAGCTTGCGGATGATTATGAAGTTGTTGTAGTCGGTGAGAATGTGAAGTTTCTTGCCAATGTGGTGTCTACGTTGGAGGCGAGCCGGATGCTGAGGCAAGGCTGTGAAGCTTACCTAGCTTTTGTGATGAATCCTAGCTCTAAGGAGTTGCGGGTGCAAGATATCAGGGTTGTGCGAGAGTTTCCTGGTGTTTTTCCTGAGGAGTTGCCTGGTTTACCTCCTAATCGCGAGGTGGAGTTTGGAATTGAGCTGTATGAGAATACAACTCCTGTGTCCATTACTCCCTATAGGATGGCACCTAAGGAGCTGAAAGAGCTGAAGACGCAGTTGCAAGAGTTGCTTAAGCGTGGTTTCATTCGGCCGAGTGTGTCGCCTTGGGGTGCACCGGTCTTGTTCGTGAAGAAGAAGGATGGCACTATGAGAATGTGCATTGATTACCGTCAGCTGAACAAGTTGACTATCAAGAATCGGTATCCTTTGCCGAGGATTGATGATCTCTTTGATCAATTTCGGGGAGCAGCTGTGTTCTCTAAGATTAACTTGAGGTCAGGGTATTACCAGTTGAAGGTGAAGGATGTGGATGTGCCTAAGACAGCTTTCAGAACAAGGTATGGGCATTATGAGTTCCTTGTGATGCCGTTTGGGTTGACAAATGCTCCTGCTGCTTTCATGGACATGATGAATCGTGTGTTTCATGAATACCTGGACAAGTTTGTTGTGGTGTTCATCGATGATATCCTCGTGTACTCGCGTACTGAGGAGGAGCACGAAGAGCATTTGAGAATTGTTTTGCAGGCTTTGTTGGAGAATCAGCTTTATGCTAAGCTGAGCAAGTGCGAGATCTGGTTAAGTGAGTTGGTGTTTCTTGGGCATGTGGTTTCTGCTAAGGGGATTCGGGTTGATCCTCAGAAGGTTGAGGCGGTGATGAATTGGAAGGTTCCTAAGTCTGTTCACGAGGTTCGTAGTTTCCTCGGTTTGGCAGGATACTATCGGAGGTTTGTGGATGGGTTTTCTAAGATTGCTGCACCTTTGACGAAGTTTTTGCAGAAGGATGTTAAGTATGAGTGGACAGAGGCGAGACAGCAGGCTTTTGAGAAGCTTAAAGCAGCTTTGACGCAAGCTCCTATCTTGGTTCAACCTGAATCAGGGAAAGAGTTTGTGGTGTATAGTGATGCATCCTATGTTGGTTTGGGATGTGTGTTGATGCAAGAGGGTAAGGTGGTGGCTTATGCATCGCGGCAGTTGAAGGTGCATGAGCGCAATTATCCTACGCATGACATTGAGCTGGCTGCAGTGGTTTTTGCTTTGAAGATCTGGAGGCATTACCTGTATGGTGAGAAGTGTACTGTGTACACGGATCACAAGAGTTTGAAGTATCTGATGTCTCAGAAGGAGTTGAATCTCAGGCAGCGACGTTGGGTGGAGTTGCTCAAGGATTATGATTTGGCGATTGAGTATCACCCTGGGAAGGCTAATGTTGTAGCAGATGCCTTGAGTAGGAAGGTAGCTGTTGAGCTGAGGGCTATGTTTGCCAGTTTGAGTATATCGCATGATGGTGGTCTTGTAGCTGAGTTGCAAGTGAAACCATCTTTGGTTCAGATGATCAAGGAAAAGCAATTGCTAGATGATTCCTTGGTGCCGCATGTTCAGGATATCGCGGAGGGTAGACATTCGGATTTCTGTTTTAATGATGATGGAGTGTTGTGTTTTGGGAGTCGGATAGTGGTGCCTAATGATGCGGAGTTGAGGCGTACTATTCTGACTGAAGGTCATAGTAGTCCCTTTGCTATGCACCCAGGTAGTACTAAGATGTATCGAGATCTTCGTGATGAGTACTATTGGGTGGGTTTGAAAAAGGATGTTGCGGAGTTTGTGAGCAAGTGTATGGTGTGTCAGCGAGTTAAGGCTGAGCATCAGTTTCCTTCAGGGTTGTTGCAACCGTTGAGAATCCCTGAGTGGAAGTGGGAAAGGGTTACCATGGATTTTGTATCTGGTTTACCTTTGTCACCATCGAAGAAGAATTCGGTGTGGGTGATTGTGGATCGCCTGACGAAGTGTGCGCATTTCTTGCCTGTGCATACTACGTTTTCTTTGGATAAGCTTGCGGAGCTGTACATTGCGGAGATTGTGCGGCTGCATGGTGTGCCAAAGTCGATTGTGTCGGATAGGGATCCGAGGTTCACATCGCGGTTCTGGCAGTGTTTGCATCAAGCTCTGGGTACGAGGTTGAATTTCAATACATCCTATCATCCTCAGTCGGATGGTCAGTCTGAGCGTGTTATCCAGATTTTGGAGGATATGTTGAGGTGCTGCGTGATTGAGTTTCAGGGCTCTTGGGAGAAGCATTTGCCCTTGGTTGAGTTTGCTTATAACAATAGTTATCAGGCGAGCATTCAAATGGCACCTTATGAGGCTTTGTACGGGAGGAAGTGTAGGACTCCTCTTTGTTGGGCTGAAACGGGTCAGAAGTTGGTTTCGATGCCGGCTTTGTTGAAAGGAACCACCGAGAAGGTGAAGCTCATTTGTGAGCGTTTGAAGGCAGCTTCTGATCGGCAGAAGTCTTACGCGGATTTGAAGCGTAAGGAGATAGAGTATGCGGTGGGTGACCGTGTGTTTTTGAAAGTTTCGCCTTGGAAGAAGGTGATGAGGTTTGGCCGGAAGGGCAAGTTGAGCCCTAGGTACATTGGACCATACGAGGTGGTTGAGCGTGTGGGTCCTGTTGCATACAGGTTGAGGTTACCTCAAGAGTTGGAGAAGATTCATGATGTGTTCCATGTTTCTATGCTCCGGAAGTATAGATCTGATCCTTCGCATGTGATGCCTGTGGAGGAAGTGGAATTGAATCCAGATTTGACCTATGATGAGGAACCGGTGAAGGTTCTGGATTCGGATAGCAAGGTTCTTCGTGGCAAGACCATTGAGTTGGTGAAGGTGTTGTGGAAGCACCGCGGTGTTGAGGAAGCCACGTGGGAGCGGAAGGATGACATGCTGAAGCAGTTTCCTTATCTCTTTCCTTCAGGTAAATTTCGAGGACGAAATTTCTTAAGGGGGGGAGAGTTGTAACGCCCCGGTTTTGGGCTTGGAAGTTTTGGGCGTTGACCGGTTCGGTCAAAGTGCGGTTCGAATCTATAAGGGTGAAATTAGGAAAGCCTAGTTCGGGTTGCATTAAAAATATGGAAAAATGTTCTAAAACCATATTTTAATATATATAAGTGAACTGTGAAATCAATTTTGAAAAATGAGGTTTGGAAGGGTGACATTTTGGCTAGTGACCAAAATGTAATTTTTTGAAAGTTGCGTGACTGTTTTATAAAGGATTGAAACTTTGAATCTTTAAGGAGCTATTATTCCAAAAGGAGTTTCTCCAGATTTTTCTAAGATATTTTAATGTTTAATTCTGATTTTAAAGTTAAAGAAAAGTGGAGGGAAATCATTTTGGCTATTTTGTAACTAATTTTCCTATTTTCCCAATTTTCCTTTTTCTCTCATTTTCTCTCAATCCAAACACTTTCTCTCCAGAGATTTCTCTCTGATTTTGTCACTCAAATCTATCTTTTCAATTCTCTTTGGATTCCTAATCATCTCTACAACAAAACCTTGCAATTTGCTATTTGGATTTTCAAGCTTTTTGGTTTCTAAAAGGGAGAAAACTCAAGTTTGGAGGTAAGAACGTCCTTCTCCTCTAAACTCTCAGTTCTTTACTGAAATTCCCAAGTTCTCAATCCTTAATTGATGTTTTATTAAAGGCTTTTAAAGTTGTGAAATGGATCTTGGCTTTAAATGCAAGATTTGGTGATTTTTGATAGATTTTCGTTAGATCTGTTAAAGCTGTGATTTGAGATGTGTTTTTGATGATAAATGAACATTAATTTGATAAGGAATTGAGTTTTGATTAATGCAATCCCGGATAGGTTGAATTTCCTAAGTTTAGCTTGTGATTCTTGGTTGTTTTGGAGTGATTTTGTGGATCTGTTGTTGCTGGAGGTATGAGGATGTTGTTAAGCTCTTTTAGATGTTAAATGATGTTATTGGATGTTTAGTCTTGATGGTTTATGGCTGGGCTTTGTTGAGAAGTTGATTGGAGGCATTTTCGGTTGTGTTTGATGGCCGAAAATGGAGTGTGATGAGAGCAGCGAGTTTAGGTGCTTTCATTGAAGCTATTAATGCATGATGATGCATTAATCTACTGTTTTAATGTGTTAAAACAGGGGAGTCATCTTTGGATCCAAGTGGTGGTGATCCGGAAGCTTGATTTGGTGTTTCGGCAAGAGGCGAAACGGAATCGGTGAGTGGATTTTGGTTTTCGGCTTTGAAACCAATGTTTTGGAAGTTTGGGAGCTTAGTCTAAGTCTAAACAACTTTGCTAAGCTCAAGAGTAAGTTTTCGGAAACACTCTCTTGTTGAGGAACCATGTGATGGTTGGGTGCAATGTGTTTGTTGCATGTTTAAATTCTGTTTTTAAAGCATATCTAGCATGTGTGTTTGCTGAGATTATAAGCCATGTTTTTAAGGAAGCTCAAGGTTAGAGTTCCTTGTTTTTGAACATTGTATAAATGTTGTTTGATGCTTAAAGATGCATGATGTTTATGGCTTGGTTAAATGCTTAAAAACAGTGGATTATTGATGATATATGATGTATATTGGCAAGTGATGTTTTTGAAAAGGTTAAGGTCACTAAGGTGGTTAAAAGTCCTTGAGTGAGCCTAGTTTACTTAAGAACATCAAGGTGGTTAAAAGTCCTTGGATGGTTCTTGTTACGGACACAAAGGTGTTTAAAAGTCCTTGTGTGGTCCTTTCCAAGGTGTTTAAAAGTCCTTGGGGCCAAGGTGTTTAAAAGTCCTTGGGGTGGTTTATATCATGGTGTTTAAAAGTCCATGGCCAAGGTGTTTAAAAGTCCTTGGGGCCAAGGTGTTTAAAAGTCCTTGGGGTGATTTATATCATGGTGTTTAAAAGTCCATGGCCAAGGTGTTTAAAAGTCCTTGGGGCCAAGGTGTTTAAAAGTCCTTGGGGCCAAGGTGTTTAAAAGTCCTTGGGGTGATTTATATCATGGTGTTTAAAAGTCCATGGCCAAGGTGTTTAAAAGTCCTTGAGGTGAAACTTGTTAAGGACACAAAGGTGTTTAAAAGTCCTTGTGTGGTCCTTGCCATGGTGTTTAAAAGTCCATGGGCCAAGGTGTTTAAAAGTCCTTGGAGATAAGATCACAATGGTGTTTAAAAGTCCATGTGTGAGTCTTATGTTGATCTTGTTTTAAAGATGGTAATTATCACTTGTGGCCAATATGACATGTTATGATGTGAAGCATGAGATGCTTGTTTAAGATTGCTTGTGAGCATGTCTAAATGTATTTTGAAGTATGATTTATAAATGAGTTTTATAAATAAATTATTGTGTGGTTCTAAGGAGCTTTCCTCACTAAGCTTTTGCTTACGCTCTCTCTCTTTTCTTAAACCAATAATGCAGAGCATTAAAGTGCATTGAGGGCAGCAAGGAGGGCAAGCAATCAAGTGGAAGTTAAGCTCATGTATGAGAAGGTTTTCTTAAACATTTTTAGCTTTTGGCATTTGGCAATGGGGGACCTATGTTGTTGTTTTGGGAGATGTTTGGAACTCCCTAAGTTGGATTTATGTTGTTGTTAATGTTGGTTTTTGTAATTGGCCATTATGTGTTGGTTTGAAGGCTTTTGTGCATGGATGGTTGCTTGTGTAGGAAGCATGCCTTTAGATTTGGGGCTTTTCATATATGTTGATCTATTGATGATTGGTTGATGCAAATATGTCTCTTGGATGTTGTATGAGTTGCTGGTAAAGTTTGATAGCATTTGGAGCATGATTGGTTGGTCAATTGCATGTTTAAGCAAGCATTTTTCTGCATTTTGTGCAGGTCGTATCGGAACAGTGCCTACCGTTTCGGAACGGGTGCCTCGAAGCAGCCCAGGCGTCCGAAACGGGTGACACCGTTCCGAAACGGAAAGGCTACTGTCAGCCCTCGTTTCGGTATGCGTTGCGGAACGGCCCCGCGTTTCGAAACGGGCTGTCTCCCGTTTCGGAACGCATGACCGTTGGGGGTTGACATGGGCAGTTATGTGTTTCAAAATGTTTGCATTTTGGTCCTGAAACTTGTATGTGCAATTGTGTGAGTTCGGGATGTCCGTTTTAGCTGAAATTTGGCCGAAATGCATGAAACATGATTAATTTTAAGTTGGTAACTTTAATTTGGTTGAAGTCCTTATAATTATCAGAATTTACAGTTTGGTCCCTAAAGTTGTAATTTGTTCAATTAGGTCCCTGTTTGATCTCTGATGTTTATGATCTTTGAGAATGTTGTTTGTTTGATCACAACTAGGGTTAATGTGCATCTAGACAAGTTTAAAAAGAAAAAAAAGGGTCGTTAATCAAGGTTGACTTTCGGGTTGACTTTGGTTTTCCCCGTGTGACTTTCTTAATTCGGGTCAACCGTCTAGGCCGGGTTAAGGGGGTTACAATGCTTCTTTGATATTTTTAGGCTCAATGCATGAAATAAATCCAACATTGTTCATTAATTTAAGAGAAGATCGAGTAGTTACCCCATTGAATGGATCACCCAAGATTTCACCATCCTTAACATAGTTGAGTTCCCTTGGGTAGCTCACTTCCTTTTCCTTAATTGTCATGTCCTTTAAGGCTTCAATGAGAGCATCTTCTAGTTCTTCCTTGGATGGAGCCTCATCCACCTTTGATGGTGTCTCACCACCAATGGTTTCAATGATCCTTACATCATCATCATCACAAGAATCCTTCCTCGGAATGAGGTTATCATCGAAAACCACATGAATAGACTCTTCTACAACTAAGGTTATCTTGTTAAACACTCGATAGGCTTTAGAGTTTAAAGAGTATCCTAAGAAAATAGGTTCATCACTTTTTGCATCAAATTTACCTAAATGATCTTTTCTATTGTTTAAAATAAAACACTTGCATCCAAAATGATGAAAATAGCTAATGTTCGGCTTCTTTTACTTTAAAATCTCATAAGGAGTTTTCTTTAAAATAGGCCTGGTCATTACACGGTTTATAATATAACAAACGGTGTTTGTGGCTTTCACCCAAAAATATTTAGGTAAATTATTTTCAAAAAGCATGGTTCTAGCCATTTCTTCTAAAGTACGATTTTCCTCCCAAATACCCCATTTTTTCGGGGAGTGCGGGGTGTGGAAAAATTATGGCTAATACCATTTGAGTTACAAAAATTTTCAAAACTTAGACTTTGAAATTCCGTTCTATGGTCACTCCTAATATGAGTTATGTTTTGACCAAGGTCATTTTGAGTAAATTTTGAAAATTTGATGAATTTTTCTAAAGCCTCATCTTTTGTACTTAAAAAGAGAACCCAAGTGTATCTAGAGAACTCATAAACTAAAACATAAGCATATGATTTCCCCTCAAGCAAGTAGTCCTAACAGGCCCAAAGAGATCCATATGGATTAATTATTAAACCCTACTAGTAGAAACATCATGAATGAATTTAAATGTGACACGTTTTTGTTTACCCTTAGCACAAGCATCACAAAATTTGTCTAATGAGAATTTTAGCTTAGGTAAACATCTAACTAGATTTTGGGAAACTAATTTCTCTAAAACACTTATGCTAGCATGCCCTAGTTTTCTATGCCACAACCATGCATCATTTTCATCACCAGCAACTAAACATGCATGATGTTTGTATGTCTTCTAGATGCACCATATAAATGTTACCGATGTGATGATCAATAAGCATTATTTCATTTGTTTTAATGTTCACAATTTTACTTCCATTAACATCAAAATGAACATTAAACCCTTTATCGCACAATTGACTAATGCTCAACAAATTATGCTTAAGATCATTGACAAATAAGACATCTTTAATGAGAATAGATGAATGGTTACCAATAGAGCCAATACCCTCAATGTGGTTTTTGGAGTTGTCACCAAATGTTACTACTCCACCACTCTTTGGTTTGAGCTCCATAAATATACTCTTGTCCCCGGTCATATGTCTTGAGTATCCACTATCAAGGTACCATGTGTTTTGACTTGAAGCTTTGGCCTTGTAGCAATGCCCCCTACAAACAAAGATTAGTTCTTAACTTTTGCTACCCAAACCATCTTGAGTCCATTTGAGTTAGCTCCCAAATACTTGGTTCCCTAAGGAATCCAAGAAGAAATAGCATGAATATTATTAGAAGCTACAAGTTCCTTAGGAAACCATACACTCCTAATTCTTTCAGCTCTATGATGCTTTTGAGAGATTCTTTGTTTGTAGCCTTTAAAGTTCCTTTTCACATAGTTGGGTTTTGAAGAACTTCTTTTTTCAAAATTTGATTTCCCAACTACATCTAGAGAAAATTTAAGTTCATTCACCACCTTGTGGTGATCATCATGAACTTTGGAGAGAATATTGTTTAAATCAACATTTTAATCTTGAAAATATTTTAAACCATCTTTTATAACAGAAATCTTCTCTTCAAGTTCCGAATTGGTTTTGGATAAAGAATCATTTTGGGATTTTAAATCAGAAATCAACATTTTGTTTTTCAAAACCGTTTCTTTATATTTTTCAACCAATTCATCATAAACCTCTTGTAGCTCATCATAAGCCTTTTGAAGCTCATCAAATGTAAAATCAAAGCTAGATGAGTTGAGGTTTACCTTAGGATCGTCATCAATGGCCTTGAGGAAAAGATTTGCTACTTCAGGCTCCTCTCAATCGGATGATGATTCCTCATCGCTCCAAGTAGTAACATGAGCCTTTTGCTTCTTATTCTTATCGAACCCCTTCTTCTTGAGTTGAGGACATTCCAATCGAATGTGGCCCGGTTTCTTGCACTCATAGCAAATGAGTTGATCCTTTTCTTCTTCTTTGCTCTTGTTCTTGAAGTCTCTAATTCTTTGGAACTTCCTTCCCCGGTTGGACTTTATGAACTGAGAGAATCTTTTGGCTATCATAGCCAATTCTTCAAATTCATCTGCTTCGCTAGAATTGCTCTCTTCTTGTGGCAGTGAGGCTTTGAGAGCAATTCCTTGTTTCTTCTTCTCCACCTCTTGCTTCTCTACTCTTCTTTTTTCTCTTTTCTTTTATTTTTCCATTCATTTCCTCATGATCTCATGAGTAAGGAGAGATCCTACCAACTCATCGAGCTTCAACGTCTTCAAGTTTTTTGCCTCGATGATTGCGGTTCTCTTCCCATCTCATGATTCAGGAAAAGAGTAGAGTAGCTTCCGGACATGTTCGGGAATGATCTCACCGAAGCCCTTGAGACCATTTACGATCACTAAGAACCGATCAAACATTTTGGAGATGCTCTCATCTGGTTCCATCTTGAAGTTAGCATAGCTTAAGTTGAGGATCCCAGTCTTTTTCTTCTTCACGTCGTTGGTCCCTTCGTATGTGGTCTCTAATTTGTCGGGTCCGAGTGCACAAAATAGAATGTGAAGAGCCTTGTCATTGACTTGGAGTCTTTGTAACCCCCTAAATCCGGCCTAGAAGAATAGACCGAATTTAGGAAGTTACGCTTGAAAATTTAACCCTCAAGAAAACTAATTTTAAAAAGATTATACTTTAATTAAAATAAAATAATATAAATTTAATAGTAAATAAAAATATAATATTATAATAAATATTCTAATATTTATATAAAATCTCTGAATTAAACTAACAGTAAATGAATGCTAAAAATAATCCTAAAACATAAATAGTCTAAAATTACATCCATGTCCCAAAATAATAAATAGAAATCTGATTAAACTAAAATAGTTTCGTATTGTATAATAAAATAACCGGATAAAATCTGAGATTCTCCAAGTACCACATCGCCTAAAGCCCAAAGATATCTGTAAGAGGAAACTGTAGGGGAGTAAGCTAAAGAGCTTAATGTGTCTCTAAAGTGCAAGGAAATCATAGTCGTAAAAAATATAGTAATATTTTCTTAAAATTCTTTAAAGCACAACACATAAATCACAAGCGCAATGCACCCAACTACAACCGCCAAGAGAAAAGTTCCCAAGAACTCCTCACTACAACCGCCAATCCGAAGTGGAATTCAGCCCGAAGGGTGAAACCACTAAACTTCCCCGAACAAATCCCAACCCATGCTCATACAATGATATGATGATTAAAAATCAAATTTCATAAACAAAGTTCCATAAATCGATAATCCGTAAACATACTTCATAAATCATAGTCCATAAGTCCATAAATCACAGTTCATAAATCGTAGTCCATAAATCATAGTTCCATAAATCTGATGTTTCGTAGATCAAATTTCCATAAATCATAATTAAAACACATTCTGAAATCGTATGCATATGATGTCAACCATACAAACCATATTACATATAAATAATCACAAAGAGGTAAAACACCAACACATAGAAAAATAGTATATAATTTAATTATAGCATCGGAAGAAAACACACCTTAGCCAAGATATACTCAACCTATAGAATGATGTGATTTTCCATGATCAGAAGTATTGGATCCAACTGTACCGGTACCGGACTAAACTTGGGGTTGAAGGAATTAACGAACAAGAAGGGGTATAGAGCGGTGGAGATTATTACATAGGAGTTTAACAAATCAATAAGGGATTTTGGCGGCATGAAACTATATAAAAAGTAGGGTTCTTGGGACGATCTTATTTGAACTATGTGTGTGTATATTTATAGGGAGAGTAAACCTAATTTAAGTAAAATAATGAAAGTGATATAGGATAGAAAAGCATAAAGATAAATAAAATAATTAAAAGAATACGAGTGGATTAGAATTCCATTTAAAATTAAAGAACTATATATATATATATATATATAATAATAATAATAATAATAATAATAATAATAATAATAATAATAATAAACGATTAAAAAATGAAATCACAAATCAAATTGAATTTCAATTTGATAAAGGTTTATTTATGGAGACAGTCCTTAAACTTTTAAGAAATTTCATATTAACTTCCAAGTTTGATAAAAATTCTTATTTAGTCCATTCAAAAAAAATTTAAGGTTCTTGAATTAAAATTCCCAAATAATTAGAGTTTTTAATTTTGGGATTTTAAAAATTAGGTTTCTAAATTAGGGATTTTTTTTCAAATCTAGGGTTTACAATTTGGGCGTAATTTTTGGGGTGTTACAGTCTTCTCCGATCTTCAACGGTCATCTCCACCGTAGACTTTGAACAAGTGCCCCTTCATCGTTTCTTTTCATTGGAATTGACGGTCCTTCTTCCACTACATCCCAAAGGACAGTCGATAGACTTGATGAAGAGCCTCGTTTGCTTCTTCCAATAGGGATAGTTATCCTCATTGAAGAATGGTGTTTAGTGATGGATTAAGACTCGAACAAGTTTCGCCCAGAGGTAGATGTCATGGCTTTGATTGGATGATGATCAACACTCTCCTAGGATCTCCTCTTGTGGATGTGAAGCTTTCAAAGAGGTAAGCTCTGATATCATTTGTTGAGTGGATCAATTTAATGTGATTTGGCCAAGAGGGGGAGAATTGACTATTTAAAAATTGAGAAAGCAAAAAGGAAATTGAAAAATTAAGGACAAGGCAATTTATAGTGGTTCAAGCTTCTAATAAGCTCTACATTCACTACCTTAGCTCCCGATAAGGATTTTCAACAACTCTCACTAGATGTTCTTCCCCTTTTCTAGGCTAAGGAGGTAACATTTACAATTGGTCAATCTTTGTACCTAAAGTTGACTCAAAATACTCTCCTTTACAAAGAAGAATTTGGGAAATGAAAATATCTTTCTTAAGACTAAAAATTTGCCCAATTACAAACAAACACTCTCCCAAACTTGAACTAAAGATTGATAATTGAAATTACAACAAGTTGGGTACAAGATTTGACTCTATTTAGCACAAGGGTTTGGAATATAGCTTGGATGTTGCAAGAAGGTTCAATGGTTGTTGATGTTGCTTTGGGGCTTGCTTTTATACCCTTGCATTGATTTCTAGCCGTTTGGGTGGCTGAGGTCATCAATAGAGATGTTGAAGCCTTTATTTCCCACCATAAATGCACTTCTGCACCTGCCCGTATCGAAACACGAAGGCCAGTACCTATCCTTGTCTCAAAACAAAAAGAGCATTTACAGGTAATAAAGAGGCGTGTATCGAAATACGGGAACGCATATCGAAACGGTATAAGAGGTCGTATCGAAACGGCTTTGGCCGTACCGATGCATTTTTCTCACTTGAGCTACCGCCAATATCCGTATCAAAACAGCCCTAAAGCGTACCGTTACGGGTCAATTGCTTTTAAAAAAAAAACTCGTTCCCAATAATTGACAAGTAACGGTAAAAAATAATAAATGTTAAGATTTTAGAAATCTTTCAGACCGTATCGAAACAGCAAGGCTGTAGCGATACAAGATGCCAAAATTTCTTAAACCCAAAACAAGGTTGTATCAAAACAGTATAAGTTGTATCGAAACGATTTCTCCCACTACCCAAATAAGGTTTGGCCGTATCGAAACGCATGTACGTTTTTAATTGTTTGACTTAAAAATACTTAGAAAAATTTTTAGGGTTTAAGTTTTGACTTTGGAAATCAATTTGGGCTTAAAATTACTTATCAATTTTGATTCAATTGTTAGACTTTAAAGTCCTTAAAATTTTATTTACTTTGCAAATAAGTCCTTAAAACAATTTGTTATATCAAAATCAAACATAGGTTTTACAAACACCCCATTTTTTATATAAAAAAACCAAAGTAATTTTTTAAGTACTCCCTATTACTTTAAGATATGTTTTGAAAAGATTTTTAAAAAATTTAGCTTAACCCTTCTCCCCCTTTTTGTTAGATCAAAATCAATGAAGAACCAAAAGATATAACCAAGATATAAAGCAATAAAGCACAAGACAAAGCAAAATTAAAGCAACATAATATCATTAGGCATAATAAACCAAAGCAAAGGTTCCAAAAATATCCAAACATAATATCCAAACTTAAATCTTAAGAACAAGAAATCAAAGCATAGGTCCTAAAAGGAAATCCATAGATAGGTGCATAAAAGGGAAATCCTAAAAGATGATACGCAATGAGATGCAAAATTCAAGGTTCGTCTTCATCTTCATCTTCACCATCATCATCGTTCTTCCTAGATTTCCTCCACTCATGATGAAATACCGCAAGAGACATGTCCAAAGAAGTTTGTTTATAAGCAATCGAAGCAACATGATCATCAATGGACTTGTGGTGATTCTCAAGGATGGTGACTCGTTCTTCCAAAGATGTGAAGCAAGTATCAATAGTGGCAAATATGACTTTCATGTTGGTGTCCATCGAGCCAATAGATGTGTGCAAGCTTGTGAATTTCTCGATGAGAAAGGCCATGAGTGTCGCATTGTTCGGTTGAGCGCCTTGAGGTGGAGCCACTTGATGAAGTTCATCGGGAATAACATCGGGTAGAAGCTCGGCGAGATGAACCGACTCATTGTTGAGGTAGTGAAACTTAGCACGAATGAGGGAGGTCTTATTGATTTGATACTTGAGACGCGACGGTTCATCATGAGAGCAATCTATCTCTAACTGAGTAAACAAGTAACTCAAATCGGTGTCGTAGGTGAAAGAAGTAACTTGATCGGTGTGACTATATTGAACGAGGTAAACCATCTCGACAAAGATGATTTGAGCAAGATTTGGGCATTTCTCTTCACTGAAGCATCGAAGCCAAAAATCATCAACATGGCGAATGGATGAAAAATTTTCCACTAGAAGGGCGGAACCACCATGTGATCATCAAGTGAAAAATGCGATCATGAGCATCGAGAACGGTAACGAAGCCACTCAAAATATGTCCTAATGAGTCCTCATCGGCTATATCCTCATCCTCAAGACTAAAAGCATCGGTTAAAGTCTTAACGGTAACCCGAAACTTCTTCCCCATCGAATAAGATTCAATAGCAACCACGGTCTTTTTGTCGGGACCAACAATACACTTGGCATTGACATAAAAAAATCGAAACAAAATTTTTGTAGACAATAGGTGGTAAGGCCAAAAATTTCATAACTCTCCAACGCCTTAAAAGATGAAGATATCGAAATTTAAAGCGCTCGAAATCTAAAAAGGGAAGAGAGACAACCCAATCACAACAGATATCATAAGTTTGAAATTGGCAAAAATAATCCATCTCGTCCGTGGTGCAAAAACACCTTGGGTAAATAACCGCAAGATTAGGGCGAGTAATCCCATCATTCTCAACATTGGAGGATTCTCCAACTTCTGTAGTTCTTGTTCTCTTTTTAGGACCCATAGGAAAATCTGAAAATAAATCAAGGCACAAGAAAACAATGTATGCATAACCATCACATTTGATCCAAAAATAATCCAATTGATCTAGGTAGGAAAAGAAAAGGGTATATAATATATGTTAAAAACATATACATATATAAAAAGGAATTTTGGTAAAAAGAATTTTGAAAATAGTAAAATTAAATATACGATATAATTTTATATTCGAAACAAAAAATTCGTATTTTGAAAGAAATTTTGCAAAATCTTGAAAACCCATACTATATATGTATTTTATGTACAAAAATTAGCATAAAAAATATAGTAAAATAAACGAAATTGAAAATAAAATATTTTTACCTTGATAAGGGATTATGGGTGAATGCTTGAAGATAATGCACAATTTGATGAAATAACCTTGAATTTTGAGTTGTGGAGTAAAAACCCTCAAATATTTGTGTGAAAAACAAAGGGTTTTGATGGGTACTTATAGAATGAAAACTTAGGGTTTTGGGGGAAATGAGATTGAGTTTTAATGAAAGTAGGTTTGAAGATGGAAACCAATTAATGACTCAAATTAATAATTCGTGGTCGTGCGTACCGATACGCCAGAAGGCGTATCGAAACAAGTGTATCAGAACATGTTTACGCATACCGAAAGACCTTACTGTAACGGTACATGTTTAACTGTACCGAAACCCATTTAAGTTTCCTCGTATCGAAATGTGTTTAACCGTTTCGATACCATCTACCTTAGATTTAAGCTTATGGATTTGCTCAAGCATGTTGTATCAAAACAGCCTTGCCTGTTTCGATACACCTTGCCCAGAAGATACATTTTGGGCACAAAAGGTGTCCAAAAATTGTATTTCAAAGGATCTTAAATGCATGTACATGAGATATGAGCAAGATATTTGGACTAAAACATATACATACTCCCCTAGGAACAAGCATAGAAGCATCAAGAGGCAAAATTGCATAAATATCATCATTCAAAATCAAACAAATTTTTGACAGAAATCTCGGCAACTATGGAATATGTATATCAAGAGGAGCCAATGTTGGCAGATCTAAAGCCATCACAATCTCTATCGATGGAGATGTTCGAGGGACCTGAAGAACACAGTGTTATGGATGATGAAGCCCTTCAATATGCCGAGTGTTTCCTTGACTTTAACCACATTATGACAGACTACTGCCCTGACAGTTGGCAGCCTAAACAGCTGCCTTGGTAGCAAAAGCCATCCTCCACCATAACAAATCAGGACAAAAATAAGGTAAGTACATGGTTTGATAGTGGTATAATTTTTACTAATCACATGTTCAGGCCTTCAGAAAAAGAAACAAGGTGGAGGATTCGCATGGATTACAAGAGAACAAGGAAGAAAGACTCCCCCGTGAGAATAGTCACTCGATGGAGGGTGCGGGTGGACTATAAGAAGTATCGGAAACGAACCCGCTGTAACATAATTTTAGTTTTTCCACATCTTTACCATTTTCTTTAGGAATAGATCTTAATAAGCTTAAGACTAGATTTTATTTTCAGTTATATTATTTTTATTTAATACGTCTCTCAACTACTTATCTAGATTCAGACCCTACTATAAAAGGCAAACCATCAAGAAAGATGAGGGGCAGACAAAGTACATCCGCCCAAGCGGCAGAGATGACAGCAAAAGAGACAGCCCAGGCCACTGATTCCCTTGACGAGGAGGTGTATGATTCCTCCGATGATGCAGAGCCGACCGAGGTAACAAAGAAAAGAAAAGAGGCACGTGATAGCGGCCGAACCAGAGGATGAAAGGCCAGAGACCGAGCTGGAGCAGCAACCAAAGAGATCTACTCCCATCAAAGTCCAGCCAGCTCACGGCTAGAAGCAGAGCCTCTCCGCCAAATCACCTGCCACCCGCCACCTAGTCCTCTCATCTTCCTCCAAATCCACCGAGTTAAAAGACAACTCGGGCAGCTTCTAGCACCATTATTTTCTTTATTTTTTTGCTTTATTTTATGTTTTTCTGTTTAGATTTTATTTTGTCTAAGGCATTGAGGGCAATGCCCACCTTGAGTTTGGGGGTGTTAGTCCCCATGTTATTTTGTTAAGCATGTAGTTGCATATAATTGCATTGTAAATCATGCCTAGTACTTAATGAAAATTGGAAATCTGGGTTAAATAACTTGTGCCTATGATAGTTAGCCGATTCTATTTTCGCACCACATTTCAAATTGAACTTAATCTTGGGAAGAAGCATGAAAAACACCTTAGAAATTTTTTTTAGTTGCCAAACTTATTACACTTCTGTTAAGTGCTGAATATTGTTTGAGTTCTACGTGTACATTACCTGCTTAAACTTAATGGAAATTCTTATATTGGATGCAGGTATGCCACCGCAGCAGCACAGGGCAGCAAAGTAAAATAAAAAGTAATGCCCCCACGGCCGCAAAACAAAGAAAAGGTTGAATGCCCTAGAGGTGCCCGAAACAGGCACTAGGAAGGATCATGAGCAAGGACACTCCGATGCTATCAAAGTCCATGTATCTGAAATTCTTTGAAGTGACAGACAAATTAGCATGAGTGAATGAAAGCCTTCACGGGATGACTCTACTCAAAGGGTTTGAAGTTTCTTAGTATGCTCCTATCTTAGCTTCAGACCTAGAGAGTAGTTGTGTTGAGCTGAAGCCCTTAAAAGCTATGACCAGAAAAAGGAAGAAAAAAAGTGCTTAACAGTGCTACCAAAGCAACAACTCTATATTCTTTTTCTTTAACTTTTACAGCATTCTTTGTTTACTTAGTATACTTAGCATATTCAGCATGTACACAGACCTGCACACACTGCACTGGCACTAGAATTAAAATTCTAAGTTATTTCATGTTATTCCCTCTCACTAAACTAATATAGGTGCCACGGCCTTGAGGTATGAAACCAAGTTAAAAACTAGGTTTTCTTTTTGATTTATGTACAAGGGCAGGTTTACTAGTTAGGTTGCATTACTTGAGGACAAGCAATAGTTCAAGTTCGGGGGTGTGTAGAGTGTCTAGAAGTTCTATATTTTATGCACATTCTTGCCCTTATTATTACTATTCTTAAGCTTAGTTAGGCATAATTAGTTGCATGTCATGCATTATAACAATATTTCTTCTTTTACCATGCTTTTATTGAATATCTTATATTTGGTAGAGAAAAGGTATTGTTTTAGTTAGTTTTCTATTTTAGGTGTTGGTTGCTGATCAGAGGAAGAGAGGACAGGAAAGCAGGGAGCAGAAGGAGCTGTACTGAAGCAGTTCTAGTTGCCACCAAAGACGCCACTGCTGCAGAATGCCGCCATCAAGGACGTCGCCGCCGCAGTATGCTTTCCAGACAGAAATACGCCGACATAGTCAAGATATGTCTCGTTTGATAGAGGACATTTTTATGAGTCCATAGAGCCCAATCTTGCATTTTTCTGAGGCCTGGAGCGGTGTATAGAGGTGATTGAAGATCGATAAGCAAGGTGGCTTGTACTTACTTACTGAAGAAGTAAACATCCAAAGGAGTCCATATTTAAGTCAGAATTGAATGAAGCATTCAATATTAAATCTATTTTATCAAGGAAGACTTCTACTCCAAGGAGGACTTAACCTTAAGCCAAACCTTATATATAACCATGTATGTGAGGGTATAGACATATAGATATTGATAGAGAGAGAGATAGAGAGAGGGAGTTGGCTATATTCTAAACTCCTTAAGGTTTAGGTTTTTGCTTGTAAAGTCGTTGTGAGAAACGATTGTACTAGATTAAGTTGTTTTGCAATGAAATATTCCAAGTTTACGTAATATGTGCACTTCATTCTTTCAATTATTCTACACCAGTCAGTTTAGAGAATCCATTTGTCGGGCACGAAAGTGCAAGGCTCACGAAAGGGTTAAGTACGGTCACAACGTGCTGAGGCGTGACTAACTTGGTTCTACACCAGTCCACAAGTTTCAGTGGCTAAGAGGGATTACAAACCGAGTTGACAAGCCTGTGCTAGGTTTACTTTGAGATCGCTGGGTATTACCTACATCGCGTTAGCTCTCGAGCATCCTAACCTAGAAATAGGAGGGATCACTGTCGACTATCCTGTCGAACTTGGAGTATCTGCCAGACTTGTCGCCAGGACTTCTTTCCATTCCACATGCAGAGACAGTAGACTCCTGCAGTGGTAGTGACCCGCTGCAGCCGCGTGACAGGTTCGTAGCATGCCGCCCGCCATACCCGCCGAGGCAGCATATCGTGGCAGCACAATCCAACCTTAACCTATGCAATGCAGTCTACACACTACTGAGCAGCAATTACCTGACCCATTCCATCACTTTGATCTCCCCTACTTCAATTAATTGTGTTTTTAGTTTTATTCCTTTAAACAAACCTAAAATTAATTGTGCATTTAAATTTCTTGTGCAGATATACACTCGAAGGAACTATACCAATCCTTGTGGGATTCGACATCTTATATACTATAACTTGACAGGAGTGTGCACTTGCGCTCTACCAAAAAGGGAACACCTACACACCCTACAATTTTTCTAAAGCCTAATCTTTTGTACTTAAAAAGAGAACTCAAGTGTATCTAGAGAAGTCATCAACTAAAACATAAGCATATGATTTTCCACCCAAGCTAGTATTCCTAATAGGCCAAAAGTGATCCATATGGATTAATTGTAAAACCCTACTAGTAGAAACAACATTAATGGATTTAAATGAGGGACGTTTTTGTTTACCCTTAGCACAAGCATCACAAGTTTTGTCTAATGGGAATTTTAGCTTAAGTAAACCTCTAACTAGATTTTGGGAAACTAATTTCTCTAAAACACTTATGCTACCATGCCCTAGTTTTCTATGCCACAACCACGCATCATTTTCATCACTAGCAACCAAACATGCATGAGATGTATGTATGTCTTCTAGATGCACCATATAAATGTTACCTATGCGATGATCAATAAGCATTATATCATTTGTTTAAATGTTCAAAATTTTACACATATTAACATCAAAATGAACATTAAACCTTTTATCGCACAATTGACTAATGCTCAACAAATTATGCTTAAGACCATTCACAAATAAGACATCTTCAATGAGAATAGATGAGAGATTACCAATAGAGCCAATACCCTCGATGTGGCTTTTGGAGTTGTCACCAAATGTTACTACTCCAACACTCTTTGGTTTGAGCTCTATGAATCTACTCTTGTCGCCGGCCACATGTCTTGAAGAAATAGCATGAAAATTATTAGAAGCTACAAGTTCCTTAGGAACCTATACACTCCTAATTCTTTCAGCTCTATGTTTCTTTTGAGAGATTCTTTGTTTGTAGCCTTTGAAGTTCCTTTTCACATAGTTGGGTTTTGAAGAACTTCCTTTTTCAAAATTTGGTTTCTCAACTACATCTAGAGAAACTTTAAGTTCATTCACCACCTTGTGGTGATCATCATGAACTTTGGAGAGAAGATTGTTTAGATCAACATTTTCATCTTGAAAATATTTTAAATCATCTTTTAAAACCGAAATCTTCTCTTCAAGTTCCGAATTGGTTTTGGATAAAGAATCATTTTGGGATTTTAAATCGGAAATCAACTTTTTGTTTTTCAAAACTAATTCTTTATATTTTTCAACCAATTCATCATACACCTCTTGCAGCTCGTCATAAGCTTCTTGAAGGTCATCAAATGTAAAATCAAAGCTAGATGAGCTGAGGTTTACCTTAGGATCGTCATCAATGGCCTTGAGGCAAAGATTTTCTACTTCATGCTCCTCTCCATCGGATGATGATTCCTCATCACTCCAAGTAGCAACATGAGCCTTTTGCTTCTTCTGCTTATCGAACCCCTTCTTCTTAAGTTGAGGGAATTTCAATCGAATGTGGCTCGGTTTCTTGCACTCATCGCAAATGATTTGATCATTTTCTTCTTCTTTGCTCTTGTTCTTATAGTCTCTTCTTCTTTGGAACTTTCTTCCCCAGTTGAACTTCTTGAACCGAGAAAATCTTTTGGCTATCATAGCCAATTCTTCAAATTCATCTTCTTCACTAGAGTTGATCTCCTCTTGTGGTAGTAAGGTTTTTAGAGAAATTCTTTGTTTCTTCTTCTCCACCTCTTGCTTCTCTACTCTTTTTTTTCTCTTTTCTTTTATTTTTCCCTTCCTTTCTTCATGATCTCATGAGTAAGGAGAGATTCTACCAACTCATCAAGCTTCAACGTCTTCAAGTTCTTTGCCTCGATGATTGCGATTCTCTTCCCATCCCCATGATTCGGGAAGAGAGTAGAGTACCTTCCGGACAAGCTTGTCTTTGGGAATGATCTCTCTAAAGCCCTTGAGACCATTTACGATCACTGAGAACCAATCAAACATTGTGGAGATGCTCTCATCCAGTTCTATCTTGAAGTTCTCATAGCTAAAGTTGAGGATCCCAATATTGGTCTCTTTCACATCGTTGGTCCCTTCGTATGTGGTCTCTAACTTGTCCTACACCTCCTTTGTACTTGTGCACATGACATTTTGGCATACATGTCGGGTCCGAGTGCACAAAATAGAATGTGAAGAGCCTTGTCATTGACTTGGAGTCTTCTTCGATCATCATCGGTCATCTCCACCATATACTTTGGAACAAGTGCCCCTTCATCGTTTCTTTTCATTGGAATTGTCGGTCCTTCTTCTACTACATCACAAACGACATAGTCGGTAGACTTGCTGAAGAGCCTCATTCAGTTCTTCCAATAGGGATAGTTATCCCCATTGAAGAATGGTGGTTTAGTAATGGATTGAGACTCGAACAAGTTCGGACTAGAGGTAGATGTCATACCTTTGATTGTTAGTTTATCAACACTCTCCTAGGATCTCCTCTTGTAGATGTGAAACCTTAAAAGAGGTAAGCTCTGATACCAATTGTTGAGTGGATCAATTTAGTGTGATTTGGTCAAGATGGGGTAAATTTACTATTTAACAATTGATAGAGCAAAAAAGAAATTGAAAAATTAAGGACAAGGCAAATTATAGTGGTTCAACCTTCTAACAAGCTCTACATCCACTACCTTAGCTCCCACTAAGGATTTTCAACAACTTTCACTAGATGTTCTTCCCCTTTTCTAGGCTAAGGAGGCAACTTTTACAGTTGGTCAATCTTTTTACCCAAAAGACTCTCTTTTACAAAGAAGAATTTGGAAAATGAAAATATCCCTCTTAAGACTAAAAATTTGCCCAATTACAAACAAACACTCTCCCAAAGTTGAACTAAAGACTGACAATTGAAATTACAACAAGTTGGGTACAATATTTGACTCTATTTAGCACAAGGGTTTGGAATATAGGTTGGATATTGCAAGAAGGTTCAATGGTTGTTGTTGGTGCTTTGGAGGCTTGCTTTTATACCCTTGCTTTGATTTCTAGCCGTTTGGGTGGTTGAGTTCATCAATAGAGACGTTGGAGCCTTTATTTCCCACCATAAATGGACTTATGCGCCTGCCCGTATCGAAACACGAAGGCTCGTATCGATCCCTATCTCAAAACAAAAAGAACTTTTGCAGGTAATAAAGAGGGGTGTGTTGAAACGCGAGAATGCGTATCTAAAAGGTGTAAGGGGTCGTATCGAAACGGCTTTGGCCGTACCGATGCAATTTTCTCACTTGAGCTACTGCCAATATCCGTATCGAAACGGCCCTAAGGTGTACCGATATGGGTCAACTGCTTTTTAAAAAATTGCTTGTTCCCAATTACTGACAAGTAACGGTCAAAATAATAAATTTTAAGATTTTACAAATCTTTCAGACCGTATCGAAACAACAATGATGTATCGGTACGATATGCCAACAATTCTTAAACCCAAAAGAAGGTTGTATCGAAACAGTATAAGCTATATCGAAACGATTTCTTCCAATACCCAAATAAGGTTTGGTCGTATCGAAACACCATTGGGTGTATCAAAACACTTGTACGTTTTTGTATTGTTTGGCTTTAAAATGCTTAGAAATTTTTATAGGGTTTAAGTTTTGACTTTGGAAAACAATTTGGGCTTAAAATTACTTGTCAGTTTTGAGTCAATTGTGAGACATTAAAGTACTTAAAAATCTATTTGCTTTGCAAATAAGTCCTTAAAACAATTTGTTATATCAAAATAAAATATAGGTTTTACATATGAGAATTGAGTTATGTTTATGCATTGAAAATAGTAGGGTAACATGGTTTAAAAGTGTATATTAGCAAAGTGATCAGACTTAATATTGTCGGATATAATTGGTCGACCAATAGGATGAGAAGTGCACTATAAAATATAATATTCGTACATGAGACCAATTCTTCGGTTACACAATAGGGGTAGATTATATTATGTTGCGAATGATAGGGGCAGATTCTATCACCAACGGGAAATGGGGGTAGTGTCATCCCGGCCGAAGTGAGATTATGGTGAGGATAGATTTCACCATGAGACTTGATGGGGGTAGTGCCATCAAGGTATCCTCATATCCGAACATGAACGGATATGGGTAGTGCTATCCAATGATGGGGGTAGATTCCATTTGGGTCACTTGAATGCCAATATATAAGATTACATGTATCATGGTTTTTAAATGGTTGTTTGTATAATGAGATTTATACAAGAGATTCTATTTTGAGATATGTTTATGATATTCAAGCATGAGAGGCTTGCATTGAGATTTTGCATTATGGTTAATGCATGAGATTTGTGATACATGTTTTATAAATGAGACATGCTTTGGGTTGAGTAAGCATGAGACTTGAGAAAAGTGTTTTGATGCATATGGTTGTTATGCATGATTCGTTTTGAAAATAAACGAGAAAATGCTTATGTTTTGATCAAGCATGTTTTATTAAATATTTTGTGAAAAATGTTATTATGAAAGCATGATGCTTATGTATCGAACAAGCATGGTTTATTTAAATGCTTTGGAAATGATGTGTTTGACTTGCTCTAATATGAATTTCTAACATCGGTTTTGGTTTTAAAACTGCATTGACGTTTTACCCGTTTTGAGCGCACTCACTAGGCATTATATGCTTACGATGTCTTTTCTTTCGTCAATGCAGTGAATAAAGCAAGCTTGGGGTCGTGGTCCGAGGTAAAGTGGATTCCAAGACAAACGTATTCAAAGGGTATGGTTACGGTATTAATATTGTTTGTAATAAGGCAATGTGGGTAGAATATTGGGATGGGTTGTTTATTTAGGAAATGATAACTTGATTGATTTTATATTACGTTAGATGATGATTGCATATAATGATTAATATGTTGTTTTTATATTAATGCTTTGTATGCAAGATAGTTATGATCAAATGATTTTAATGGTTTAAATAATGAATAGATTGACTACTTGTGTTCAATGAGTGCTCATGGTCATATGCTTTAATCCCTTAATTATTCTATAGCATATGTTGAGGTCTTGATCATTTGTTACTTAATGGATAATGATGTATTTTGTTAGGAATCATGCCTCTAGATTACTTGTATAGATATGAATTGTGTTGATTAATTGGTTAGTAACTATTTGTGCATATGTGTTTAACGATGATTTATTATTAGAAGCATGTTCATGTTGTTCGTAAGTTTTTGGATAAATTTTGTTAGAATTCAAACTCCCAAAAATGCATAGGGTGCAGCCCGTGTATTGTAATGGCTGGTGGTTAATTCGATTAATGAATTTTGCCGAGTTTGGATTATTTGCAATTTGGTCACCGTATGATGTTGTATCAATTGAATAGGGAAATGATGTTCGATTGATTTGAGTTTTTGCAAGAATATTTTAAATGTATTTAATTGCTGTATGGAGCTGTTGAAAACGTTTTAATCCCTATTATTTGGATGTTTTACATTTTAGTCCTTAATTTCGTATTTTGTTAAATTGGATGACTATTTGTCATCCGTTGGAGCTGAAATATGACATGCTGCCATGAAACATGATTAATTAAGTATTGGTAACTTGAAACTTGAATAAATTCCTATAATTATTCAGATTTACATTTTGGTCCCTAAAGTACTCATTTTTGCAATTGAGTGCCTTATCGATGTTCGAATCGAATGAAAATTGAACCGCTTCTACTATACACACATTAGGTCTTAATAATGCATCTAGACAAGTTAAAGAAAAAATGGACCGTAATTCGAATAAAAATGTTCGGGTTTGCTTCGGCAAACCTAATGTGATATTCTTGGTTCGGGTCTAACGACTAGGTCGTGTAATCCCCTAAACCCGTCCCAAAAGGAATGGGCCGAATCTAGGAAGTAGCGATTGGAAACTTGTCCCTCAAGAAATAATTTAGGTTAAAATGTTTTATAATTCAAAAGAATCGATTACATAAGTAAAACTCAACAAATGCTCTGATTAAAATAAAACTCAATCTTTTAAACGATGTTCCGATAATTCATTAAAAATCCAAAAGTAACTTGATAGATGCATGCATTTAATAAAACCCAAATTAAAAACCGTTCCAATGTCCATATTACACAAATATCCCAAACAATATTAAAACAATAATTCTGAGGTAACAGAAAGGTTCGTACTGAATAATAATTTATCTGAATAAACAAGAGATGCTCCAAGTACCGATCGCCTAAAAAATCTGAGATATCTGAAAAGTAAAAACTAAGGGGTGTAAGTTAAAGAGCTTAGTGTGTCTCTAAAGTGCAACGAAAACAACACAAAAATAAAACAGTATTTTATTTTCTGATAAAGACTTTTATGAAAACACAATAAAACTGAATCATGATGATATGATGTCTGGTGCACATGAATCATAGTACCCATCTCCGATACACCGAAAAGTAAGGTTCCCCAGAACCTACTTTCTCCATCGTCACCATCCGAAGTGGAACTCAGCCTGAAGGGCGGAACCACTGATCCGAAGCAGAATTCAGCCCGAAGGGTGAAACCACTGAACTTCCCCGAACAAATCTCAAACCATATACCCACAATGATATGATGCAGATTTAAAAATCTGAGTCTGATCCGAAACTTGAATTATGAAAATTCAAGTTGCACAATACTATAAATCCGATGTTTTACGATTCCGAAAATTTGATATTTCACTTAAATTACAGTATGACATGTTATGCATGATGTCTGAAAACATTCACCCAATCACAACAGAGTATGCACACAAAATGTACAAAACATTTACTTATATTAATCCAGAAAAGCACATAAAATTTATAGCACAGAAAGAAACACATAAGTTTATAAAACAGGAAGAGACACACCTTTAAGCAACAAAAGCTCTAATGCCGAGAAAACGCATCTCACGCTCAGATCTAGCTGAATCAGGACCTACGAATGTATGAATACTATATTATTATTTATTACTAACACTAAGCCACCGACTAAAACACTAAAAACTAAACTGAAATATACTCACGTGAGGATCTCGAAGAACGTGCACGATCGATCTAAACAACTGGAGGTAACTCGTCGACCTCGAAGACGTTATCACATGAACACAAGAATATTCCGAATCGGATTATGAAATTCACAACTTATCAGATTTTATGAATAATTTACTGAAATTAGCAGAACGGAGCTTTCGGATTTGAATTTGACAAAACAGGCAGCGGATACGGACTCAGGACGTCGAAAAAGGTCAAGAGGAACGTTTCTCAATAAAGTCAACTCTGGTCAAACTCAAAGTCAACTCTATCAGTCGAAGTCAAATGTCCAAGGTCAACGGTCAAATTGACAAAATTCAAAGTTCGGTCAAAGGTCAAAAGTCAACAAGTCAACTCCGTTCAACTATCGGGTCGGTCAAACGGGTCAAAGGCAATTCTATCGGTTCTGTCCAATTCATCCGGTTCAGTTTACAATTGGTTCACTGGTTCGGTTCAATTACTTGTCCGGTTTGGGTTTAGCCGGTTTACACGGGTCGATTCAACTTATATCTGAAACTGGCTCCAACACATGCCCACTCTCAAGGATTCTCGGTTGGGCTCACCAAATCAAATACACGGCCCAACACACACAAGGGTTTCATCCCTTGTTCAGCAAAGTTCACCGAACCCCCATGACGGCTAGGGTTTACAGAACCCTTTGACGGTGCAACTCAACCTAGTGGCGGCGGCAAATCAGCAAGGGTGGCGATGGCTCACCGGCGGCGCGACAACCATGTCGACGACGACATAGATCGGCAAGGACGACGGCAACACAAATGTGCACGGCGGCGCCAAAATGAAACTGAAAACTGACGAAGGAGAGACGACGGCGCAAGAAATGAAGATTGACGATGGTGAAAAGCTTGAGTGGAAACCAAAAGATTTCGATATCAAAACCCACATATTCGAACGACTCTAAGGTCGTTTCCTCAAGAACGACGGCCGGCAAGGAGACCACGACGATTGAGCGTTGCCCGTGACCCAAAACAATCATGACGATGGTGGTGCGAACGGCCGACGATGAGGGGAAATCAAGGCTTGGGCTTTAATCGGACGGCAAAGGGAAACTCGGGGATGGTCTCGGTTTGACAAACGGTGGCCGGAGAGCCCATGATCGGAGCTTCGCCGGATGCACATGGGTGATGGTGAGGAAGATGTCGAGAGAGAGTGAGGGAGATGCGGCTGACAAGAACGGCCCCTCGTTTCCAAAACCATAACATGGGTTAAATACCCAATTTAATGGGTAAAATACAAAAGAAGCCACCGAAGATATTTAGGGTTTGAAAACGAACACATAAGTTTTCATAAATTACAAATTAACCCACGAATTTTAAAGATAAGCCTTATTATTTTGAATTTTCTCAATTTAACCCTTAAACTCAATTAGGGTTACTGAATTAAAATTCCCAAATTTTAGGGTTTCCGAATTATGGTTTTCAAATTTTAGATTTTCGAATTAGGGGAATTTTGAGGTGTTACAGGTCGGGTCAAGGGAGTTACATAAAATTTTAAAGGATAACTTTACATCTTACCAAACTCATAAGAAATAAGGTACCTACACAAATATTTACGAAACCTACATAAATATTTAAAGTACCGGTAAGAAAAAAGGTAATAACACAAATTCTTACCCCCATTTTGCCAAATATAAAATCAGTGAAACTTAAGGAAGGGTAATCCAAAATATTTATAGTTAAATAAGATCAATGTCATAATCTAAAATTTGTACATAATGTAGAATATCCAAATATATTCAAATCATTCAAAATGAAACTACAAAATTGAAAACATTAACGTAACAAAAAAAACATCCAAAGTGTCATCCATAAATCCATAATGACAACCAAAGACAGATGCAAATCATGAAAAACAAGAGAAACAAATCCATCAAAAATTGGATGCTGGTAGTGGATAAAAGTCGAAGGACGAAGCTCGAAAAGATAAAAAGTTTCAAGAGAGAGTGACAACCTCGTCAAACAAAGGGTTGGACTGAGAAATAAATTAATCACGAACTTCCTCAAGTCTAACAAAGAGACATTCTTAAAGAAATCGGATAAGTCAACCTGCAAAAAAAAACAATAAATATGTTTGCAACAATTCAATCCCAATTCTCAATAAATTTTATTAACCAGAATAATAAGTTTAAATATTATATGTATATATAATATATAAAGAAAAAGGACTTGAAAAATAAAATGTGTGTAAATATAGTGTTAAACAAAAGGTGTACTAAGGAAAAAAATATGTATAATTATATTAAATTTCAAATGTAAATATACACAAAGATGTGAACGATATGCAAGTATATGGGATGAGAATTTTTATGTAATATATTAGAACAATACAGATACCGTCAAGAATAGTATAAATACTACATGATAATTTTACCTAAATTTTTACATGCGTGTAATACACGTATTTTGTCAGGGTACCTTATATATATTATATTTCCTCTATAAATAAAACTTAAAATAGCTAATAAATAAATAGATATTAAAAGCCCATATTAAATAAATAATGTCCATATATATATAAAATGTCCATTTTTTACAACTCAAATACCCAAAGCCCATTTACAACCCAAATTCATATATTCTATTCTCCCAAACAAACACAAATATACAGCCAAGAAACACATTTTTTTCTTTTCCCGCCTAAAGAGGAAACATGTCACGCTGCCATTGGACCATTCAACTATCACATAGATTAAGCCTTCCGATGATATCATCCCTGCATCACTATAAATAGAGAGACAAACTTTATGTCAGACCCATTAATTACCCATAATAATTAACACTTATTAAACTAATAATAATAAAGATATCAATAATGAGGAGAGAGAGAGAGGAACCATCGGGAACCGAATCGGCTTGGGGAGCCAAAGGTCGCCGGAAGAGGCTGAACGGGTGCCGAAAAACTACCATAGAAGATCAATGGTCGCCGAGAAGCTTATTAGTCGCTAGAGATGTAACCGGAAGTTCACCGCCGCCATCGGAAGGTAACTTCACGCTCCTCTTTTCCGTTTCCCTACACACAAATCAAATGTGTTAGATCTAAAAAAACCAAAACTAAATAAATAAAATAAAGTTGTCGGAGTTCATATCTTCGGTTCCTCAGTGATGATTCGGTTGCCGGCGAGTTATAGGTGCGGCGGAGTTGAAAAGCGAGTTATTAGGCTTAGATCCGGGGAGTTTGGGTGGTTCCGATGAACCGGGGTTAGGCTTAAGGCTAGATCTATGGTTTTAAAAGGTAAAAATCAAACGTTGGGGGTTTTTTAGTATTTGAACGGTGACGGAGAACGGTAGCTGGTGGCCGAAGTGGTGGCCGATGGTGGCCGACAATCATCTTATGGCGGCTAAATAATGTGATTGCTTGATTGAGGTTAGGGTTTTTGGATCAAACGAGTAAGTAGTGAAGAACAAATGAAGAACATGGGAGAAAATGGCGTTTTGATCTGTTTTAATTCGAAAGTTTGGGGTAAAACGTGATTTTTGAGAGAGAGTGAAAGAAAAAGGTAGAGAGAGAGTAGTTTTCTGAAAATTTAGAGGAAAAAGGCAAATTTTGCTGAAGGGGGACTTTATATAGGCGTATGAGAACGATGTCGTTTTGGCAGGAGAGAATCCGTGCATGTCGAGTCGGGTCGGGCAGAGGGTTCGCGTGTTTTAGAGTTTGGGAAAATTACAATTTCAGTCCTTAAAAATTTAATAAGTAACCTAAATTTCAATAGAATTCAAATTAAAGCTTGTAATTCTCTCAATTTAGAGTCTTTTCCAGTTTTAATTTAATTGCTCTATGTTATATGAATGTTGCGTGTTTTAAAACCAAGCATATAGTATAGTTGTGAAGTGGATTTAATCATTTAGCTTAGGTAATTAGAGCTTTTTTAGGGTTAAGTTATTTAATTTAATTAATTTGATAGGTGAGATCATTATAGAAAATAAATGAGTATTAAATGAGTACTTTAATTTTCAAATTTGATTAGTGTCTCATTGCAATAAGATGTCCATCAATGGAGTATTTTAGTGAAATATTTAATGTCATTTGAACATAGAAAATGTGAAATTACACATAGTTAGTTTTAGTAAAATTAAGATAGGATTAAATAACTAGTGATACTAAAGCTATGAATATTATTACTTTTGGGCCTAATATGGGTAGTGTCTAAATTGTTTGGGTGTTACCATTAAAGCCTAAAAATTAATAATATTCGTAGAATCTTAATTAATTAATGGAGCCATAATAGGTTTTACTTAAAATGAACAAGACAATAATTAGACATGTATTAAACTTTTTGTGACGAGATACATTTTGAATATAAATTGAAGTGTCATAACGTATTTGGACGTTTCAAAACTTATATTCGTCCAAAAATGTATTTTCTTACAAAAGGATATCTCCATTCGAAATAGAATCTATTTTACAATTAAAAAATTTAATTAAATTCAGATTAATGTTCGAAATGCCAAAATGCCACGTGGAATTAACAAGGTACCGATAACGAGCTTTTATAGGGGTGTTAACCCTTCCTTACACGTAACCGACTCCCTAGCCCGAATTTTATTAAAAGAATCTTTGGTCCGCTTTTTATGGTGTCCGGTCTACCAAAGTGACCAGTGGCGACTTCAAAATGATTTTAAGCAAATAAATGAAATTTGATTAAAATTAGAAAAACCCCTAATTTCAAGATCAAATTAAAACGAAAAATCCTGATTTCCAAAACCCTAATCTCCAGGCTATTTTTCCACAAAATGGTTTCAAAAACGGCCGCGACAGCTTGGCGACTCCGTTGGGGAACAAAATTGAGAGTCAAGCCTATTAACTAATTCCACGTGGCATTTTGGCATTTCGAACATTAATGTGAATTTAATTTTTTCTAAAGAATTGTAGGATGGATTTCCATAAAAAAAAATGGGGATAGCTTTTGTGGATGATATATCTCTCATTCATGCATAAACCCTCGACCCGGGTTTTTCACCCTTAAGTGGGAGAAAGACAATATCTGACATGATGCTCTCCAGCTCCGAGTTTAGATTTTTGTCTTCTTTCGGTATACTAACCTTATGCATCGTAGGGCCCATGCCTCAATTATAAGGGACCTATACCACCGAATCGATGTCTTGTTGTCGCAGTAGACAGTAACGACAGTTCGGGAACCAATAGTCTAGAACAAAGCCCACATTCTATTTTAGAAGCCTACCCCGCTAGAGCCAGACAGGGACCTAGGACAGGTGCTACCAGTTTAAATACATTTCTCTGGTTATTTTCTTTGCAGAATATTATGTGCTTTTTTATGTGTCGATAATTTGTTTATTTGTTTTCCATATTAATTCACAATACTGACAATGTTTCCTTTTTGTTTTGTTTTGTTTTCTTGTTTTTTTTACTTGGCATCATTTTGCATTCATTAGAGGTATCGATTCAAGGATCAATCAAGTTAGGCAATGTTCTTAGTGGCTAATGAGTTCGATAGACAAGGAGAAGACAATAAGATGGTGTGGACCCAGTCAGAGAAGATTCAATTCAAGAAAAATGTCAGTATCTATGAGAATGGTGTGTCAGGGTGCAAGCAGCCACAGGAAGCCGTGTGAAGAGGATAAAAGCGCAGTGAGAGAGAAGATTCGGGAATTAGTAGATTTGAACGACCGGATCGAATAGAAATTAAAAGGAGAGCAAGCTTTGAAATCAGATTGTCATCACATGTTCCAAAGCTAGAGAAAATTATTAAAATGGTGCAATAACGAGGAAAAATCAATCTTTAGTTAGAAGATAAAGAGCTGAAAAAAAAAGATGGCATGGTTGGAAAGTGTCGTACAACATTTGAAAGATTAGTTCGGAAGTTTCTGAAAGGGCATTATAAACGAAGAATAAGGTACTGGAAGGCGAGATTGAAGTGGTTGTCCATATTATCCAAAGCCAGAGTCATGAAATGAACAAGTTCAGAAGCCATGCGGGGAGTCACCCTATTCGTGCATATTTTATCCATTGAAGCCATGAACCTGTAACAAGCAAGGATGGACGCTGACTCGGGAGCGGAACAAAGCGATTAACCTAAGGGCGAGGGCTAGCTAGTTTCTGTAATGAAATTGTCTATTTCTTGTATTCGACCTTTTGGCTAATGGATGTTGCTCTAAAAGACTGGTCCTTGAAAATCGATGCCTCGTGCATTCATGCATTGTATTGCATTCATCACATTTTTTTCAAATAATATTTTTTAAAATATATATATGTAAACATAATAGTAATAATAATTTCATTTTGATTAAATAATATTGCATTATTTTTGAGATAATAGTGTGTAAGTTGAAAACCAACATTTTGAGAAGCATGGGCAATAAGCTTGTTAAGAAGAAGCAATCTCAAAAAGTTGTTGAGGACTGCTTGGTGGAGTTGAGCAAAGGATTGATTAGTCCCAGAACGAGTTGGTAATTCGAGCTACCATTTTGCTTGGAATTAGGGAAGCCGAAAAAAGAATGTTTCAAACAAAAATACTAATATTGATAAGCAAGCATGTATCACATCTCACATGAGGGTCCAGCCTGAATGATTCTCCCTGCAAAAAAAAAGACAAAAAGACCAAAGAAAGAAAAAATCAAAAAAAAAAAGAAAAAGTTAAAAGGCCAAAAAAGACGAAATGGGTCAAAAATAAGAAAGAATGGAAAAAGGAAGCAAGTTCAGATCAATATAGCGGGCGCATCTATGAGAAGTCCAATAGATCAAAAAGAAATAATGAAGTACTATGTCTTGATGCACCGAAAACTCTGAAAATACTGAAAACAGACATGGAATGACTGAGTAAAGCCAAATTTCAAAGTTTCTACAAAAAACGTATTGATCAAGGGTTCAATGACAATTAAAAGACTTGGGGATTTTAGCAAAGTTGAGGGATCACAGAGTTTTTCTTCGAAATGTTGAAAGTCAAGGATCCAGTTAAAACAATGAATTTTTCCAACAAAGGAATTAGCTACAAGAGGAGCAAAAAGCACAGAAACTCAAGACAGAGAGATCAAATGGTTCAACAGAAACTCAGATTTGATGACAGTGCCTCGAAGTTTCATAAATCCTTTCATGGTATGGTTCTGAAACTGAGTCAGTGATTTCATTAAAAAATGAACATTTATGATCTGAGAATAGAGAATCTCAGTTCTACAAAAGACTATTATTTGCTAGAAGAATCTACAACAAATCTTTGTGGGTAATCTGTTACAGTTCAGGATTTACCAGAAACAGAGTCATGTTTGAACATTTACCTCCTCAAAGTTTTCCTTTACTGAAGAATACTCCAAAGTCAGATGCTCGAGGTACTCGTGTTAGTAGACGATCAAAGACTAAACCAGATCTCATTCATGTATCTTATCGTGAGCTGTACTTCAAATTGCTCGAGGCTTCACTGCATTATTTGAAACCTTCAAAGCTTTGCCATTCAAGCTGTTACATCATCAAAAATATTTGAGAAGATTATAATGGATTTCATGATTGTGATATTGAAGATTGTTTCACTTTCAAGCAACAAGTTCAAAACTTTTTGAACCGGGGATTTTGGAGCTCGACACTGGTGGCTGATTCATTAAGATTTGCAACTCAAGAGGTAGTCACCTAATTGGAGCCGATGCAATTGGAAATACTTGAAAGTTAAATGCTGAAAAGAAGGAGAAGAAAGTGTAGGATGAAGTTGATTGAGAACTATCAGCTGAAAATAAAAAGCTTCGAATAGACATGCTCATTGAAAGCACCAACACACATCTTGACAAATAGAGTTCATCTAAACACCAGTCAGAGGAAGTTGTCAATTTCCACATGCAAATGATTGAATATTCCATGGAAAAAGCAAGCAATTGATTGAAGAAATAATGAAACTCATAAGCAGATTGGTGAATTCAAGATTCGATGAGAGCATCAGAACATGAGCAAAAGGGGCATGTCTTTGTGCTAGCAGAGGAAATAAATAAAGAAATTCTGATAGAATTGGAGTGGTTGAAATTTACTCAGGTTTTCCTTGACCAATGATTGAAAGTTTGACCGCAGGAGATCTGTCTGAACTTTTAGGACCGTTGCAGAATAATACCCTGAACCATCCCAATCGTTTTTGCCCGCAAGCATTGGGGTCCTTTGTAAGGGAGGTTAATCGTTTTATTTGTTTACGATGCTTGTTTCCTACATAATTTTTCTCAAATGGCAAGCATCTTGCATTCTTTGATTCTTTTAAATAATTCATTTATTCTTTGTCATGGGTTAGGTTTTGTTCTCATATACATATATGTATATATCTTCTCTATCATTTTTTCAGGTCTCTGAACATTAATGGAAAGAGTGACCAAGAATCAAATTCAGAGATCAATTTCGAAATGTGGCTCTCTTCCGAGTTATTTAGGCCAACGGGAAGACATTAATGAGTGTTCAGGAATCACAAGAGAATCCCAAATACAAAATATGAGTGAATTTTCCTCTCGAGCATTGTTGACTAAGGTCTTTTAATGAAGTGATAACCCAAAACATCTACCACCTAAAGACTGCTTTTCTTCGAAGATATTCGTATATGGGAGGAAATTTGGCATTCCTCCATTTCCCTTTACAAAGAAAGAAAATAAGAAAAATATCATTTATTGTCCCCTTTGAACCTGATGATTTTCTTTCGATTCAACCCAAACCAAGGATCACCCCTACACTGGGGGCAAAGTGGATGAAAGTTTGTTTACAAGTGAAAGATATTTGATTTTGATCGTGCTATGATATTGATGCCTTGAGAATTAGGGGCAAGAAACAAAAAGTGGATGATTTGAGTACAAGAGCAAGAAAGGCAAGTTGAATGAAGATAAATATTCAGAATCAAGTCAAAAAAATAAAGAAGAAGGGAAAATGAAGAATGGAAGAAGAAAGAAAAATAGGAAAAAGAAAAAAGAAATAGTGGAAAGTTCAAGTTCAAAGAATCAATTGAATCAAGTTGAAGATTGTTGACATAAAAGTTGAAGCAGTTGAAAGAGAAAGCACAAAGTTGAAAAAGTGCAAGAAAAGTGAGCTACACATATGAGATTTTCCATTCAAAATGAATCTCTATCTAAAGGAGAAGTGGAGGCTTCATCACTTTTGAATTCAACGAAAGGAAATGAAATCTAGGGTGATAACCTAGAAATGGGAGTTTAGAGCGATCCATAGAAAAAAAAAAGAAAAAAAAAGAAGAGAAAGGAAAGAAAGAAAGAAAAGAAAAAGAGTATTTCATCCAAGCATGTTCAGATCAAGGAGCACGGAAATAAGATTTCACATGGAAAAAATGATCCTTGGTTTCATCACCCTTAAACACATATTTGAGCTTATGTATCCTTTCTTTCATAGTCGTGAGCCATAGCCCCATTACAAGCCTCAAAAAACCATTTCGATCATATATGGTTATTGGAGTAAGAGGAGTTTTTCTTTAGAATACATCTCTCTTATCAGGGTTAACCTTTCTTCAAGGATTTCCAGACTTCTAATGCCTCATTGAGATCATAAAAGAGGGAAGGATTGGGTTGGTGAGTTAGTGAGGCAAAGAGTGCCACTTAAATGGGATAGAATTAGGAATACGGGAATGTTTCTCTCGGAGGTCTAATAAATTGGAAGGGGTCACATTTGAGTTGATCTTTGTCAATTTGGTTCAAAGGCATTGTTGCACTTGATGTTTAAGGGCCTAATTTTAATTTTATATTTTCATGTTTTCCATGACTTATCAAATTATTCCGATTTAATAAGATAATATTTTGAGCCTTTCACTTATCGTTTTAACAAGCATCTTGCAGAAAAATTGATTAGATATAAGAAAAGCAAAGGATTTCATGGGTATTATTATGGTGTATTAATCCTTTAAGCGTAGGCAGACAAGTAGGTAGCCTCGGTACTTGGTTTATGATGAAAAGTATGACGAGGAAAGGACACAATTCTGAGTTTCAAAAACATTTAAACAGACGCTACAGGAAAGAGGCGCGGACAATCCTGGGACAAAAAGAGAACATGATCCATTTTTGGGGCAAAAGTTGCAACAAGATCAATCTGTTAAAGATTCATATTATTCAAAAGCAAATATCATTACTTCTGAGGTAATGCAGGGTAAGAAGGCTTTGTGAATGTTAGAGTTAGCAAAGATGACAATTGAATTAAAGAGCGGGGCAACACTACAAAGAACATTATAGAAGAATGAGTTTTTTTCTAAAGGTGATAGTCTCTTTTGGGAACCATGGCTCGTAGATAGTAAAAAGGAGAGTATAAAGTGAAGATATTGTTGAAACCCACACCAACAAGTATACAGAAATGGGTCTCTATACAATGTGCAACTTGGAACTGATATTGACAACAAAGTCTGTCACCCGAAGAACAATGATTTTTATCTCTGTGCTCATTCCAAATTGATTGGAACCACAAGGAAAACACATTATCATGATTGGAACTTGTCCATTCTCTATCCTATGTGTATCAAATGAACATCATTTCTATCTCTGCTATTATTCTTGCCAATTGTGATTACTTGACAGCATCTCAGTTGAGACAGTTTATAAAGTGTAAAGCAGATTCCTAGATATTGATCGTCAGTTTCTTAGATTTACAGCGCTATGTTCCTTCGTTGAAAAAGGAAATTTGAATTCTCAACTATTGAGATATTGGTGAAGTCGATTTGAGTTCTCAAAAAGAAAGAAAAAATAATAAAAAGAAAGAGAAAAGGAGGAAAAAAAACCAAAGTGAAAACCCGAAAAGGCGCTTTCAGAAAAGCAACCTAAAGTGAAAACCTGAAAAGGCGCTTTAGAGAAAGAATGCAAAGATCATGAAGATTGAACTTGAGTGTGAGATGGTTACCTTGGCAGCAAAAGAGACTTCGAAAAATGAAGTGAGAAATTTTTGAGCTTCCTGAAGATCAAAGCTCACCTAAGTGGTCCTCAATTGACAACATTCATGCATCATATAGTAAGACATCTATAAGATAGGAGCATGCTAACTTATACATTCAGAGAATTTTTGCACATTTTGGCAGGAATCTACTAAGACCAGCAAGAAATAAGAAGAATTTCAACCTAGAGCTTCAGGACTGGAGGAGTAGACCAAGTAATATATGTTCCGAGTGTAGAAGGGATCGAGCAACAAAGGAAGAGAAACAAGAGACCTTATACGAGTTTCAAACTAAAGAATCGAGATACTTTAAGCAGAATGAGACGTGATTCTAAAGATCTTGGAGCATCAAGTAGAAAAATCGAAGATATTTCACATTACTTCAGGAACAATTCTTATTAACTGGTGATATTCCTTTTTGCAGAATCGACATTACAGAAGAAGGAAGCTCATACCTGCACTAGTCTTCATTAATATATCAAGGAAAGATGCATACGTTAGAAAGTTTAGGGGCTTGAAGTAAGTTTTTACCTTGGGTTTTGATCGAGTCCAAAGAATGAACCTGAAGAAAGTATAGGGACTTCAAGAAAGTATAGGGACTAGAAGAAAGTTTAGGGACCTGAGGCATTTGCTCGCCCAAAAGGAAGAAAGATGGACAAATTCTACGTGTCAGAGCCAAAAACAAAGAGATTAGTGGGGCATCATCGTACAAAAGAGTGCAAATCAAGATGGAAAAGGAAGAATACAGAGCCTAAAGAGAATTTAACCACTGAAGAAGTCAAGATTTGCTCTAAAAGAATAGAGCTCAACAAGAAGATTTTGGGGCAAATTTTGTTGGGGCATGAAGAAAACAAGAGTTTCAGATCAAGCTCAAGAAGATCAAACAAAGCAAGACCTGATAAGAACAATCTTAAGAGATAAGGCACCATTACAACATAAGCAGAAAAACTAACGGAGAAGCAAAGAAGATTAGAATCCATCCAAGTGGAATTTATAAGAATCAGTAAAGAACAAATAAGGATTTCAATTTGCAACTTTGAGATTGAAGAAATAGATCCATCAAAGACTAGCGAAGATTCTAATCACGTTTTCGTGAAGCAAAGATTTCAACCCGTTTGAAGAGGCGGATCACAACAATGATTTCAATCCGTTTGAAGAGGCGAATATCAGCAAGATTCCAATCTGTTTGAAGAGGCGGATCTCTATAGAGATATTCAATTGTTTGTGCAGGAAAGGAAGTGTATTACAACTCTGAATCCTTCGAGTAGTCAGTAAACCCTTCGGGCAGTGTGATTTCAAATCTTCCAAACATCTCTAGAAATGATGAGAACTTTCTGGATGGCGTCACAGTAAGACAGTTAGGGCATGGTATTGACAAAGAGATTGATCTTCTAAGGCCTCAGTTTAAAACAAGAAAAATGAGATAAAGAAAAACAAAATGGTTCATGCTGCCAGGAGGGAAGCACGAGAAAGATCAGCCTTAGGATCAAATAAGAAAGATGCATAATTTAATTGTTCAAAAAATTTAGAGTTTCTTAATGAAGCACTTAAAGTTACTTAATGTTTCACTCATGTTGCAAATTTGCTCTATAATTAATGTTGGAGAGATAATGATGTATTTGGCTTGTACATGTCACATACAGTAGAAAGATACGGACTTATATAGAAAGAAACAAGAGACTTGATATGAGTTTTAGATTGAAAGATGGAGATACCTTTGACAGAAAGCAGTGACTCTAAAGACCTCAGTGCTTCAAAATGGGAATTGAATATGTTTCATACTACTCCAATTTGATTTCTTATTAACCGATGATATTTCTTTTTACAGGTTTCGGTTTTTTTCCTAGAGACGGATCCCAAGTCATTCCGTTTACAGGGGTAGAAATATGCCATTTGTAGAAACGGATCTCAAGACATAACGTTTACAGAGGCGGATTTCAAAGACATTCCATTTACAGAAGTGGATCTCAAGACATTCCATTTACAGAGATAAACTTCAAGACATTCCGTTTATAGAGGGGGACCTTAAAGACATACCATTTATAGAGACAAATCTCAAGACACTCCATTTACAGAGGCGGAGACATTTCATTTACAAAGACGGATCTCGGTAAAGATTTCAACATGTTTAAAGAAGCGAATCTCAGCAATCCGTTTGAAGAGGTGAATCCCTGCAAAGATATTAACCTGTTGGGTTACCAGTTAAAAAGAGAGAGAATGGAAAACAAGAAGGATCGACTTTGAGCTCAAATGAAGAAGATTCACAGTTTAACTAGTCATGCAATTTCCGAGTATAGAAACATATAAACCAATAAAGAAAGCAACAAGAGATCTTATATGGGTTTCAAATTGAAACATCAAGACACTATAAGCAGAGAATCAGTGACTTTAAAGATTTCAGTGCTTCAAGTGGAAAATTAAAGATATCGCATATTACACCAAGAAGAATCCTTATTAATTGATGATATTTCTTTTTGCAGGAATGGTGAGCTCCTAATGAGAAGAATTCGCCCAGCAAAGACAGGATTCCTAATGAGAAGAGCTCACTCAGCAAAGAAGGATTCCTAATGAGAAGAGTCCACTCCAGCAAAAAAGAACTCCTAATGAGAAGAGTTCGCCAGCAAAGAACTCCTAATGAGAAGAGTTCATCCTGCAAAGAAGGTTTCCTAATGAGAAGAATCCGCCCAGCAAAGAATAACTCTTATTGAGAAGAGTTAGTCTTGATAAAGACAGAATTCCAAATGAGAAGAGTTCACTCGGTAAAGACAGAACTCTGAATGAGAAGAGTTCGTCGTTTGAAGAATGAGGAAGTTCCTAATGAGAAGAGCTTGCTTATTCGACGCCTTTGCAGAGAGACAAATCCATATTTTCAAAAAGAATGAAGAGCTCCTAATGAGAAGAGTTCACCCTTTTGAAAATGAGAAAGTTCCTAATGAGAAGAGTTTGCTTATTTGGCGCCTTTACAGAAATGTGGACCAGCAAAGAGTGAGGAATGAAGAATTTCATAATAAGAAGAACAACTTCAGACCTCGGAAAATGAAGAATTTCAAAGAGTAATTCCAAAACCTAGAAGATGAAGACTTTTATAATGAGAAGAACAACTTCAAACTCTATGGTTTGGCAGGAGATTGAAGAACTTCATTGACGAGTAGCTAGTTTAGTCGTCATTTTATTCCTAATTTTGCTTAAATGGATGATTTGTGGATCTTAATTATGGGATATTTCGTGTTTTCTCATGAAGAACTTGGTGGATGCAGAACAAACAGGAAAGGCTGGGAACTGTACAAAATCTTGATTCGTGGTTGGGATGTTGGGCATGAATTGGGGCATGAATGCTTACTAGACGTCACGTCAGCACCTTCTAGAAGCTGACGTCAGCAACGTGATAACTTATCGGCCGCATATCAACTTACTTATCAACGAGATTTAAATTTCAAAATTTATCATTGTCTTATGTAATTAATTTGAATTATTTTAGAATTTATCTTTATCACTTTGGAGTGATTTTTAGGGTTTTAGACTACTATAAATACCCCACTTTGAGGTGAAACTCATCATGGAATTCACTCTTGTTCTTCATTTATCTTGAGCTTAAATATATCTCTTTTCTTTACATTTATTGGTTTTTATTTTTCTTTTCCTTTGTTAAAACTAAGTATGGTTTCTTCACCAACCATGCTTAGCTAAATTTCCCTTATCCAAAAGCAACGCCAAACCCGACTTACCTCGTGAGATTCAAAGAGTTCTTCATTCCTCCAACATTCCTTTTTTCGATTCTTTGTAAAATTGGTTAGACAACCGACCTAACCTTTAGGCATCTCAATTATTTCATTCTGAAGGCGTCGTCGGATTAGAAGTGGTTCAGATCCACCGTTGGGGAAAAGAATAGGCTTGTAGCGGTCCACTAAGGGGAATCAAAATCAGAAACGATTCTTGTCGAGACAACTATCTGAGCATGGGCTTCTCCAACACTAATGCAGACTTGTGTTAGCATCGATGGCCGTAGCTAATCAACTTAGCACTTGATTTCAAGGATTGCCCTGGGAATTGAGTTTACCGTAGAGAAGCAAGTTACAAGGGTTGGGCCTTGTAGACTGTAACCGGCAAGAAGGTTGAAGCAAAATCCATTTCCGTGATCGAGAAGAGTTGTGGCAAAGCGAAGCTTGAGGCTAATTCATTCCATAATTTATTTCAATATTTCTTTTCACTTTTATTATACTTCCATTACTCAAATTATTTTATTAAACCCCCATTTTTATTATTTGCAGGTTTCTTGGTCTAAGTCAAAACGAATAGGTGTTGGGACTCCCTAGTCTCTGTGGATCGACGCTTACTCTCGCTATATTATTTTTAATTATTTATTTGAGTTTAAGGATTTGTTTTGACGCAAGTAACGACGCGTGTCAAAATTGGCGCCGTTACCGGGGACTACGGCAAAGTTACTAATATCGTTCTTTATTGATTTATGACCAGGAGTAATTCGGGAGAACAAGTTGATTACGTCCCGGAAATCGAAGCACTAGCTCGAAAGTTGCACGCACAAACACTTCGGGAAAAGAAGAACAAACAACGCAAACAAAGACTTGAACGCGATCTAGAGATCACATCCGAAGCGGAGTCGAATTTCGATCATACCAACGAAGAACCGGATCCGATGGGAGATGGAGATCAAACTATTTGCCAGCTAAATGCGGCACCCGATGGACAACAGACGATGTGCATTACCTTCCCGAATAGCACAACACCATTCATGCTAAAAACGGGTTTGATTCACCTTTTACCTACTTTCCACGGCCTGCCGAACGAAAATCCGCATAAACATTTGAAGGAATTTCACATTGTTTGTCTAAGCACAAAACCTCAGGGAGTATTCGATGACCAAATTAAACTTAGAGCTTTTCCATTTTCTTTAGCAGATATCGCACATGATTTGTTATTTGATTTACCTCCTAACTCTGTTACAACTTGGACTGATATGGCTAAACTCTTTCTTGACAGGTTCTTCCCTGCGGAAAAAGCGAGCGAAATGAGGCGTAGTATCCTGAGCATTCAACAAAAGGATACCGAATCCTTATACGAATACTGGGAGCGTTTTAAAAAGTTGTGCGCAAATTGTCCACAACATGGATTGTCAGAACAAACCCTACTCCAGTATTTTTATGAAGGATTGACGCCCATGGATATGAAAGTAGTAGATGCAGCAAGCGGCGAGGCTCTAGTCAATATGACTCCAACAGCGACAAAAAGGTTAATATCAACCATGGCCGCCAACTCACAAAGGTTTAATCAATCTAGTGAACCATCTCGAAGGGTTCGTGAGGTAAGTGCAGTTTCTTTGGAAAATAAAATTGCTAAATTAGCTGAAATAGTTCAATCTCTTGTTGCAGATAAAAAAAGAACAGCTAGACTTTGCGGAATCTGTACTAGTCCAGAACATCCGACAGACTATTGTTCGATGATTTAGGAAGATGATATCGCTCAAGCCAATGCCATAAGAAAATGCATATAATCCGGGATGGAGAAACCAGTAAAACTTCGGTTACGCGCACAACTAGAGACCAAATCAACAATACCAACAAAGACAGTCTTACCCACAACAAAAGATGTCTCTTGAAACCTTAGTTGAGCGTTTATCAATGTCCCAAGAAAAATTTCAAAATCGTGATGAGGCCCATTTACAAGAGTTAGACAAACAAATGAGCCAGCTAGCCCAGACAGTAGGTCGTCTTGAATCCCAAGGTAAACGTCCTTCGCAAACCGAGACAAACCCGAAAGAGAATGTTAATGCCATCACTCTTCGGAGTGACACCGTTATTGAACCTAAAACCTCGGAGGTAGACACTCAAAAAGGTAAAGAAAAGACATCGCCCGTTGAAAAAGATACATCGAACCCGACCCCTAAACCATCCCCTTATGTCGTGCCACCTCCCTTCCCATCGAGATTAGTGAAGAAAGATAAACAAGCCGAAGAAAAAGAGATCCTAGATGTGTTTCAAAAGTGGAAATCAATATCCCACTCCTCGACGTAATTCGAAAAATCACAAGGTATGCTAAATTTTGAAAGATTTATGTACTAACAAACGTCGTCTTATAGGAGTTGAAAAAGTTAATCTAGGAGAACATGTATCAGCGGTTTTTCAGCGAAGGTTACCACCAAAATTGAAGGACCAAGGTATGTTCACCATTTCTTGCAAAATCGGTAAAGTGGGTATTAAATGAGCAATGTGTGATTTAGGGGCCTCTATTAATGTTATGCCCCTTTCATTTTATAACTCACTTTCTGCTGAGCCTTTGAAGGATACGAAAGTAACCATACATCTGGCGGACAGATCCATAATTTACCCGGAAGGATTGCTAGAGAATGTCCTGGTAAAGGTAAACGATTTAATCTTTCTGGTAGATTTCTATGTCATAGACATGGAAAACGACCGATCAAACTCGTCTTCAGAAATTATTCTTGGTCGTCCCTTCCTTAGTACGGCAAATACAAAAATAGATGTAAGAAGCAGAATTCTTACAATGGAGTTTGACGGTGAGATCGTTAAATTTGACGTATACAAAGCAATGCGACATCCAGATAGTGTTGCTAGTATTAATTTTATCGATGTCATTGAACCTACCGCTGAAGAGTTTATAGAATCTAACTTATCTGATAATTTATGTAGGAAATTGGAAGGCCACGTCGAAAAAATTAGGGAGTTGGAAAATATTTTATTTGTCAATTCTGATCTACACTTAACCCCTTCAAAAATTAAAAATTTCCCTTCCATTTTGCAGGCACTAGATATCAAGTTAAAATTTCTGCCAGATAATTTGAAGTGCAAATTTTTGAGTAAAAGAGATATCTTGTCGGTAATTATTTTAGACAAGTTTTCAAGGCTGAAAAATGTTTGAAGAAATTATCAAATCTACAAGTACAAAACGAATGAACTCTATTATCGTAAAATTCCTCTTAAGGAAATTCTCAGTTGGACAAAGCGCAATAAGTGGAAAAAAGTATTTGTCGCAATGCATGTAGTCTGAACCAGGTCGTCGAGCTAAATGACATTAAATAAAGCGCTGAATGAGAGGAAACCCATTTTATTTTTCATATGCTAAGTTTTTATTATTATTATTCGTTTTACTTTATTTTTTAATTTTTTTTAAATTTATTTTATTTTTCAGGAACCCAAGTTTTTTTTGAATCAAGCGTTAAACTGCGGTATTGGTTGAATTAAAGCATCACAACACATTTTTTTGTTATACACAGTGACATGCAAAAAGAGAGACGATGGCATGATGCACAATAGCACCAGAAATCACGAACCTGGATAATTCCAACTGATATACTTGAACTCCTCGCTACCACCAGCCGCCACCACCATGGATAATCCCATTCCTTGTTCTCATCTCCTTCACGTTCGACAACCACCAGCCGTCACCACCATGGTCCGGACTAGAGAGCAAGCTCGTCGTCTTCCCAACCGGCCGGCGCCCCTTGTCCCAGGAGGGCGTTGTCGCATGCTCCCGCCAGACTTCGTTGCCGTAACTAGTTCAGGGAGTTTCCTCATTCCCTCTCTTTCATTTGTATTTGCATAATGGGACATCATGCTTAAAGTGAGGGGGAGTGGGTATCCATGCCAAATTCTCATAATTGCTTGTTCGATTGCTCTTGATTTTATTTAAATTTAAGTTACTTTTTTATTTCCTTTGTTTCACCTAGGCCTTTTGTTTTCGTATGACTTTGGTATTTTTCTTGTTAGAAATTTTAGGTTGCATAATAGATTATGTCATGCTTGGAATTTTTCTTATAACCCTTGTCATGACATTCCTTACTTCGTTAATTGACATGATTCTTACCTATGTACACAAGAAAATTCATGAGAGTTTTTTTGAGCCTAACGATCATGCATATTTATTTTTGCTCTTTGTTTCTTTGAGTGTGCCTAGCTAATTAATTGCATTCTAGAACTTGTGGTTTAAATACTTTTCGAGATTACATTTTTTGAGTATGATGCTTAAATGTGATAGAGGCACTAGGATATAACCCCATTCTCTTCCAAAAAATAGCCCACCCTTTGTATATTTATCCCTTAGATAGCCAATTTTCAGCCTTGACCTTTTCCTTGCTTCACCGTATTTTTAGCCTAAACCATTTCTTTTATTTTCATTATTTTTGTCACCCTTTTTCAAGACAAAATTGTCTCAAAAAAGAAGAAAACAAACATATTCAAATCAACACTGTAGAAAAAAAACGAGCAGTTTCGAACAGTGCAGTCCAACAGTGCAGAAAATACACTGTAGAAAAAAATTAAGTGTAAAAAATGGTTCGAATATGCAACAGAAAAATTGCAAAAAATACAGTGCAACAGAAAAAAAAAACTACAAAAAAACAGTTTCAAATAAGAATTTTGGGATGATTTTTGTCTTGAATTTTAACCCCTATTTTTCGGCCTTTATCCTACCCGAACCTTACCCTCGTTACAACCTTTTTAAGACCTCTTGATTTTTGCATCACATTCATACTTAGTAGTTGAGATTAGATTTAACCACAAGCCTATGGTAACGCTCTAATTAGTTTTGGCTGGAGTGATTTTTTTCTACCCTTAAATACTTTGAGTGACATGAGCGATTCCTTGTGAGGATACTTGGTTTGCATCATTGTTGTTAACATGGTATTGGAATGTCATTTTTGCTTAAATTATTTCTAATTCTTGTCATTTCTCTTTTGTTCCTTTATTTTCTTTCATGTTTAGATACTTAGTCGTACCAGAAACCTTGAGACTTCGTGAAATTAAGAATAAGAAGTTGAGCTTAGATTTGTTTAATTTTGAGATACTTGAGGACAAGCATCGGATAAGTGAGGGGGAATTTGATGAGTAGTTAGTTTAGTCGTCGTTTTATTCCTAATTGTGCTTAAATTGATGATTTGTGGATCTTAATTGTTGGATATTTCATGTTTTCTCATGAAGGACTTGGTGGATGCAGAATAAACAGGAAAAGGCTAGGAACTGCAGAAAATCCTAATTCGTAGATGGGATGTTGGGCATGAACTGGGGCATGAATGCTGACTGGACGCCACATCAGCACCTTCTAGAAGCCGACGTCAGCAGCGTGATAACTTATCGGCCGCATATCAACTTGCTTATCAGCGAGATTTAAATTTCAAACTTTATCATTATCTTAAGTAATTAATTTGAATTATTTTAGAATTTATCTTTATCACTTTAGAGTGATTTTTAGGGTTTTAGACTACTATAAATACCCCACTTTGGGGTGAAACTCATCATGAAATTCACTCTTGTTCTTCATTTATCTTGAGCTTAAATATATCTCTTTTCTTTATCTTTATTGGTTTTTATTTTTCTTTTCCTTTGTTAAAACTAAGTATGGTTTCTTCACCAACCATGCTTAGCTAAATTTGCCTTAGCCAAAAGCAACGTCAAACCCGACTTACCTCATGATATTAGAAAAGTTCTTCATTCCTCCAACATTTCTTTTTTCGATTCTCTGTAAAATTGGTTAGGCAATCGGCCTAACCTTTAGGCATCTCAATTATTTCATTCCGAAGGCGTCGTCGGATTAGAAGTGATTCAGATCCACTGTTGGGGATAATAATGGGCTTGTAGCAAATTCAACTCCCTAAGAACAAACTTAGTGGTGGTCCACTAAGGGGAATCAAAATCGGAAACGATTCTCGTCAAGACAACTATCCGAGCACAGGCTTCTCCAGCACTAATACAGACTTGTGTTAGCATCGATGGCCGTAGCTAATCAACTTAGCACTTGATTTCAAGGATTGCCCTGGGAATTGAGTTTACCGTTTGGAAGCAAGTTACAAGGGTTGGGCCTTGTAGACTGTAACCGGCAAGAAGGTTGAAGCAAAATCCATTTTCGTGATCGAGAAGAGCTGTGGCAAAGCGAAGCTTGAGGCTAATTCATTCCATAATTTATTTCAATATTTCTTTTCGCTTTTATTATACTTCCATTACTCGAACTAGTTTATTAAACCCCCATTTTTATTATTTGTAGGTTTATTAGTCTAAGTCAAAACGAATAGGTGTCGGAACTCCCTAGTCCCTGTGGATCGACCCTTACTCTCGCTATATTATTTTTTATTAGTTATTTGAGTTTAAGAATTTCAAAGAGTAATTCCAAAACCTAGAAGACGAAGAATTTCATAATGAGAAGAACATCTTCAGAATCTATAGTTTGGAAGAAGATTGAAGAACTTCATAATCAGAAGAACAACTTCAAGTCTTGATGGACGAATGGTTCGGACAAAATCCGTGTCTTTTCAGTCTTTTCCATATTCCTGTTCCACAACAATGAGCAAAGAGGGGCAGCTGTAATACCCATATTTTGTCCGGGTACCCTTATATATACTATATTTCCTCTATAAATAAAACTTAAAAATAGATAATAAATAAATAGATATTAAAAGCCCATATTAAATAAATAATCTCCATATATATAAAATGTCCACTTTTTACATCTCAAATACCCAAAGCCCATTTACAAAGTCAGAGCCAAATTCCTATATTCTATTCTCCCAAACAAACACAAATACACAGCCAAGAAACACATTTTTTTTTCTTTTCCCGCCTAAAGAGGACACGTGTCACGCTGCCATTGCACCATTCAACTATCACATGGATTAAGCCTTCTACTGATGTCATCCCCTGCATCACTATAAATAGAGAGAGAAACTTTATGTCAGACCCATTAATTACCCATAATAATTACCACTTATTAAACTAATAATAATAAAAATGTCAATAATGAGGAGAGTGAGAGGACCCCTCGGGAACCGAACCGGCTTAGGGAGCCAAAGGTCGCCGGAAGAGGTTGGACGGGTACCAAAAAACTGCCAGAGAAGATCAATGGTCATCGGGAAGCTTTTTAGTCACCGGAGATGTCATCGAAAGTTCACCGTCGCCGTCGGAAGGTAATTTCACACTCTTCTTTTCATTTCCCTACATAAAATCAAATGTGTTAGATATAAGTTAGATATAAAAGAAACTGAAACTAAATAAATAAAATAAAGTTTTCGGAGTTCATATCTTTGGTTCGTCAGTGATGATTGAGTTGTCGGCGACTTATAGGTGCGGCGGAGTTGAAAAGTGGGTTTTCGAGTAGCATAGATATAGTTCGGGAGATCTTGGGAGGATTCTTTCGAATTCGGGTAGTATTAGGCTTAGATTCGAATAGTTTGGGTGGTTCCGAAGAACTGGGTTAGGTTTAAGGCTAGATCTAGGGTTTTAAAGGGTAAGAATTGAATTTTGGGGTTTTTTTAGCGTTCGAATGGTGACGGCGGATGGTGGCCGGTGGCCGGTGGCCAACGATCATTCCGCAGTGAGTTTCGCATACGAAAGGGGACATGTTCATCATATTTCTATCTCATCTTTCTTTGCACTGTTTTGCTACTGCATTATATTACATCATCTCTTTTACTATAGTATTTTCACCTGCAAAAAGTTCAATCAATATCGTGACAGCAAACTGTGAATACCTTCAATCTTTGTGGAGACGATACTCACTCACTCACTTTATTACTCGTTCAACGTGTATACTTGCACCATATTTGTGTATCATTTATAGTACACTACACATGCAAACAAGTTTTTGGCGTCGTTGCCGGGGATTGGCAATTGGTTGTTTACGGTTTTTTTGTTTATATCGTTTGTTCTTTTTGTTTTTGTACATATTTATTTGGGATTTTTCATTTTTCTTTTTAGGTGTCCTGCTAGTGCATGACCAGAAGACGACCCAGAGGACCCCTGCAATCACCAATTTCTGAAATTGAGCATTTCTTGCAACCCGGGAGACGGGTTCAAAGAGAAGAGACCAGAAACATGAACGGAGAAATACCACCACCTCAAGGTAACGGAGATGCTATGGCAAACGGCCAGGGTGAAGAGGCTCGATCTCTAGCCATTAGAGATCATTTGACTCCTATCTTGGACGATCTCTATCCCGGAATAGTAGCTCCAGAAATTCAGGCAGCCCAGTTCGAGCTTAAACCTATTATGTTCAACATGTTGAACACTATTGGTCAATTTGGGGGTATGCCTCACGATGATGCAAGACAACATATATGTGCTTTCTTGGAAGTTTGTGACTCGTTCAAACAGCAAGGAGTGCACGAGGATGTGCTAAAGATTAAATTGTTTCCATATTCTTTACGTGATCGTGCTAGAGCATGGCTAAGTGGAGTGCCAGCTGGATCAATGGAGACTTGGACAGATCTATGCAAAAGTTTTCTGCTACGGTATAATCCACCCAATAGAAACACTCAGTTGAGAAATGATATTGCTTCTTTTCGTCAAGCTGATGACGAATTCATGTATGAGTGTTGGGATCGATTCAAGGGATTATTGAGGAAGTGCACAAATCACAGTTTTCATGATTGGACACAAGTAAATATTTTCTATAATGGAGTGAATGCTCCTACAAGGATGATGTTAGATGCTTCAGCAAATGGGACCTTGTTAGACAAATCACCGGAGGAAGCATTCAACATTCTTGATATTGTAGCCAACAATGATTACAAGTTTCCGACCACAAGGCTTGGAACGGGGAGGAGAACCCAAGTAGTTCGAGATAGTGAAGCTGATTAATCGGTATCCACTCAGTTAGCTGTTATCACCAATATGCTAAAGAACCTCCAACGTCCCAACGAAGTCAAGGAAATGAAGTCCACAACCTCATGTCTCAGATGCGATGGCAATCACCATTTGAGTGAATGCCCTGACAATCAAGAGTCACCCACTATGTAGGGAATTATAACCGCAACAACAATCCATACTCTAATACCTACAACCCAGGATGGCGTCATCATCCAAATTTCAGTTTGGGTAATCAAGGGCACAGCAATTCTGCACAGCCAGCGCCACAGAAAAAACTGATTGAAGCACCATCTTCTAACTAGATGATGCCATGGCAAGGTCAGAAGGGAGCAGCATCTTCATCAAACAGTTCGCTGTAAACTACATTAAAAGAATTTATGGCTATGACAAAAGATTTCATGGGAACCACAAAAGTTTTGCTACAGGATCATGCAGCAAACATTAAGAATCAATGAGCCTTATTGCAAAGCCATAGTTCTTCGCTCAGAGCCTTAGAAACACAAGTTGGTCAGATAGCTCAAACCTTGCATGCGCGACCACAAGGGAGTCTGCCTAGTGACACTGAAGCCACTAAGCACCATAGCAAGGAGCAATGTAGCGCACTTACACTAAGGAGTGGCAAGGCTTTGCTTATGCGTTTTATTTCCTTAAAGTTGTAAGAGCCCTCGAGAGTTGGTCGTTCTTTTAAGTGTTTGTTGAGGTTAGTAATCGAGAGAGCTAGCCTTAGAACCCCCATAAGCAATGGAGTGGTTGTCGAGAGGCAGACTCTAACCTTCCTTAGAGATAAGTGATAGGTTTCAAGGGCTAAAAAGGATAGTTCGTGAAGGGTAGGGGAGTGTTAAGAGTTTACGCCGAGAGGTATTGCTATAGCATTTCTGACTCCCTGTTTCCTAGCTAGAGATAGTTTAGGAACACTTTTAGTAATTCCTGCCTAGCATAGAAGACAACTGAAGAGCCTTAGTATCATTAAGAAGCTTAGTTTAGGTTGTCCATCATTCTCATCCAGTCATTCCGTAGTGAGTTTCGCATACAAAAGGGGACATGTTCATCATATTGCTATCTCATCTTTCTTTTCATTGTTTTGCTACTGCATTATTTTACATCATCTCTTTTACTATAGTATTTTCACCTGCAAAAAGTTCAATCAATATCGTGATAGCAAACCGTGAATACCTCTAATCCATGTGGAGACGATACTCACTCACTCACTTTATTATTCGTTCGACGTGTATACTTGCACTATATTTGCATATCATTTATAGTACACTACACATGCAAAAAACTATACCTAAAGCCACCAACGTTGTTCATGTGTTTTTAACATCATCAACAAACATTCTTAACATCAATCTCATCTCAAGAATATAGATTCACGGAATCTAAAATGACATGCTTTAGTACACATTTAACTTGAAAGACTCGTGTTTTATGACTCACATGCATCATACTAGTAATGAAAGTGCAATGTTTTATCCCCTATTTAAGCTTGCTCTTTGCCTATACTTTTGGAAGGCTCTCTTCCTTCGTTCTCTAATTAACAATTATCATAGAAATACATAAGGATTAATGGAAGGATGAAAGACAAAATCATTTCTCAGATTCCTTCAAAACTTCTCTTAAAGTATAACCCTAACGAAACCCTAGCCACCCTATAACACTTATATATGGAGACATAGATTTTATTTTGAAGCTTGATGTGTGAAGAGGAAGAGTCTTACCTCAAATATTACTTTACTCCAACTCAAGCTCAAATTCAAAGAAATTAGGGTTCAAGAAGATGAAAGAAAAAAAAATGTGGATTTGTAAAAAAAATATCATTTTTTTTCTATAAGGTTAACCGGTTAACCTTCTATCCCCTTTACCTATTTTTTGTAATTTTTTTCTTTTTTAAACTCAGCGGTATAGATTTTATTGCACTAAATCTAACGATAGTATCAGTACTGCTTTCTTTTAGCCTCATTTCAAGGGATTTTCCATTAGAGTTTCCCCACCACTAAAGAAAGATGCGTTCTTTAGAAAAACGTTTTCCTCATTTTTCAGCTCTGAACTGGATTTTCACTGTTTGTCAATTTTGAGTTAGCTTTTTATATATGTGCTATATATACCTATAACATATATACTAAAATATAATAAACATATACGTATAATATATAATAATAAAATATATGTATAATAATATAAAACATATAAAAATAACATAACATAATATATATACCTATAAAATATATAATATAGAATGCAATATCATATAAATATAAATATGCATGAACAATAAAAAATAATATAATATACATAATAATATATAATATTAGTATAAATAAATATATATATACTAATTAAAAATATGATAAGAATGTGTAAATAATGAGGGTTAAATTTATTAAAAAATTTAAATTAGGACTAAGGCTCTGTTTGGCGCGCTGGTAAAATTATAATTTGGGTTGAGAAGCAGCATTTCGAGAGAAGCTGAAATTTCTAGCTTCTCCAAAAGCTGTGTTTAAGACCAAAATCGGCATAAAGTTAGGTGACGAGGGGAAAAAGTTGAATGCTTGACGAGCTTCTCCAAAAATCGGGTAGAGAAGCAACGCCGAATGGAGCATAAATTGACTGAATGTGAAAATATGGAAGATAAAATGTGATATCATACAAACTTTTTTAACTGTCATGTCATCCCTTAACAACAGTTAATGATTCAGATAGCGTTTTGTAATAGAAGTTAATGTTTAATATCTATTATGTAACTTTTAAAAAATTTGATGATTATTTTATAATTTTTTAAGATAATTTAGTGACTATTTGTGTACTTTACCTACCGGTAATCTATTTTATATATTTTTTTTCAACTTAGCCATTATGATCAGATGATGGGTTGGTCCAAATGCGCCAATCATGCAGATTTTGCCCTATAAACCTACACGATTAGATATTACTGTTCATCAAAACTGGATTTGTGGTTGGAGTATCATATGGTTTTTTTTAGGAGTGTTTACTTGACTTGGTTGACTCGACTTGATTACTCGCACATAAATAATCGGATATTTATTTAATTTTTTTTACCCGAATTAGATATTCAACCCGCTAAAATATACATTTTTTTCGGGTCAGGCCCAAGCCGAAGAATACCTATTATTCGGTACCTGGTGACCCGATGACCCGGTTCCCTAATTTTTTTATTTTAAATATAATTATTATTTAAACAAAATAACCTTATATTCACTATATTCCCAAATCAAACAACCTAATTATGCATGTAATTTCTAATAATTATGGAATTTATATTCTAAAGTTAATTGGGTTTGATACTTTAGATTTAAACTCTATGATGAGATTATATAATTCGAACTTTATTAGTTATGAGTTTTTTTTTAAATAAAATCAAATGATCTAAAAAACAAAAATACGGGTACACGTTACCCGAATTTCGCGGGTACCGGTTAAACTAGGCCGAGACACGGGCCAAAAAATTTAGTACCCAGGATGTCGAGGGTACCCGGTAATAAACCCCCATAGTTTCTTCCCTATTGGTGCATTCTAAATTAGTTTTTGCTTTTAATATTCTCTTAGATACAACGAAATAGCAGTGCAATACAATACAATCAATATGATTACTTAAAGCATTAGACTTCGATTCAAAACACTGTTTATGCTTTAAAAATCAAAGTTTGAATTTGAATTTTCCATTTGCCGACTATTCTGGTCCCTGGCCTTCAAAAATGCCAAGATGGTAGCTTCCAAGAAGTTGGGACAGCAGAATCTAAAAAAGATAGTTTTTTTTTGGAAATTTTGGGACCATTAGTTTCAGCAATAGTATGCAAACAACATACGTGTTCCTCGAAACAAAAATCCAAGCCACCAGCATGTGTGGTTTCTAATTCTGCATTCACCAGACTCCAATGGAAAAACCCAAGGCTCTCTATTTAACACCCCCACCAAAAAGATTAAAAAGGAAAACAATCCCATCAAGCTTTACAATTCACACAACCATCATCCTACAGCAAACTTCTGTAGAGGGTGTTTTAATGGCTATTTCAATATCTGCAACTGTCTTCAAGGGAGGTTTAGGAAGTTCCTTCAATGGAGGTGAAGACTACACCGTGTTGGCCAAGTCGGATCCGAACCGTGTTCGAGTCGGAAAGGCTGTTAGAGCACAGCCTGTGATGAAGAATGTGAATGAAGGGAAAGGGTTGTTTGCTCCTGTTGTGGTGGTTACTCGCCAAATCGTCGGCAAGAAAAGGTTCAATCAGCTTAGAGGAAAAGCAATTGCTTTGCACTCTCAGGTACGTCATTTTCATTTGTCCCAAGGATATGTAGTTTTATTGAATTCATCTTCCATTTTTTGATTTCAGGTGATTAATGAATTCTGCAAATCCATAGGGGCTGACGTTAAACAGAAGCAAGGATTGATTCGATTGGCCAAGAAGAATGGGGAAAGGTTAGGATTCCTTGCATGATGATGACATTTACCTTCATCTGTTTTTTTTTCCTGAGAATATCAGAAATCTGTAAAACCAACATATGTTCTCTTTATATCCCTTCAATATAGTTGTTTGATATGGCAAAATGAGAAAGTTTTATTGAATTCATCCGGTAGAAATAAAACACAGAACAGGCAATCAATTACAAAAATAAGTAGGAATCATCATTAGAATTCTTTACACAAGATTTCAGGAAAAATCAGTAGACATGCATATGATAATAGACTCAGCAAATTAAAGTATTCAAGGAATATTATAAAATTCTCAATGTGTTGAAATATCAAAACTGTCTGTAGCATAAAAACCTTAATGTCGATGGTATTACACAACCAAAAACTAATAAGCAAAATAAGTAACCAATTACGGTACCTTCCTGCCACAGTTTAGCAACAGAGTACACGGCCAAGCAAAGGAATCCACTAAGAGTTCAAACGTTGTATCGACCTTTAGCTGATCTTTCCCTACGAGAGTCATCCTGCAACATGCATATAGCAGTCAGTAATGATGAGAGTATGCACCCAAAATCACAAGTATGGTACGGAGTTTACATGGAAACTATAAGTAATTTTATCATTGGCGTCAATGATCTCCTTCCACTTCCTTCCGATGCCCATCTGTATCACACGGTTCCAATTAACATCATCCAAACATATATGATTAGCTGAAATTTTTAAGGGATAAAATCAATCATCAAAGGTATGCAATAAATAAGTGGCTACAGATTCAGAGTGCTTCGGGAAATTATGTAGCGCAACAACATGCCATTGCAATATTGACTTGTGACAGCATACTTTATAAATATGAAAGCAATAACCTCACATGAAAAGAAAATGAGGTTTAGAGACATCACCAGCAAAAGATGACCAAAGTGTGACTAGCCGACTACAAAATGGGTCCGTTGCCAGCAAAGCATAACTTGTCAAATTCTAAATAAATGGATGAATCATGGATTGAGAGGGGAACCTAATTGTTACATCAAGCTAAATAATCATATATTTTCATGCATGTAAACTAGAAGTAATTTCTTGCAGAGTAATTACCAAAGAAAGTTTTAAAACTTATATACTAAAAATGATATGAAGATAGGTTTCCACAGGATACGATACATGGTTCAGCAAACAAATAGGTTCAGATTCAAAGCATCAACAGTTACTAAGATAAAAACCTGAACAGCCTCATTCGTTGCTGTCTTGGTCCACAATGCAAGTTTATCCTGCCTTTGGCGCACACTAGCAACTACGCCGCAAATCTCATCCACATCATCAAATTGCTCCCCAATCAACGCCATTAACTGACCATAAAATACGATCAGTTGGTCAAACAGGATAACATACCACCTATACTGCACATTATACAAATCTTGTATTGATAAGAGTGACAACATACTACTAGAGACAATACACCTACAGTTTCAAGCCACATGTTCTCAAGATTGGTCTTTTTGTTGCAAGGGACAGACCACTTTCCTCCATTAGCACACTCAGGATCTTCCCATTTGGGTTCAACCCCAGCCTTAAACAAGTGGAAATCAGCATTGCCAGGCAACTTGCTGGGCTTGAATATTTGATCATACAAACTGAAACACAATATAAAGTATGTTGAGCCTTAATTTTCCAAGCAAACAGTAATAAATAACAATTAAAATAGTGGAAAACATGAAGTTCCCTCGAAGCTTAAGACTAATAAAGATCAATAAACGGAAAGAGGAGATGCTAACAATTCAGATTAGATTTTATATATAATGAAAACAAAATAATAAAATCCACTTCTTAAAAACCCCATTTCTCTCATTAAATAAAACCAAATCTCAAATAAATCAGCCTTCATACAGAAATCAAAAACCAAGAAAAGCACATCAGTATCTACATAACAATGAAAACCCAAATTGAGAATATGTTTTTCCCTAAACCAACAGATCTTACAAAATTCATAAAAAAAAAGAGAGAGGAGGGTTTTTGATAAAACAAAAAAAGTACCACCAAAATTCTTCAACGGTGTCAAAGGTGTAAACTTTGCGTAAAGTGGTACCCCAAGCGGCGCCTTGTTTAGGCTTGGATTGGTTATCAAACCAAAAAGTCCATTTTCTTTCAAGCTTGTGTGGCTGCTTCTCGGCCCCTGTTGCGGGTGCTTCTGCCGCCGCCGCTGTAGGGACGTTAACTTCCTCCGCCGCCTCAGTTGCCATACGCTTTATATTTGCTCTTCTTTCCCCTTCAGACTCTTCGAAGAGGAATTGGGAAAGGTGAGAAAGAGAAGATTCAATATAATCTTTTTTAGTTTTGGGGTTTTGAATTGATAATGGACTTTTAGAATTAAACAAGCTGGGTTTTTTCTTTCAATGAACTTCTGTTTTGAATTGGTCTTTCTTCTACAAAGCCCAGTTTTAGCTTTATGATTATTCTTTAAATATATGTTTGTCTTTCTTTAAATTAATTGCACCACACATCCTTAAACTATGACATTTATTTTAAATTAATATTTTAAATTTTTAAATATTTTAGTTATATAATAATACAATGTGACATAAATACTCATTGGAGGATAAAATTAGAATGTTCATAAGTTCAAAGACAATTTAAAATGAGTATCATAGTTTAAGGATGAAATTGAAATACTCAAAAGTTTGGGGATTAATTTAAAATGAGAATTGTAGTTTAAGAACAAAATTAAAATATTTAAAAATTTAGTATTAATTTAAAATAAAAAATTATAATTCGGTGATGTGTGACGAAATTATTTCCATTTATTTTCCCTCTTTATTTGCAAGAAGGAAAGAAGCATAAATTAAAATTTTTGTTGAAGGAACTAGCCGGTATTTTAATTATATTTAAAAGTCAAATTAGATATTAATATTTTTGCCTTTGTGTCATCAGATTAACGACATCTAACAATAAAGTGATTATTTGTGAGGACTATAATATAATTTTTGGGTGTTTAGTTTGCGGAAAAAATATTACAGGGGTAATATTATTTTTAAAATAACATTTTTTTATTAGGTTTGAGAGCATTCCTCGTATGGGGTAATAATCTTTTTTTCAATACCGTCACTTTTTCTCCTAAATGGTGAGAATGTCATTCTCATTAATTTTTTTAGGTATTTGTCAATTCCCACCCTTTTGGACTATATTGCCCCTAAGTTAATGAATTTTGTTCATATAGATCATTTATTTGAATTTTTAATTAGATGATAGATTTATTTGTGGTGTAAATTAATTAAATATTTTTCTTAATATTAATTTAATATTTAAATGGTGTTACACATATTTAAATATTGTTTTAGTATTTAACATATTTTATTAATATTATATTTATGATGCTTATAGGTTATATGTTGGATTGTATATTGCTTGAGAATTAATAAGGTAGTAGTTGATGTTTTTAATTTTATTTTTAAATTTATAAGATGTTTATCATACTAAATTTGTTAAATTTATGACCTAAATTTTTATCACTATTTGACAAGTTTTAGATTAATTTTATTCTTTACTTTAATTTATTTGACAATCTGCCATATGTAATAAAAAATTAAGAAATCAAATATATTAAACGTTTATCAATTGAAAATTCACGAAAATTATTTCAATAAAGAGTAACGAAGATATGCAAATATAAAATATATTTTTATTTTTTTAATATAAAAATTAAGGTAGTGGATGTAAATCTTATTGAGAAGGTTGAACCACTCTAAATTGCTTGTGTCATTTTTCTTTGCTTCCACCAATTTTTTTGTAACCCCCTAGACTCGCCTATGCGTTAATACGGATCCTAAGAAGTCACATCAGGGTCACTGGAGCGACCCACGTTAGAATTTCAAATAAATAAATTGCTAAACCATTTAAAATCGTAGATCAAGTTTTGAATTAAAATACAATTTCAGAAAACATTCGGACAATGAAACAAAATTGTGATAAAAGTTGTTAATGCAAGTTTCATACTCAAATATAAATCAAAACATGACATACATGCCCCCTAATTACACAGGTTTCGTACTCCGCAAGCAAAGCCGAAGAAACTCTCATACCGACGTTGATAGCTGCAACATGGTCAATCTTTTAACTTGTGACGGTAAAAACAACGTGAGCTTCGAAAAGCTCAGTAATACAAACTACCAGGAGATGCTAAAATCACAAGTAGGTATATGGCAAGCTTTACATTGTCATGAAGAACTGGGCAACAATAAGCTCAAATTACGATTCGATAATTCAGTGAAGCATTATATTAGAAGGTAACATAGTTGTTCTTTATTTGATCACTCGAACCTTGATAGATAAGTCTAAAGCCGGATATTCAAAAGAGATTCAGATTTCAAAAGTTGGTTCAAGGAGTTCAAAATGGTTCATTAAGCGTGAATTGTAAGCTTACTGAGAGTTCAACTTTGATACATTAATTTAGTAGGGTATGTATCAGAAGAAGTCAGAAAGTTTTATTAATTTACTTAACTACCCTCCAACCATACGCCAATATGCAGAAACCCAAAATTGTATCTAGAAAGACTTACCCTGGGCCCGTCGGGCGTAAGAGCTTATAGAAAGGCTTACCCTAGGCCCATTGGGCGTATGAGCTTACAGAAAGGCTTACCCTAGGCCCATTGGGCATAGGAGCTTAGGTCCAGAATAGCTTACCAGCGCTGAGCCTACAGATCTTCATTCATATCTCAGATAATATACCCAGATGTTTTCAGTTTATATTCAGAAGATAGTATTACAGGAAATAGATATCATATCTATTTTTATACCAGAAGACAGATGTCAAGTTTATTTTATTATCATTTTGTATTCAATTTCATATATCAGATATATTTTTCATATCAAAGGTCAGAAACTAGGGAATTGCTTTCCTTTCGTATAACAATGTCATACTTTTAAATTTTAAGCATATGGTCTTGGTTTAGAACAGAAAGTATTTACAGATACATGGTACGCGCTTTATGACCCAATTCATTTCTCATAGGTACTTGATAGATATCAGTAAGATGACATTTGACAATTTTGGACCGATTTCAGAAAGAGGTCCGTACGAATAGGGGAGTTCGATATGACGGATCGAATCAACATCGGAAGTTGATGCATCAGAATCATTGGGATTTCAGATATATCGCGAGCAAAATTAAATCTTCTAGCCTACGAGGGAATTAAGATCATTTTGACCTTAAGGGGTAATATGGTAATTTGAACCAACAAGGTATAAACGGTGATGTACATAATTTAGAAATTCTAGTTGCTCATCAAGTTTCTGAGTCCCTTTGAACTAATCGAAACCCATTAAGACAATGTTTAATATCTCACCGGATAGGTACAGTTCAACCATTCATTTCTCAGAACTGACACAGAGCATAACAACATTAGTTCGCCTTCACCAATCGTCCACTGAACTTATTACCAGAAATCAAGCATATATTCGAGCGATATTTTCCAAGTATTCAAACATGTGCATTGTACCTGAACTCATTCCAAAACATCGAATGTGCTTTAGGAGAACATATCCCTCTCACTATTAACTATATACTTTCTCCAAATAAATTGCACGTGCAATCACACGGTATTCTCCCACTGTCATCATAGTATCTGATTCGACAAACTGACATTGGTCGTATTTTACCACTTTTGGAGCCATTACATTTGTTTGTCTTCATTGAGATTTTAAATTCCATGTCTTAGAAGTATTCTCCGACATTCTAGTATTCAAGGGTATTTCAGACATTATGATGCTCGAAAATGTTTCAATTATTCAGAGTTTCTCGGTTCTTCCATCTATTCACTCGTTTCAGTCCTCGAGGATATATCTAATATTTCGGTCGAATGGCAATTAATGCTCGAAGAAAATATCAGTCTTTAGGGTCATTGAGACCCATTTCAGCTTTATCAATATATTCAATCCTTTTTATCATTTCAATCAATTCAATCTTTTTCGCCCCATTGCTCAATTTATACATACGAATATTTTTCTGTAAATTTATCTTCGTCGAATTATTCAAAATTCTTGCAACTCAAGTACTTTACAATCTCGAGGGTTTAAGTCTTGTTACCGTGACATTTCAGTAGTCTGAGGTTTTCAAGTGTATCAGATGTCTTATCGGATCAAGTATAGCTTCATGAGTTGTTTTTATAGATAGGGATATTTTCGTCATTCGTCAATTGAATTTTTGACATTTCTTTTTAATCAAAAGGATAATCAAACTTAAAGGTTAACTGATTCATTAATCGTGCACTGAACTCGGAAGTCCTTTCAATTTATCAAACCTCTTATTCGAATATTTTTCTTGGCCATTATTATTTTTATCCCATAATTGATCGACATAGGCGGAAATAATCACATGCTCAAACATGGTCGTACAAACATTAACCGAATACCAACATGTTACAAAAGCATGTAGAAGGTAGTAATGTATTACCTTAGCTCCAAGCTACATCAGTTGATCCGTGAACGACGTTCGAACACTCTTAATCCCAGATTTGACGTCCCTAAACATTTCGTATTACACAAATTTACATTTCAGTCCTAATTCACAGTACCCTTAACTAAATAATTAGATACATATACAAATTTGGGTTCAAGGTCAGATTCGAAGGCTTCTGAGTTAGAATTTTGTGAAACGAGCTTCAAAAACGGACTCAGGGCGTCGAAAAACATAAAATGGGAGTTTTCAAAAAATTTTGACTTTTTGGTCAACGGTCAACGGGGTCAGAGTCAACGCTCACGTCAGCAGGTTAACGATACGTTAGCAGGTCAATGTTGACGTCAGCAATCAACTGGTAAGGGTCAACTGAGTTGACTCGGACGAGTTGACTCGGCTGACTCGGACGAGTTGACTTGGCTGACTCAGACGAGTTAACTCGGGCTAACTCGGCAGACGGGTTGGGCTCGGATACGGGTCAGACTCGGGTTTGGGATCGGGTTCGGACAGGGTTAACAAACGAGCTTGGCCCAAAGGTGACTGGTTCATGCTCTTGAGCCAACACCTGAACCGGCCCACTTACCTAATGATCAACCTTGCCGGCCGGTCACCGAAATTGCTCGTCGGAGGCCCTATTTGCACCGGTCCTGCCAAAAAAATGAGAGCTGATCAACACGACTATAACTCACTCGCCAGAATCACAAAACAAGCCAGAATCAAGCCAAAAATTACCTAAAACAACTCACGATAACCAGAAAAGACGAGGCTTTGACGAGAGTCTTCCCGGCGTCGGAGCAAAAACCTATCGGATGGGTTTTACTCGTCGTGCTTCAGGGAACTCAGATCTATCTGTCATGCCTCGAACGAATGACTAGACTACCAGGAAAACGGGGACCAGACAGTGGTTCAGGAGGGTTGCCTCGACGAGATTTCGGCCCTATCTCCACGGCAGACGGTGACACAGACGTGCGCGTGACCAGCGTCTGGGGTTCGGAGCAAGACGACGCGTACGCCGGTGGCGATGGTGTCACGCACGATGGAGTAGTGAGAGAAGGACGACGATGGTCAGATGGTGGGTTGGTAGGAGCGTTTTGGTGAGGGCTCTAGAAAGGGAAACCGAGCATTAATTTTTTGAGTAGGTAGAGGGGCATATCATACTGTTAATTATTCTTGGTAAGCAAAAAATTATGGTTCAAAAGGAAACTGAGGTACCTCAGACACTAAGAGATATTTAAGCTCAGATGGCTGGGTCACGGCTTGGCTACCATTAGGTTGTGGGTTCGATTCCCACAACCAACAATTCTCTTCCCTTTTTTTGAATGTTACAATTCTCCTCCCCTTAAGAAATTTCGTCCCCGAAATTTACTAGATTCGGAGAAATGAAGAAGGTGTTTTTTCATCCCTTCATGTACTGAAACTATTCCATCAGGGTATCCTTATTTCTCGGGACTCCTAGATAGTCACATATCAATCTGGCAATGTTCTCAGCCACTCGGATTGTTCTTTAGACCCAAAGTCATCCCATTATACATCTCAGACCAACCATGTGAAACCTATGTTTGATTTTGATATAATTAAATCTTTAAGGATCAAATTGAAAAACTTAAAATTGTTTTATAAGACCCTTAATATGTTTTAAATCACCAACACTTTAAAACTGATTTGAAAAACTCAAACTCAAAATATTTTCTAAGTGTTCCAAGGCCAAACTATTGAAAACTGTCCAGGTGTATCGATACGCTTCCAGCCGTATCGATACCTTTTTTGCAAAGTTGGCCACTGTCGAAACTCGTTTCGATACGCACTTAACCGTATCGAAACACCGTATCGAAACAGATTCAATCTGTATCGATACGCTCCTTTGTAAAAATCCAAAAGAGTTTGAATGGCGTACCGATACGAGTTCACCCGTATGGATACGGTTTTAACGAATTTTTAAATTCAAGTCGGTTTAAATATTTCGACCGTTTGTGTCAGTTGGTTAGGTAACCAAATTTTAAAATGGTAGTTGACCCGTATCGATACGGTAAACCCCCGTATCGAAACGGAAATCGACAGTGAGCTATGTCGAGAAAAAGGTATCGATACGGTCTTAGCCGTTTCGATCCCCCGTATCGATACGCATACGTGCGTTTCGATACCCCCTATTTATTGTGCACAACGGCTCTTTCTTTTCTGAGACAGGTATCGATACGGCTCCCCGAGTACCGATACGGGTAGCTGCAGAAGTGCGTTTATGGTGGTGAGAGAGGGTCCCAACGGCTCTATTCAAGTTCCCAACCACCCAAACGGCTAGAATTAATAGAGGAGGTATAAATTGAAGTCCTTTGAAGACCAGCAACAACTATTCAACACACAAGCATCATCAAAGCAAAAATCCAAACCCTTGAGCTATTCAAAGTCAAATTCTTGTACCCAACTCTAGTGTCTTTCAATTGTCTATTTGTATTCTGAGTTTGGGGTGATTGAGATTGTAATTGGGTAGACAATTATCCTTTGAAAGGAATCATTTGAGTTTACCACAACTTCTCTTTGTAATTTGAGTGGATTAAGCTTTGGGTAGAAAGCTTAATCGAATTTGTAAGGTTACTTCCTCATCCAAGAAAAGGGGAAGAATTCAAGTAGTGAATTGGTTGAAAATCCTTAGTGGAACTAAGGTAGTGGATGTAGAGTTCATTTGGAGAACTTGAACCACTCTAACTACTTGTGTCAATTTTATTTTTCACTCATTTCTTTCCACCAAAATTTTAATTGCCAATTCACCCCCCTCTTGGCCATTTGCAATTGTTCGATCAACTCAACAATTGGTATCAGAGCTACACTCATTGGAAGGATTACAACCCTCTTGAGTCGATTCTAGGAGAGTTTGATCAACAACAAGTCAAGCAATGACATCCACCTCCAACTATGAGTCCCAATCCACCACCAAGCCACCATTCTTCAATGGGGACAACTACCCATATTGGAAGAATAGGATGAGGCTTTTCATCAAGTCTACCTACTACATGGTGTGGGATGTGGTTGAAGAAGGACCATACATTCCCATGAGGAGAGATGGAGAAAGACTCGTCCCAAAGGTAAAAGCCGAGATGACGGATGATGAAAGAAGAAGAATGCAAGTGAATGACAAAGCCCTCCATGTGATATTTTGTGCACTTGGTCCGGATATCTACTCCAAGGTGTCTTCAATCGAAAATGCCAAGGAGGTTTGGGACACCCTCGAGACAACATATGAGGGGACTAGTGATGTCAAGGAGACAAAGATTGGGCTACTCAATCTAAGCTATGAAAACTTCAAGATGGATCCCGATGAAAGTGTCTCCAAGATGTTTGATCGATTCTCGGTCATCGTCAACGGATTAAAGGGGTTCGGGCAGATCATCCTCGAAGACAAACTAGTGAGAAAATTGTTGTACTCTCTTCCGGAGTCTTGGGATGGCAAGAGAACGACTATTATTGAAGCTAGAGATTTGAAAACTCTCAAGCTTGATGCTCTTTTTGGTTCTCTACTCACCCATGAGATTATGAGGAAGGGAAGAGAAGAAGAGAAGAAAATAGTTGAGAAGAAGGAGGTTGAGAAGAAGAAAGTGGGAATTGCTCTAAAAGCTTCACATCAAGAAAGCGATTCTAGTGAGGATGAAGATGAGGAGATGGCCATGTTGGCCAAACGGTTTACTCGGTTCATGAAGTCAAATCGTGGAAGAAAGATTATTAGAAAGGGAGACTTCAAGAGTAAGAACAAGGAAGAGGAGAAGGACCAAATCACTTGTTATGAATGCAAGAAACCGGGTCACATCCGTTCCGAATGTCCTCAATTGAAGAGGAAGAGCTTTGGGAAGAAGAACAAGCTCAAAGCTCAAATAGCAACTCGGAGTGACGATGAGTCATCCGAGGAAGAGGAGGAAGTGGCCAATCTATGTCTCATGGCCATTGATGATGAACCAAAGGTAAATTCTAACCTATCCAATTTCGATTATACTTTTGATGAACTTCAAGATTCTTATGATGAATTGCAAGAAGTGTATGATGAGTTAGTAGGAAAATACAAAGAATCCATTTTGAAAAACAAGAAAACCATTTCCGATTTGAAAAATCAAAATAAGACATTTTCTAAAGCTAACTCCGAATTGGAAAAGAAAGTTTTGTTTTTAGTAAATCTTTCAAATGATCTTAAAACAAAAAATCTTGAACTTGAAAAACTTCTTTCCGATTTTCAAGATTATCACACAAAGGAAGTGGATAATCTTAAAACATCTATTGCTATTGGGAAAAACAATTTTGAAAAAGGAAATCATTCTAAATCCCAATATGTAAAAAGGAAACCTTTTATTCCTAAACAAAGAAATTCTAATAAGCAATCTAGAGGTCAAAGAGTTAGGAGTGTTTGGGTTCCTAAGGAACTCATTATTTCTAATGATATGAATGCTATTGCTTCTTGGATTCCTAAGGGAACCAAAATGTTGAAGGCTAACACTCATGGACCCAAAATGATTTGGGTACCAAAAATCAAGGCCTAATTTCTTTGTTTGTAGGGGGAGCATTGCTACAAGGCTAAAGCTACAAGAAAAAATTCTTGGTACCTTGATAGTGGATGCTCAAGACACATGACCGGTGACAAGAGTAGATTTGTAGAACTAAAGCCAAAGAGTGGTGGAGTGGTAACTTTCGGTGACAACTCCAAAGGCTACATTGAAGGAATAGGCTCCATTGGTAATCACTCTTCTATTTTCATTGAAAATGTCTTGTATGTCAACGGTCTTAAGCATAACTTGTTGAGTATTAGTCAATTATGCGATAAGGGTTTTAATGTTTTATTTGATAAAAGTGGTTGCAAAATTGTAAACATTAAAAAAAATCAACTAATGCTCATTGGTCATCGCATAGGGAACATTTACATGGTGCATCTAGATGACATTCATTCATCTCATACATGCTTAGTTGCTCATGATGAACATGACTCATGGCTTTGGCATAGAAAATTAGGACATGCTAGCATGAGTGTCTTAGAAAAATTAATTTCGCTTAATCTAGTTAGAGGTTTACCCAAACTTAAATTTTCTAATGATAAAATTTGTGATGCATGTTCAAAGGGTAAACAACATAGAACTTCTTTTAAATCCATAAATGATGTCTCTACTAGTAGATGTTTACAATTGATTCATATGGATCTTTTTGGGCCTATTAGAACAATGAGCTTGGGTGGAAAATCATATGCTTTTGTGCTTGTAGATGACTATTCTAGGTTCACTTGGGTTCTATTCTTAAGTACAAAGGATGAGGCTTTAGAAAAATTCATCACATTTTCTAAAATAACTCAAAATGATCTTGAACTTAAAATTTCTCACATTAGAAGTGATCATGGAACCGAATTTCAAAATCTAGGTTTCGATGAGTTTTTAAATGAAAATGGGATTAGCCACAATTTTTCCGCACCTCGCACTCCTCAACAAAATGGGGTAGTTGAGAGGAAAAATCGAACTTTAGAAGAAATGGCTAGAACCATGCTTTGCGAAAATAATTTACCTAAATATTTTTGGGCGGAAGCCACAAATACTGCTTGCTATATTATAAATCGAGTAATGATTAGGCCAATTTTGAAGAAAACACCTTATGAGATTTTAAAATCTAAGAAGCCTAACATTAGCTATTTTCATCCTTTTGGTTGCAAGTGTTTTGTTTTAAATAATGGTAAAGAAAACTTAGGTAAATTTGATGCCAAAAGTTATGAAGCTATTTTCTTAGGGTACTCTTTAAACTCTAAAGCCTATCGTGTATTTAATAAAAGAACTCTAGTAGTTGAAGAGTCTATACATGTTGTTTTCGATGATAACCTCCTTTCGAGGAAGGAATCTTGTGATGATGATGATGTAGGAATCCTTGATGCCATTGATGAAGGACAAACATCAAAAGTGGATGAGGTTCCAACTCAAGATGAGGATGCACAAGATCCACCTCTTGAAGCCTTGAAGGACTTGGCTCTTGAGGAAAGGGAGGTGTCTTACCCAAGGGAGTTAAACTATGTCAAAGGTGGTGAAATCTTAGGTGATCCATCCAAGGGGGTAACCACTCGATCTTCTCTTAGATTAATGAATCATGTTGTATTTATCTCATACATAGAGCCTAAGAATATAAAAGAAGCATTGAAAGATGACTTTTGGATTATGGCTATGCAAGAAGAGTTAAATCAATTTGAGAGAAGTAACGTTTGGACATTAGTTGATAGGCCTAGTAATCAATCTACCATAGGAACTAAATGGGTCTTTAGGAACAAGCTAGATGAGAGTGGTAACATTGTGAGAAATAAAGCTAGACTTGCAGCACAAGGTTACACTCAAGAAGAGGGAATAGATTTTGATGAAACCTATGCACCCGTAGCTAGAATGGAAGCCATTAGGATGTTGCTTGCATACGAATGTAATCATAATTTCAAGCTTTTTCAAATGGATGTTAAAAGCACGTTTTAAATGGTTTTATAAATGAGGAAGTGTATGTGAAACAACCACCGGGTTTTGAAGATTCAAAATTTCCAAATCATGTTTTCAAACTCACTAAAGCTCTTTATGGTTTAAAGCAAGCTCCTAGAGCTTGGTATGAAAGACTTTCAAACTTTTTAATTGAAAAAGGTTTTGAAAAAGGTAAGGTGGACACTACACTTTTTATAAAAATGTATAAAAATGACATCTTAGTAGTTCAAATTTATGTTGATGATATTATTTTTGGTTCTACTAACGAATTTCATTGTCAAGAGTTTGCTAAGCTAATGCAAGGTGAATTTGAGATGAGCATGATGGGGGAGCTCTCATTCTTTTTGGGACTCCAAATCAAGCAAAAGAAGGATGACACCTTCATCAATCAAGCAAAGTACATAAAGGATATGCTCAAGAAGTTTGGCTTGGAGAATGCAAAACCTCAAGCCACACCTATGAGCTCATCTACAAAGCTTGACAAAGATGAAGGAGGTAAGTGTGTTGACTCTAAACTTTACCGTTCTATGATTGGATCATTGCTTTACCTTACCGCAAGTAGACCGGATATCTTGTTTAGTGTTTGCTTGTGTGCTAGGTTTCAAGCTAGTCCTAGAGAGTCTCACCTTATAGCCGTTAAGAGAATCTTTAGGTACCTTAGAGATACTCCCTGTTTAGGTCTTTGGTACCCTAGAGACTCCACCTTCAACCTTCATGCTTATTCAGATGCGGATTATGGGGGTTGCAAAATCGATAGGAAGAGTACTTCAGGAACTTGTCAATTCCTAGGTAGTATGCTCATATCTTGGTTCTCTAAGAAACAAAATAGTGTAGCCTTATCTACCACCGAAGCCGAGTACATTTCCTTAGGGAGTTGTTGTGCTCAAGTCCTTTGGATGAAGCAACAACTCTTAGATTATGGAATTAAAGTTGAAACCATACCCCTAAAATGTAACAACACTAGTGCTATATGTCTAACCAAAAATCCCATCCAACACTCTAGAACCAAACACATAGAAATAAGGCATCATTTCATTAGAGATCATGTCCTTAAAGAAGATGTGGCTATAGAGTATGTAGACACCTTAAATCAATTAGCGGACATATTTACAAAACCTTTAGATAAAGAGCGTTTTAGGTCCCTTAGGAGAGAGTTAGGTCTAGCTAGCCTATCTTGACCTTTTAGGACCTCTTTTGTGCTTAAAATTGCTTGATTTTGTGAAATTGCATGTTTGTGTGTTGTAACTCTTGAAAATATCCATGCCTATAGTTAGGGGGAGTATGTTTCTATTCAAATATGTTTAGAACTGTTCATTCATCATTTGCATTCCTTTAGGAGATGTTAAAATCAAGCCTATGGTTATTCTTTAGGCTAAAGATGTATTTCTGGGCATAGGGTATCGATACAGATATACGCGTATCGATACGAGTACTTCATTAATCTTCCCAGACCTCTTTTTGCCTTAAACGGGTATCGATACGGTTAAACCCGTATTGATACGAGCTTTAATCGTTTCGATACGGATCTCATCCGTTTCGATACGATTCTCCAACAGGCATTTTTAAGGAAATGACGTTTTTACCCTTGTATCGATACACCCTCAGGCGTATCGATACTCGATCACGCAGACAGCTTTTAATTTGGCATTTAAAGTCTTCAACTTTTACCAAAACTGAAATTCCTCAAACCCTAAAAACCCTAGCCGTTTTTGCCTATAAAAGGGCTCTTCCTCCCTCATATTTTCACACACAACTCAAAAGTATTAAAGAGGGTTTCCATCAAGCAAAGTCTTAAGATCCTTCTCTTCAAATTGGTGCTAGAACTTTTCTTCACTCTTCTCTAATCCCAATCAAGGTAAATCACTTCTTTTTCTTTTTTTTTTCTGTTCTTATATTTGTTTTCTTAACAAATCTTTTTGTTTTTCAAAATTTTCATCTTCTTTACAAAACTTTGTTTTCCAATTTTTTTTTAATTTTAGTTTCAATTTTTTTTGTTTACCTTGATTCTTAACTTATTTGAAGAAATCTAAATGCATACTTTTCTTTTAGTTCATGGCACCCAAGGAATCTAGGAAGAGGGCACGGGTTTCTCAAACCGGTGAATCATCAAATCCCGGAGAGGTTGCACGTCCAAACTACACCCAAATCTATGAACATTCCTTTGAAACCCCCGGAGCTCTCACATATTTTCGCCAATTCGAAAACTACAAGATTCGTGCGGAAAGGGTAATATCTATTCCTTTTCTTGATTCAGAGCGTTTCAAGTTTGAATATCTTCCTTTGCTTCGTCTTTGGAATTTTATAGATTTTCTCTCCATTCCCGGTTTTTATTACCGTCTTTTGGTTTTGATCTTCTACACTAATGCCAAATGTCTTGCTAGTCGTAACGGGGTTGTTACCGGAGTTAGTTCTTATCTAATGGGCAAGAGAATCATCCTTGATGTCAAATCCATTTGTGAAGTTTTCAATTTGGAGGATGAAGGCCTTGATGATGAGAATGCTTTAGGTCATGTTCTTAGTGGCTCCGTCACCGCCCTAAATGCTCAAGATCGGATCCTCCATTTGATGGTGTCTTGGTGGTTTAGGCCCTCCGGAGGAAAGTATTCTACCATCCGTCAAGTGGATGATTTTTGGATCCGTTGCTTCCGTGAGCGAAAGCGTCCTAACCTTGCTCGAATCATGTTTGCGGAGATTGTCTATCTTGTGCAACATCGCCACACCTCTCTCGTCACCTCCTTCACCTATGGTACAACCCTAAGCTATTACTTTGTGAAAAAAGATATTGATTGCTCGTTTGACTTCTCAACTCCCCTCACCGATCCTATTGATGAACGATCTCTTGCACGGGGTAAGTTCCATTATTTTAATGGAAATTGGTTACGTCTTTCCGAGCTACCACCCGAGGCCGCAACCGAATTGGAAAATCCTCAAGGTAATCAAGCTCCTCAAGCTCCTCCACCTCCTCCTCAACCTTCCATGGATGCTCTTATGACCTTCCTAAATGAGCAATTCACGGGGTTGCGTACGGACATGGGAAATCGGTTTACCGCTCTTGAAACATCTTTTGACACAAGGATGACGAGCATGGAGAATCGCCTAACCTCTCTTGAAAGCGGTCATAATTCTTTGAATATTTCCCTCTCCGCTTTCCATGATGAGTGGCGCAATAGCATGAGGAATGATGATCCCATTGGAATTGACGACGAAGATGATGAAGAAGGCGATGATGATGCCTAGTAGCTTCTCCTTGCATCTCATGCATATCATCTAGGATATTTCTATTTATGCACTTTTATTTCATGTTCTTAGGATTAAGTTTGTTTTAGTTTTTAAACCTATGCTTTGATTTTCTGTTTTTGTTGGATTTTTATGTTGATGTTATGCTTTATCTTTGAACTTAATAATATTTATGTTGCCTATTTATACCTTTGCCTATGCTATGCACTTTACTTTGTCTCAATATTTTTGATCTAACAAAAAGGGGGAGAGAAGCTAGCTCACAACACTTTAAAAATTTTGATTTCAACTTAAAAGTTACCTAGCTTATATTAAGGGGGAGTTAATTTTGCAAAGTCTTTCAAAATATAAAAAATTTTAAGTTTTAGTTTTGTTATATCAAAAAGGGGGAGATTGTGAAACCTATGTTTGATTTTGATATAATTAAATCTTTAAGGATCAAATTGAAAAACTTAAAATTGTTTTATAAGACCCTTAATATGTTTTAAATCACCAACACTTTAAAACTAATTTGAAAAACTCAAACTCAAAATATTTTCTAAGTGTTCCAAGACCAAACTATTGAAAACCGTCCAGGTGTATCGATACGCTTCTAGCCATATCGATACCTTTTTTGCAAAGTTGGCCACTGTCGAAACTCGTTTCGATACGCACTTAACCGTATCGAAACACCGTATCGAAACAGATTCAATCTGTATCGATACGCTCCTTTGTAAAAATCCAAAAGAGTTTGAATGGCGTACCGATACGAGTTCACCCGTATGGATACGGTTTTAACGAATTTTTAAATTCAAGTCGGTTTAAATATTTCGACCGTTGGTGTCAGTTGGTTAGGTAACCAAATTTTAAAATGGTAGTTGACCCGTATCGATACGGTAAACCCCCGTATCGAAACGGAAATCGACAGTGAGCTATGTCGAGAAAAAGGTATCGATACGGTCAGTGGCGGAACATCACGGGGGCCACAGGGGATGTGGTCCCCGCCAACTTTGCTAATTTCTTTAAGAAAAAAGATAAAATTAGTGTATTAATCCCTTAATTTTTATAAAATTTTATTTTAGCCCCCCTCAAAATTTTTAGTCTCATTTTGGTCCCCTCCTTTATAAATTTCTAGTTCCGCCCCTGGATACGGTCTTAGCGTTTCGATCCTCCGTATCGATACGCATACGTGCGTTTCGATACCCCCTATTTATTGTGCACAACAGCTCTTTCTTTTCTAAGACATGTATCGATACGGCTCCCCGAGTAACGATACAAGTAGCTGCAGAAGTGCATTTATGGTGGTGAGAGAGGGTCCCAACGGCTCTATTCAAGTTCCCAACCACCCAAACGGCTAGAATTAATAGAGGAGGTATAAATTGAAGTCCTTTGAAGGCCAACAACAACTATACAACACACAAGCATCATCAAAGCAAAAATCCAAACCATTGAGCTATTCAAAGTCAAATTCTTGTACCCAACTCTAGTGTCTTTCAATTGTCTATTTGTATTCTGAGTTTGGGGTGATTGAGATTGTGATTGGGTAGACAATTATCCTTTGAGAGGGATCATTTGAGTTTACCACAACTTCTCTTTGTAATTTGAGTGGATTAAGCTTTGGGTAGAAAGCTTAATCGAATTTGTAAGGTTACCTCCTCATCCAAGAAAAGGGGAAGAATTCAAGTAGTGAATTGGTTGAAAATCCTTAGTGGAACTAAGGTAGTGGATGTAGAGTTCATTTGGAGAACTTGAACCACTCTAACTACTTGTGTCAATTTTATTTTTCACTCATTTCTTTCCACCAAAATTTTAATTGCCAATTCACCCCCTCTTGGCCATTTGCAATTGTTCGATCAACTCAACAAACCAATTAGAATACAACATATGAATCCATACAGAACATACGAAGTCAGACGAACATTGGTCTCATAATTGTTATTATAATGGTCTCAGCCATGGGTCAGAATCTTCCCAACTACCACAGAAGTCAATCTTACAACCCTGAAGTATCTTCTCTATAATCTTAATCATTCTACTAAGTTGAATATCAATTTACGGAAGGAAAACGGTACTTGAAATACATACGAGTACTCAAGGCCTCCACCGGGGCCTTCCAGAATCAGGATGTAACACCAATTTTCAGTCAAGGATGATATAACGATACATCATGCCACATTTTCATATAAGAGGTATTTCTTTAAGTCGAAGCATAACCAAGGTTTTATACGGATATCACTTACCTTCAACGAAATTTTCAGAAAATTGCTTCCTTCATGTATTACAGAGTCACCATAGAACTTACACTTTCGCCACATTCACAAACACCTTTCTTTTAAATTAATACTACAGTAAAACCTTTATAAATTGATACTCTTTAAATTAATAAACTCTATTAAATAATAATTTTCTCCAGTCCTGACTTGGGCCAATGTAAAAAAATCATCAAATTCGAGAAGATAATAATATAATAATTTTTTGGAGATCCCCTTTCTAAATATAAAGGTCCCATCAAAATTATAAATTAATAATTCATAAATATTACAATTACTACTTTGGTAACTTGCTAAAATTTGAATTCGTAAATTCATGAATACAATATTAAATTGAAACAATGAATTATTAAGTATATGCATTAGTCTAGTTATATATAAATAATTTGATACATGGATATATTTAATAACATATACATGAATCTACTTATGTTTAATTAATTGGAATATTATGTATAATTTACAATTTATTTGCACACAATATCTTTATTAAAGTTATACATATTTGCTGAATTGAGAAATTTTCTTTTAATTAATAAATTATTAATTTATCGATATATTAATATCTCTCTAAATTAATAAAATTTCATGGTCCCAAGGGTATTAATTTATAGAGGTTTTACTGCACTTTTATCAAACTTTCGTCAGGATATCTCAAACATAATCATCATCACCAGATAGCATTACGTGAAATCTTATATCTGTTACCTCACATGATCAAACATTTATTCTCAATCTATTTTTGATTCATCAATTTCACCTGCATGAACCATCTTAAATTCTTTATCCAGATTCTAATCTATCAATTTAATCCAAAACACAAACGAACGATATATACATTTCTTCCTAGTACAGGTCGATCTATGGAAGACGGAATGCTTAGATTCACTTAATTCAAAAAAAAGGATCGACATCGGAGTTTCGGCTTGGAGGAGTACGGTTATGCTAGGGGCATGCATAGACCAGACACCCTATGACAGATGATCGGCCGATCTACCCAGAATGACACAACTCTAAGCTCTAATACCACAAAATGTAACCCCCTAAACCCGCCTATGCGTTAATACGAATCCGAGGAAGTCTCATTAGGGTCACTGGAGCGACCCACGTTAGAATTTCAAATAAACAAATTGCTTAACTATTTAAAATCGTAGATCAAGTTTTGAATTAAAATACAATTTCAGAAAACATTCGGACAATGAAACAAAACTGTGATAAAAGTTATTAATGCAAGTTTCATACTCGAATATAAATCAAAACGTGACATACATGCCCCCTAATTACACATGTGTCGTACTCTGCAAGCAAAGCCGAAGAAACTCCCATACCGACGTTGATAGCTGCAACATGGTCGATCTTTTAACCTGTAATGGTAAAAACAACGTGAGCTTCGGAAAGCTCAGTAATACGAGCTACCAGGAGATGCTAAAAGCACAAGTAGGTATATGGCAAGCTTTACATTGTCATGAAGAACTGGGCAACGGTAAGCTCAAATTACAATTCGATAATTCAGTGAAGCATTATATTAGAAGGTAACAGAGTTGTTCTTTATTTGATCACTCGAACCTTGAGAGATAAGTCTAAAGTCGAAGATTCAAAAGAGATTCAGATTTCAGAAGTTGGGTCAAGGAGTTCAGATTGGTTCATTAAGCGCGAATTGTAAGTTTACTAAGAGTTCAACTTTGATACATTAATTTAGTAGGGTATGTTTCAGAAGAAGTCAGAAAGTTTTATTAATTTACTTAACTACCCTCCAACCATATGCCAATATGCATAAACCCAAAATAGTATCTAGAAAGACTTACCCTGGGCCCGTCTAGCGTATGAGCTTACAAAAAGGCTTACCCTAGGCCCATTTGGCGTATAAGCTTACATAAAGGCCAACTCTAGGCCCATTGGGGGTAGGAGCTTAGGTCCAAAAGGGCTTACCAGCGTTGAGCCTACAGATCTTCATTCATATCTCATATAATATACTCCATATGTTTTCAGTTTATATTCAGAAGATAGTATTACAGGAAATAGATATCATATCTATTTTTATACCAGAAGACAGATGTCAAGTTTATTATATTATCATTTCGTATTCAATGTCATAAATCATATATATTTTTCATATTAGAGTCAGAAACTAAGGAAATGTTTTCCTTTCGTATAATAGTGTCATACTTTTAAATTTTAAGCATATGGTCTTGGTTTAGAACATAAAGTATTTACAGATACATGGTACGCGCTTTATGACCCAATTCATTTCTCAGAGGTACTTGATAGATATCAGAAAGATGACATTTGCCAATTTTAGACTGATTTCAGAACGATGTCCCTACGAATAGGGGAGTTCGATAAGACGGATCGAATCAACATCGGAAGTTGATGCATCAGAATCATTGGGATTTCAGATATATCGCGAGCAAAATTAAATGTTCCAGCCTACGAGGGAATTAAGGTCATTTTAACCTTTAGAGGTAATTTGGTAATTTGAACCAACAAGGTATAAACAGTGGTGTACAAAATTTAGGAATTCTAGTTGCTCATCAAGTTTCCGAGTCCCTTTGAACTAATCGAAACCCATTAAGATAATGTTTAATATCTCATCGGATAGGTACACTTCAACCATTCATTTCTCAGAACTAACTACAGAGCATAACAACATTAGTTCACCTTCACCAATCGTCCACTAAACTTATTACCATAAATCAAGCATATATTCGAGCGATATTTTCCAAGTATTCAAACATGTGCATTGTACCTGAACTCATTCCAAAACATCGAATGTGCTTTAGGAGAACATATCCCTCTCACTATTAACTATGTACTTTCTCCAAATAAATTGCACGTGCATTCACACGGTATTCTCCCACTGTCATCATAGTATCCGAATCGACAAACTGACACTGGTCGTATTTTACAACTTTTGGAGCCATTACATTTGTTTGTCTTCATTGAGATTTCTAATTTCATGTCTTAGAAGTATTTTCTGACATTCTAGTATTCAGGGGTATTTCAGACATTACGATGCTAGAAAATGTTTCAATTATTCAGAGTTTCTCGGTTCTTCCATCTATTCACTCGTTTCAGACCTCGAGGATATATCTCATATGTCGGTCGAATGGCATTAATGCCTGAAGAAAATATCAGTCTTTAGGGTTATTGAGACCCATTTCAGCCTTATCATTATATTCAATCTTTTTTAGTCTTTTCAATCAATTCAATCTTCCCCCCCATTGCTTAATTCATACATACGAATATTTTTCCGTAAATTTATCTTCGTCAAATTATTTAGAATTCTTGCAACTCAAGTACTTTACTATCTCGAGGGTTTAAGTCTTGTTTCCGTGACATTTCAGTAGTCTAAGGTTTTCAAGTGTATCAAATGTCTTATCGGATCAAATGTAGCTTTATAAGTTGTTTTTATAGATAAGGATATTTTCGTCATTCGTTAATCGAATTTTTGGCATTTCTTTTTAATCAAAAGGATAATCAAACCTAAAGGTTAACTGACTCATTAATCGTGCACTGAACTCGGAAGTCCTTTCGATATATCAAACCTCTTATTCGAATACTTGGCTTGGCCATTATTATTTTTATCTCATAATTGATCGACATAGGTGGAAATAATCACATGCTCAAACATGATCGTGCAAACATTAACCGAATACCAACATGTTACAAAAGCATGTAAAAGGTAGTAATGGATTACCTTGGCTCCAAGATACATCGTTCGATCCGTGAAAGACGTTCGAACACTCTCGAACCCGTATTTGACGTCCCTCAACAATTCGTATTCATGGAACCGTGAGTACCTTCAATTACACAAATTTACATTTCAGTCTTTATTCATAGTACCCTTAACTGGATAATTAGATACATATACAAATTCGGGTTCAAGGTCAGATTCGGAGGCTTTCGAGTCAGAATTTATTGAAACGAGCTAAAATCGGACTTAGGGCATCGAAAACATAAAACAGGAGTAATCAGAAAATTTTGACTTTTTGGTCAACGGTCAACGGGGTCAGAGTCAACGCTGACGTCAGCAGTCAATTGGTAAGGGTCAACTGAGTTGACTCGGGCTGACTTGGACGAGTTGACTTGGCTAACTCGTACGAGTTGACTCGGCTGACTCAGACGAGTTGACTCGGCTGACTCGGACGAGTTGACTCGGCTGACTCGGACGACTTAACTCGGTTGACTCGGACGAGTTAACTCGGGTTGACTCAGACGAGTTAACTCGGGTTGACTCGGCAGACGGGTTAGGCTCAGATACAGGTCAGACTCGAGTTTGGGCTTGGTTTCGGACCAGGTTAACAAATGAGCTTGGCCCAAAGGTGATCGGTTCAAGCTCTTGGGCCAACACCTGAATCGACCCACTTACCCAAGGATCAACCTTGCTGGCCGGTCACTTGAATTGCTCACGGGAAGCTCTATTTACACCGATCCTGCCAAAAAAATGAGAGTTGATCAACACGACTATAACCCACTCACCAGAATCATAAAACAAGCCGAAATCAAGCCGAATATTACCCAAAACAAAGCACGATAACCGAAAAAGACGATGCTTTGACGAGAGTCTTCCCGACTTCAGAGCAGTAGCCTATCAGATGGGTTTTACTCGTCGTGCTTCTGGGAACTCAGATCCGTCGGCCTTGCCTCGAACGGACGACGAGGCGACCGGGAAAACGAGGACCAAACGGTGGTTTAGAGGGGTTGCCTCGATGAGACTTCGGCCCTATCTCAATGGCAGACGGTGACGCAGACGTACGCGTGACCGGCGGCTAGGGGTTCGGAGCAAGACGACGCGTACGCCGGTGGCGACGGTGTCACGCACGACGGAGCGGTGAGGGAAGGACGATGATGGTCAGATGGGGGGTTGGTGGGAGCGTTTCGGTGAAGGTTTTTGAAATGGAAACCGAGCATTAATTTTTTGGGTAGGTGGAGGGGCATATCAGACTGTTAATTATTCTTGAAGCAACAAATTATGGTTCAAAAGGAAACTGGGGAAACTCAAACACTAAGAGCTATTTAGCTTAAATGGCTGGGTCACGGCTTGGCTACCATTAGGTTGTGAGTTTGATTCCCACAACCAACAATTCTCTTCCCTTTTTTTAATGTTACATTTTTAAATTGTCAATTCACCCCCTCTTGGCCATCTTGCATTGATTGTTCATCTCATAAAAAATTTAAACAATGGAAAAGACAATTTCGAAAAATTTGATGCAAAAAGTGATGAAGCTATTTTTTCTAGGTTACTCTTTAAACTCTAAAGCCTATCGAGTATTTAACAAAAGAACTTTAGTGGCTGAAGAGTCAATCCATGTTATTTTCGATGATAACCCTCTTCCGAGGAAGGATACTTGTGTTGATGACGGATGATGTAGGAATTTTTGGAAGCCAATGACGGTGAAAGACAATCATCAAAGGTAGAAGAAGTTCCACCAAAAGAAGAACTACAAGAACCACCTCTAGAAGCCTTGAAAGACATGTCTCTAGAGGAAAGGGTGGTCACACAAGGGAGTTCAAGTACGTCATAGGTGGTGAGATTTTGGACGATCCATCCAAAGGGGTAACCACTAGATCCTCTCTTAGAAATACATGTAATTATGTTGCATTTATCTCATGCATTGAGCCTAAAAATATCAAAGAAGCATTAAATGATGATTATTAGATGTTTTCCATGCTAGAAGAGTTAAATCAATTTGAGAGGAGTAAAGTTTGGACATTAGTTGATAGGCCTAGTAATAAATCTACTATATGTACTAAATGAGTTTTTAGAATCAAATTAGATGAGAGCGGTAACATAGTGAGAAACAAGACTAGACATATTGCTCAAGGTTACACTCAAGAAGAAGGAATTGATTTTGATGAAACCTATGCACCCTTAGCTAGAATGTAAGCTATTAGAATGTTGCTTGCATTTTCATGTTATCATGAATTCAAGCGTTTTTAAATGGATGTTAAAAGTGCTTTTCTAAATGTTTTTATAAATGAAGAAGTGTATGTAGAACAACCACTCGATTTTGAAGATCTGAAATATCCAAACCATGTTTTTAAACTTTCAAAAGCTTTATATGGTTTGAAACAAACTCCTAGAGCTTGGTATGAAAGGTTGTCAAATTTTCTAATTGAAAAAGGTTTTGACAAAGGGAAGGTTGATACTACACTTTTTTATAAAAAGAAAAGGAAAGGGTATTTTAGTAGTTCAAATTTATGTTGATGATATTATTTTTGGTTCTACTAAGGCTTAAACGTCAGATAGGTGCCCAAACTATACCTTTTTTCCAGTTAGGTGCCTAACGTTTGTTTCGGGCCACTTAGGTGCCTAACGTTTCATTTCGTAACCCATTTAAGGTTTTAGCCGTGACGGACGTTAAAATTTTCTGTTATCCAATCATAAAGCGACACATGACACATTTTTTATTTTTCTGATATTAACCAAAATAAGAAAAACAAAAGAAATTAATTAAAAAAAAGTAACCTGGGTTAAATTACCTTAAACCCATCTTCTTCCCCCATCAAACCGTCCCTCCCCCCACCCCCACCCCTTTTAGTGTCCCAAAGCTTGCATTTAAGATATCCATTTATCATTGCATTCCAAGAACCAATTGTTTTCATCTTCATTCTACCAAAAATGCAAGCTGCCATTGTTGGGACCTTGCATTTAATATACATATCCATGAGACTTGTCTCAAATATTTCATCTAAACAACCGATCCCTCTTCTAATAGCATATCCATGGATCGTCCTGCCATGTTCCAATGCTTCCAACTCTGCTGCTGCCTGCAGTAAACTCACCATCGTCACCCTATTGGAATCAATCCCTTCTTTCTGCATGAAACGAGCAAATTCAAACGCCTTATAAGTAAGCTGACCGCCAACTTGTGCATAGCCAGTTATCAGTGAAGTGTAAACAACAACATCTCTTTCAGTTATTTCATCGAACACTTTGGAAGCAGCAACCATGTCTCCATACTTCGAATATAATCTTATAAGTGAAGATCCCACGAATTGATTATTACTTAATCCAAACTTGAAAACATCAAGATGGACTCCTTTTCCAAATCCCAAACTACCGAATTCAACACAACTCTTCAAAGTAAAAGTAATAGCTGAACCATCTAAACCAATCTTTTTTTGCTTCAATTTCAAATACAGGCTAAGAACTTCACCGTATTTACCACTTCTAAAACATCCAATGAGAAATGAATTCCAAAGGAAAATATTGTTTTTGAGAACTCCATGGAATACCCATCTTGATTCAACTGAGAACCCATGTTACTTTTATTTTTAATGGGGAAGAAGATGGGTTTATGAGTTTAAGGTAATTTAACCCATGTTATTTTTATTTTTAATTAATTTATTCAGTTTTTCTTATTTTGATTAATATCAGGAAAATAAAAAATGTGCCACGTGTCGCTTTATGATTGGATAACGGAAAATTTTAATGTCCGTCACGGCTAAAACCTTAAATGGGTTATGAAATGAAACGTTAGGCACCTAAGTGGCCCGAAACAAACGTTAGGCACCTAACTGGAAAAAAGTGTATCGTTTGGGCACCTATCTGACGTTTAAGCCTTCTACTAATGAATCTCTTTGCCAAGATTTTGCTAAGCTAATGCAAGGTGAATTTGAAATGAGCATGATGGGGGAGCTCTCATTCTTTTTGGGAATCCAAATCAAACAAAGAAAGAATGTCATCTTCATCAATCAAGCAAAGTACATCAAAGAAATGTTCAAGAAGTTTGACTTGGAGAATATGAAACCTCAAGCCACACCTATGAGCTCTTCTACAAAGCTTGACAAAGATGAAGGAGGTAAATGTGTTGATCTTAAGCATTATAAATCTATGATAGGATCTTTGCTTTATCTTACCGCAAGTAGATCAAATATCATGTTTAGTATTTGCTTGTGTGCTAAATTTCAAGCTAGTCCTAAAGAATCAAATCTACAAGCCTTTAAGAGAATATTTAGATACCTTAGAGACACCCCTTGCTTAGGTCTTTGGTATCCTAGAGAACCATTGTAACGCCCCGGTTTTGGGCTTAGAAGTTTTGGGCGTTGACCGGTTCGGTCAAAGTGCGGTTCGAATATATAAGAGTGAATTTAGGAAAACCTAGTTCGGGTTGCATTAAAAATATGGAAAAATGTTCTAAAATCCTCTTTTAATATATATAAGTGAACTGTGAAATCAATTTTGCAAAATGAGGTTTGGAAGGGTGACATTTTGGGCTAGTGACCAAAATGTAATTTTTGAAAACTGTGAGACTGTTTTAAAAAGGATTGAAACTTTGAATCTTTAAGGAGCTATTTACCCAATGGGAGTTTCTCCAGATTTTCTAAATATATTAAATGATTAATTAAAAGGTTTTAAATATAAACAAAGTGGAGGGAAGATATTTTAGTTTTAACTAACTTTTCTCTCAACTATTTTCTCTCATTTTCTCTCAAGCCAAACACCTTTTCTCCAGAGCTTTTCTCTCTGATTTTGTCACCTAAATCCATCTTTTCAATTACCTTTTGATTGCTAATCATCTCTACAACAAAACCTCACCATTTGCTAGGTGGATTTTCAAGAAAACTTGATTCTAAAAGGGAGAAACTCAAGTTTGGAGGTAAGAACGTCCTTCTCCTCTGAACTCTAAGTTCTTTACTGAAATTCCCAAGTTCTCAATCCTTAAATTGTGTTTTATAAATGGTTTTAAGGTTGTGTTATGGATCTTGACTTTTAAATGCAAGATTTGATTGATTTTGGTGAATTTTCGTTGGATCTGTTAAAGCAGTGATTTGAGGTGTATAATTGATGATAAATGAATGTTAAATTAATTGGAAATTGAGTTTTAACTAATGCAATCCCGGATAGGTTGAATTTCCTAAGTTTAGCTTGTGATTCTTGGTTGTTTTTGGGTGATCTTGTGGATCTGTTGTTGCTGGAGGTATAAGGATGTTGTTAGGTCCTTTTTAGATGTTGAATGATGTTTAAGGATGCTTAGTTTTGATGGTTTATGGCTGGGCTTTGTTGAGGAGTTGTTTAGATGCATTTTCGGTTGTGTTTGGTGGCCGAAAATGGAGTGTGGATGAGAGCAACGAGTTTAGGTGCTTTCATTGAAGCTATTAATGCATGATGATGCATTAATCTACTGTTTTGATGTGTTAAAATAGGGGAGTCATCTTTGGATCCAAGTGGTGGTGATCTGGAAGCTTGATTTGGTGTTTCGGCAAGAAGCGAAACGGAATCGGTGAGTGGATTTTGGTTTTCGGCTTTGAAACCAATGTTTTGGAGGTTTGGGAGCTTAGTCTAAGTCTAAACAACTTTGCTAAGCTCAAGAGTAAGTTTTCGGAAAAACTCTCTTGATGAGGAACCATGTGATGGTTGGGTGCAATGTGTTTGTTGCATGTTTAAATTCTGTTTTTAAAGCATATCTAGCATGTTTGTTTGCTGAGATTATAAGCCATGTGTTTAAGGAAGCTCAAGGTTAGAGTTCCTTGCTTTTGAACATTGTTTAAATGTGGTTTAATGCTTAAAGATGCATGATGTTTATGGCTTGGTTAAATGCTTTAAAACAGTGGATTATTGATGATAAATGATGTATATTGGCAAGTGATGTTTTGAAAAGGTTAAGGTCACCAAGGTGGTTAAAAGTCCTTGAGTGAGCCTAGTTTACTTAAGAACATCAAGGTGGTTAAAAGTCCTTGGATGGTTCTTGTTACGGACACAAAGGTGTTTAAAAGTCCTTGTGTGGTCCTTTCCAAGGTGGTTAAAAGTCCTTGGGGCCAAGGTGTTTAAAAGTCCTTGGGGTGATTCATGTCATGGTGTTTAAAAGTCCATGGGCCAAGGTGTTTAAAAGTCCTTGGGGTCAAGGTGTTTAAAAGTCCTTGAGGTGAAACTTGTTGAGGACACAAAGGTGTTTAAAAGTCCTTGTGTGGTCCTTGCCATGGTGTTTAAAAGTCCATGGGCCAAGGTGTTTAAAAGTCCTTGGGGTCAAGGTGTTTAAAAGTCCTTGAGGTGAAACTTGTTAAGGACACAAAGGTGTTTAAAAGTCCTTGTGTGGTCCTTGCCATGGTGTTTAAAAGTCCATGGGCCATGGTGCTTAAAAGTCCATGGGGATAAGATCACAATGGTGTTTAAAAGTCCATGTGTGAGTCTTATGTTGATCTTGTTAAAAGATGGTAATTATCACTTGTGGCCAATATGACATGTTATGATATGAAGCATGAGATGCTTGTTTGAGATTGCTTGTGAGCATGTCTAAATGTATTTTGAAGTATGACTTGAAAAGTGTTTTATAATTGCATTATTGGATGGTTTAAATGAGCATTCCTCACTAAGCTTTTGCTTACGCTCTCTTCCTTTTTCTTAAATCAATAATGCAGAGCACTAAGGTGCATCGAGGGCAGCAAGGAAGGCAAGCAATCAAGTGGAAGTTGAGCTCAAGTATGGAAAGGTTTTCTTAAACATTTTTAGCTTTTGGCATTTGGCAATGGGGGACCTATGTTGTTGTGTTGGGAGATGTTTTGGACTCCCTAAGTTGGATTTATGTTGTTGTTAATGTTGGTTTTTGTAATTGGCCATTATGTGTTTGATTTGGAGGTTTTATGCTTGAGTGGTTTGCTTGTGTAGGAAGCATGCCTTTAGATTTGGGGCTTTTCATAATTGATGCCATGATGTCGAATTGATGTTGCAATTATGTCCCTTATATGTTGTATGAGTTGCTGGTAAAGTTTGATAGCTTTTGGAGCATGTTTGGTTGGTCAATTGTGTGTTTAAGCAAGCAAATTTCTGTATTTTGTGCAGGCCGTATCGGAACAGTGCCTACCGTTTCGGAACGGGTGCCTCGAAGTAGCCCAGGCGTCCGAAACGGGGGACACCGTTCCGAAACGGAAAGGCCACTGCCAGCCCTTGTTTTGGTACGCGTTGCGGAACGGCCCCGCGTTTCGGAACGAGCTGTCTCCCGTTTCGGAACGCATGACCGTTGGGGGCTGACATTGGTAGTTATATGTTTCAGAATGTTTGCATTTTGGTCCCGATTCTTGTTGATGCAATGGTATGAGTTTGGGATGTCCGTTTGAGCTGAAATTTGACAGAGATGCATGAAACATGATTAATTTCAAGTTGGTAACTTTAATTTGGGTTAAGTCCTTATAATTACCAGAATTTACAAATTGGTCCCTAAAGTTGTAATTTGTTCAATTGGGTCCCTGTTTGATCTCTGATGTTTATGTTCTTTGAGTATGCTGTTTGTTTGATCACAACTAGGGTTAATGTGCATCTAGACAAGTTTAAAAGAAAAAAAAGGGTCGTTAATCAAGGTTGACTTTTGGGTTGACTTTGGTTTTCCCCGTGTAATCTTCTTAATTCGGGTCAACCGTCTAGGCCGGGTTAAGGGGGTTACATTTGGTGGTATCAGAGCTGAGTTCTCGAGTAATTGGGAATGTGTATGTGAATGTTTGAGGTATGTATGCCTTGTATGCTTGTTGGGTGAAAGCATGTTGAGTAAATTGCATGTATGTTGCAATTGAGATGTATGCTGTGATGAAGCATGTTGTGGGTACCCATTGCCAAATCAAAGCTAATGAAATGATGTTGATTTTAATTGGAAATGAGCTTGAGTACTTGGATTGCTTACCTTGCTGGGCCTGACTTTGTTTATTTGCATTGTGATTGCATATTCATAGTATGGCACCTCGTAGAGAGTTGAGGAGTAATGTGCGAGCTACGACTCAGAATGAGAATGAAAATGAGGAGAATGTTGAGAGTGCGGTTTTACCTCCTCCACCTGGTGGTGGTGATGCTGGTGCTGAAGAAGCTGGAGCTGCAGCTGGTGCTGAGGCTGCAGGACCTGAGGCCGGTCAGGGGCAAGCTGTTCCTGACATGACGGTGTTAATTCAAGCTATAGCTGGTGCTTTTCAAGCAGCGGTAGCTGGAGCTCGTGGAGCTGGGCATCAGGAAGATGCTGGAGTTAGACTACCTTTGGAGCGTTTGCGCAGTCTGGGAGGGACTGAGTTCAGGGGTATGTCTGCTGAAGGTTCTGAGGCTTGGTTAGAGAGTACCAAGAGAATCTTGGGACAGATGAGTTGCACTGATGTGCAGAAGCTTGGCTGTGTTGTGTCCTTGCTGCAGAAGGATGCATATACGTGGTGGACAACCACTATTGCTGGGATGGCAGAAGCTGATGTGACTTGGACATTCTTTCAGAATGTGTTCAAGAGAAGGTATCTGGGTGTGAGGTACCTAGATGAGAAAAAGAGGGAGTTCATGTCTCTTACCTAAGGGAGCATGACTGTGGCTGAGTATGAAGTGCAGTTTGTTCGACTCAGTCAATATGCACCTGAGCTTGTCCCGGATGAGCGAGCGAGGTGTGAAAGGTTCCGTTATGGCTTAGTGACGGATGTGAAGATGTATGTGCTGGCTACCGAGTATGATGATTTTGATGTGTTGGTGGGCCGAGCCAAGGATATTGAGATGAACTTGGGTTTATCTGCTAGAGGTGCTGGAGCAAGTGCTGGTAAGCGAGCGGCTGAATATAGTTCCGGTGGTGGACGGAACAAGAGGGGACATGATCAGAAGTATCAGTCCTCGGCTAAGCGAGGTGGTGGAGCACCTGCTCGGGGAGGCAACGCTAGAGCTGATCCGAGTGCTTGTTGGATATGTGGTTCGCATGGCCACATGAAACGTGATTGTCCTCGTGCTGTGAGGGAGGTGCAAGCTCCTGTTGCGGTAGCTGGTAATGGTTGCTGGAACTGTGGATCTTCGGATCATTTGAGGCGTGATTGTCCTATGTTGGCTGGTGGCCAAGTTCGTGCTCCTGTTGTTGCAGCGGCACAGAGAGGTCGTGGGCGCGGCCGTGGTAATTTTCAGCGGAGAGAGGAAGGTGGCCGAGGTGTAGCTCATGTTGTAGCTGTACAGCCAGAGGGTGGCGGACATGCTAGAGTGTTTGCTCAGCGTGAGGGGAGGAATGATGCGGATGTGATCGCTGGTACTTTTACTCTGCAATCTTTGTCATTACTTTCCTTGATTGATTCTGGATCTACGCACTCTTACATTTTGCGTGAGCATGCTGAATTGCTTGGTTTGCCTGTTGAGTCTTTGGATGTTGGTATGCGTGTCACTAGTTCTTTTGGTGAGACTGTTATGACTCGAAAGCTGTATAGAAGGTGTCCTTTGGTTGTTCAAGAACATGTTTTCCATGTTGACCTTATGGAGTTACCTTTCTATGGTTTTGATGTAATCCTTGGTATGGATTGGCTTGCTGAGCATCGTGCTGTGGTGGACTGTGAAAATAAGCGAGTTTCGCTGAAGCTTGCGGATGATTATGAAGTTGTTGTGGTTGGTGAGAATGTGAAGTTTCTTGCCAATGTGGTGTCTACGTTGGAGGCAAGCCGGATGCTGAGGCAAGGCTGTGAGGCTTACCTAGCTTTTGTGATGAATCCTAGCTCTAAGGAGTTGCGTGTGCAAGATATCAGGGTTGTGAAGGAGTTTCCTGGTGTTTTTCCTGAGGAGTTTCCTGGTTTACCTTCTAATCGTGAGGTGGAGTTTGGAATTGAGCTGTATGAGAATACAACTCCTGTGTCTGTTACTCCCTATAGAATGACACCTAAGGAGCTGAAAGAGCTGAAGACGCAGTTGCAAGAGTTGCTTGAGCATGGTTTCATTCGGCCGAGTGTGTTGCCTTGGGGTGCACCGGTCTTGTTTGTGAAGAAGAAGGATGGCACTATGAGGATGTGCATTGATTACCGCCAGCTGAACAAGTTGATTATCAAGAATCAGTATCCTTTGCCGAGAATTGATGATCTCTTTGATCAATTTCGGGGAGCTGCTGTGTTCTCTAAGATTGACTTGAGGTCAGGGTATTACCAGTTGAAGGTGAAGGATGTGGATGTGCCTAAGACAGCTTTCAGGACAAGGTATGGGCATTATGAGTTCCTTGTGATGCCGTTTGGTTTAACCAATGCTCCTGCTGCTTTCATGGACATGATGAATCGTGTGTTTCATGAATACCTGGATAAGTTTGTTGTGGTGTTCATTGATGATATCCTCGTGTACTCACGTACTGAGGAGGAGCATGAGGAGCATTTGAGGATTGTGTTGCAAGCCTTGTTGGAGAATCAGCTTTATGCTAAGCTGAGCAAATGTGAGTTCTGGTTAAGAGATGTGGTGTTTCTTGGGCATGTGGTTTATGCCAAAGGGATTCGGGTTGATCCTCAGAAGGTTGAGGCGGTGATGAATTGGAAGGTTCCTAAGTCTGTTCACGAGGTTCGTAGTTTCCTTGGTTTGGCGGGATACTACCGAAGGTTTGTGGATGGGTTTTCTAAGATTGCTGCACCTTTGACAAAGTTGTTTCAGAAGGATGTTAAGTATGAGTGGACAGAGGCGAGACAGCAGGCTTTTGAGAAGCTTAAGGCGGCTTTGACGCAAGCTCCTATCTTGGTTCAACCTGAATCAGGGAAAGAGTTTGTGGTGTATAGCGATGCGTCCTATGTTGGTTTGGGATGTGTGTTGATGCAAGAGGGTAAGGTGGTAGCTTATGCATCGCGGCAGTTGAAGGTGCATGAGCGCAATTATCCTACGCATGACATTGAGTTGGCTGCAGTGGTTTTTGCTCTGAAGATCTGGAGACATTACCTGTATGGTGAGAAGTGTACTGTTTACACGGATCACAAGAGTTTGAAGTATCTGATGTCTCAGAAGGAGTTGAATCTCAGGCAGCGACGTTGGGTGGAGTTGCTCAAGGATTATGATTTGACGATTGAGTATCACCCTGGGAAGGCTAATGTTGTAGCGGATGCCTTGAGTAGGAAGGTAGCTGTTGAGTTGAGGGCTATGTTTGCTAGTTTGAGTATTTCGCGCGATGGTGGTCTTGTGGCTGAGTTGCAAGTGAAACCATCTTTGGTTCAGTTGATCAAGGAAAAGCAGTTGCTGGATGATTCCTTGGTGTCTCATGTACAGGATATCGCGGAGGGTAGACCTTCAGATTTCTGCTTTAATGATGATGGAGTGTTGTGTTTTGGGAGTCGGATAGTAGTGCCCAATGATGCTGAGTTGAGGCGTGCTATTCTGACTGAAGGTCATAGTAGTCCTTTTGCTATGCACCCTGGTAGTACTAAGATGTATCGAGATCGTCGTGATGAGTACTATTGGGTGGGTTTAAAGAAAGATGTTGCGGAGTTTGTCAGCAAGTGTATGGTGTGTCAGCGAGTTAAGGCTGAGCATCAGTTTCCTTCAGGGTTGTTGCAACCGTTGAGAATCCCTGAGTGGAAGTGGGAAAGGGTTACCATGGATTTTGTATCTGGTTTACCTTTGTCACCGTCGAAGAAGAATTCGGTGTGGGTGATTGTGGATCGCCTGACGAAGTGTGCGCATTTCTTGCCTGTGCATACCACGTTTTCTTTGGATAAGCTTGCGGAGTTGTACATTGCTGAGATTGTGCGGCTGCATGGTGTGCCTAAGTCGATTGTGTCGGATAGGGATCTGAGGTTCACATCGCGGTTCTGGCAGTGTTTGCATCAAGCTCTGGGTACGAGGTTGAATTTCAGTACATCCTATCATCCTCAGTCGGATGGTCAGTCTGAACGTGTTATTCAGATTTTGGAGGATATGTTGAGGTGCTGCGTGATTGAGTTTCAGGGCTTTTGGGAGAAGCATTTGCCTTTGGTTGAGTTTGCTTATAACAATAGTTATCAGGCAAGTATTCAAATGGCACCTTATGAGGCTTTGTATGGAAGGAAGTGTAGGACTCCTCTTTGTTGGGCTGAAACGGGTCAGAAGTTGGTTTCGATGCCGGCTTTGTTGAAGGGAACCACCGAGAAGGTGAAGCTCATTTGTGAGCGTTTGAAGGCATCTTCTGATCGGCAGAAGTCTTACGCGGATTTGAAGCGTAAGGAGATTGAGTATGCGGTGGGTGACCGTGTGTTTCTGAAGGTTTCGCCTTGGAAGAAGGTGATGAGGTTTGGCCGGAAGGGTAAGTTGAGCCCTAGGTACATTGGACCATACGAGGTGGTTGAGCGTGTGGGTCCTGTTGCGTACAGGTTGAGGTTACCTCAAGAGTTGGAGAAGATTCATGATGTGTTTCATGTTTCTATGCTCCGGAAGTATAGATCTGATCCTTCGCATGTGATGCCTGTGGAGGAAGTGGAATTGAATCCGAATTTGACCTATGATGAGGAACCGGTGAGGATTCTGGATTCTGATAGCAAGGTTCTTCGTGGCAAGACCATTGAGTTGGCAAAGGTGCTGTGGAAGCATCGCGGTGTTGAGGAAGCCACGTGGGAGCGAAAGGATGACATGCTGAAGCAGTTCCCTTATCTCTTTCCTTCAGGTAAATTTCGAGGACGAAATTTCTTAAGGGGGGAGAGTTGTAACGCCCCGGTTTTGGGCTTAGAAGTTTTGGGCGTTGACCGGTTCGGTCAAAGTGCGGTTCGAATATATAAGAGTGAATTTAGGAAAACCTAGTTCGGGTTGCATTAAAAATATGGAAAAATGTTCTAAAATCCTCTTTTAATATATATAAGTGAACTGTGAAATCAATTTTGCAAAATGAGGTTTGGAAGGGTGACATTTTGGGCTAGTGACCAAAATGTAATTTTTGAAAACTGTGAGACTGTTTTAAAAAGGATTGAAACTTTGAATCTTTAAGGAGCTATTTACCCAATGGGAGTTTCTCCAGATTTTCTAAATATATTAAATGATTAATTAAAAGGTTTTAAATATAAACAAAGTGGAGGGAAGATATTTTAGTTTTAACTAACTTTTCTCTCAACTATTTTCTCTCATTTTCTCTCAAGCCAAACACCTTTTCTCCAGAGCTTTTCTCTCTGATTTTGTCACCTAAATCCATCTTTTCAATTACCTTTTGATTGCTAATCATCTCTACAACAAAACCTCACCATTTGCTAGGTGGATTTTCAAGAAAACTTGATTCTAAAAGGGAGAAACTCAAGTTTGGAGGTAAGAACGTCCTTCTCCTCTGAACTCTAAGTTCTTTACTGAAATTCCCAAGTTCTCAATCCTTAAATTGTGTTTTATAAATGGTTTTAAGGTTGTGTTATGGATCTTGGCTTTTAAATGCAAGATTTGATTGATTTTGGTGAATTTTCGTTGGATCTGTTAAAGCAGTGATTTGAGGTGTATAATTGATGATAAATGAATGTTAAATTAATTGGAAATTGAGTTTTAACTAATGCAATCCCGGATAGGTTGAATTTCCTAAGTTTAGCTTGTGATTCTTGGTTGTTTTTGGGTGATCTTGTGGATCTGTTGTTGCTGGAGGTATAAGGATGTTGTTAGGTCCTTTTTAGATGTTGAATGATGTTTAAGAATGCTTAGTTTTGATGGTTTATGGCTGGGCTTTGTTGAGGAGTTGTTTAGATGCATTTTCGGTTGTGTTTGGTGGCCGAAAATGGAGTGTGGATGAGAGCAGCGAGTTTAGGTGCTTTCATTGAAGCTATTAATGCATGATGATGCATTAATCTACTGTTTTGATGTGTTAAAACAGGGGAGTCATCTTTGGATCCAAGTGGTGGTGATCTGGAAGCTTGATTTGGTGTTTCGGCAAGAAGCGAAACGGAATCGGTGAGTGGATTTTGGTTTTCGGCTTTGAAACCAATGTTTTGGAGGTTTGGGAGCTTAGTCTAAGTCTAAACAACTTTGCTAAGCTCAAGAGTAAGTTTTCGGAAAAACTCTCTTGATGAGGAACCATGTGATGGTTGGGTGCAATGTGTTTGTTGCATGTTTAAATTCTGTTTTTAAAGCATATCTAGCATGTTTGTTTGCTGAGATTATAAGCCATGTGTTTAAGGAAGCTCAAGGTTAGAGTTCCTTGCTTTTGAACATTGTTTAAATGTGGTTTAATGCTTAAAGATGCATGATGTTTATGGCTTGGTTAAATGCTTTAAAACAGTGGATTATTGATGATAAATGATGTATATTGGCAAGTGATGTTTTGAAAAGGTTAAGGTCACCAAGGTGGTTAAAAGTCCTTGAGTGAGCCTAGTTTACTTAAGAACATCAAGGTGGTTAAAAGTCCTTGGATGGTTCTTGTTACGGACACAAAGGTGTTTAAAAGTCCTTGTGTGGTCCTTTACAAGGTGGTTAAAAGTCCTTGGGGCCAAGGTGTTTAAAAGTCATTGGGGTGATTCATGTCATGGTGTTTAAAAGTCCATGGGCCAAGGTGTTTAAAAGTCCTTGGGGTCAAGGTGTTTAAAAGTCCTTGAGGTGAAACTTGTTGAGGACACAAAGGTGTTTAAAAGTCCTTGTGTGGTCCTTGCCATGGTGTTTAAAAGTCCATGGGCCAAGGTGTTTAAAAGTCCTTGGGGTCAAGGTGTTTAAAAGTCCTTGAGGTGAAACTTGTTAAGGACACAAAGGTGTTTAAAAGTCCTTGTGTGGTCCTTGCCATGGTGTTTAAAAGTCCATGGGCCATGGTGTTTAAAAGTCCATGGGGATAAGATCACAATGGTGTTTAAAAGTCCATGTGTGAGTCTTATGTTGATCTTGTTAAAAGATGGTAATTATCACTTGTGGCCAATATGACATGTTATGATATGAAGCATGAGATGCTTGTTTGAGATTGCTTGTGAGCATGTCTAAATGTATTTTGAGGTATGACTTGAAAAGTGTTTTATAATTGCATTATTGGATGGTTTAAATGAGCATTCCTCACTAAGCTTTTGCTTACGCTCTCTTCCTTTTTCTTAAATCAATAATGCAGAGCACTAAGGTGCATCGAGGGCAGCAAGGAAGGCAAGCAATCAAGTGGAAGTTGAGCTCAAGTATGGAAAGGTTTTCTTAAACATTTTTAGCTTTTGGCATTTGGCAATGGGGGACCTATGTTGTTGTGTTGGGAGATGTTTTGGACTCCCTAAGTTGGATTTATGTTGTTGTTAATGTTGGTTTTTGTAATTGGCCATTATGTGTTTGATTTGGAGGTTTTATGCTTGAGTGGTTTGCTTGTGTAGGAAGCATGCCTTTAGATTTGGGGCTTTTCATAATTGATGCCATGATGTCGAATTGATGTTGCAATTATGTCCCTTATATGTTGTATGAGTTGCTGGTAAAGTTTGATAGCTTTTGGAGCATGTTTGGTTGGTCAATTGTGTGTTTAAGCAAGCAAATTTCTGTATTTTGTGCAGGCCGTATCGGAACAGTGCCTACCGTTTCGGAACGGGTGCCTCGAAGTAGCCCAGGCGTCCGAAACGGGGGACACCGTTCCGAAACGGAAAGGCCACTGCCAGCCCTTGTTTCGGTACGCGTTGCGGAACGGCCCCGCGTTTCGGAACGGGCTGTCTCCCGTTTCGGAACGCATGACCGTTGGGGGCTGACATTGGTAGTTATATGTTTCAGAATGTTTGCATTTTGGTCCTGATTCTTGTTGATGCAATGGTATGAGTTTGGGATGTCCGTTTGAGCTGAAATTTGACAGAGATGCATGAAACATGATTAATTTCAAGTTGGTAACTTTAATTTGGGTTAAGTCCTTATAATTACCAGAATTTACAAATTGGTCCCTAAAGTTGTAATTTGTTCAATTGGGTCCCTGTTTGATCTCTGATGTTTATGTTCTTTGAGTATGTTGTTTGTTTGATCACAACTAGGGTTAATGTGCATCTAGACAAGTTTAAAAGAAAAAAAAGGGTCGTTAATCAAGGTTGACTTTCGGGTTGACTTTGGATTTCCCCGTGTAATCTTCTTAATTCGGGTCAACCGTCTAGGCCGGGTTAAGGGGGTTACATTTGGTGGTATCAGAGCTGAGTTCTCGAGTAATTGGGAATGTGTATGTGAATGTTTGAGGTATGTATGCCTTGTATGCTTGTTGGGTGAAAGCATGTTGAGTAAATTGCATGTATGTTGCAATTGAGATGTATGCTGTGATGAAGCATGTTGTGGGTACCCATTGCCAAATCAAAGCTAATGAAATGATGTTGATTTTAATTGGAAATGAGCTTGAGTACTTGGATTGCTTACCTTGCTGGGCCTGACTTTGTTTATTTGCATTGTGATTGCATATTCATAGTATGGCACCTCGTAGAGAGTTGAGGAGTAATGTGCGAGCTACGACTCAGAATGAGAATGAAAATGAGGAGAATGTTGAGAGTGCGGTTTTACCTCCTCCACCTGGTGGTGGTGATGCTGGTGCTGAAGAAGCTGGAGCTGCAGCTGGTGCTGAGGCTGCAGGACCTGAGGCCGGTCAGGGGCAAGCTGTTCCTGACATGACGGTGTTAATTCAAGCTATAGCTGGTGCTTTTCAAGCAGCGGTAGCTGGAGCTCGTGGAGCTGGGCATCAGGAAGATGCTGGAGTTAGACTACCTTTGGAGCGTTTGCGCAGTCTGGGAGGGACTGAGTTCAGGGGTATGTCTGCTGAAGGTTCTGAGGCTTGGTTAGAGAGTACCAAGAGAATCTTGGGACAGATGAGTTGCACTGATGTGCAGAAGCTTGGCTGTGTTGTGTCCTTGCTGCAGAAGGATGCATATACGTGGTGGACAACCACTATTGCTGGGATGGCAGAAGCTGATGTGACTTGGACATTCTTTCAGAATGTGTTCAAGAGAAGGTATCTGGGTGTGAGGTACCTAGATGAGAAAAAGAGGGAGTTCATGTCTCTTACCCAAGGGAGCATGACTGTGGCTGAGTATGAAGTGCAGTTTGTTCGACTCAGTCAATATGCACCTAGATGAGAAAAAGAGGGAGTTCATGTCTCTTACCCAAGGGAGCATGACTGTTGCGGAACGGCCCCGCGTTTCGGAACGGGCTGTCTCCCGTTTCGGAACGCATGACCGTTGGGGGCTGACATTGGTAGTTATATGTTTCAGAATGTTTGCATTTTGGTCCCGATTCTTGTTGATGCAATGGTATGAGTTTGGGATGTCCGTTTGAGCTGAAATTTGACAGAGATGCATGAAACATGATTAATTTCAAGTTGGTAACTTTAATTTGGGTTAAGTCCTTATAATTACCAGAATTTACAAATTGGTCCCTAAAGTTGTAATTTGTTCAATTGGGTCCCTGTTTGATCTCTGATGTTTATGATCTTTGAGTATGTTGTTTGTTTGATCACAACTAGGGTTAATGTGCATCTAGACAAGTTTAAAAGGAAAAAAAAGGGTCGTTAATCAAGGTTGACTTTCGGGTTGACTTTGGTTTTCCCCGTGTAATCTTCTTAATTCGGGTCAACCGTCTAGGCCGGGTTAAGGGGGTTACAACCATCATTTAGTTTGCATGCTTATTCGGATGTGGATTATGGAGGTTGTAAGATAGATAGAAAGAGTACCTTCGGTACTTGTCAATTCCTAGGTAATATATTTATCTCGTGGTTTTCTAAGAAGCAAAATAGTGCAACACTATCTACCACCAAGGCGGAATATATTTCAGACGATAGTTGTTGTGCTCAAGTCCTTTGGATGGAGCAACAACTCTTAGATTATGGAATTGATATAGGCATCGTCCCCTTAAAGTGTGACAATACTATTGTTAATTGTCTCACTAAGAATCCCATCCAACATTCTAGAACCAATCATATAGAGATAAGACATCATTTCATTAGAGATCATGTCTTGAAAAATAATGTTGTTCTAGAGTATGTAGACACCTTGAACCAATTAGTGAATATCTTTACCAAACCTTTAGATAAAGAGTGTTTTTGGACTCTTAGGAGAGAGTTAGGGCTTAATAGCCTTTCTTGAACCTTGGAGCCTTGTTTTGTGCTTAAATCTTGCTTGAATTTGGTTGATATTCGTGTTTATGTGATTTTATTCTATATGCATCTATTCATGTTGTTAGGTGGAGTATGTATCTGTTTTTGCCCATTCATGATGATCTCATATCATAATCCTGCATATCGATTCGAGTAAAATCAAAATTTTGGGCCCCTTGCAGCCAAATTAGTCAAATTTGGTCAGGGGGTATCGATACGAGGTTTAGCGTATCGATACGGTTATCAGGGGTAACGTTTTCAGTACACCTTGGCCTGTAACGGTACGTGTCGAGGATCGGTACAGGTAATTCCGTACCGGTACACAGTTTCAGTATGCAGCTTTTGCGTATCGGTACGTGTGTCCACTGGAGCTTTAAATGAAGGTTTCCTAATTTAAATCAAACATACCTTTTTTCTAATAACCCTAGTCGGTTTTCCCTATAAAAACCCTCTTAATCCCTTGATTTTTCATTAAAATTCTTCAAATCTTTGGGGCATTTACTCTAAACATCAAACCCAAGCTTTGATCATCAAGCTTTGTGCACAACATCTCTTCATTCATCCATACTCAAGGTAAAAACTTTATTTTCTTTTTATTTCAATTTCTTTAATATTTGTATAGCTTTTATGTATAAACTTTATATATTTAGGATCTATATATCCTTGTTTTCAAAGATTTTACAAAATCTTTTTCAAAACTGATTTTTTTGTTTGAATATAAAATTACACTCATATATATATTTTATTTTCAAAATTTGAAGTTTTTAAGTTCCAAAATTTTATTTTATACTTGTATGTGTTTTTAAACTATACAATATAGATTTTTATACTACTGTAAGACCCGAATCCTGCCCGAGCACCCACATATATTATATGTCACTATAAATAAAGCCATAAATAAACCCAATAATAACAATAATCCATATATAATATGAAAGTTCATTTTACATATAATAAGTTTCCATAAATACCCAAAACCCTTACATAAAACCAAAAGCCGAATTTAAAACCCAAACTCTCATTACATTTGCTTTTCCCGCCCATTTTCATACCAAACAAACACATAATCTAAAAAAATCTCTTTCCCGTTTAAATTTCAATATGAAAGGACACGTGGTAGTGTTTTATTAGCCCGAAAGAGTTCACATGGATCATGTGTAACACCCCAAATTTTCCCTAATTCGAAAAATCCCTAAAGTGAAAATTCCTAAATCAGAAACCCTAATAATTTGGGGAATTTTAATTTATAACCTAATTAGGTTAAGGGGTTAAATTGGGAGAAATCAGAATTATGGGTTATTTTGGAAATTTTAGTGATCAAAGTGAATTAAGGGCAAAGTTTTGAGCCAAGTCCGTGAACCTTAGAAAGAGCAAGGTTATACCTCGTTATTTGCCCTTTTCCTTGGGTATTTAAACCCCAAATTTTAGAGTTGAGTATCCCTTTGACCCCAAGTTTTCGATGAGGCTCCGGTGAGCCTTTCCGTGGTTCGTCTCTCACGTTGTCACCACTATTCAAATTTTCCCTCGGCGTTCAACCAAGACCACCCTTTGGTTCACCATCGTTTCTCGCCATTTTGATTGGAATATGTGAAGAATTGTTCGATTCTCCCTTGCACCATAGTTCACCGTCATGTCCCCATCATTCTAGTTCTGTTGCCATCCATCATTTGAGAGATCGAAGAGCTTTTTGTTTGAAAGCCTTGTTGTTCGTTTTCCCTCGCATCGCCGCTTGTTTCGTCGTCCTCCCCGTTGTCCTAGACGAATCTAAGTGTGGGTAAGTCTTGAACCCATGTTTTTTGGCTTTAAATTAGTATATTTGAGTTGTGAGTTGTGGTTTAATTTTGGGCTTCGTTCGTGTTGTGGCCGTAAATGACCATTATGGTCATTGTTTTTTGTTTTCAGTGAGTGTCGCCGATGAGTCACCGCCTCAGGTCACTAGTAAATTTGTGTCGCCTCCACTGCGTTGTTGAGCCGCCGTCGTTCATCACCTTCGTCACCCTTGGCTTTATTTGCTACCACTGTTGGAGCCGTCAATAAGCTATGTTGTCCATGCCGTCTTCGTTGAGTCTTGCCGCCTTGTTTGGTTACGTCGCCATCATGTTTTTCACTGCCGCTGCCGTTTGGGTTATGAAACCTTAGGTTCAGATTGAGGTAAAAAATGGTATGATGTTGGGCCAGCATTTTTGGGTTGCTGGGAGCCCAAACTTTTTTGGTTCAGATTGAGCTTGAGTGAGCCCATGTGTTATGACAATATTTTGAAGCCCAACTGTGTGAGCCATGATCCAATTTGAATATTGAACCAGACCAACCGGCAGAACCGAACCGAACCGGCAAAACCAAACACATTAGTTGAACCACGTCTGACTCGAACCGATTTGACCTTGACCAATTGACCAAACCAGTGTATAGTTGACCGTTTGACTAACCTTTGACCGCGTGACATTAGCATTTACTTGGCCATGACGTTAGCTTTGGCCTTTGACCAGTTTGACTAGTCTAGTCAACATTGACTTTGACTTTTATTTAACTTTGACTTTCAGTTAACTTTGACTTTGATCATGGTTGACTTTAACCGTTGACCAAGAGTTGACTTTTTCAAACAACCTTCACCATAACCTTTTTCAACGTCATGAGTCCGAATTCACTGTCTGTTTGTCAAATTCGAACCTGAATGCTTCGTTTTACTATTTACTGGTTTGACCCGAGTTATTCTCGTGTTCAGGTATCGACTTCAAGGCCGTTGTGTTATCACCTCCACCTATTTAGATCGGCTATGTACGTTCTTCGGGGTCTTTGCGTGAGTATTCGTTTAGATTAGTATTATGTTTTATAGTTGGTGGCTTAATGATAATGTTAGTTCTGATGTAGAGTTATCATCGTAGGATTTGATTCAGCTACACTTGAGCATGATTCGCATCCTTTTTTATATTGAGCTTCTACCCGCCAAAGGTCTGTCTCTTCTTGTGCTAGAAACTTTTGTTTTCTTTGGTGCTATGAATAAATGTTTCTACACATTTTGTGTGCATTATTATGTTGTGATTGGTGAAAGTTTTCTAACATCATGCATAACATGCCATACTGTGATTTAAATGAAAAATCAGATTTACAAAATGATGAGATATCAGATTTCCAAAATTATGAAACTTCGGATTTATCAGATTGTGAAACATCGGATTTATAAATTATGCAACTTGAATTTTTAACAATTCAAGTTTTGGATGAGACTCGAATTTTAAAATCAGCATCATATCATTGTGTGTACATGGATTGGAATTTGTTCGAGGAAGTTTAGTGGTTTCACCCTTCGGACTGAATTCCACTTTGGATCAGTTGTTCTACCCTTCGGGCTATGTTCTACTTCGGATGGCGACGATGGAGAGAGTAGGTTCTGGGAAACCTTACTCTTTGGGTATTGTATCAGATTTTAAGAATCGAGTCTTCATGAGCATCTGACATCATATCATCATGATTCAGTTTTGTTGTGTTTTCAGAAAAGACTTTATTGAAAAATAAAAATAATATTTTGCTTTGTAATTGCATGCACATTAGAGACACACTAAGTTCTTTAGCTTACACCTCATAGTCTTCCTTTTTCAGATATACTCAGACTCTTAGGCGACTTGGTACTTGGAGCATCTTGCATTTTATTCAGATATTTTTATCATTCAGTATGAACTCTTTTCCAAATATTTTGGACTATTGTTTTTGACATTATTTTTGGAATATTTATGTAATTCGGACATTTGGACTATTTATAATTTGGAATTATTTTATAGCATGCACTTTCAATAATTTAATTAAGTTATTGGAATATTTTTTAACACTAAGTTATATAATTAATAAAGTATTTATGAGAAATGATATTTTACTATTTTTACCCTAATAATGTTTCTTGAGGGTCAAGTTTTTAATCACGACTTTCTAGATTCGACCCATTTCTTCTGGGTCAGATTTAGGGTGTTACATCATGATTTTCTTTCTCATTAGTTGGATCCAACTGGCCCGGCTGATGTCACCATTTATGTCATCTTCCACCCACTATAAATAGTATGAGAGAAAAATGTTAGATTATTAACTACTAATCACAATTGATAATAATAACTAACTAATAATAATAAATATAATATAATAAATAGGAGAGAGAAACCTTACCTTGGTAGCCGAAATGCTGCGAAAGCTAAGGAGATGTCGGGAGCACGACCGGGGCAGCCGATTTCATCGGGAAATCATCGGACGCCGTGAAGAACGCCTAAAACCCCCATAGCCACCGTAGCAGGAGGTATTGATTTTTTCTTCTTTTTTAATCCTGCAAAAATAAAGCGATGTTAGTTCAAATTTAAAAAACAGAAAAAGGAAAATATAAGGGCGGTCGGAGTTCTTATCTGCGACGATCGGAGTGGTTTTAGTCCACGCCAGAGTTGAAAATGAAAGGTTTTGTGCTCGGGTAGCTTAGATTCGGGGAAGTTTTGGTGTTTTTGATGAAATATGTTAGTTTTTAGGGTTTAAGATTGAATCTTGAGAAAGTTTGGAGTTTCGGTCGGCGGCCGACAAACAATCAAGATTGATCGAAGCACAACGGTTGTTGATCCATGGGCGGAGATGGTGGCGATCGTACGCCAGACTTTTCATGTTCTTCATAGAAATGAAGAACACATGAAAAAAGGTGGGTTTTGATCTTAGATTCTGGAAAAATCTAGAAATAAAGTGTTAGTATAGGAGGATTTTAGAGAGATGGAGAGTTAGAGAGAGGGTGAAAATGAATAAAATGAGAAAATGGGAATAATGGGGTATGGGGAAGCCTTTAAATAGGCGTGTCGCTCGGGCCTGTAGGCCCGCCAATCCTTGGTGGAGCCTGCGCCCTACTCTCTCATTCTTTGTAATCTAACTCTTCGATTTAATAAAATTTTAATTTGGCCTTTCATTGTTTGATTTAATTTTTAATTTGTTTCAATTTGGTCCTTATAGTTCTAATTAAATGCCTATATGTTTGATGCATGTTTTAAAATTATGCATATAAGATTGTATGTTAGACAATTTAATCACCTAGACTCTTAATTGTTTAGAGCCTTAGACTTTAAATTCTTTAATTAGGATTCATAATTAATTAAGTGAGATGATTGTAGTAAGTTAATGTATATTGAGTAGGAAACTTTGGAGTTCAAATTTGGGTGATGCCATCTTAACGAGGTGTTGTCCAACATTGACTTTTAAGTGGAATACTTAGTACTCATTAGAATCCTAGATATTAATAAATAACCTAGTTAACTAATTAGAGCTTTAATTAGGATTGTTACTTTAAATAATTACTTAATTAGTGAATATTATTAGAAATTTAAGGGTTTTGATATGGATGGTGCTCTTGCAATTGGTGCTATCTCATAAAAGCCTTTAAATGTAATAATATTCGTAGTCTAAACAATTTAATTAATTAGAGCCTATTTAAGTTAGAACTTAAAATAGACAAGACAATAATAAATCATGCATTTAAACCTTTTATGCTGGAAATATATTTTTTGAATATGAATGGGTGCCTCCAACTTAAAATGATGCTTTTAATCTCATATTCGGATAAAAAATATATTTCCTTATAAAAGGAATATCTCAATTTGGAATTTAAATCCAGTTAACAATTAAGGGTTAAATTAAATTCAAAATCATATTTTTAAATGCCAAAATGCCAAGTAAAATTAAAATGTACCAATAACGGGCGTTTGTGGTGGTGCTAACTCTTCCCCGCACGTAACCGACTCCCAAACCCAAAATTTAAGAAAATGAATCTCTAGTTGTTTTTATGGTGTCCGGTCTACCAAAGTGATCGGTGACGACTCCAAAATGTTTTCAAAATTAATAAAAGGACAAATCCAATTTTAAAGATTATTTAATGGTAAACTTAAAGGAAAACCTAATTTTTCAAAATTAAATGAATTAAAAGGCAAAATCCTAATTTTCAAAGATTAGTCAGCGAGCTATTTCACACCGGTTCAAAAATAGTTTCGACAGCTTGGCGACTTTGCTGGGGAGCAATTCGAGAGTCAGGCCTAATTAATTTTACGTGGCATTTTGGCATTTAAGAATGGTAATTTGAATTTAATTTTTCAATAATTATTGGTTGGAGTTTTAGAAAGAATGGATATAGCTTTTTTTTTGTGTGGTATAAACTGACATTCATGCATAAGCCTTCTACCTGGGCTTTCTCATTTAAGTGAGAGTGAGTCATGATCCTACGTGAGGTATCCATCTCCGTGATCGTAATTTTGTCTTTCTTCCGGTATACCAACCTTATACACCGTGAGGTTACGCATCTACTATAAGGGGACGTATAATCCCGAATCGATGTCTTGCTGTCGCAATAGATAGTAACGATAATTCGGGTACCCAAAGTCTAGAACAAAAACCAGATGTTGTAATCTAGAAGCCTACCCCACTAGAGCCAAATAGGGACCTAGGACAGGGTGTTGCTGGTTTAAATACGATTCTCTAGTTATTCTCTCTGCTCAATATAACCTGTCTTTCTGTATTAATTTAATTTAATTTAATTTGATTTGATTTTTGATATTATTTCACAACAATGACACAATTTTTTTTGTTGTTTTTCTATATGACATCATATTGCATTTTAAAAAAAAGGTATTGATTCAAGGATTAGTCAATTAGCCAGTGTTCATAATAGCTGATGGGTCTGATAAATAAGGAGAAGACAATATGCTGATGTGGACCTAGTTAGAGAAACTCTAGTACAAAAAGAAGGATGATATCCATGGGAATCAAATCGTGATGCAAGTAGTTACAAAATGTTGTATGAAGACACTAAGAGAGCAGCGGGGAAGAAGATTCAAGAATTAATGGATTCAAACAGCTGAACCAAATAAAAATTAAAGGAAGAGCAAGCTTGTCATCTCAAGTTTCACAAATGAAGAAAATTCTTGAAAGAGAACTATAATAAGGGAAAATTTGATCTCATGCAAGAAAATAAAGAGCTAAAAAAAGAAAGCGTCAGAATCGGAAGACGCCGTATAAAATTTGAAAGACCAACTTGTAAGTTTTGAAGGGGCACTAGAAATGAAGGACAATATAATGAAAGGCATGCTTGAGGTAGCCACCTAGACTATCCAAAGGCAAAATCATGAAATGATCAACTTTAGAAACCAAGTGCAGGGAATCGCCCAGTTTGTGCAGTTATTGTCCAATGTAGCCATAAACCTACAACAGTACCCCGACATCGACATTGAGCTAGGACAGGCACTGACTCGGAGGCTGAACAAAGTGATTAATCTGGGAGCAATGGATAGATGCTTTACGTAATCAGATTGTCTATTTCTTGTATTCGACCTTTTGGCTAATGAATGTTGCTCTAAAGACTAGTTATTAAAGTTGATATCTCATGCATTCATGCATTGCATTGCTTAAATATTGCATTTAAAAAACATTGCATTTTTTTCAAATACATCACTTTTTCAAATAACATTGAATTTTTTAAAAAATAATACTGCATTTTTTCAGATAACATTGTGAAAGCTGAAAACAAATATTTTGAGAAAATGGGCAATAGGCTTGTTAGGATGAGGCAATCCTAGAAGGTTGTTAATGACCACTTGGGTAGCATGGAGCAAAGAATTGATCAGTCCCATAACGAGATGGTAACTCAAAATACCTCATTGCTTGGAATCAGGGAGGTCGAGAAAGAAAAGGTTTTAGATGGAAATGCCAACATTGGTGATCAAGATGAAATCTTATCTTACACAAGGGTTCAACCTGAAGGATTAGTTCTGAAAAAGGTTTAGAATAGTACAATCAGAGTGTTGGACAACGATTTAGAGAATTTGGAAACAAGCTTTGGAGACGGTGTTCTTAACCTTAGTGCACCGACATGATTTGACAAAGCAAAAGTGAACATCATTTAGCAAACAAATATAGAAGGACCGAGTAAAAGCCATAATTTTGATGTTTGTTCCAAAATTGTATTGTCTAAGGTTTATGAGACTGTTAAAGAACAAGATGATTCCATCAGAGTCAAAGAACTGCATATGCTTGTAGAATGTCTCTCCGAAGTTATGAAAGCCGAAAATTCAGTCGAGGCTGGAAATTTTCCCACATTAGAATTGCCTTCATCCAGGGAAAGAGGAGCATAAAGCACAAAAACACGAGACATAGAGGTCGAATAGTTTAGCAAGAAAAGAGAGACGATTATTCTTATTCCAATGCCATATTCGGATTTGTTGCCCTACCTTTTGTAGAATCACTTGTTGATGATACTTCCACCGAAGTTTTATAAGTCTTTTTATGGCATCAGAAATGCTTGCAGTTATTACTGTGGAGATTTCAGTCACTATGTGGAAGATTGTATGTTTTTGAAACACATAGTCAGTGGTCTCATCAGGAATGGACATTTATGTTTTTAGAAAGAACAACCCCGATTCTACAAGAGACCACCATTTGCTAGAATAATTGAGATAAAAAAGAAAGGGCAGAATCTACATCAAGCTTTTATGAGAAATTCACTATAGTTTGGCGTTTACCAGAATCACAGTAATGTTTGGATATCTACCACTTCAAAATTTCATTTACTGATGAATACTCCAAGGTCAAATGTTCCAAATTCTCCTGTCAGTGTAAAATCAAAGACTAAATTGATCTCATTCATGTTTCCTATCGTGAATTGTACTTCAAATCACTCGAAGCTTTGCCACATCATGTAAAACCCTCAAAGCCACATTATCAAAGTTGTTACAACATTAAGAATCATTGTGAATAGCATAATGGATTTCATGATCATGAGTTTGAAAATTGTAACACTTTCAAGAAACAAGTTCAAAACTTTCTAAATCAAGGGATTTTAGAAGTCGATCCATTAAGATTTGTAACCCAAGAGGTAGTCACCTGATTAGAGCCAGTGCAATTGGATTGTCTGGAAATCAAATGCCGAAAGACGTCAAGATAAGGAAAAGAAGGAAGAGCAAGGTGAAAATAATTGAGAATCTGTTGGGTTTTAAGGTGATCGATTCCTTCAACCATTCTTGCTCGTCAAGTGGTGGAGAAGTGGAATTTTGGTGAATGTGGTGTGGAAGCTTAAAAGATAAAGTGACACAATGAATTATAGTGGTTCAACCTTCTAACCAAGGTCTACATCCACTACCTTAGCTTCCCACTAAGGATTTCCAATCAATCCACTATTGATTCGTCCCCTTTTCTAGGCTTAGGAGGAAACCCTTAAACACCGATCAAGCTTTCTACCCAAAGCCTTGATCAAACACTCTTTACAAGAGAAAAGATTAGCAAACACAAATCTCTCTAATAGGTGTTTGTTTGCACAATTTAGCTCTCACCCAAAACCTAAAACACTTGAGCAAATTTAACAATTTTGGCTCACTAGTGTTTTTCTATACAAAGAAATGACAATTTAAGTACAAAGACAATTCTTGATCATTTGTTGATTGACAATTGAAGCATTAACCATTACTTGATGCTTGGTGGTCTCTTTTATACTCCTCTTTGAGTTTGTAGTCGTTACTAGCCGTTGGGGATGAATTGGAGCCGTTGGAGACATAATTTCCCACCATAAATGCAGTTCTGCAGCTACCCGTATCGAAACGCTCGAACCCGTTTCGATACGCTCTTCAAGTAGAAAGAGTCGTTGCAACACCCGTATCAAAACGCTCTTGGTCGTATCGAAACGATCTGCATTTAAATGTTAGTTGGGAAATAGTCGTTGGGGTTTATGACCGTTGTGGTCGATGCCACGTAGGCGTATCGAAACGGCATAGCCCGTGTCGAAACGCTTGGCCAAAATCCTCATCCAGAAAAGACCCGTTTCGAAACCCGTTTCGAAACGTTTTGACACTGGAAGACCCCGTATCGAAACACCTTGTGGTGTTTTGAAACGCCTGAAAGATTTTGTTTAGTTTGGCTTTGAAAACATGTAAAAACCTTTGAAAACATCCCTTAAACATAGTTTCAAGTTATTTGGACTTTAGAAATAGTTTTGAATTCTTTTCAAATTAGTCCAAAACATTTTTCAATTATTATATCAAAACATTAGTTCTATAATCTCCCCCCTTTTTGATATAATAAAACTAACTTGAAAAATTGTTTGGGATTCTCCCCCTTTAATTTTTAAAAATGTGAATAAGAGATGAAAAATGTAAATCAATTAAAGCTCCCCCTTATTCATTTGAAAATTCAATTTTTCAAACCATTTCTCCCCCTTTTTGTTATATCAAAAAGAATTTAAAACATTAAGTTCAAAATAACTATAGAGGTAAAAAAATGACAAAAATAAGAATTTGGTTTTAAATGGCTCCCTCTTACTCAAAGCATCATAAGAATGTTAGTCCAACATATATGATCATCTAGTTGAAATAAATGAAAAATAAATCAAATAAAAGTAAAAACAACTAGATATTACCACACTTGAACCCAAGGGAGGATGTGAAGCCTTCCTTCTTCAAGTGTTCTTCCTTGTGTGCATAGAGCTCCCCCTCAAAGTTTGACTTGTTGATCAATCTCCATCACACCTAGCAAAAGACAATCAAGTGATTTTTGGTATCCAAATTGCTTTGGATCCATAAACGTTAGTAGCACAAAATTTAGTCCCCTTAGGAATCCATTTTTCAATTTCATCCTTTTTAGTTGAAGTGGTTAGTCCTTTTGGGACCCAAACACTTCTAAAACATTCACCTTTTACAAATCTAGGGGCACTAGATTGTCTTACATAAAAGTTTGATTTTCCAAAATTATTTTTCTTTTCAAGCTCTTTGGAAATCAAATCTTTTTCTTGTTGAACTTTATGAAGCAAATTTTGTAAATCAAAACATTTTTGTTCAAACTCTTCGAGTTTTGCTTCAAGTTCAAGTTTGGTTTTAGAAATCAAATCATTTTGAATTTTCAACTTTGAAATCATTTTATTGTTTTTCAAAATGTGATTTTAAACTCTAAAACCAAATCGTCATAGGCATCTTGTAATTCATCAAAAGAGTAAGAACATGAAGTAGATGAATTAGAATTTACCCTTGAATCTTCTTCAATGGCCATAAGGCAAAGGTTGGCTTGTTCATCATCGGTGGAGTCCTCATCACTCCAAGTAGCCACATATGCCTTCTTCTTATGGCTTGAAGTGCTTGCCCTCTTGTTTTTCATGGATTCTCGTTCAAGTTCTCTCAAGGATTTCTTCATGAATGGGGCACACTTCTTGAAGAGATGAACTATCTCTTCTTCTTCATCCTTCTCTTCACTTAAATCTACATGGTGGCAAGTGGAGAATTTAAGAGCAACGGCATTGGTGTTGATGCCAAGCCCTTTGAGCTTCTTCCCCCTCATAGCTCTAATTTCTTCCCTCTTCTTCTCATCTTCTTTGTTTTTCTTCATTATTTGATGAGTAAGGAGTAACCCCATGAGTTCATCAAGCTTCAAGGTCTTCAAATTCTTGGCTTCGATGATGGCGGTCCTCTTTGAGTCCCATGACTCGGGAAGTGAGTAGATGAGCTTTCAGACAAGCTTCTCTTCCAGGATGGCTTCTCCATAGCCTTTGAGACTATTGGTGATAGTGGAAAACCTATCGAACATCTTCTCGATGTCTTCTTCCAGATCCATCTTGAAGTTCTCATACTCTAAGGTGAGGACCCAATCTTGGTCTCCTTTACTTCATTCGTCCCCTTGTATGTGACTTCAAGCTTGTCCCATACCTCATTGGCACTCTCACAAGAAGACATCTTCTCATAGATGGTTGGGCCAAATGCACAAAAGAGGATGTGCAAGGCTTTGCAATTAAGCTCCATCTTCTTGAGATCTTCGGCACTCCATTCCGCTTTGCTTCGTTGAGGCACGAACGGACCATCTTCAACTATGTCACATAGCTTGTAGTCTCTTGACTTAATGAAGAACTTCATCTTTCTCTTCCAATGGGCATAGTAAGTTCCGTCGAAGAAGGGCGGTTTGTCGACGGATTACACCATTGAGCCGGTTGTGTGAAATTATGATCGAGCTTGTCGGATCTTCTCAATAGGACGTTAATCCTCTTCGATTGAGTCAAGCTCTGATACCAATTGTTGGGTTTTAAGGTGCTCGATTCCTTCAATCGTTCTTGCCCGCCAAGTGGTGGAGAAGTGGAATTTGGGTGAATGTGGTGTTGAAGCTTAAAAGATAAAGTGACACAATGAATTATAGTGGTTCAACCTTCTAACCAAGGTCTACATCCACTACCTTAGCTTCCCACTAAGGATATCAAATCAATCCACTATTGATTCATCCCCTTTTCTAGGCTTAGGAGGAAACCCTTAAACACCGATCAAGCTTTCTACCCAAAGCCTTGATCAAACCCTCTTTACAAGAGAAAAAATTATCAAACAAAAATCCCTCTAATAGGTGTTTGTTTGCACAATTTATCTCTCACCCAAAACCTAAAACACTTGAGCAAATTTGACAATTTTGGCTCACTAGTGTTTGTCTATACAAAGAAATGACAATTTAAGTACAAAGACAATTATTGATCATTTGTTGATTGACAATTGAAGCATTAACCATTACTTGATGCTTTAACCATTACTTGATGCTTGGAGGTCTCTTTTATACTCATCTTTGAGTTTGTAGCCGTTACTAGCCATTGAGGATGAATTGGAGCCGTTGGAGACATAATTTTCCACCATAAATGCAGTTCTGCAGCTACCCATATCGAAACGCTCAAACCCGTTTCGATACGCTCTTCAAGTAGAAAGAGTCGTTGCAACACCCGTATCGAAACGCTGTTGGCCGTATCGAAACACCCGTATCAAAACACCTAGTACCGTATCGAAACGATCTGCATTTAAATGTATGTTGGGAAATAGCCGTTGGGGTTTATGACCGTTGTGGTCGATGCCACGTAGGCGTATCGAAACGGCATAGCCCGTATCGAAACGCTTGGCCAAAATCCTCATCCAGAAAAGACCCGTTTCGAAACCTGTTTCGAAACGTTTTGACACTGGAAGACCCTGTATTGAAACACCTTGGAGTGTTTCTAAACGTCTGGAAGGTTTTGTTTAGTTTGGCTTTGAAAATATGTAAAAACCTTTGAAAACATCCCCTAAACATAGTTTCAAGTTAGTCCAAAACATTTTTCAATTATTATATCAAAACATTAGTTCTACAGAATCAACAGTCATCAAGGAAGCAGCCTCGAATAGACATGCCCATTAAAAGCTTCAACACATCCAGCTAACATTTTGAAAAGGAAAGTTCATCTAGACGCCAACCAGATGATGCTGTTAATTTCCATATGTAAATGATTGAACATTTTATGGAAAAAAACAAGCAATTGACTGAAGAGACATGGAACTCATAGGTAGGATGGTCTTAATTCAAGACTTGATAAGAACTTCAGAACATAAGTAAGAAGGGGCATGTCTTTGTACTGGTAAAGGAAATAAATGAAGAATCATTGATAGAATTAGAATGGCTGAATTCGCTCAGGTTTTCCTTGATTAATGGTCAACAATGGGATCACATGAGATTTGTTTGTAGTTTTAAGATCGTTGCAGAGTAATACCCCAAACCATTCCAATCGCTTTTGCCCGCGATAATTGGGGGTCCTTTGTAAGGGAAGCTATTTCGGTTTATTTGTTTACGATGCTTGTCTCCTACATAATTTTTCTCAAATGGAGAACATTTTATATTCTTTGATTCTTTCAATATTTCAATTATTCTTTGCTATGTGTTAGTTTTTTTGTTCTCTCATACATATATGTATATATATTCTCTATCATTCTCTATCAGTTTCCTGAATATTAGCTGCAAGAGTGACCATGAATCAAATTCAAAAATCGACTTCGGAAATGTGACTCTTTTCTAAGTTATTTAGACCCACGGGAAGAGATTAATGAGTGTTTAGGAATCACGAGAAAATCTCAAATACAAACTTTGAGTGAATTTTCCTCTCAGGCATTGTTGACTAAGGCCCTTGAATGAAGTGATAACCCTAAAATATCTACCACCTGAAGACTACTTTTTTCAAAGATATCTATATATGGGAGGACATTTGGCATTCCTTCATCTCGCTTCACAAAGAAAGAAAATAAGATAAAATATCCTTTGTTGCCCCCCTTTGAGCTTGATGATTTTCTTTCGATTCAACCCAAACCAAGGATCAACCCACACTAGGGGCAAAGAGAATGAAAGTTTGTTTGCAAGTGAAATATGCTTGGTTTTGATCATGTTATGATAATAATGCCTTGTGAATTAGGGGGCAAGAAGCAAAAGTGGATTTCTTGTGTATAAGTGCATGAGAGGAAAGTTGAATGAAGACAAATATTCCAAATCAAGTCAAAAAGAGAGAAAAAGAGAAAGAGGAGAAAAAGAGAAAATAGAAAAAGAAACAGTGGAAAGTTTGTGTTCAAGAGTCAACTAAATCAAGTTGAAAATTATTGACATGAAAGTTGAAGCAATTGAAGGAGGAAGCATAAAGTTGAAAAAGTGTAGGAAAAAGCAAGCGACATATGCGAGATCTTCCATTCAAAATGAATCTCTATCTAATGGAGTAATGGAGGATTAATCGTGTTTGAATTCAAGGAAAGGAAATGAACTCTAAGGTGAAAACCTAGAAATGTGCAGTCTAGAGCGATCCACAAAAAAAGGATAAGAAAAGATTATTTTATTCGAGCATGTTCTGATCAAGGAGTGCAGAAATAAGATTTTACTTGGAAAAAACGATCCTTGGTTTCATCACCCCTAAATCACTTAGCTGAGCCTATATATCCTTTCTTCATAGTTGTGAGCCATAGCCTACATTACAAACCCCAAAAGACCATTTTGATCATATACGAGTATTGGAGTAAGTGGAGTTTATTTTCAGAATACATCTTGCTTATCAGGGTTAACCTTTCCTCATGGATTTCCAGACTTCTAATGCCTGATTGAGATCAGAAAATAGGGAAGGATTGGGTATGGTGAGTTGAAGAGTACCACTTAAATAGGATAGAATTAGGAATATGGGAATGTTTCTCTTGGAAGTCTAATAAATTGGAAGGGGTCACATTTGAGTTGATCTTTGTCAATTTGGTTCAAAGGCTCTGTTGCACTTGATATTTTGGTTCCTAGTTTTAGTTTTGTTTTCTCATGTTTGCCATGACTTATCAAATTGTTCTATTTTCTCAAATTTAGTAAAATAATATTCTGAGCCTTTCACTTACCATTTCAACAAGCATCTTGCAGATAAATCAATTAGATACAAGAAAAGAAAAGGATTTCGTGGGTATTATTACTAATCCTTTAAGAGTAGGCAAAACAAGAGGTGGACTCGGTACTTGTTTAATAATGAAAAGTACGTCGACAAAAAGACACAATTCTGAGTGTTAGAAATATTTAAACAAAGCTGCAAGAAAGTGACACAGACAACCCTGGGGATTAGAGAGAGCATGGACCATCTTTTGGGGCAAAACTTGCAGAAGATCAATCCGTTAAAGGTTCATATTATTCAAAAGCAAAGAACATTACTTCTGAGGCATTGCAAGATAAGAAAGCTTTATGAATGTTAGAGTGAGCAAAGATGATAGTGGAATTCTAGAGTGGGGCAATGATGCAAATAACACTACAGAAGAATATGTTTTAGTCTAGTGAATAATGTATGCAAGTTGGAACAACAGAAGTGATGATCTCTTTTGGAACAATGAGAAAGAATGTTGTCAAAAAAGCTGAATGAAGCCATAACAAGAGTGGATTTACAAGAAAAGAGTTGTCACCAGAACTCGAGTCTTGAGAAATGCATGGTGAGATACAGAAAGAGAATGATTTGCATGTTGAATCCGTGAAAAGGCAAGTAAGAGTTCCATAAAAATTGAGATTAGCCTTATTTAGAATAAGAAAAACATCATTGTAAAAAAGATAAATAAAAAGGGGAAAAAGAAAAGGAAAAAAGAGAAAAAAAAGAAAAAAGGAAAAGGAAAAAAGAAAAAAAAAATTGAGGTGATAATCCGAAAAAACGTCTTGAGAAAAAGAAAAAAAAGAAAAACTAAAGTGAAAACCCGAAAGGGCGCTCTAAAGTGAAAACCTGAAAAGGCACTTTAGAGCAAAAGATGTAGAGATCCTGAAGATTGAACCCAAGTGTGAGATGGGTTACTTTGGCAGAAAATGGAGTTTTAATGAAAAATAAAATAAAGAAATTTTGAGCTTCCCTGAAGATGAAAGCTCTCCCAATTGGTCATCAATTGTCACAATCCATGCATCATACATAGTTAGGCATCCATAAGATAGGAGCATGCTAACTCCTATATCCATAGTTTTTTTTTGCTTATTTTCGTAGGAATTTACAAGAATCAACAAAGAATAGACAGATTTCAATCTACAACTTCGAGATTGGAGAAGTAGATCCAGCAAAGACTAGTAAAGATTTCAATCACATTTTTGTGAAACAAAGACATCAACCCGTGACTTCCTTTTTGAAGAAGTGGATCTCATCAAAGATTTTCTAATTGTTTGCACAAGCCAGAAAGTGCATTACAATCCTAAAACCTTTAGGTCATTAGCAAGCCCTTCGGGCATGATGTTAAGTCCTTCGGGCCATCGCCTTTGGGGGTAATGAGAACATTTGATTGTCTGTACAAGACAGAAAGTGTACTGCAATTCTAAAGCCTTCGAGTCACCAGTAAGTCCTTCAGGCATGATGTTAAGTCCTTCAGGCTGACACATTCGAAAATGATGAGATTTTCGAGTGTCGTCACAGTAAGATAGGGGTGGCATGGTATCGACAAAGATATTAACCTTTTGGGTCATCAGTTTCAAGAAAAGAAGAAAGTTCGGAGTTTGGAAAGCAAGATAGGTCAACTCTGGGCTCAAATACGGATTCACAATTTAATTGGTCAAAAGTTTTAGTGTCTCTCGTTGAAGGACTTGAAGTTTCTTAATGATTTATCCAAATTGTACATTTACTTTACAATTCATATTGAAAGATTTATGATAGATTCGAATTTTTACCAGGTCAAATATGTTTCAAGCATAGAAAGAGTTTGATCAACAAAGGAAGAGAAACAAGGGATTTGATGCAAGTTTTAGATTGAAAGATCAAGACACTTTAGGCAAAAGAAGTAGTGACTCTAGAGATCTCAACACTTCAAGCTGAAAATTGAGGGAATTTTACATTACTTTAGGATTAAATCCTTACTAATTGATGATTTTTCTATTTGCAAGTTCAATTTCCCCCAGAGGAAAACGTGAATTAGTATTCCTAGAAAAGAATGGTGAGCTCCTAATAAGAAGAGTTTGCACAGCAAAAAAATACAGAGCTCCTAATGAGAAGAGTCCACCCAGCAAAGAATGAAGAGTCCCTAATGAGAAGAACTTGCTTGTTCGACGCCTTTGCAGAGAGGTGGTCCAACATTTCCAAGAAGAATGAATGAGTTAATAATAAGAAGATTTGGTTCAGACTTTGCGATTAGCCTGTGCAGAAAGATTGAGAAGTTCATAATGAGAACAAGTGGTTCAAGATTTCTAAGGAGGCAGAAGTTTCAATGTCGCTTTTTGGAGGATCATTTGAAGTTTTATTTGTATATTCTTTCTATGACTAATACTAAAAGATTGATGATAGTTTCGACTTTTGTAGGTCCATATATGAAAACAGATCAACATTTTCAAGAAAAATGAGGAGTTCCTAATGAGAAGAGCTCGCTTGTTCGACACCTTTGCAGAGAGATGGATCAACATTTTTTTAAAATAATGAGGAGTTCCTAATGAGAAGAGCTCGCTTGTTCAACGCCTTTATAGAGAGGTGGATCAACACTTTAAAAGAATGAAGAGTGTGTTTTGTTCTAGGCTTCACTACATTTCAGAAGAATGGATGGTTTAGATTTTTCAGACTTCGTCAACATTTTCAAGAAGAATGATGAGTTCATAATGAGAAGAGATCACTTGTTCGACACCTTTGCAGAGAGGTGGATCAACGTTTCTGACAAGGGTGAAAGAGTTCATAGTGAGAAGAACTTGTTCATGATTTACAGAACAACAAGGGGTAAAGATTTCGTAATGAGAAGAACCCATAGATCATCATTTCAATGAGTGAAAGTTCATAATGAGAAGAATTTGAAGTGCATAGCAACAACCAGATGGTTCAGAAAAATTTGTATCTTTTCAGTCTTTGCCCAATTCATGTTTCGCATCAATGAGCAAAAAGGAGCAGTTGTAAGACCCGAATTCTGCCCGGGTACCCACATATATTATATGTCATTATAAATAAAACCATAAATAAACCCAATAATAATAATAGTCCATAAATAATATGAAAGTCCATTTGACATATAATATGTGTCCATAAATACCCAAAACACTTATAAAAAACTAAAAGCCCAAACTCCCATTATATTTGCTTTTCCCTCCCATTTTCATACCAAACAAACACATAATAGTATCCAAAAGTCTCTTTCCCGCTTAAATTTCAATATGAAGGGACATGTGGCAGTGTTTCATTTGCCCGAAGAAGTTCACATGGATCATGGTTTTCTTTCTCATTAGATGGATCCAGCTGGCCCGACTGATGTCATTATTTATGTCATCTTCTACCCACTATAAAAAATATGAAAGAGAAATGTCATATTATTAACTATTAATCCCCGTTAATAATAATAAATAATAATAATAAATATAATATAATAAAGAGGAGTGAGAAACCTTACCTCGGTAGCCGAAACACAACGGAAGCTAAGGATATGTCGGAGCATGATCGGAGCAACCAAAGAGTTCATCGAGTAATCATGGGACGCCGTGAAGAACGCTGAAAACCCCCATAGCCATCGTAGCAGGAGGTATTATTCTTTTCATCTTTTTAAATACTGCAAAAATAAAGCGATGTTAGTTCGAATGTAAAAAAATAGAAAAAGGAAAATATAAGGGCTGTCAGAGTTCTTATCTACGGCGATCGAAATGGTTTTAGTCCACATGGGAGTTGAAAATGAGTGGTTTTGTGCTCGTGTAGCTTAGATTCAGGGAAGTTTGGGTGTTTTCTGATGAAATGTGTTAGTTTTTAGGGTTTAGGATTGAATCTGAGGAAAGTTTAGTGTTTTGGGCGACGAATGGAGAACAATCAAGACTGATCAGAGCATGGCGGTTGCGAATCCATGGGCGAATATGGTGGCGGTCATACGACGAACTTTTTATGTTCTTGTCACGACCGTTTTTCGAAATCATGCTTTTTATCGTTTGGAATAAAAACAGCCTGACGATTGAAATCTGGAAAATCAGGGTTTTTGACTAATTTTATCTTATAATTAATTAATTTTCCATTTTAGTCAAAATACCTTTAATTTGCTTAAAAATCATTTTTGAGTCGCCACCGGCCACTTTGGTAGGTCGGACACCATAAAAACGCACCAGAGATTCTTTTTGGAAAGTTCGGGTTTGGGAGTCGGTTACATGTAGGGAAGGGTTAGCACCCCTACGAACGCCAGTTATCGGTACCTTATTAATTACACGTGGCATTTTGAACATTAATCTGGATTTAATTAAATCTTTTAACGGTAAAATGAATTTTATTCTGAATGGGGATATCCTTTTGTAAGAAAATACATTTTGATCGAATATAATTATGAAACATCCAGTTGCATTAGGAAACTTCAACTTATATTCGAAAAATGTACCTCAACACAAAAGGTTTAATGCGTGATTAATTATTGTCTTGCCATTTTTAAGTAAACCCTAATTAGGCTCCATTAATTAATTTAATTAAAATTCTATGAATGTTATTAATTTTGGACATAAAAGAGAACTCCCAAAATGATATTGGACACATTCTTTAACGAGTCTAAAAGTAATAACATTCCTAATTAAGATGACTCTAATCATTAATCCTATTTCAATTTTTATTTTATCTAATTATTAAATTATTTCCATTTTCTAAGTTGAAATGAAAAATTAAAACCTTTATCGGAATATTCATTGGTTAACTTCACTCTTCATTGTGATACTAACCAATATTGAATGTTCTAATATTGTTTCAAATATTCACTTATTTGCTACAATGACCTTTCCTATTTAAATTTTTTAATTAAGAGACCTGGGCTAAAGGCACTAATTATTTACATTAATTAAGTGACCAAATTGTCTAATTAATAAAGCTACATGCTCAATTTAAAATATGCAAACAAATACATAAATAATTAAAAAAATAATTAAAGCTAATAATGGGACTAAATTGAATTAAATTGAAAAGTATACTGCCAAATTTCATGAATTGAGGGCTAAATTGAAATACAAATCAAAACTCCAGGGACCAAAGCCATAATTTTCCCAATTCCCTTCAAAACGCGCGGATCTTGAGCTCCCGGCTCGACGTACGGATCCTCCCACTGACCCGATGTCAAAACGACGTAGTTTTGACTCGGGTATAAAAACCCCTACACCGAGTTAACTCACTCATTTTTAATTCCCTCTCTCACTCTTCATCCTCTCTCTGCCCCAAATGCTCTCAACTCTCAAAAACCCAGCCACCGTAAGCCCTTGGCCGGCCGCCGCGGGCGATTTCTGGCTGCCGTCCAAAAACCTAAAATACCCAAAAATGCTCAAATTTCATTCCTAATGCTAGATCTAGGCCCAGATTCAACCGAATTCACCCAGTTACACCCAAAACCCAAAACCTAAACCCTAAACCACTCAAACCCCCTATCTTTTCAACTCCGACGTCGGGAACCTCACCGACGACTAGAAATTTAAGGCTGACTGCTTCCCTCTTTTATATCTATTTTTTTCTTGTTTATTTTTGTTTCGATCTAACCTTTTCCATGTTTACTGCAGGAAATCGAAACGAGGAAGAAATTTTACCTTTCTCGCCCGCGAAATCGGTGTTTATTGCTCGCATCACTGACGGTGCGTTGGCAGCTCAGTTCTGGCGGCCTTTCGCTCTCTCGGCAACCGTTCGATTCTGCAACAGTGGCTAATAGTGGCTCTAGCGTATTCCTCATAGCCCGTTCGTGTTCCCGACGAGTCTCCAGCGTCCGTTGGTCTCCTCCGGCGACGTTTGGGCTCCGACAGCTCTTCAACCGCCGCGTCGGTTCGAGATCCGATGGGATAAACTTTCCTAAATTGCCCCATTATCTCTCCTCTTTTTTATTATTTAATTATGGTATATTATTATTTTAAGTGAGTAATTATGACCGTCATTAATTTTTTTTGACTTTTCACTCTCCCTATTTATAGGTGGTCAGAGATGATGTCATCAGGGGGGCTTAATCCAAGTGAAAATGATTTCGGCCAATGACAATATGCCACGTGTCAAGGAATGGGCGAGAAAGCTGAAATTTTGTGTTTGTTGGGTCTGACGTGTACCAAAAATGAGCGGGAAAAGGGTTTTTCAGATCTTTTGTGTTTCTTTGGGTTATAGTAGGATATAGAGATTTGGGCCTGATTTTATAATGGGCTTTAAAGCTTGTAAAGGGACATTTATATATGTAAAATAGACATTAAAATGAATTTGGGACACTTTTGGACTATTTTTATTATTTATAGGCTTTTACTATATTTTGGATTTTTATTATTTGTTTAGGCTTTATATATATATATACCCGGGCAAATTTCGGGTCTTACAGCTGCCCCTCTTTGCTTATTGCTGTGGAACAAGAATAAGGGAAAGACCGAAAAGACATGAACTTTGTCTGGACCATCCATTCATGGAATCTTGAAGATGTTCTTCTCATTATGAAACTCTTCAAACTTCTTTTATCTTCTTCTTTAGCTAAGGATGAACTCTTCTCATTAGGAATTCTTCCTTCGCTGATCGAACTCTTCTTCTTTGCTTGGCGAATTCTTCTCATTGGGAATTATGTCTTCATCAAGGCGGACTCTTCTCATTAAGAATCTTTCTTTGTTGGCGAACTCTTCTCATTAGGAGCTCTTCTTTGCTGGAAATCATGGATTTGCCTCTCTGCAAAGGCGTTGAATAAGCAAGCTCTTCTCATTAGAAACTTCATCATTCTTCAAACATTGAACTCTTCTCATTAGGAGTTCTATCTTTGCTGGGTGAACTCTTCTCATTATGAGCTCATCATTCCCGCAAAAAGAAATATCATCAATTAATAAGGATTCTTCTTGGTGAAATATAAGATATCTTCAATTTTCCGTTTGAAGCATTGGAATTTCTAAAATCACTAATTCTCTTCTTATGGTGTCTTGATCTTTCAATCGGAAAACCGTATAAGGTCTCTCGTTGCTTTGGTTTATCTCTTTCTACACTCGAAAATTGCGTGACCATTTAAACTGCAAAACTTCTTCATTTGAGTTCAATATTGATTCATCTTGTTTTCCATTCTCTCTTTTTAACTGGTAACCAAGAGGTTAATATCTTTATCGGGATCCACCGGTTCTTCCAGCATGTTAAATTCTTTGCCGAGATTCGTCTCTATAAATGAAATGTCTCTGCCTCTATAAACGGAGTGTCTTGAGATCTGTCTCTGTAAACGGTATGTCTTTAAGGTCTATCTCTGTAAACAGAACGTCTTGAAATCCGCTTCTATAAACGAAACCGAAACCTGCAAAAGAAACATCATCAATTAATTCAAATTGGAGTAGTATAAAACATATTCAATATCCATTTTGAAGCACTGAGATCTTTAGAGTCACTGCTTTCTGTCAAAGGTATCTCCATCTTTCAATCTGAAACTCATATCAAATATCTTGTTTCCTTCTGTATAAGTCTGTCTCTTTCTACTGCATGTGACCTATTTGATCCTAAAGTCGATCTTCCTCGTGCTTCTCTCCTGGTAGCATGAATCATTTTTCTTTTTTTTCCTCTTCTTCTTTTTCCTTTTTTTAACTCAGGCCCCAGAAGATTAATATCTTTGTCAATAATATGCCCAAACCGTGCAATTATCCAATTGTCTTACTGTGACGCCATCTAGAAAGTTCTCATCATTTCTGGAGATGTCTGGAAGATTTGAAATCACGTTGCCCGAAGGATTCAAAGTTCTAATACACTGCCTTTCCTACGCAAACAATCAAATACAACTGCAGAGATCCTCCTCTTCAAACGGATTGAAATCTTTGCTTCATGAAAACGTAATTGGGATCTTCGCTAGTCATTGCTGGATCTATTTCTTCAATCTCGAAGCTGCAAATTGGAATCCTTATATGTTCTTTGCTGATTCTTGTAGATTCCACTTGGATGGATTCTAATCTCCTTTGTTTCTTCGTTAGGTTTTCTGCTTTTGTTGTAATGGTGCCTCATCTCTTAAAATTGTTCTTATCAGGTTTTGCTTTGCTTGATCTTCTTGAGCTTGATCTGAAACTCTTGTTTTCTTTATACCCCAACAAAATTTGCCCCAAAATCTTGTTGTTGAGCTCTTATTCTTTTAGAGCAAATCTTAACTTCTTTAGTGGTCAATTTTCTTTAGGCTCTACATTCTTCATTTTCCATCTTGATCTGCACTCTTTTGTTCAATGATGCCCACATAATATATTTGTTTTTGGCTCTGAAACGTAGAATTTGTCCATCTTTCATCATTTTGGGTGAGCAAATGCCTCATGTCCTTATACTTTCTTCCAGACACTATACTTTCTCAAAGTCCCTATACTTTCTCCAGGTTCATTCTTTGGACTCGATCAAAACCCAAGGTAAAAACTTACTTCAGACCCCTAAACTTTCTGACATATGAAGACTGGAATAGGTACGAGCTTCCTTCTTTTTGTAATGTCGATTTTGCAAAAAAGAAATATCATCAGTTAAAAAGAATTCTTCCTGAAGAAATGTGAAATATTTTCAATTTTCTACTTGATGCCCCAAGATCTTTAGAATCACGGCTCATTTTGCTTAAAGTATCTTGATTTTTTCAGCCTGAAACTCGTGTAAGGTCTCTTGCTTCTCTTCCTTTATTGTTCGATCTCTTCTACATTTGGAACATATATTATTGGGTCAACTCTTTCGGTCTTGATGCTGTAGGTTGAAATCCTTTCTTGTTTCTTGTCGGTCTTGGTAGATTCCTGCCAATATGTGCAAAAATGCTCTAAATGCATGAATTAGCATGCTCCTATCTTACGAATGCCTAACTATATGATGTATGAATGTTATCAATTGAGAACCACTTGGATGAGCTTTCATTTTTAGGGAAGCTCAAATTTTCTCGCTTCTTTTTCCATCAAAACTCCATTGGTTAACAAGGTAACCAATCTCACACTCAAGTTAAATCTTCATGATCTCTGTTTTTTTGCTCTAAAGCGCCTTTTTCAGGTTTTCACTTTAGATTTCTTTTCTCAAAACGCCCTTGCGGGTTTTCACTTTGGTTTTTTCTTTTTCATTTTTTCTTTTTTTAAGGCGCCCTTTCAGGTTTTCACCTCGATTTTTTCTTTTTCCTTTCTTTTTCTATTTTTTCTCTTTTTTCCCTTACCAAGATGATCATATTAATGACCTGACAACGACAATTCAAATTTATTTTTTAACAGAAGAACATGGATCTGCGAACATTCTCATCCAATCTGGGAACGAAAATGGTTTCAACTGTAGTAACGTCATCATGGCTCAACGATGTCTCAGAAGAATCTAAAAACAGTATCGGAAACATCCTCAAACTTCATACACTATCTCAGCTGAGATGTTGTCAAGTGATCACGACTGGTAAGAATAATAGCATAGATAGCAATGATGTTCCTTCAATACACATATGACAGATAATGGACAAGTTCCTACTGATCATCAGCCAAAAAATCAACTTGATCCAAGAAGATATGATAATGTGTTGGCCTTGTGGTTCCAATCATCTTGGCATGAGCACAGAGATAAAAAAATCATTGTTCTTCGGGTGACCGACTTTGTTGTCAATATCAGCTCCAAGCTGCACACTATATGAAGACCAATTTCTGTGTTTGGCGTAGGTTTCAACACTGTCTTTACTTTATACTCTTTCTTCGCTTCTATCCACGAGTCATGGTTCCCAACAGAAACCATCACCTTCGGAACATAACATATTCTTCTAAACTGCTCTTTATAGCATTGCCCCGCTCTTGAATTCAACTGTCATTTTTGCTCATTCTAACATTTGTAAAGCTTTCTTGTCTTGCAGTGCCTTAGAGGTAATGATCTTTGATTTTATAAACCTTTAACCGACTGAACTTGATGTAGCTTTTGCACCAAAAAATGGTATATGCTCTCTCTTTGCCCCAAGGTTGTCTATGTGTCTTTCTTGCAGCTTTGTTTAAATATTTCTGACACTCAGAGTTATGCCCTTTCCTCGTCAAACTTTTTCATCATTAACCAAGTACCGAGGCCACCTCCTGTTCTGCCTGCACTTAAAGGATTAGTACATCATAATAATACCCATGAAATCCTTTGCTTTTCTTGTATCTAATCAATTTATCTGCAAGATGCTTGTTGAAACGATAAGTGAAAGGCTTAAAATATTATCTTATTTAATCGGAATAATTTGATAAGTCATGGCAAACAAAAGAAAAAAAATAAAATTAGGCCCTGAAATATTAAGCGCAAGAGTGCCCTCGAACAAAATTGACAAAGATCAATTCAAATGTGACCCCTTCCACTTTATTCGACTTCCGAGAGAAACATTCCCATATTCCTAATTCTATCCCGTTTAAGTGGCACTCTTTGCCTCACTAACTTACCAACCCAATCCTTCCCTCTTTTCTGATCTCAATCAAACATTAGAAGCCTGGAAATCCTTGAAGAAAGGTTAACCCTGATAAGCGGGATGTAATCTGAAGATGAACTCCACTTACTCTGATATCCGTATATGATCAAAATGGTCTTTTGAGGCTTGTAATGGGGTTTGGCTCACGACTATGAAAGAAAGGATATATAGGCTCAAACAAATATTCAAAGGGTGATGAAACCAAGGATCATTTCCTCCTAGTGAAATTTTATTTTTGCGTTTCTTGATCTGAATATGCTTGGATGAAATACTTTTTTCCTTTTTCTTACATTTCTCTTCTTTTTTGTGGATCGCTCTAGACTGCCCATTTCTGGGTTTTCACCCTATAGTTCATTTCCTTTTGTTGAATTTAAAAGTGATCGATCCCCCACTTCTCCGTTAGATAGAGATTTATTTTGAATGGAAGATCTCACATGTGTAACTCGCTTTTCTTGCACTTTTTCAACTTTGTGCTTTCTCTTTCAACTGCTTCAACTTTATGTCAACAATCTTCAACTTGATTCGGTTGACTTTTCAAACTTTCCACTGTTTTCTTTTTTCTTTTTTTTCTCTTTTTCCTTTTCTTTCTTTTTCTTTTCTTTTCTTCATTTTCTTTTCTTTTTTACTTTTCTTCTTCTTTTTCTTTTTGACTTGATTCTGAATATTTGCCTTTATTCAACCTGGCTTTCTTGCTCTTATGCTCAAAACATTCACTTTTTGTTCCTTGCCCCTAATTCTCAAGGCATCACTATCTTAGCACGATCAAAACCAAATATCTTTCACTTGTAAACAAACTTTCATCCTCTTTGCCCCCAGTGTATGGGTGATCCTTGGTTTGGGTTGAATCGAAAGAAAATCACCAGGCTCAAAGGGGAAAACAAATGATATTTTTCATATTTTGTTTCTTTGTGAAGGGAAATCAAGGAATGCCAAATTTCCTCCCATATACGGATATCTTCGAAGAAAAGCAGCCTTCAAGTGGTAGATGTTTTGGGTTATCACTTCATTCAAGGACCCCAGTCAACAATGCCTGAGAGGAAAATTAACTCATATTTTGTATTTGGGATTCTCCCGTGATTCCTGAGCACTCATTAATGTCTTCTCGTTGGCCTAAATAACTTGGAAGAGAGCTACATTTCGAAATTGATCTCTAAATTTGATTCTTGGTCACTCTCACCATTAATATCTAGGGACCTGATAAAAGAATGATAGAGAAGATATATACATATATGTATGGGAGAACAAAAACTAACCCACAACAAAGAATGAACGAATTATTTAAAAGAATCAAAGAATGCAAAATGCTTGCCATTTTAGAAGAATTATGTAAGAAACAAGCATCGTAAACAAATAAATCGATTAACCTCCCTTACAAAGGACTTCCAATGCTCGCGGGCAAAAGCCATTGGAATGATTCAGGGTATTATTCTGCAGCGGTCCTAAAAGTGCAGACATATCCCCTGTGGTCAAACTGTCAGCCATTGATCAAGTAAAACCTGAGTGAATTTCAACCACTCCAATTCTATCAGCATTTCTTCATTTATCTCCTCTGGCAGCACAAAGACATGCCTTTTTTGCTCATGTTCTGATGCTATCATTGAATCTTGAAGTAAGACCATTCTGCTTATGAGTTTCCTTATTTCATCAATCAATTGCTCACTCTTTTCTACGAGATACACAATCATCCGTGTATGGAAACTAACAACTGCTCTTGGTCAGCACTTAAATGAACTCTACTTTCTTGCTCCTCTTGAGAAAAAAAGAATTTCAGTCTTTCACTGGTTCCTTAACTTTCAATGTTTCAGAGAAAAATTTTGCAATCCCTCAATTTTGCTAAAATCTCCAGGTCCTCTAATTGTCATTGAACCATTAATCGACGAGTTTTTTTGGCAGAATTCTTCAAATTTTGGCTTTATTCAGTCCTTTCATGTCTGTCTACTGGACTACCATCGTCTCAACATTTTCAAAAACTATTGGTGTATCGAGGTGAAACACTTTATTATTTCTTTCAGATCTGATGGATTTCCCGTAGGTGCCCGACCTTATTGTTCTGAGCTTGCTCTTCTTTGCTTCTTTGATTTCTGCCTTTTATTCTGTCTTCCTCTTTTTTGACTCTTTACCTCTCTTTTTCTCCCTCTCTTTTTGGTCTTTTGACTTTTTCTCTTCTTTGACTTTTTTGTCTCTTTTTTTGCGGGAATAATCATTCAAATTGGACCCTCATGTGAGATGCGATACCTGCTAGCTTGTCAATATCAATATTTTTGTATGAAACATCCTTTTCTGGCTTCCCTGATTCCAAGCAAAACAACAGCTCGAATTACCAACTTGTTCGGGGACTGATCAATTTTGTTCAATTTCACCCAAGCGGTCCTCAATAACTTTCTGAAATTGTTTTTCCTACTACCTTAAAAAATGCAACATTATTTAGGTCAAAATGCATTTATTGTTATTATTAATTATTATTATTATTGTTTTGTTTAAAATGATGTTATTTGAAAAAAATGCGATGAATGCAATACAATGCATGAATGTACGAGGTGTCAATTTCAAAGACTAGTCTTTAGAGCAACATCTATTAGCCAAAAGGTTGATTACAAGAAATAGACAATATAATTGCAGAGATCAGCTTGCCATCGTCCCTAGGTTGATCACTTCGTTCTGCCTCTGAGGCAGCGTCTGTCCTAACTTGGTGCTGATGTCAAAGTGTTGTTATAGGTTTACGACTTCAATAGATAAAATCTCCACGAATCGGGCGACTCCTCGCATGGCTTCTGAACTTGAACATTTCATGATTCTGCCTTTGAATAATATCTGAAAGCTTTCTTCTCAATACATTTTCTTTCTTTGGTAATGCCCCTTCTAAAGCCTTCAAATGTGCCTTTCAAGTATTCGAATATCACTTTTCAATTCTATCACGCTCTTTCCCAGCTCTTTCATTTTCTTGCTAAAAAAGTTAACTTTTCTCCATTATGGTATCCCTTTGGCGACTTTTCAAACTTTGGAACTTGTGATGACAATTATGGACTCAAAGCTTGTTCTTCTTTTAATTTCTGCTCGACTCGGTCGTTCAAATCCACTAATTCTTGAATCTTCTCTCTCACTGCGCTTTTAACCTCTTCACACGGCTTCTTGTGGCTGCTGGGATTTTGACATATGGCTCCCTTGTATATCATATTTTCCTTGAACCGAGTCTTCTCTGACCGAATCTACACCGTCGTATTGTCTTCTCCTTGTCTATCGAACTCATTGACTATTATGGATACTGCCTAACTTGACTAACCCTTGAATCGATACCTCTGAGTATGCAAAATGATGTCAGGTGCATAAAAAACCCAAAAAAACAAAACAAAAAAAGAAAAGAAAATAGTGTCAGTATTGTGAATTAATATGGAAAACAAATAAACAATATTCAAACACAGTAAAACATGATATATTTTGCAAAGAAAATAACCAGAGAAAAATATTTTAACCGGCAACACCTGTCCTAGGTCTTTGTTTGGCTCTAGTGGGGTGGGCTTTCTAAAACAGAATGTGGGCTTTGTTCTAGACTCCCGGTTCCCGAACTGTCGTTACTGCCTACTACGATAGTAAGACATCGATTCGGTAGTATAGGTCCCTTACAACAGAGGCGTTGGCCCCACGACGCATAAGGTTAGCATATCGGAAGAAGACAAAAATCCGAACTCGGAGCTGAAGAGCATCACGTCGGACATTATCTTTCTCCTACTTAAGGGTGAAAAACTCGGGTTTAGGGTTTATGCATGGATGACAGATATAGCATACACAAAAAACTACCACCATTTTTCCTAAAATCCATCGAACAGTTTTTTTAGAAAAAATTAAATCCATATTAATGTTAAAAATGCCAAAATTCCACGTGTAATTAATTAATAGGCCTGACTCTCAATTTACATCCCTAGTGAAGTCGCCAAGATGTCGCGATCGTTTTTTTGAAAGCCTGCTTTTTATCGTTTGGAATAAAAATAGCCTGACGATTGAAATCCAGAAAATCAGGGTTTTTGACCAATTTTATCTTATAATTAATTAATTTTCCATTTTAGTCAAAATACCTTTTATTTGCTTAAAAATCGTTTTGGAGTCGCCACCGGCCACTTTGGTAGGCCAGACACCATAAAAACGCACCAAAGATTTTTTTTGGAAAGTTCAGGTTCGGGAGTCGGTTACGTGTAGGGAAGGGTTAGCACCCTTACGAACGCCCGTTATCGGTACGTTATTAATTACATGTGGCATTTTGGCATTTTGAACATTAATATGGATTTAATTAAATCTTTTAATGGTAAAATGAATTTTATTCCGAATGGGGATATCCTTTTGTAAGAAAATACATTTCGATCGAATATAATTATGAAACATCCAGTTGCATTAGGAAACTTCAACTTATATTCGAAAAATGTACCTCAACACAAAAGGTTTAATGCATGATTAATTATTTTCTTGCCATTTTTAAGTAAACCATAATTAGGCTCCATTAATTCATTTAATTAAAATTCTATGAATGTTATTAATTTTGGACATAAAAGAGAACGCCCAAAATGATATTGGACACATTCTTTAACGAGTCCAAAAGTAATAACATTCCAAATTAAGATGACTCTAATCATTAATCCTATTTCAATTATTAATTTATCTAATTATTAAATTATTTCCATTTTTTAAGTTGAAATGAAAAATTGAAACCTTTATCGGAATATTCATTGGTTAACATCACTCTTCATTGTGATACTAACCAATATTGAATTTCTAATATTGTTTCAAATATTCACTTATTTGTTACAATGACCTTTCCTATTTAAATTATTTAATTAAGAGACATGGGTTAAAGGAACTAATTATTTACATTAATTAAGTGACCAAATTGTCTAAAGCTACATGTTCAATTTAAAATATGCAAACAAATATTTAAATAATTAAATAATTAAAGCTAATAATGGGACTAAATTGAATTAAATTGAAAAGTATAGTGCCAAATTTCTTGTATTTAGGGCTCTATTGAAATACAAATCAAAACTACAGGGACCAAAGCAATAATTTTCCCGATTCCCTACAAAACGCGCGGATCATGAGCGCCCGACTCGACGCGCGGATCCTCCCACTGACCCGGCTTCAAAACGACGTAGTTTTGACTCGGGTATAAAAACCCCTACACCGAGTCAACTCACTTATTTTTTAATTTCCTCTCTCACTCTTCATCCTCTCTCTACCCCAAATGCTCTCAACTCTCAAAAACCCAGCCACCGTAAACCTTGGTTGGCCGCCGCGAGCGATTTCTGGCCGTCGTCCAAAAAGCTAAAATACCCAAAAACGCTCGACTTTCATTCCTAATGCTAGATCTAGGCCTGGATTCAACCGAATCCACCCCGTTACACCCAAAACCTAAACCCTAAACCATTCAAACCCCTCTCTTTTCAACTCCGACGTCGGGAACCTCACTGGCGACTAAAAATTTAAGGCCGACTGCTTCCCTCTTTTAGATATGTTTTTTCTTGTTTATTTTTGTTTCGATCTAACCTTTTCCATGTTTATTGTAGGAAATCGAAACGGGGAAGAAATTTTACCTTTCTTGCCCGCGAAATCGGCGTTTCTGACCCCGGCGATTGCTCGCATCACTGACGGTGCGTCGGTAGCTCAGTTCTGGCGGCCTTTCGCTCTTCCGGCAACCGTTCGATTCTGCAATTGTGGCTAATAGCGGCTCCGGCGTATTCCTCGAAGCCCGTTCGTGTTCTCGACGAGTCTCCAGCGTCCGTTGGTCTCCTTCTGCGACATTTGGGCTCCGACGACTCTTCAACCTTCGCGTCGGTTCGAGATCCGATGGGATAAATTTTCCCAAAATGCCCCCTTATCTCTCCTCTTTTTTATTATTTAATTATGGTATATTATTATTTTAAGTGAGTAATTATGACCGTCATTAATTTTTCTGATTTTTCTCTCTCTTCCTATTTATAGGTGGTCAGAGATGATGTCATTAGGGGGCTTAATCCAAGTGAAAATGATTTCGGCCAATGACAATATACCACATGTCAAGGAAGGGCGTGAAAGCTGAAATTTTGTGTTTGTTGGGTCTGATGTGTACCAAAAATGAGCGGGAAAAGGGTTTTTCATATCTTTTGTGTTTCTGTGGGTTATAGTAGGATATAGAGATTTGGGCCTGATTTTATAATGGGCTTTAAAGCTTGTAAAGGGACATTTATATATGTAAAATAGACATTAAAATGAATTTGGGATACTTTTAGACTATTTTTATTATTTATGGGCTTTTACTATATTTTAGATTTTTATTATTTGTTTAGGCTTTATATATATATATATATATATATATATATAGGTACTCGTACAAATTTCGGGTCTTACAGTTCTTTAGAAAAATGAAGAACAAATGAAGAACACATGAAAAATGGTGGGTTTTGATCTTAGATTCTAGGAAAATCTGGAAATAAAGTGTTTTTATTAGAGGATTTTAGAGAGATTGAGAGAGGGTGAAAATGAGAAGAAAAAAAATGAGAAAAAAGGGTAAATGGGGTTCTGGGAAGCCTTTAAATAGGCGCGTGGCTCGGGCCTATAGGCCCGCAAATCCCCGGCCGAGCTCGCACCCTACTCTCTCATTCTTTGTAATTCAGTTGTTTGATTTAATGAAATTTCAATTTGGCCCTTAATTGTTTGTTTTAAGTTTTAATTTGGTCCTTTATAGTTCTAATTAAATGTCTATACGTTTGATGCATGTTTTAAAATTATGCATATAAGATTGTATGTTAGGGAATTTAATCACCTAGACTCTTAATTGTTTAGAGCCTTAGACTTTAAATTCTTTAATTAGGATTTAATAATTAATTAAGTGAGATAATTGTATTAAGTTAATGTGTATTGAGTATGAAACTTTGGAGTTCAAATTGGGTGATGACATCTTAATGAGGTGTTGTCCAACATTGGGTTTTAAGTGGAATACTTAGTACTCATTAGAATCCTAGAAATTAATAAATAATCTAGTTAACCAATTAGAGCTTTAATTAGGACTATTACTTTAAATAATTAGTGTAACAATTAATTAGTGAATATTATTAGAAATTTAGGGGTTTTGGTATGGATGGTGCTCAAGCAATTGATGCTATCTCATAAAAGCTTTTAAATTTAATAATATTCGTAGTCTAAACAATTTAATTAATTAGTGCTTATTTAAGTTAGAACTTAAAATAGACAAGACAATAACAAATCATGCATTTAAACCTTTTATGTTGAAAATATATTTTTTGAATATGAATGGGGTGCCTCCAACTTAAAATGGTGTTTTTAATCTCATATTTGAATAAAAAAATATATTTTCTTATAAAAGGAATATCTCCATTTTGGAATTTAAATCCAATTAATAATTAAGGGTTAAATTAAATTCAAAATATTATTCTTTAAATGTCAAAATGCCACGTAAAATTAAAAGATACCGATAAAGGGTGTTTGTGGTGGTACTAACCCTTCCCTACACGTAACCGACTCCCGAACCTAAATTTTAAGAAAATAAATTTCTGGTTGTTTTTATGGTGTCCGGTCTACCGAAGTGATCGGTGGCGACTCGAAAATACTTTCAAAATTAATAAAAAGGACAAATCCAATTTTAAAGATTAATTAATGGTAAACTTAAAGGAAAACCTAATTTTTCAAAATTAAATGAATTAAAAGGCAAAACCTTAATTTTCAAAGATTAATCGTCGAGCTATTTCACACTGGTTCAAAATGGTTTCAACAGCTACCTTGGTCATTGGATTGAATTTGATGTTTATGCATACATGTGTTTTTGTGGTTTGAATTTTTCAGGTTTTTAACCATGCCTCCCAAGAAAAGATCTAGAAAAGAGATGGGTCTAGTTCTACCAATCCAAATTCTAATTTCGAAAACAATGGTACGAAACCAAATCTTAACCAACTTTTCATCCATTGTTTTAAAGAGACGGAATATTCCAATGCTATGGAATATTTTAAACAATTTTAAACTTTTAAATTTTGTCGTGAGTGAGTTGTTGATAAAGCTTTTATGTGCTCCGATGCTTTTAACTTTTGATATATCGATTTAATGAGGCAATAAAAATTTATGACTTTTTAAGCATACTCTGTATTCTTTATAAAAATCTAGTCCTTATTTTCTAATCAATTGCCCGATGTATTTTTAATCGAGAGAAAACCGAGGTCATAGCTATTGAGTCTTATCTAATGGGAAAGAAATTTTGACTTGATTCTTCTAAAATTAACGAACTTTTGATAATGGATGATGTGGTATTGATGATGAAAATGCTTTTGGTCAAATTTATGGTGGCTCCGTAACCGTGGTCGATTCCCGTGAGCGTTTCCTTCACTTTCTCATCACTTGGTGGTTTCGACCATCCGGTGATAAGTGGTCTACCATTCGCCAAGTCGATGATCTTTGGCTACAATGCTTTCGTGAGGGACAACTGTTGCGTGTAAAAGAGTCTATCGCAATTGGGTGTAAGTGTACACATCGCAAGTAATAAAGTGATACGAAATATCGGATATCGTCTCCACAGGGACTGGAAATATTTCTATCCTTAGATTGCTGCACACAAAAAAAGAATTAAGTTTAAATAAATGTTTGGAGAAATCTTGAGAATAGGCTAAAGTAAAAGATAAAGTAATCAGATTGAGAAAATAGGCTGGTATTGATTTGCTCAGTAGTGCAGGTGTTGCACTGTTCATAAGGCTTCTTGTTCTGTCTGTCGTCGCTCCTATCGTGGCAGCACCTGTCGCGGCAGAGGTCTGTTGATGTCGCGGCAGCGATTAACAACTTTGTACTTCAAGTTCAGCAAGAATCCCTGTTGTGACTCGTCCCATCCCTAGGTCCAAGTTCTGTCGATGAACATGTCTTAGATGATACCTCCCGGCATGAATCGAAGGATGAACACCGATGTTTGTGAATTCTTCCTTAGTTGTTTAACCTTGTACCTATCCCTAGGCCAAGATGGCTTAACCATAAACTAGAAAACACGTATTTACTCCTTTCGTATACTTAACTCTCCCGATATTAAGTAAATGGATAACCTCACAATGCTCTCCCGATACTCTTATGAGATATTGAAACCAGAGTAAATAAACTTGAAGCTTTTATTGAATTGAACAGAAAAATCCTAAAAACAGTACAATCCTTACAACTACTTTACAAGATCAACCCTTTGCCCTAGGGGAAGTTTAGAACATGATGGAGAGAGAGAAACGACTAGGGTTTTGGGGTAAGATGACTAGAAGCTAGATATCCCTTGCCTAGTCGAATTACAAGCATATATATAGGCCTTGGTCTTGAGTTTTCTTAATTGCCAAGAATACAAGTTTGAATTAAAATAAAACTCTATTAAAGACTAAATCTCTGAGTAGATGTCTTTTAATTCGCCCTATCTTCTTGCTTTGACTTTTTCCTCAAACTTAGGACCAGACCTTCCTTGTGCTTCTGGGCTCTGACAGTTATGCAAGTGGTCCACGAAAATAAGGCTTTAAATGCTTTATCGATCGAACTCCACTTTGCATTTTCCGTCACCAAGGTCTTCACTGCCACCTCTTCTGCCACGGCAGCGGTCACGGCAGCCTTGAAGCGGACAGTCTCTTTCAATTCAGCTCTGCAACTAGCTTCTGCTCCCTTGCTGCCATGGATGCTGCCACAGCAGACACCTGCATAAATAACCCAAATTCAACAGCATCTGTGCAATATTTTCCATTTGTGATGTTTATGTAAAATCTATCCTAAAATGCAATTAAACATGCTTGAGTGCATCAATAATATGGAAAAATGAGGGCTAAAATAGAGAACATTTATGCACTCAACACACCCCCAAACTTGAGTTATTTCTTGTCCTCAAGCAAAGGCAACCTAACTAAGAATGAAAGACTTGGCTTAACTCAGTGAACTGTCATTACCTTTAGCACCTTCACTATCAAGAGCAGTACCTTTTCGGGTGTTTATGGACTTATCCGGAACAATGCTATAATTCTCGTGCAAGTGTGTGCAGGTTTTGTGAACATACGTGTGCCTAAACTCTTTAGCAACTAGAATAGTTATGCTACTCACTTGAGATTTAGTTCAAAGTAATTTTTAGCTAGAGGCAATTCTTAGGCTCCTTTAGTTTTTTCTATCATAGACCCAAGTTTGTCTTTTCCTTTTTCAACTAGAGCCGATTTTGGGCACCTCTAGCTATCTTCCTAGAGCCGGTGTTAGGCACCTCTAGGGGCAATTGAGTCTAAGTTTTCTCTTTTCTTTTTCCTAGAGCCGGTGTTAGGCACCTCTAGGAGCACTCAAGTGGTTAAGCTTCCTATTCTAAGTTTAATAACAGTAGTCCAGACAACATATAAGTCACAAAGGTGTTTTTAAAGTTCAGAACTATAGCAAGGCTCTAAATAATTCCTAAAACATCCTAAAGATACTGTCACGGCAGAAAATGTCGCAGCAGGCAAATGCAGTTCAAAGACTTAAGCCAATTTTTTTAAAGACAAAAATTTAACTAGAAATGAGACACAACTTAAATAATTCCTCAATGCATGACACATAAGCATAATGAAAAAGAAACATCACAAATATAAAATAAAAGAAAAGACGACAGAGAAGTAAAAGAGCTTAAGTTGAAGAGTTGTCGTCGCTGCTGCTGATGCAGAGCTGCCGGCGGGCAGTTACTTTGGTGGCAGAGGCTGGCTTGGGATTGGGAGATGGTGAGGCTACCTTCTTTTTGGCCTCTCGAGGGGGTTGGACTCGGGTAGGTGAAATCTTTGGGGCCTTGTCCAAGACCTCGAGTTTGCTGTCGCTGCTGCTGCTACTGCTGTTGTCTGCTCTGTCGTGGCAGGGTCCCTCAACAGTAAAATTCAGCTTCTTCTTCTTCATTGGAGGGAAGTCTTTGGCTATCTCCCGGACTACAGAGGGCTCCGAGTCGGAGTCATCCTGCCAGACTGAGGATGAGGAGAACCCTTCGAAGTATTTGAGGTCAATTTCTGGTAGAGGTTCCTCCTGTTTGGTTCCTTGGGGAGTGGCAGATCGCTTGTAGCCTTCGCCGGCCATGGCAAAGGGTGAAGTACAAGTAGCCGTCGGTGTTGGCGTCTTGGGGCTGGCAGTAGGTGCTTGGGCAGGAAAAAGGTTTTCCAGAAAGGAGGGAAACTGCACATTTGGGTGATTAAGATCAACTTTAATGAAATTTACCGTGGTTGTGGTGAAGTCCCTCATGAATTCCATGAACCCCAGCTATCGTTCCTCCATCTTTTTCAGCATTTGAATGATTTGGCTAGATGAGGTGTCTACCGATTGTGCGGCCTCGGTCTGCTCAAGCTCTGCCTCGACCGGTTCTATGGGATCAGGTTCTGTCGTTGGGTCTGTCGTGGCAGAGGGGTCCACATATGCCAAAGGGGTGGCAGGCTTCAACTCCATCAAGCTTAAGATGTTATGTTGCGTCCACCCCTTTCCTTGGATCTTCACGTCTTCAGCAATCTCAAACACATTGTTGGCTCGGCAGAGGGTGGTGATTAAGTAGGGGAAAAAAAGTGGGCCCATTACTCGTGTTGCACACTCATGGATGCCATCGAGTATGTATTTACCAACATTGATCTGCCGCTCGTTGATAATGGAGTGTATTAGGGCAAGTCTCTGCCGGTCCACTGTTGTGTTGTCTGATGTTGGCATAAGACGCTTCTTCACGAAGTGGTTCCAGAGTTTGGCAGCCGGTGTGAGCTGGGTCCTTCGCACCATTCATATATGCTTGGGATCATCGTTCCAGGTGGTGCCTTCTTCCGTCAAGTCTGCCATGATGCTATCATAGTCTGTCGACGACAGACTACTGACAAACCTACTATGTGCATCTTCCTTTCTGCCCACATAAAGGCCATAAAGTGTGTTGATGTAAGCTGGCTCAAGGGAGATTTCCTTACCCCTGACAGTTACTATCGTGGCATCCTTGGATTAGATGGCAGCATAAAATTCACGGACAAAGGTAAAATTCATCTCTTCTGGTTGGACTGCAAACATTTGCCATTTTAACGATATGATTCTCTTGGAGATGAATAGTTCGAGCCCTAGATCTCTCGTTTTCTTCGTGTAGGTGAAACCTCGTTCCTCCCACATCTCTCGTTTCTGAAAAGAGTCGTAATATCTCTTTTATGCGTCTGCTGAGGCGAACCTCCTAGGGATTCTGTTGTGGCTTGGTGTAGATACTGCCGCGGCAGATGTAGAGCCAGCACTCCTTCTGGTTGATCGTGTAGTCATTGTAAGGAAACTGTGGAAATAAAAGAAAATTCTTGAAAAGCTAAAATCGTCGAAAACAAAGTAGAGAGAAGAGAATGAGGTGAAAAATGAAATTGGAAGAGAGGTTTATATAGAACGGGATTTTTCTGCCCGTTGGAACTGTAACAGGTGGCGTGAATAACGAAGCAAGCTGTCATGCGGTTTCCTGACGCGTCTGTCACGCGTTTTCGTGTCTGTTGCGCGTCTGTTACGCGTTTTCGTGTCTGTCGCGACAGATTCGTGACAGGCTATATTTTGCACGTCTGTCGTGACATCTGGTAACAGGCTGTTACGACAGCCTTGTTCCATTGGGTTTCGTGGGTTGTTGTGAGTGTGGTGGGCTGGTTTATTCCTTCTCTTAACTATGCTTTCTTTATTTACCTGCAACTAAATAAACAAAATATTAAATTCTTATTTCCTAAAACAATAAAAATAAATAAAATAAAACTAAGTTAAATTAGGGATGCCTTGAGGGGCATCTCCTAAAGTAACTACTTCCTGCACATTTGGGGCTTATGTCCCCTGATAGTGCTTTAGCCTTTGTCCATTGACTTTGAATTGGTGCCCGTCCTTGATTGATTGTGATGACACCATGAGAAAAAACCTCAACTACTTGGAAGGGTCCAGACCATCTAGATTTTAGCTTTCCTGGGAAAAGCTTCAACCTAGAGTTGAATAACAACACCTTCTGTCTAGGGCTAAACTATCGTGACAGCAGTTTTCTGTCGTGCCACTTCTTTGTTTTGTCCTTGTATATCCCGGCGTTGTCATAGGCCATGGCTCGAATTTCTTCAATTTCATTCAAGTCCAACAGCCTTTTATGTCATGTTTTGTTCCAGTCCATGTTAACTATCTTGATAGCCCAGTATGCTTTATGTTCTATCTCGACAGGTAGGTGACAGGTTTTTCCGTAAATGAGGTGGTAAGGCGACATTCCCAATGGTGTTTTAAATGCAGTTCTGTAAGCCCATAGTGCATCATTTAGGTGAAGAGACCAATCCTTTCTAGTTGGTTTAACCACCTTTTCTAGGATGTTCTTCACTTCTTTGTTTGATATTTCAGCCTGCCCATTGGTTTGAGGGTGATATGTTGTTGCGATCTTGTGTGTAACTCCATATTTCTTCAGCGCACTAGCAATTACCCTGTTGTCAAAGTGCCTACCCTCATCACTAATAATCGCCATTGGGATACCAAACATTGAGAAGATATGTTTGTGGAGAAATCTTTGCATGGTCTTGGCATCATTCTTTTGTGTGGAGATAGCCTCTACCCACTTGGACACGTAATCTACTGCCAACAGTATGTACAGATTCTCACAAGAGGCTGGGAATGGTCCAATGAAGTCGATTCCCCAAACATCGAAAATTTCGACTTCAAGAATGTTCTGCAGGGGCATCTCATGCCTTCTAGAGATGTTTCCAATCCTTTGGCATTTATCACAGCTCTTGTAAAAAGCTTGTGCATCTTTAAACAGTGTAGGCCAATAGAAACCAGATTGCAGAACTTTGGCAGCAGTTTTGTTTCCTCCAAAGTTTCCTCCATAAGGAGCAGCATGGCAGTGGTGAAGCACTTCTTCCTGCTCTTCCTATGGTATGCATCTTTTGACAATCTGATCTGCACAGTGCTTAAATAGAAGAGGTTCGTCCCAGTAATAATGTTTTGTATCATTTTGGAACCTCTTCCTAGATTGGTAATTAAGTTCAGGAGGTAATAAACCACTCACAATGTAATTTACAATGTCAGCATACCAAGGGGTTTAACGAAGCTTACCTGCCGTCATGGTTGTCGCGGCAGTGCTGGTGGCAGTGAATAACTGCTCGTCTAGGAAAGTTTCCAGTATGTTAGTCTTGTCTTTCTTTTGGTCCTTTCCTATCTCTAGTCTTGACAGCTACTTGGTTTTCTGTTCCCTTTTTATCCTTGATGTCAATATCGAATTCTTGCAGCGGTAGAATCCAACGTATCAATCTTGGCTTAGCATCCTTCTTGGTGAACATATATTTGAGTGCCGAGTGATCTGTATGGACCACCACTTTTGTTCCAAGTATATATGGTCGAAACTTTTCAATTGCAAACACCACTGCTAGCAACTCCTTCTCTGTTGTAGTGTAGTTAATTTGGGCATCATTTAAAGTCTTGCTGTCATAGTATATAATGTGGAAGAGTTTCTCCTTCCTCTGCCCTAGTGCTGCCCCGACAACATAGTCACTGGCATCACACATGATCTCGAATGGTAAACTCTAGTCTGGTGGTTGTACTATTGGGGCTGTTACCTGCTTCTCTTTCAGTGTCCTGAATGCTTCAGTACATTCAGTGTTAAAGTCAAAGGCCCTATTTTGTTCCAACAAGAGAAATAGGGGTTTAGTAATTTTAAAGAAATTAGAAATAAATCTATGATAAAACTCGGCGTGTCCTAAGAAAATTCGTATGCCCTTGACTGTTGTGGGTGGCGGCAGTTTTTCAATAACTTCAATTTTTGCTTTGTCCACTTCTATGACGTGGCAGGAGACCTTGTGTCCCAGCACTATGCCCTCATCCACCATAAAGTGGCATTTTTCCCAGTTTAATACAAGGTTAGCCTTCTCGCATCTTTCAAACACCTTTTTTAGATTGCCTAGGCAATCGTTGAAATTATCTCCAAAGACGGAAAAGTCATCCATGAATATCTCCAGGAAATCTTCCACCATATCCAAGAATATTGCCATCATGCATCGTTGGAATGTTGTTGGTGCATTACACAATCCAAATGGAATTCTTCAAAAGGCGTATGTTTTGTATGGGCATGTGAAGGTTGTTTTCTCCTGATCCTCCGGTGCAATTGCGATCTGGTTGTAACCTGAGTAGCCATCAAGAAAACAATAGTAAGGCTTCCCCACCAATCTATCTAACATTTGGTCAATAAAGGGTAAGGGGAAGTGGTCCTTCCGGGTAGCTTTGTTAAGCTTCCGGTAGTCCATACAAACCCTCCAACCGGTCACAGTCCTGGTTGGGATTAGCTCGTTTTCCTTGTTGGTTACTACCATTATGCCTCCCTTTTTGGGTACGCATTGCACTGGGCTCACCCACTTGCTATCCAAGATGGCATAGATAATTCTAGCATCAAGCCACTTAATGATCTCTTTTTGTACCACATCTCGTATAGCCTCGTTCATTCTTCTTTAAGCATCAATCGCCGGCTTATGGTCATCCTCCAAAAGGATTTTGTGCATGCATATTGCCGGATTGATGCATTGGATGTCAGAAATGGTCCATCCAATTGCCTTCTTATGCTGGTGTAACATCCTGATCAGCTGTTGTTCATGTTCCTGCATCAACTTAGAAGAGATGATTACGGGCAACGTAACATTAATTCCAAGAAAAACATATTTAAGTTACCCTGGCAGGGGTTTAAGATCTAAAACAGGTGGCTGCTCAATGGGAGGCTTTTGGATCACATGTTCATTCGAGGTATAATTCAAAGGCTCGAAGAACTTACTTGGACGTGTGCCTATCCAATTTACTTCCTCAGAAACTTCAGTGTAAGATGCTTCATTGGCCGAGGAGTCGCTGTCGTCAATGCTGTCGTGACAGTCTTCTAAGTGACTACGGTGGCAGTGACCAAATTGTCTTTCGTGACAGCTTGATCTGATGCAAGGTTGGTCTATAATTACTTCTGATATTGCCTTACATTCTTCCTCTACATCAGCTTGTTTAATAGCTTGGAGAACATTGAGCTTTATCTGCTGGTCATTGACTCTCATAGTCAGTTCTCCCTTCTCTACATCGATCATTGTTCTCCCTGTGGCTAGGAAGGGTCGCTCAAGGATGATCGGTGCGTTTTCATCTGCTTCACAGTCTAAAACTAAAAAGTCAGCATGAAATATAAACTTATCTACTCTTACCAAAATATCTTCAATCCTTCCTTCCGGTTGTACGTAAGAGCGGTCTGCCAGTTGCAGCATGACTGTTGTGGGTCTTGCTTGTCCAATACCTAGCTTCTGGAATACATATTTGGGCATTAGATTAATACTAGCACCTAGATTACAAAGTGCCTTACCCACAAATTTATCACCAATTATACATGGTATTATGAAGCTCCCAGTATCCTTCTTCTTTGGGGGTGGACGCTTATGAACGATTGCCATGCATCCTTCTATCATCATCACAGTTTCAAACTCCCCAAGTCTGGATCTCCTAGACATTGCATCTTTAAGGAACTTTGCATAACCATGCATCTGCTTAATGGCTTCTAACAGCGGGATGTTGATGTGTACTTTCTTAAAAACATCATAGATTTTCTTAAGCTGGTACTCTTGTTTATGTTTTTTTAACCGCTACGGAAAAGGGGGTGGAGGATGGTAGTCTTCGAGGCGTCCTTCACATGGGAATCGAATTTGAGGAGGCTCACATTCTGTAGTTTCATCTGTCTGCTCCTCTGTTTCTTCTGATGGCGTGGCAGGGGTGGCGACAGCAAGCTGTTTCACTTCTGCCGGGGCAGTGTTCTCAGCAGGTGTCTGTGAGGTCGATTCCTTATCAAATGTTTCCTTAACTATCGGCCCTTGTAACTGTTTCCCACTTCTCGTTGTAATAGCCTTGAACTGCTTATGTGTGGGTTTTCTAGTGACCTCAGTATCACTAGGGAATCCTCCATTCTGCCTTGGGCTGATGAACTGTGAAACCTGACCCATCTGTGTCTCTAAGGATTTTAGGGTAGCCTCATGGTTTGTCATTCTCATCTCTGTCTTATCCATGAAGGATTCAGTTTTCTTGACAAAGTGATCCATGTTTTCCATATGTGCTCCTGTTTGAGACATGAAGGTTGCCATGGGCTGTTCCAATATGCTCGTTGTGCTTGTCGGCTGTTGTTGTGGCTGCTGCTGTAATGGCTGTCGTGACAGGATTCTGGGCCCCCTTGGTTCTGGTTATTCTAGACTGGAGGGTTTAATGCATTGTTTGGGTTACTCCAGGAAAATTTGGTGTCCTTTCTCCAGTTTGGGTTGTAGTTGTTGGAATAATAGCTTATGTTCTTGTTATAGTTTCCAACATACATCCCTTCTTCCAGTTGTAAGGGACACTCATCTGTACTGTGGTTTCCGCTGCAAGTTTCACACACCTCTTTGGCAGAGAAAATAGCCTTAGATTCCTTCCGCTGCAAGTTTTCAACTATCTTAGTGAGGTATGCAACTTGAGTTTTGACAGAGTTGTCAGATTCGTATTCCTTTACAGATACTCCTCGTCTACCTCCTCTTCGAGCTATGGGGAACTGCTCATTGTTCTTAGCTAACTTTTTCAACACCAGCATTGCATCCTCTGGTTCCTTGTCCAATAACAAGTCGTTTGCTGTTGAGTCTATCCTCATCCAAGTGTGTGCATTGGCAACATTATAGAATTTGACAACTTGATTCCAAATAGGGAATCCATGCATCGGGCAGTTTCGTAAGAGAGTTGTAAATCGGTCCCATGCCTCGTGCATTGGTTCTTCATCGTCCTGTTGAAAAGTAGCAATCTCGTTACGTAATCTTTCAGATAAGAGGGAAGGATTAAAACGAGAGAGAAATTCACGACAAAGGTCCGCCCAAGTTCTTATTGAACCCGGCGTTAACTTGTTCCACCAGGTTTTCGCTCTATCTCTCAATGAATGAGGAAATAACCAGAGTCTTAGTACTTCTGGGCTTATTCCTGGCTATTTGAATGATCCACAGATCTCCTGGAAGGTTTTCAGGTGTTCACGTGCGTCCTCAGTAGCAGAACCACCAAATTGACCAGTGGAATTTATCATGTTGAACATCATAGGTTTCAGTTCAAAGTGTTCAGCTTCCACATCTGGCAGCGTAGTTTCCAGTTCAACATGGTCGTTATCCATGTACTCTCGGTAAGTCTGTCGTGCTGCTGGGGCAACAGGCAGCGGCCGATTGTTTTGGGCATCAATAGGAGGATCAACATCACCCCTAGGGTTGTTGTTGTTGAAATTATCCGCCCCATTGCCTTGTCTTCCGTTCACCATTGCTTCCAGTCTTTCCTCAAGATAGTTGTTTCTTTCTATTAAGAGTCATGCTTGGTTCCTGAGTTGATATGTTCGTTCGATTTCTAGATCTAATTCGTACTCAGATTCTTTACCTCGTCTCAATCTGCGCATAAGCAATAGAAGAACCTTGTGAAAAGCAGAGGGAAAATAAAACAACTAAAAACAAAAAAAAGAAATAAAAACAAAAATAAAAAGGGTGCAGTAATAAAAGGTAAAGGTATGTTGCCAGTACCCGGCAACGACGCCAAAAACTTGTTGCGTGTAAAAGAGTCTATCGCAATTGGGTGCAAGTGTACACGTCGCAAGTAATAAAGTGATACGAAGTATCGAATATCGTCTCACAGGGACTGGAAATACTTCTATCCTTAGATTACTGCACAAAAAAAGAATTAAGTTTAAATAAATGTTTGGAGAAATCTTGAGAATAGGCTAAAGTAAAAGATAAAGTAATCAGATTGAGAAAATAGGTTGGTATTGATTTGCTCAGTAGTGCCGGTGTTGTACTATTCAGAAGGCTTCATGTTCTGTCTGTCGTCGCTCCTATCGCGGCAGCACCTGTCACGGCAGAGGTCTGTTGATGTCGCGGCAGCGATCAACAACTCTGTACTTCAAGTTCAGCAAGAATCCCTATTGTGACTCGTCCTATCCCTAGGTCCAAGTTCTGTCAATGAACATGTCTTAGATGATACCTCCCGGTGTGAATCGAAGGATGAACACCGATGTTTGTGAATTCTTCCTTAGCTGCTTAACCTTGTACCTATCCCTAGGCCAAGATGGCTTAACCATAAACTAGAAAACACGTATTTACTCCTTTCGTATACATAACTCTCCTGATATTAAGTAAATGGATAACCTCACAATGCTCTCCCGATACTCTTATGAGATGTTGAAACTAGAGTAAATAAACTTGAAGCTTTTATTGAATTGAACAGAAAAATCCTAAAAACAGTACAATCCTTACAACTACTTTACAAGATCAACCCTTTGCCCTAGGGGAAGTTTATAACATGATGGAGATAGAGAAATGACTAGGGTTTTGGGGTAAGACGGCTAGAAGCTAGATATCCCTTGCCTAGTCGAATTACAAGCATATATATAGGCCTTGGTCTTGATTTTTCTTAATTGCCAAGAATACAAGTTTGAATTAAAGTACAACTCTATTAAAGACTAAATCTCTGAGTAGATGTCTTTTAATTCGCCCTATCTTCTTGCTTTGACTTTTTCCTCAAACTTAAGACCAGGCCTTCCTTGTGCTTCTGGGCTCCGACAGTTATGCAAGTGGTCCACGAAAATCAGGCTTTAAATGCTCTATCGATCGAACTCCACTTTGCATTTTCCGTCACCAAGGTCTTCACTGTCGCCTCTTCTGCCACGGCACCGGTCATGACAGCCTTGTAGCGGACAGTCTCCTTCACTTCTTCACTCCATCTCTGCAATTAGCTTCTGCTCCCTTGCTGCCATGGATGCTGCCACGACAGACACCTGCAAAAATAACCCAAATTCAGCAGCATCTGTGCAATATTTTCCATTTGTGATGTTTATGTAAAATCTATCCTAAAATGTAATTAAACATGCTTGAGTGCATCAATAATATGGGAAAATGAGGGCTAAAATAGAGAACATTTATGCACTCAACAACAACGTCCAAACTTATCCCAAATCATGTTTGTTGAGTTGGTCCATCTTGTTCAAAACCTCCATACAACCATCGTGTCTTCCTTCACCTATGGCACCGATCTTAGCTACATGTTCCACAAGCTTGGGATATATTTGTTTGCTTGATCTTGGAGTGCCTTTCACCGACCCTATTAATAAAAAATCTCTTCGGAAGGCCAAGTTCACTTTTTACAATGGAGAATGGGTTCGCAATGCGGTTCTTTCCGGTGGTGCTCAAGCCTATCCCGTGGAGAATGTTCCTGATGCTCTGGTGGCTTCGGTTGATTCACCTTCCCTTGATGCTCTCATGGCCTACCTTGATGGGAAGTTTGCTACCTTGGATGCGAGGTTAGATTCTAGCTTCACTACCATTGATACTCGTTTGACTTCCTTGGATGCTACAGTTACCTCCATTGAACAACGTCAAGCCTCGATGGACATGACCTTTATCGTGTTTCATACCAAATGGCGTGGTCATACTCTTGGTGATGATAATGTGGAAGATGAAGACGAGGATGATGAAGATGAAGATGAGAACGAGTCTTAGGCTTTGCATCTCACCAATCTCATATTATCTATTAGGATTTGAATTTTATGCACCTTTGTTTACTTTGATGACATTATGTTTTATGCTTTATACTTTTTGGTTTATGTTTTTAAGTTTAAGTTGGATATTAACATTGCTTTGAATTTATATTTTGAGTTTATAATATTTATATTGTTTAATTATCTTTTGAGTTATTCTTGCTTTATATATGGTGTTTATTGTCCTATTGATTTTGATCTAACAAAAGGGGGAGAAGTATGAGATATAAAATTTTCAAAGGTTTTTCAAAAATAAACTTGCTTTTAGCCTTAAAGAAAGGGGGAGTGACTTAAAATTTTATTTTGGTTTTGTCATATTAAAAAGGGGATATTAATAAACCTATGTTTGATTTTGATATAATAAGGACTATTTTTGAAAAAAAGAATAATTTTTTTAATACTCAATTGACTCACAAAATTGACAAAGATTCGAACCTAAAATATTTTATAACACCCCTCACCCCCGATTAGGAGTAAGGAGTGTTAAACAGATTCGTATTAACATATTACAAGTGAGCAGCGGAAAACGTATAATATTTTTTTTTCGAATAATAAAACAAGGTGGTCCTAAGCTTTACTTTCGGTTCATTTAATTCACTTGTGATTAATATCAGATTTCTTGATCTCTTTTATAATACCTTTTAAACACATATATAACTTAACTCTTAAATTGCAAAATTCGTACAATGTTTCACCTTAATAAGGAAGATCATTTACGTAACAACATACCAATTAATAATTTCATCTTTAAGATCAACATCATATCCTTAAAATATATAGATGCATCCACCATTCATAGCGTTTGTTTTCCTTATACAAAAAGGCTCCCCGAGGTAACTAACATATCGGCTATAACTTAATGGTTGCATATACAAAAAGTGGCCAAAAAGAAACCAAGCCCCAAAACATATACCAAGGTCTAATCTATACCCCATATATACCCCTTACTTACATAACAAAATGAGGGAAACATAATTTAAGAGCTCAAATATTCTTCAAATAGTAGTTCATAAACATAACCATGAGAGCAAACTGAACTAGCACGCTGACAGTTAGGCCACCCATCATAAGCACAAAAAAGATAATAAAAGGCATACTTCTAATCTTCAACAGCTAACAAGATCAGTGGGTGGACCGATAATTCAACTTCTTGTGGTTTTGGGAAGAAAGAAAGCAAGGGTGATAAGTACATAAAGTACTTAGTGAAGAAACCTTAATCTAATCAATTTATGTGTTCGATTTAAGTATCAACCAATTTCTTTAACTTCAATTATCATAGTAGTCGAATTTCTCAATTTGAATCACTAACTATGTATGGTATCCATTTATGAATTCATATCCAGGAGTAGTTCGAACAGTTTAAAAATCAACCAATTACACCATGTGATCTTTTCTAATTTAGTTTCATTCGAATATAAGGCTGCCAAAATTGACAAATTCCAAACTCAATGTACAGCAATTCGATAAACTAAGGTTTAACAAGTCATAAGATCATACCAATTTACATTCGAATACAAGCAGCCCAGATTTACCAATACCAAATTCAATATACAAACAACCTGATCATTTATTATTCACCAAGTATCATACAAACACACACCTTACATTCACATACAAGGCAATCCAAAATTAACATTTAATTTTTCAATCCATGTTACATTCGAACCAACATGCTTCATATTAGAAATTGCAATCAATCATACATTTAGATATACAAGCAGCAGAAAATTGTAGCAGATTATCTTTTATAATTTAATTTTATAAATTCATGCTCATATTAACTTAGTCACTTTGCCTTGGTTCATATAGTTAGCTAGGTATTCGAGTCACGTGTTATGAAATTGTGAACCATTTCACCATTGTCACAGGTACCCAAGTACCAATTACATATAATCGTATTGTGTGTCATCTTAGTGTCACATACACTAAGCGAATAGGTACACTTACGTACCATAAAATCAGTACACTCACATACCGTATTACAAGAAAGAGCTCTAGACTCTAGGCATGTCGTACTACCTATCTGACCATACAACCAAGGGTTTATTCTTTATGTTGATTTCTTTAAATCTCAATTGCACAGTCACATGTCAGCATATAACAAGTAGTTTAATTAACTAACAACAACTTAAATATCATTCTATTATTTAAATTTCTCAATTTCGAGCAAGAAGTTTCGGCCACATAACATATAATTCCAAGCATTGAATGTATACTATACGATATACATATAACATGTAACAATTCATATTTCAATCATCATACCAGTCCAGCAGATAATCTAATATCACATGCATTTATTTTTCAATCTATTTACATTCAGCATACCCAAAACAGTTTGGTGATCACTAAATTTCAAGCAATGGCAATCACATAGTCGAACACAACATGACTCTAAACCAATTTCCTTTTATTCTTCCTTCTCTTAATAATTACCAAGCCATTTTTAAGTCTGATATCATGCATAACAAGTATTAAAATAAAATTAAAGAGTAGTTGAGACTCTAATCTCAACTCTAAGTTCGTTTCACTCACAGTCGCCGTGTAATTCTTGAACCCGGACACTCTTTCCACGCTCATTCGACGATCCAATTACAGGATTTTCTTCAACACCGTCTCTTCTCGGGTCTATTTCGAATTTCACATACAACATTAGATAGGATTTAGAATCAATCTAACACACATTATCAATTTTAACAATTTCCATGCAATCCTTTGAGCAATTTACATTTTCGGGCAGATTTGAAATTTACTTATCATCCTTATTATTTTCTCTCAATCTGTGATTTAATTTCATCAATTCCATTATGATTATTTACAATCTTTAGTTCCCATACTTAATGTTACTTACCCTTTGCAAAATTTGTGATCAATTGCATTTAATTTTACATCGTATCCACTATTTATTAGAATAGGACAGTTCTGACTACCCTTTACGGTTTTAGTTCTAACTTTCATTTTACTACTCGAAATTGAGCTCCGTTTGTTTCTAAATTCAATTAACATCCCCAACTAACATGTATCAAATATTTGGACCTAAATTCCAATTTCTTCATTCTCTATGAATTTCCAAAGTTTGTTGTCCAGACTAATTTAACCACTGACAGTTTTGAGTACCTTAACTAATTCCGTTCCAGATTTTCCTATCATGTCCGAAATTCGATACGGTTTTCCTCCTACTAAAATAGACATATCCAAGGATGTTTTGTTAAATTTTCAGATTCTAATTCTAAGTATTTTATTTTATATGAATTTTCAAAGTTGGTTGTCTGACCTAAAACATTGATGGGCAGATTTCAATCCTTTAACTTAGAGTGACTTTTAGCTTTGTATTCCTTGTTATATGCCTCACATTTCTAATTTCTTTCCATCTCAGCTTTGGTATTCTTGTCATTAAATTTTTTTTCCAGCAACATTACAACATTTACTTGATCAATTTCTATGGAATACCGAAATCATAAAACACACTAACTCTCTAAAATTTTTACATATTCGAATAGAGGAGGGATTTAGCTTACTTTTAATTTTGATTTGTAAAACCTATGTTTGATTTTGATATAACTAGATCTTTAAGGATCAAATTGAAGAACTTAAAATTGTTTGTACAAATCCCTTAATAAGTTTTTGAAACTCCAAAGACTTTAAACTGATTTATTAGAACTCAAACTCAAATATTTTCTAAGTGTTCCAAGGCAAAAATATTGAAAAACGTCAACCAGTATCGATACCCATCAAGGAGTATCGATACCTTTTTAGCAAAGTTTGCCATTGTCGGAACACGTATCGATACGGCAAACCCTAGTATCGATACGCTCTGAAATCAGTATCGATACGGATCAACCAGTATCGATACCATTTTATAATTATTAATTTAAAAGTCGGTTTAAAAATATAACCGTTGAGATTTTTAAACGGTCACTAAACCAGTATCGATACCCCTAACCATAGTATCGATACCACTTTTGACAGTGAGCTATGTCGAGAAAAAGGTATCGATACGGCCTGTGCCGTTTCGATACCCAGTACCGATACGCCAGAATGCGTATCGATACCCCTTTATTATTTGTACACAACGGCTATTTTTTTGTGAGACAGGTATCGATACCCCACTAACGAGTACCGATACTCATAGCTGGAAAAGTGCAAGAAAGTGGTAAAAAAGCATGCCAACGGCTATAATTTTAAAGCCAACACTCACAACGGTTGGAAATCATCAAGAGGCTATAAAAAGACCCCAAGAAGCTCCAGCAACACAACATTGAACTACAAGAACATATCAAAACTTCAAATCCAAGCATTTGTGCAAAAATCCTACTTTGTCTAGAAACCCAAATTGTATTCTTCATTCTTATTTTGTTCAATTGGGTTGAGTGCTTATCATTGGGCTATTATTTGTATTGAGAGATATCTCTTTAGCCACAAAACTTCTTTGTTTATTTGTGTGAGGATTGGGTTAATTTTTTGGGTAGAAAAATTAACCGAAATTGTAAAGGTTGCCTCCTTGTCCTAGAAAAAGGGGACGAGCAATTTAGTGGAAATTGTTGCAAATCCTTGGTGAGACTAAGGTAGTGGATGTAGAGTTCGGTTGGTGAACTTGAACCACTCTAAATTCCCGTGTCAATATTTTTAAGTTGCAATTTCCGTTACAACATCGTTAAAATTCCAATTCACCCCCCCTCTTGGTTATTATTATTCGTGTGATCCACTCAACAATTGGCATCAGAGCTTAACTCTTTGAGGATTAACAACCACAAGAGGAGATCCTTGGAAGAAGTGTGATCATCATCAAAATATCAAGAGATGGCTTCAACCTCCGCTCCCGGCATGTACGACTCACAATCCACCACAAAGCCTCCTTTCTTCAATGGTGAGAACTACTCCTTTTGGAAAAATAAAATGCGTCTATTCATTAAATCAAGTGACTATCTTGTGTGGGATGTCATTGAGGATGGACCATATATTCCATTGAAGCAAGATGTTGATGGCAAGATGGTGCTTAAAAGAAGAACGGAAATGAGTGAAGAGGAAAGGAAAAAGATCCAAGTAAATGATAAAGCTCTTCACATGCTATTTTGTGCTTTCGGTCCGGACATCTACTCAAAAGTCTCATCAATTGAAAGTGCCAAAGAAGTGTGGGACACTCTTGAAACCACCTATGAAGGCACCAACGATGTCAAAGAAACTAAGATTGGAATTCTCAATCTTAGTTATGAAAATTTCAAAATGGAATTTGATGAGACGGTGTCAAAGATGTTTGATCGATTCTCCACAATTGTAAATGGTCTAAAGGGCTATGGAGAAGTTATACCGGAAGACAAGCTTGTTCGAAAGCTACTCTATTCACTTCCCAAATCTTGGGATGGGAAGAGAACCGCAATCATCGAAGCAAAGAACTTAAAAACTCTAAAACTTGATGAACTTGTAGGCTCTCTTCTTACTCACGAGATCATGAAGCAAGGAAGGGAAGATGAGAAAAAGAAAGAAGAAAAAAGAATGGAGAATCTTGAAGGGGAGAAAAAGAAGAAAATGGGAATAGCTCTCAAGGCTAAAACTTCCCAACTTGATGAAAGTTCATCTAGTGATGAGGATGAGCTCGAAGAATTGGCTATGATAGCCAAACGATTCTCACGCCTTATGAGGTCCAACCGAGGAAGAAAAATCCAAAGGAAGATGGACTTTAAAAGCAAGAACAAAGAAGAAGGAAGGGATCCACTCACTTGCTTCGAGTGCAAACAACCCGGCCACATACGTTCGGAGTGCCCTCAACTCAAGAAGAAGGGCTTTGAGAAGAGGAAAAAGCTCAAAGCCAAGCTTGCTACTTGGAGTGATGAGGAGTCATCGGAGGATGACGAACAAGAAGTGGCGAACCTTTGCCTCATGGCACTTGAGGAAGATTCCTCCTTGGTAACCTCTAACTCATCTACTTTAGATTTTTCATATGAAGAATTAAATGATGCTTATGATGAGTTACAAGAGGTATATGATGAATTAGTTGAGAAGTATAAGGAGTCGGTTATTAGAAATAAAAAAATTATCCTAGAATTAAATGAGAAAAATGACTCACTTACTCAAACTAATTATAAATTTGAGAAAAAGATATTAGGATTAAAAGATGAACTTAAATTGTTTCAAGATGAAAATGTTGATCTTAATAATTCTTTATCTCAAAATAAACGTGAACACCAAAAGGTGTTGAGTGAGCTAAATGAGCTCAAAAAGTCTTTAAAAAATGTTGGTAGTGTCAAGCATGAAGTAGGAGAATCCTCTAGAGCACACCAACCCAAGAAAAAGACTAACTACTACAAACAAGGTAACTATCCTAGACATAGTAAAGTTAAAAGAATTAGAAATGTATGGGTTCCTAAGGAACTTGTTAAATCTAATAATATTATTGCTATGTCACCTTGGATTCCTAAGGGAACCAAAGTTTTAGGAACTAACACACATGGACCCAAAATGATTTGGGTACCAAAAACAAAAGTTTAAATATCTTTGTTTGTAGGGGGAGCATTGCTACAAGGCCAAAGCACAAAGTCAAAACTCATGGTACCTTGATAGTGGATGCTCGAGACACATGACCGGAGACAAGAGTCGACTCATGGATCTAAAGCCAAAAAGTGGAGGAGTAGTAACATTTGGTGACAACTCCAAAGGCCACATTGAAGGTATTGGCTCCATAGGTAATCACTCTACTACTCTCATTGAAAATATTTTATATGTCAATGGTCTTAAACATAATTTATTGAGCATAAGTCAACTATGTGATAAAGGTTTTAATGTTCTGTTTGATAAAACCGGTTGTAAAATTGTAGACATTAAAACTAATAATATTATGCTCATAGGTCATCGCATAGGGAATATATACATGGTGCATCTAGATGACATTCATACATCTCATGCATGCTTAGTTGCTCAAAATGAAAATGATGCATGGTTGTGGCATAGGAAGCTAGGACATGCTAGCACAAGTGTTTTAGAAAAACTAATCTCTCTAAATCTAGTCAAAGGTTTACCCAAGATAAAATTTTTGAACGATAAAATGTGTGATGCATGCTCAAAGGGTAAACAACATAGATCTTCTTTTAAATCCATTAATGACATTTCTACTAGTAGATGTTTACAACTAATCCACATGGATTTATTTGGGCCAATTAGGACTATGAGCTTGGGTGGCAAATCATATGCTTTTGTACTAGTTGATGATTTTTCTAGATTCACTTGGGTTCTCTTTTTAAGTACTAAGGATGAGGCTTTGGAAAAATTCATCACATTTTCAAAATTAATTCAAAATGATCTTGAACTTAAAATTTCACATATTAGAAGTGATCATGGAACCGAATTTCAAAATTTAGGATTTGAAGATTTTTTAAATGAAAATGGTATTAGCCATAATTTTTCAGCTCCTCGAACTCCTCAACAAAATGGGGTAGTTGAGAGGAAAAATAGAACTTTACAAGAAATGGCTAGAACTATGCTTTGCGAAAATAATTTACCAAAATATTTTTGGGCGGAAGCCACAAACACAGCTTGTTATATTATAAATCGAGTAACTATTAGGCCGATTTTAAAGAAAACACCTTATGAGATTTTAAAATCTAAAAAGCCTAATATTAGCTACTTCCACCCTTTTGGATGTAAATGTTTTGTTTTAAATAATGGAAAAGATAATTTAGGTAAATTTGATGCAAAAAGTGATGAAGCTATTTTTATAGGTTACTCTTTAACCTCTAAAGCCTATCGAGTATTTAACAAAAGAACTTTAGTTGTAGAAGAATCTATTCATGTTGTATTCGATGATAATCCCCTTCCTAGGAAGGATTCTTGTGATGATGATAATGTAGGAATCATAAATACCTTTGATGGAGGTCAAACTTCAAAGAAGGATGAGATTCAACCAAAAGAAGAAGACACACAAGATCCACCTCTTGAAGCCTTGAAGGACTTGGCTATTGAGGAAAAGGAAGTTAGCTATCCAAGGGAGTTGAACTATGTCAAAGATGGTGAAATCTTGGGTGATCCATCCAAGGGGGTAACCACTCGTTCTTCTCTTAGATTAATAAATCATATTGCATTTATCTCATGCATAGAGCCTAAAAATATCAAAGAAGCATTGAAAGATGATTTTTGGATTATGGCTATGCAAGAAGAGTTAAATCAATTTGAGAGAAGTAATGTTTGGACATTAGTTGATAGGCCTAGTAATCAATCTACAATAGGAACTAAATGGGTCTTTAGGAACAAACTAGATGAGAGTGGTAACATTGTGAGAAATAAAGCTAGACTTGTAGCACAAGGTTACACTCAAGAAGAGGGAATAGATTTTGATGAAACCTATGCACCCGTAGCTAGAATGGAAGCCATTAGGATGTTGCTTGCATATGCATGTTATCATAATTTCAAGCTTTTTCAAATGGATGTTAAAATCGCATTTTTAAATGGTTTTATAAATGAGGAAGTGTATGTAGAACAACCACCGGGTTTTGAAGACTCAAAATTTCCAAATCGTGTTTTCAAACTAACTAAAACTCTCTATGGTTTAAAACAAGCTCCTAGAGCTTGGTATGAACGACTTTCAAATTTTTTGATTGAAAAAGGATTTGAAAAAGGTAAGGTGGACACTACACTTTTTATAAAAATGTATAAAAATGACATTTTAGTAGTTCAAATTTATGTTGATGATATTATTTTTGGTTCTACTAATGAATGTCATTGTCAAGAATTTGCTAAGTTAATGCAAGGTGAATTTGAGATGAGCATGATGGGGGAGCTCTCATTCTTTTTGGGACTCCAAATCAAACAAAAGAAGGATGGCACCTTCATAAATCAAGCAAAGTACATAAAGGATATGCTCAACAAGTTTGGCTTGGAGAATACAAAGCCTCAAGCCACTCCTATGAGCTCATCTACAAAGCTTGACAAAGATGAAGGAGGTAAGTGTGTTGACTCTAAGCTTTATCGCTCTATGATTGGATCATTGCTTTACCTTACCGCAAGTAGACCGGATATCTTGTTTAGTGTTTGCTTGTGTGCTAGGTTTCAAGCTAGTCCTAGAGAGTCTCACCTTATAGTCGTTAAGAGAATCTTTAGATACCTTAGAGACACTCCTTGTTTAGGTCTTTGGTATCCTAGAGTCTCTACCTTCAACCTTCATGCTTACTCGGATGCGGATTATGGGGGTTGCAAAATCGATAGGAAAAGTACTTCGGGAACTTGTCAATTCCTAGGTAGTATGCTCATATCTTGGTTCTCTAAGAAACAAAATAGTGTAGCTTTATCTACCACCGAAGCCGAGTACATATCCTTAGGGAGTTGTTGTGCTCAAGTCCTTTGGATGAAGCAACAGCTCTTAGATTATGGTGTAAAAATAGAAACCATACCCCTTAAATGTGATAATACAAGTGCAATATGTTTAACGAAAAATCCCATCCAACACTCTAGAACCAAACATATAGAAATAAGGCATCATTTCATTAGAGATCATGTCCTTAAGAAAGATGTGGCTATAGAGTATGTAGACACCTTAAATCAATTAGCGGACATTTTCACAAAACCATTAGATAAAGAGCGTTTTTGGTCCCTTAGGAGAGAGTTGGGTCTAACTAGCCTATCTTGACCTTTAGGACCTCTTTTTAGAATTAAATGTGCTTGATTTTGTGAAATTACCATGTTTATGTGTTTAGTCTCCCAATTTCTTCCATGCATATAGTTAGGGGGAGTATGTTTCTGTTAAAATATGCTTAGACCTGTTCATTCATCATTTGCATACTTTTAAGAGATGTTAAGTTCATGTCTTTGGTTATTTTTAACCAAATAGGCAAAATTCTGGGCATAAGGTATCGATACTTCCCAATGGGTATCGATACTTGTTCTTCATTTCAATTTCCCAGAATTTCTCATCGCTTCACGCGTATCGATACCGCCTCATGCGTATCGATACCCTCTTCCAACGGTCAGAATTGAGAAAAGACAATTCTATCCCTGTATCGATACCATCTAATGAGTATCGATACCTCCTTCAACGGTCAAATTTGTGGAAAGACAATTCTATCCCCGTATCGATACCCACTAAGGAGTATCGATACCCTTTCGCGCTGATGGCATTAAATAGGCTTTTAATGAGATCTAATTTTACCAAAATTAAAACTCTTTAATATCCTATTAACCCTAAACGTTTTTGGCTATATAAAGGTCTCTTCTCCTTCATATTCTTCACCAAAAATCAAAAGAAACCCTTGAATCAAAGCTTTTTGCTCTCTCTTCAAAGTTTCTATCATCTATGGCACCAAAAGAGCATTCAAGGAAACGTCAAAGAGTTCTTCTTGCCGGAGACTCTTCGACTCCCGGATCGGTTGCTCGTCCAGATTATGCTACAATCTACAACCAATCCTTTGAGCATTCCGAGGGTCTTCCTTATTTCCGCCAATTTGAAAATTACAAAATTCGTGCGGAGAGGATCGTATCCATCCCCTTCCTCGATTCCGAGCGCTTCAAGTTTGAATATCTTCCACTTCTTCGTCTTTGGAAGTTCATGGATTTTCTCACTATTCCGGGTATTTATTATCGGCTTTTGGTTTTGATTTTCTTTTCTAATGCTAAATGCATTTATCGTAATAGAGAAGTCGTTGTCATCCGATCTTATCTTATGGGGAAGCAAATTGTTCTTGATGTCAAGTCTATTTGTGAGGTTTTTAAATTAGAGGATAAAGGTGAAGATAATGAGAATGCCTTAGGGCATGTTCTTAGCGGTTCTGTGACCATTCTCAATGCTCATGATCGAATCCTACATTTGATGGTATCATGGTGGTTTCGTCCCTCCGGAGGCAAATATTCTACCATCCGTCTATTGGATTATTTTTGGATTCGTAGCTTCTGTCAACGACAACGCCCAAATCTTGCTCGTATCATGTTCAATGAGATTGCTTATCATGTTCAACAACGTGAAACTCCTCTCATCACATCCTTTATCTATGGTACGGCCTTAAGCTATTACTTTACTCAAAAGGATATTGATTGTTCGTTTGATCTTGCATCTACTCTTACCGATCCTATCGACGAACATTCTCTTGCTCGAAGCAAATTCCATTATTTTAATGGAAATTGGTTGCGTCTTACCGAGCTTCTACCCGAGGCCGCCGCCGTCTTAGAACAACAAGCTCCTCCACCTCCTCAAGCTCCTCAAGTTCCTCAACCCAATATGGATAATCTCATGACCTATCTAAATGAACAATTCACCGGGTTGAATACTCGTCTTACCTCTATAGAAACTACATTTGATACGAGGATGACGGGTATGGAGAATCGCCTTACATCTCTCGAGAGCGGGCAAAATTCCTCGAATATTTCCATTGCCGCTTTCCATGATGAATGGCGCAATAGCATGAGGAACAATGACCCTTTGGGAGATGAAGATGAAGATGATGAAGACGATGAAGATAATGCCTAGACATCTATCCTTGCATATCATTGCATATCATCTAGAATTTTTTTTTTTTTTGCACCTATGTTTTATGTTCTTAGGATTAAGTTTATTATTAAGATTAATACCTATGCTTTGATTTTTTAGGATTTATGTTTGCTTATGTTTTGGATTTCCCGTTTTATGATATAATAAGATTATGTTGCTTATCTTTATACTCTTGATATTTGATGCACATTATGCTCTCACAAATTTTTTTTTTTTGATCTAACAAAAAGGGGGAGAAGAATAGCTCACAAACTTCAAAAAAAATTTGGTTTTGGTTTTATCAAGCTTACATCAAGGGGGAGTTAAGAATTTTGACTTTAAGAAATATTTTTGATCTTAACTCAATTGAAATATCAAGCTTATATTAAGGGGGAGTTAATTTTCAAAAGTTGTCAAAAATTTTAAGTTTTGGTTTTGTTATATCAAAAAGGGGGAGATTGTAAAACCTATGTTTGATTTTGATATAACTAGATCTTTAAGGATCAAATTGAAGAACTTAAAATTGTTTGTACAAATCCCTTAATAAGTTTTTGAAACTCCAAAGACTTTAAACTGATTTATTAGAACTCAAACTCAAATATTTTCTAAGTGTTCCAAGGCAAAAATATTGAAAAACGTCAACCAGTATCGATACCCATCAAGGAGTATCGATACCTTTTTAGCAAAGTTTTCCACTGCCGGAACACGTATCGATACGGCAAACCCTAGTATCAATACGCTCTGAAATCAGTATCGATACGGATCAACCAGTATCGATACCATTTTATAATTATTAATTTAAAAGTCGGTTTAAAAATATAACCGTTGAGATTTTTAAACGGTCACTAAACCAGTATCGATACCCCTAACCATAGTATCGATACCACTTTTGACAGTGAGCTATGTCGAGAAAAAGGTATCGATACGGACTATGCCGTTTCGATACCCAGTACCGATACGCCAGAATGCGTATCGATACCCCTTTATTATTTGTACACAACGGCTATTTTTTTTGTGAGACAGGTATCGATACCCCACTAACGAGTACCGATACTCATAGCTGGAAAAGTGCAAGAAAGTGGTAAAAAAGCATGCCAACGGCTATAATTTTAAAGCCAACACTCACAACGGTTGGAAATCATCAAGAGGCTATAAAAAGGCCCCAAGAAGCTCCAGCAACACAACATTGAACTACAAGAACATATCAAAACTTCAAATCCAAGCATTTGTGCAAAAATCCTACTTTGTCTAGAAACCCAAATTGTATTCTTCATTCTTATTTTGTTCAATTGGGTTGAGTGCTTATCATTGGGCTATTATTTGTATTGAGAGATATCTCTTTAGCCACAAAACTTCTTTGTTTATTTGTGTGAGGATTGGGTTAATTTTTTTGGTAGAAAAATTAACCGAAATTGTAAAGGTTGCCTCCTTGTCCTAGAAAAAGGGGACGAGCAATTTAGTGGAAATTGTTGCAAATCCTTGGTGAGACTAAGGTAGTGGATGTAGAGTTCGGTTGGTGAACTTGAACCACTCTAAATTCCCGTGTCAATATTTTTAAGTTGCAATTTCCGTTACAACATCGTTAAAATTCCAATTCACCCCCCCTCTTGGTTATTATTATTCGTGTGATCCACTCAACATGATTGATGATCCTAGACCAAGACAATGGACATGCAAAGCTCTCTTTCTTTCTTCTTCCTTATCAATGGCCGAATGAGCTTTCTTCACTCTCCAATTTTTCTTGATTTTTTTCAACTAGTCATTTCCTTTCCCACTAAGGGAGCCGGCCATAGAGGGGTAATAATGTGGTGACAAGATAGTCACCTAATTTCACTCCTTAAAGTATAATTCACCTTTGATTTATCCATTAATTATTTCAATAATAAGGGTAGATTCGGAAATCCTACTATTATTGCATGCAACCCTTCATGACTCCCTCTTATTTCGATTTGGTCACCTTCATTAGTTATTAGGTTTCTTTGAATTTTCAATTTAGTCTCTAATGTATTTAATCTAATTTAATTACTTAAATTTCCTAATCTAATTGAGTCACTAATTGTTCAATTAACTCATAAAAATTTAGGCTAGGTTTTGGAATGTTACATTTTTGTCCCCCTTAAAGAAAGAATTCGTCCCCGAATTCTTACCTGAATTGAATAAGTAGGGATATTGTTTTCGCATTGTTTCTTCCGGTTCCCATGTTGCCTCTTCCATCTTGTGATTTCTCCACTACACTTTGACCAGTGAAACATTTTTGTTTCTGAGTCTTTTGATTTCTTTGTCAAGAATTTGAACTGGTTCTTCTTCATAAGATAAGTCAGGATTCAACTCTACTTCTTCCGGTTCTAGAATATGAGATGGATTGGATCTATATTTTCTGAGCATTGAAACATGAAAGACATTATAGATTTTGTCGAACTCGCTGGGGAGTGCAAGTCGATAGGCTATTGGGTCAATTCTTTCAGTAATATCAAAAGGTCCAATAAAACGAGGACTGAGTTTCCCTCTTTTTCCAAACCGAAACACTTTCTTCCATGGAGAGACTTTAAGAAAGACTTTGTCTCCCACATTATATTGGATTTCTCTTCGCTTCAAATTGGCATAGGCTTTTTGTCTATCGAAAGCTTGCTTTAATCGAGAGTGAATAATTTGGACTTTCTCCTCTGTTTCTCTGAGTAATTGAGGTCCCAATACTTTGTTCTCACCAAGTTCAGACCAACAAAAAGGAGTTCGGAATTTTCTGTCATACAAGGCTTCAAAAGGAACCATCTGAATAGAGGACTGATAGCTGTTGTTGTAGGCAAATTCTACCAAAGGTAGCGATTTTTCCCAATTCTTCCCGAAATCAATTATACAAGCTCTAAGCATATCTTCAAGAATCTGAATCACTCGTTCAGATTGACCATCACTTTGCGGATGGAAAGCAGTGCTTAGATTCAGTTTGGTCCCCATAGCTCGTTGCAGAGTTCTCCAAAATCGAGAAGTAAATCTTGGATCACGATCAGAAACAATGGAGATAGGAACTCCTAGCCGGATTATTTCCTGGATATATAGATTGGCTAAAGTCTCTAAGCTGTAATTGATACGAATAGGGATAAAATGTGCTGATTTGGTGAACCGGTCAACAATCACCCAAATAACATCATATTTTCGGGGAGAACAAGGAAGACCAGTCACGAAATCCATTGTAATTCGTTCCCATTTCCACCGTGGTAGTTCGAGTGGTTGTAGTAACTCGGTGGGAACTCGGTGCTCAGCTTTGACTCTTTGACAATTGAGACATTTAGATAAAACTCATTGATAGTTGCTTTCATACTAGGCCACCAATACAATGATTTAAGATCTTTATACATCTTAACCGATCTAGGGTGGATCGAAAAAGAACTCTGGTGAGCTTCTTACAGAAGATCTCTTTTTAAATTCTCATCATTTGGGACACAGATTCTCTCTTTAAAGTAAAGGAGGTCATTTGTGTGAATACAGAACCCTTCCTCGGCCTTTGTATCAATTTTGGAAATAATATCCTAAAATTCGGGGTCAGCTTGCTGAAGACTTCCAATCCTCGAGATTAGACTGGATTGAATTTGAAGTTCGGATGAAAATCCTTGTTTTTTATACACTCGTAGATGAGCGTTGATAGTAGTTAGAGCTACAGAAATAAATTAAAAAATTTAGGCAGAGATATTATTGAAGGTATATTTATTTATTCTTAAGGATCAAGGGTTCGAAATTTACCCAATGTCGGTTTACGACTCAAAGCGTCTGCAACCACATTGGCTTTTCCTAGATGGTAGTCGATAACTAAATCATAATCTTTCAACAACTCCATCCATCTGTGTTGTCTCAAATTTAGATCTTTCTGAGTCAGGAGATACTTTAAGCTCTTGTGATCGGTAAATAGATAACATTTCTCACCATACAAGTAGTGTCTCCATATTTTGAGAGCAAACACGATAGCGGCAAGCTCTAGATTATGCGTTGGATAATTCAATTCATGAGGTTTCAATTGGCGAGAAGCATAAGCAATCACATTGTCACCTTGCATTAAGACACATCCAAGGCCCCCATGCGAAGCATCACTGTATACGGTATGATCCTTACCCAGTTCTGGTTAGATCAAGACTGGAGCATGAGTTAAAGCCGCTTTGAATTGGTCAAAGCTTTTCTGTTGCTTTTCAGACCATTCAAACGGTTGGTCTTTACGAAGAAGTTTAGTCAAAGGTAAGGCTATAGTGGAAAACTGTAACGCCCCGGTTTTGGGCTTAGAAGTTTTGGGCGTTGACCGATTTGGTCAAAGTGCTGTTCGAATCTAAGAGAGTGAATTTAGGAAAGCTTAGTTCGGGTTGCATTAAAAATATGGAAAAATGTTCTAAAATCATCTTTTAATATATTTAAGTGAACTGTGAAATCAATTTTGGAAAATGAGTTTCGGAAGGGTGACATTTTGGCTAGTAACCAAAATGTAATTTTTGAAAGTTTTGTGACTGTTTTAGAAAGGATTGAAACTTTGAATCTTTAAGGAGCTATTTACCCAAAGGGAGTTTCTCCATATTTTTCTAAGATATTTTAATGATTAATTCTGATTTTCAAGCAAAAGAAAAGTGGAGGGAAAATCATTTTGGTTATTTTGTAACTAATTCTCATATTTTCCAATTTCTCTTTTCTCTCATTTTCTCTCAATCCAAACACTTTCTCTCCAGAGATTTCCTTCTGATTTTGTCACTCATTTCTCTCTTTTCAATCTTCTTTTGATTCCTAATCATCATATCTACAAAACCTCTCAATTTGCTACTTGATTCATCAAGCTTTTTGGTTCCAAAAGAGGAGAAATTCAAGTTTGGAGGTAAGAACGTCCTTCTCCTCTGAACTTCAAGTTCTTTAATGAAATTCCTAAGTTCTCAATCCTTAATTGATGTTTTATAAATGGCTTTTAAGATTGTTTAATGGATCTTGGCTTAAAATGCAAGATTTGGTGTGTTTTTGATGAAATTTCGTTGGATCTGTTTAAGCAGTGTTTTAAGGTGTTAAAATGATGATTAATGAATGTTAATTTGATAAGGAATTGAGTTTTGATTAATGCAATCCCGGATAGGTTGAATTTCCTAAGTTTAGCTTATGATTCTTGGTTGTTTTTGAGGTGATCTTGTGGATCTGGTGTTGCTGGAGGTATAAGGATGTTGTTAGGTTCTTTTTAGATGTTAAAAGATGTTAAAGGATGTTAGGTTTTGATGGTTAATGGTTGGGCTTAGTTGAGAAGTGGTTTGGATGCATTTTCGGTTGTGTTTGGTGGCCGAAAATGGAGTGTGGATGAGAGCAGCGAGTTTAGGTGCTTTCATTGAAGTTATTAATGCATGACGATGCATTAATCTACTGTTTTAATGTGTTAAAACAGGGGAGTCATCTTTGGATCCAAGTGGTGGTGATCCGGAGGCTTGATTTGGTGCTTCGGCAAGAGGCGAAGTGGAATCGGTGAGTGAAATTGGGTTTTCGGCTTTGAAACCAATGTCTTGGGAGCTTAGTTTAAGTCTAAACAACTTTGCTAAGCTCAAGTGTAAGTTTTCGGAAATACTCTCTAGTGGTGGCCATGATTTGATTGTTGTGCAATGTGGTTTATTGCATGTTTTAAATTCTGTTTTGAAAGCATGATTTAGCAAGGTTAATGCTGTTTTCGTAAGCCATATGTTGAAGGAAGCTCAAGGTAAGAGTTCCTTGTTTTTGAACATTGATTAAATGTGGTTTGATGCTTTTAAATGCATGATAAATATGGCTTGGTTTAATGCTTTAGAACAGTGGATAATTTGATGATAATGATGTATATTGGCAAGTGATGTTTTAAAAAGGTTGAGGTCACTAAGGTGGTTAAAAGTCCTTGAGTGAGCCTTGTTACTTAAGAACATCAAGGTGGTTAAAAGTCCTTGGATGATTCTTGTTACGGACACAAAGGTGTTTAAAAGTCCTTGTGTGGTCCTTTCTATGGTGTTTAAAAGTCCATAGGCCAAGGTGTTTAAAAGTCCTTGGGGTCAAGGTGTTTAAAAGTCCTTGAGGTGATTTAATTCATGGTGTTTAAAAGTCCATGGCCAAGGTGTTTAAAAGTCCTTGGGGTCAAGGTGTTTAAAAGTCCTTGAGGTAATTTATATCATGGTGTTTAAAAGTCCATGGCCAAGGTGTTTAAAAGTCCTTGGGGTCCAAGGTGTTTAAAAGTCATTGGGGTGAAAGTTGATGAACTTGTTTTCAAAGAAATGAATTGTATCACTTGTGGCCAATATGACATGTAATGAAATGAAGCATGAGATGCTTGTTAAAGTATGCTTTTGAGCATGTGTAAATGATGATTTGAAGCATGATTTATAAGTGTTTTATAAATGCATTATTGGATGGTTTTATTGAGCATTCCTCACTAAGCTTTTGCTTACGCTCTCTTTGTTTTCTCAAACCAATATTGCAGAGCATTAAAGTACTTTGAGGGCAGCAAGGAAGGCAAGCATTCAAGTGGTAGTAAAGCTCAAAGTATGGAAGGTTTTCTTAAGTACATTTAGCTTTTGGTAATTTGGCAATGGGGGACCTATGTGTATGTTTTGGGAGATGTTTTGAACTCCCTAAGTATGTTGAATGTTGTTGAGAATGCTGGTTTTTGTGGTTGGCCTTTATATGCTTGAATTTGGAAGTTTATGCTTGAATGGTTGCTTGTGTAGGAAGCATGCCTATAGATTTGGGGCTTTTCATATATGTGGATGTTTTGATGAATTGTTGATGCAAGCATGTCTCATATTTGTTGAATTGCATGTTGGCAAAGTTTGGTGGCATTTGGAGCATGATTGGTTGGTCAATTGCATGTTTAAGTATGCATTTTTGGGCAATCTGTGCAGGGTGTTTCGGAACAGCACCTACCGTTTCGGAACGGGTGCCTTAAACAAGCCCAGGCGTCCGAAACGGGAGGGACCGTTCCGAAACGGAAAGGCTACTGCCCGACCCCCGTTTCGGTACGCGTTGCGGAACGGCCCCGTGTTTCGAAACGGGCTGTCTCCCGTTTCGGAACGGGTGACCGTTGGGGGCTGACATTGGCAGTTAAATGTTTTGAAATGTTTGCATTTTGGTCCTGAATCTTGTTTGTGCAATTGTATGAGTTTGGGAAGTCCTTTTGAGCTGAAATTTCACAGAGAAGCATGAAACATGATTAATTTCAAGTTGGTAACTTCAATTTGGGTTAAGTCCTTATATTTATCACAATTTACAATTTGGTCCCTAAAGTTGTAAATTGTTCAATTGGGTCCCTGTTAGATCTCTGATGTTTATGATCTTTGAGTATGCTGTTGTATGAACATATCTAAGGCTTAATATGCATCTAGACAAGTTTTAAAAAGAAAAAAAAGGGTCGTTAATCAAGGTTGACTTTCGGGTTGACTTTGGTTTTCCCCGTGTAACTTTCTTAATTCGGGTCAACCGTCTAGGCCGGGTTAAGGGGGTTACAAAAACCCTTTGACAAATCTTCTGTAATAACTAGCCAAACCAAGAAAACCCCGTACTTCACTGACATTTCTAGGAGGTCGCCAATCAACAATTGACTGTATTTTCTTTGGATCTACTTTAATTCCTTCTGCTGAAATTACATGACCGAGAAAAGAAACTTCCGTTAACCAAAACTCGCACTTAGAAAATTTGGCAAATAACTGACGTTCCCGAAGAGTTTGCAAGACAACGCGGAGATGATCAGCATGTTCTTCTTGATTGCGAGAATAGACTAGAATGTCATCAATGAAGACGACTACAAATTTGTCTAGATAAGGCCTGAATACCCTATTCATGAGATCCATGAATGCCGCCTGAGCATTTGTTAATCCGAATGGCATTACCAAAAATTCATAGTGACCATAACAAGTTCTGAAGGTTGTTTTTTGATACATCCTCCTCTTTGACTCTCATTTGATAGTATCCTGATCGAAGATCGATCTTTGAGAACACCGAAGCATCCCTAAGTTGATCGAACATATCTTCTATTCTTGGGAGTGGATATCGGTTCTTAATTGTGATCTTGTTCAATTGACGGTAGTCAATGCAAAGGCGCATCGCTCCATCCTTCTTCTTTACAAATAGAACAGGTGCACCCCAAGGAGAAGTGCTAGGTCGAATAAAACCCTTGTCCTGAAGCTCTTGAAGTTGCTTTTGCAATTCTTTTAACTCAAGAGGTGTCATCCGGTATGGAGTGATAGACACCGGACTTGAGACAAGTTGTATTTCAATCCCAAATTCAACTTCTCTAGTCGGAGGGAGACCAGGTAGTTCCTCGGGAAACACATCAATAAATTCAGAACAAAACAGGCATCTCAGGCAATCCAAATTCAATTTGGTCTCGCAAGACCATAGATGAAAAAATGGAAGTGGGCTTTTTATCAATCAGGAGTATGGATTCTTTTCCTAAACCCTGAAGGTATAATCTTTTATTTTGACAATCTACACAAGCCTCATGTTTACTTAACCAATCTAACCCCAAAATAAAATCGAACTCACAAGATGGTAATATGTAGAGATCAATAGAGAATGGCAAGTTGCTAATATGCAAGGAACAATTTCTACATATTAGGTTAATGTTTGAATTTCCTCCTAAAGGGTTTAAGACTATCAAACTCGTTTTCACAATTTCGGGTTCTAATTTCAATTCTTTAACCACAGACAGACATATAAATGAATGAATGAATCCCGAATCTATTAAGGCATAAACATGATGTGAATTTAACTCAACAGTACCTGCAATCACTTCAGGAGATTCTTCGTCATCCCTACCACGAATGTGGTAAACTCTAGCAGGAGCTCGGGATTCCTGATGAGTGGGAGCATTAGAGTGAGTACCTTTGCCTCTTCTTTGATAACTCGGTTGAGCTGACTTAGCATTCTTGTTCCGATTAGTTGATGTCGGAATAGGAATCACAGTGTTTCGAGCTGGCCTTGATTCGGGCTTTTGAGGACAGTCTTTGATGTAGTGATCATCACCACCTCAAGCATAACATAGATTCAACTGGAATCTGCATTGACCACGATGTAGTTTCTGACAAAACTTACAAGGAGAAATCTTTTCTGAATTTCCCGTGCTATTGACTGATATAGCTGGTACTGAAGATTTGATCACTGTGGGCGGTTTTGAAGTATAATTGACCCTCGGAGTAGAGGTAAAATTAGAAGACCCTTCTTTCTAGAATTTAGTCTTCTTAGATTGCCACTGAGACTTGTCTTCCCGTTTCTGGTTTTTGTCAGATCGATTGCCCCCTTTTCTTCTTTCAGCAGCTTTCATCTTAGCTTCTGTTGTGATGGCCCGATTAACAAGATTCTGAAACTCAGTGATTCCTAGAGCAGTAAAGATTGGACTCAATTCATCATTTAGACCATCAATAAACATCATGCATTTATCAGCTTCAGTTTTAATGTACTCCGAACCATATTTGCAATATTTGCAAAAGTCTGCAACATACTGCTTAATAGGTCGATTGGCTTGTTTAAGGTACAAAAATCTCTTCCTTCTTTCAGCCAGATATTGCTCACTTATATACTTATTTTTGAACTCCTCAATGAAGAATTTCCATGTCACAGATTCAGTTGGGACAGTTAAGGTAGTGGTTTCCCACCAGTTCATAGCTTCATCTGCCAACAAAGCCACGACACACTCCAGTTTATGTTCATCGGAGCATTGTAGTTGTTTGGTTACCACCTTAGTGGTGTTTTCAAGCCAATACTCTACATCTTCTGGCTTTTCATCATTTGTACCAGCAAATGTATAGGCTCGGTGTTGAGCGAGTTTATCCATAGGTTCTTTGTTGGGTGCAACAGTAACAGAAGCAGCAGGTTTCTCTTGTTTAAGATTTGATAGAAGTTGATTGAACATCACCTTCATACCGAGGAGACATTCCCTTTGAGCCGATTGGACCATGGGATTTTCGGGCGAAGGTTGTTCACGCTCAGTGGTCTGAACAGGCTCTTTATTTTTCTATTTTTATAGAAGTTCAATTCGTGACGGTGGATTATCACCTAATCTCACGCTTTCACCTTCACTCGAAGATTCGTGTGAACTTTCATTCTTTTGGCCCGACATTTTCTATCATAATTTAAACAAGAAGATTAGAAAAGCTCATTGCAATTATCTTAGTGTACAATTCATGGGTGGCATACTTAAAAACATAACAAATGCATGCAGACTCGATTAAACTTTAAGAATTAACCTAAAAGGCTCTGATTACCACTTTATATAACACCCTCACCCCCGATTAGGAGTAAAGAGTGTTAAACATATTCATATTAACATATTACAAGTGAGCAGCGGAAAACGTATAATATTTTTTTCCAAACAATATCACAAGGTGGTCCTAAGCTTTACTTTCGGTTCATTTAATTCACTTATGATTAATATCAGATTTCTTGATCTCTTTTATAATACCTTTTAAACACATATATAACTTAACTCTTAAATTGCTAAATTTGTACAATGTTTCACCTTAATAAGGAAGATCATTTACGTAACAACATACCAATTAATAATTTCATCTTTAAGATCAACATCATATCCTTATAATATATAGATGCATCCACCATTCATAGCGTTTGCTTCCCTTATACAAAAAGGCTTCCCGAGGTAACTAACATATCGGCTATAACCTAATGGTTGCCTATACAAAAAGTGACCAAAAAGAAACAAAGCCCCAAAACAAATACCAAAGGCTAATCTATACCCCATATATACCCCTTACTTACATAATAAAATGAGGGAAACATAATTTAAGAGTACAAACATTCTTCAAATATTAGTTCATAAACATAACCATGAGAACAAACTGAACTAGCATGCTGACAGTTAGGCCACCCATCATAAGTACAACAAAGATAATAAAAGGCATACTTCTAATCTTTAATAGCTAACAAGATCAGTGGGTGGACCAATAATTCAACTTCCTGTGGTTTTGGGAAGAAAGAAAGCAAGGGTGATAAGTACATAAAGTACTTAGTGAAGAAACCTTAATCTAATCAATTTATGTGTTCGATTTAAGTATCAACCAATTTCTTTAACTTCAATTATCATAGTAGTTGAATTTCTCAATTTGAATCACTAACTAAGTATAGCATCCATTTATGAATTCATATCCAGGAGTAGTTCGAACAGTTTAAAAATCAACCAATTACACCATGTGATCTTTTCTAATTTAGTTTCATTCGAATATAAGGCTGCCAAAATTGACAAATTCCAAACTTAATGTACAGCAACTCGATCAACTAGGTTTAACAAGTCATTAGATCATACCAATTTACATTCGCATACAAGCAGCCCAAATTTACCAATACCAAATTCAATATACAAACAAGCTGATCATTTATTATTCACCAAGTATCGTACAAACACACACCTTACATTCACATACAAGGCAATCCAAAATTAACATTGAATTTTCCAATCCATGTTACATTCGAACCAACATGCTTCATATTAGAAATTGCACTCAATCATACATTTAGATATACAAGCAGTAGCAAATTGTAGCATATTATCTTTTATAATTTAATTTTATAAATTCATGCTCATATTAACTTAGTCACTTTGCCTTGGTTCATATAGTTAGCTAGGTATTCGAGTCACGTATTATGAAATTGTGAACCATTTCACCATTTTCACAAGTACCCAAGTACCAATTACATATAATCGTATTATGTGTTATCTTAGTGTCACATACACTAAGCGAATAGGTACACTTACGTACCATAAAATCAGTACACTCACGTATCGTATTACAAGAAAGAGCTCTAGACTCTAGGCATGTCGTACTACCTATCTGACCATACAACCAAGGGCTTATTCTTTATGTTGATTTCTTTAATTCTCAATTGTACAATCACATGTCAGCATATAACAAGTAGTTTAATTAACTAACAACAACTCAAATATCATTCTATTTTTTAAATTTCTCAATTTCAAGCAAGAAGTTTCGGCCACATAACATATAATTCCAAGCATTGAATGTATAATATACGATATACATATAACATGTAACAATTCATATTTCAATCATCATACCAATCCAGAAGATAATCTAATATCACTTGCATTCATTTTCCAATCTATTTACATTCAGCATACCCAAAACAGTTTGGTGATCACTAAATTTCAAGCAATTGCAATCACATAGTCGAACACAACATGACTCTAAACCAATTTCGTTTTATTCTTCCTTCCCTTAATAATTACCAAGCCATTTTAAGTCCGATTTCATGCATAACAAGTATTAAAATAAAATTAAAGAGTAGTTGAGACTCTAATCTCAACTCTAAGTTCGTTTCACTCACAGTCGTCGTGCAATTCTTGAACCCGGACACTCTTTCTACGCTCCTTCGACGATCCAATTACCGGATTCTCTTCAACACCATCTCTTCTCGGGTCTATTTCAAATTTCACATACAAAATAAGATAGGATTTAGAATCAATCTAACACACGTTATCAATTTTAACAATTTTCATACAATCCTTTGAGCAATTTACATTTTCGGGCAGATTTGAAATTTACTTCTCATCCTTATTATTTTCTCTTAATTCGTAATTTAATTTCATCAATTCCCTTAAGATTATTTGCAATCTTTAGTTCCCATATTTAATGTTACTTACCCTTTATAAAATTTGTGATCAATTGCATTTAATTTTACATCGTATCCACTATTTCTTAGAATAGGACAGTTCTGTCTACCCTTTACGATTTTAGTTATAACTTTCGTTTTACTACTTGAAATTGAGCTCCGTTTGTTTCTAAATTCAATTAACATCCCCAACTAACATGTATCAAACGTTTGGACCAAAATTTCAATTACTTCATTCTCTATGAATTTCCAAAGTTTGCTGTCCAGACTAATTTAACCACTGACAGTTTTGAGTACCTTAACTAATTTCGTTCCACATTTTTCTAGAATGTTCGAAATTCGATACGGTTTTATTCCTACTAAATTAGACATATCCAAATATGTTGTGTTAAAATTTAAGATTCTAATTCTAAATATTTTATTTTATATGAATTTTTAAATTTAGTTGTCTAACCTAAAATTTTGATGGGCAGATTTGAATCCTTTAACTTAGAGTGACTTTTAGCTTTATATTCCTTGTTATATGCCTCACATTTCTAATTTCTTTTCATCTCAGCTTTGATATTCTTGTCCTTAAATTTTTTTTCTAGCAACATTACAACATTTATTTGATCAATTTCTATGGAATACCGAAATCATAAAACACACTAACTCTCTAAAATTTTTACATATTCGAATAGAGAAGGGGGGATTTAGCTTACTTTTAATTTTTGATTGATGATCTTAGACCAAAACAATAGACATGTAAAGCTCTCTTTCTTTCTTCTTCCTTATCAATGGCCGAATGAGCTTTCTTCACTCTCCAATTTTTCTTGTTTTTTTTTAACTACTCATTTCCTTTCCTATTAAGGGAGCCGGCCATAGAGGGGGTAATAATGTGGTGACAAGATAGTCACCTAATTTCACTCCTTAAAGTCTAATTCTCCTTTTATTTATCCATTAATTATTTCACTAATAAGGGTAGATTCGGAAATCTTACTATTATTGCATGCAACCCTTCATGATTCCCTCTTATTTTGATTTGGTTACCTTCATTAGTTATTAGTTTTCTTTGAAATTTCGATTTAGTTTCTAATGTATTTAATCTAATTTAATTACTAAAATTTCTAATCTAATTGAGTCACTAATTGTTCAATTAACTCATAAAAATTTAGGCTAGGTTTTGGAATGATACATATTTTCTAAGTCAAAACCTTAAAACTCATAGTTTTTCTAAGTTTTTTGGTACTAAAAAATAGCCAGTTTAGTTATGAGTATCAGTACGACTTCTAGCATACCGGTACGAGGTTAAAGATTTTCAAAATCTTTGCATTTAGTTTTTGACTGTTGCCTTGTCAGTTTTATTGGAACCCTAAGCTTTGAAAAATAGTTACTCATACTGATACCATCTTAGGCGTATCGATACGACTTTTTGTGTAAAACTTTCAAGGATTCCAGTGAGCAAAATCGATATCGATACAGTACAGTCCGTACTGATACCCTTTGTAAAAATACACTCTGTATCGATATGACTTTTCGCGTATCGATACCCCTTTCGCTGCAACGGCTATTTCTTCTTATGGAAAGTACCAATACAAGTGCTTGAATACGATACCCAAAGTTGGCAGAAAGCATTTATTGCATGAAAAATACAGCCCAACGGTTATAATCAATATCTCAACTATCCAAACGGCTAGAAATCAATGAAGGGGTATAAAATCAAGTCTCCAAAGCTTCTTCAACAACTATTGCAAGATTCAACAAGTCCAAAAGTATTCAAGCACACATCCAACAACCTTTGAGCTTTTAGAGTAAAATCTTGTAAATTCACTTGAGTGATCTTAATTTTATTTTTTATATTCAAGTATTAAGATTTGAGTAAGCCTAGAATTGTGTAAACAATTAGCCTTTGCGAGGATTTTCAGTTTGCTTCATTTGTATTTCTCTTTATGAGAGTTCTTAAGATTTTGGGTATAAACCTTAAGGGAGTTGTAATGTTATCTCCTTAAGCCTCAAAAGAAAAGCAAATCTAGTGAATTTGAGAAATCTTTAGTGTGGATAGCAAAGGTAGTGGATGCAAACCTTATTGAGAAGGTTGAACCACTCTAAATTGCTTGTGCCATTTTTCTTTGCTTCCGCAAAATTTTTAAATTGTCAATTCACCCCCTATTGGTCATCTTGCATTGATTGTTCATCCCAACAAACCACAATAATTTTATATTCCTGCCAAATAAATCAAACAATGTAATGTAACATACCCAAAGTAATGTTATATTTCGAGAATCTAATACCCAAAAGTAATTTTATATTCCGTGAACCACCTTTAAAATTTCAGTGGTGAAAAATAAAACTCACAAATATTAGTTTACTCTAGAAAGAAAGTGGTTCGACATTTACAAGGGCTAAAAAGGAGTAGAGAAAAGAGCAGGAATATATGTGGGTAATTAAAGAGTTTTGTGAAGAACCAAACTGTTGCGTATGGGCCTCAGGCTGTAGTCTGATCTGTTCTCTTTCTTCATATCCAAATATACTCCATCTAAAACATGCACACCCAATTAAAAGGGAACAAAAATAATCCCAATCAAGTGCAGCAATGTATATAATCTGAAAACACTCTAACTAACTACAAGAAAACATAAAAATGGCTAGCCAACAACCGTGTTGCTTGTTGATAAAATGCCGGATTTTTGCTTCCGGTGATTAGGGTTCAATCCCCGACAAGTTTGAATATAAACAAAACAAATAAAACATAATAATCTCAATTCATGTATAAATACCTAAAGTTTAACTTACACGCTGTGGTACACTAAGAGGGTTACAACTAAAACACATCCACTCTTGGTTTTTGCTGCCTCGACTGCTGTACACTTTTGGATCGAAGAGTGGGAGTTTGATTATGAATGTAGGCCACTGCAATGGAGAAGGACTGCAGCGCTGAGAGTGTTGATTGAAAACGAATAAAATACTGGCCATCACGAATATTCGATATTGTCAAGGTCGGAAAACCGTGCTTCGGACCCTGTATTGTGATTCAGGTTGCAGTTAAGTTATTTGAGTGCGAACCAAGAAAAGCTAATCTGTGTTATGGAGGATAAATTAGGCAAACACTGATGGTGAGACTGAGATACCTGAATGGAAAAATCCATTAACTTGCAAGTCTTGGGCATATCTGTTGGAGGTGAGCCTCCTTTACTTGACATGGACCTGAGTACGGCCAGCGGACAGCCTAAGTCCCAGCCACCACAGTCACAATGCCCACTGGATCTCCATCTTTCGATAAGACTAGAGGGGCCACCATTTCTGGTTCTTGGACCACCATGAATACCTGCTGGAATTAGAACATTCATACTTGTGGAGCAATCACTGGTACTGCAAGAACAAACAGAACGAACCGGGGTTTCCAAAGTGTCGGTGTTTCGCACAACGGCCAGTTTTCTGAGAAACTTTAAGCCCCAACCTCCAACTTCCGCCTGAGGAATCTCAGGGGAATGATCCGTCACAACAATGGCTGTCAGCTCAAGGTTTGTTGGAAGTTGTTCATCAAAAAGGTTTGTCTGATCTAGTGCATCAAATTTGTTGACTGTACCTCGGCATGGATCCGATGAAGAATCTTCCATGATGGAACTTGATCGATGAAATCTAGACACTGTTCTTTGCTTCAATGAGTGACCACTCTTGAATGCTTCCATCACCTTTTTTGATATACCCTTATTTTTCCTGTGATGATCACTCGATGTTTGCATCCCTCGACCACTGAACAAAACAAACTCTGTCTCCTTGATTTTAGAATCTTGGGAGCAGACTGAGAAAGAAGTAGACACTGTCATCTTACCAACGAGGCGTGATTCGTTATTATCACTAATACCATGTTCCTTATGGCTAATCTTTCTTGAATAGAACAAGTACACATAGTCCAGATCCTTATTTCGAGCAGCTCCTTCCTTCGACAAGCTGGCTACATACACTTCCCTTTGGTTATCCACAGAGAAAACGAAACAAGGAGTCCCACCCTTCCATGTGCATTGAAGCATTCCCTGAGAAATTGTTGTAGGAGAAGAAAATGACTGATCCGAGCATGTTGACTCCATACTTGACATGGAAACAAGCCTTTTACAATCAGCCTCAGATCCATATTTATGATTATCCGATATTGCTGTTTCACTTCCTAGCTCATATGAGGTATGGTTACTGAAACCTCCCAGAGAGCTCATGAAGTCGTAATTTATCAATCCTTTACCATCATTTAAACTTGGATCGACATTGAATGCACCCAGTTTCTCAAGCAACGGACTGTTCAATATATTTTTCATGCTCCTGCTGCCCATTATCGAACCTACTATCCACGGTTCTGCAGAACCAAAGACTAAACTACCAGTCCCGACTTCCGGTGGACATTCAGAAACAAACCTGCTGAAATCACACATATTTTCATCCTCGAATCTAGCTGAATTCAGTCCATCGGATACAATGTCAATTTTTACAGAGCTCAAGTTCAAAGAGAAACTGTATCGAACTGCTTTTGCTGCATTGATATGAATCAACTCCAGACAACCGCGAAGATACTTCTCATTTAGAGTAACGACATGCCTCGGAATCTTATTCCCTATGCCAAAAACAGCCCGAAACAATGAATCGTCTATAGGACTTTTCCCTGCCTGTATTCTTCTAACATTCAATAGCAAGGCATGCTGCGTATTAACCGGAGTCGCCAGCTTTTTTGTTTTTATTTCAGAACAATTCATTCCATAGTCTCCTGATGTATCCTTCTTATCCTCCAAATTTTGCAATGAATCTTCTTTTCCCATGTCATCTTTCGGACCACTAACAAATGTGTTGTCCATCGATTGCGTTGAATTAAGTGTAACACATCATTTTCGGCCTCAAAATGGTTGATAAGCCTCCAAACTACCCAATTTGTACTTCACTACAAATCTGAACAAAATAGGAAGAATTACATCAACATAATACAGACAAGTAAAAAAAGGCAGATACAAATGGAAACAATGCTACACTCATTCTCTACCGGTCTTTTGCCTCAACAAGAACTAATAAGGCTAAGACAAACCATGAACAGAACAGCATTTTCAGCAATGAGAACCCAAACAGAACCTCGAATAACTTAAGTAATGATGGTGCTTTAATGTTTTTATATATGTAATCTAACTATGTCAAGTTATGAACTAGAAAGACAAGAACAAGTATCCTTCCACTTTGCCCTGTCTTTTTCCTTCATTTATTCTCATGGAATCAAACTGTAAATTATAAGTAACTTAGTAGTTAGCAATCCAAAATCATGATATAATTTTTTTCCATTTATAAATCACAATTATGACATATAACCAAATTTAAAAAGCTTGGTAACAACATTATAAAGCAGGAAAGGGATGAAATAAGGAAGCATTAATGGAAAATATATGTCAGAAAAAATCCAAAAAAAAAAATCATACTTAGAAACTAACATGATGAACAGTGTTATGGGGTTGTTGAACTTGAACCATGTCAATAAACCAGGTAGATATGAAAGCTTTTTTAATCTAAAGAAAATGAAACACTTGAACCAGAAAATCCAATCTTTCTCTTATGTTACCAACTTTATAAGATCAAATATGGGAACTACTTGCTATTAAGTATACCAGAGAAGAAGAAGAATCATGTAAAGCACAAAAAACCCAGAAATAAAATACAGAAGAAAGTTACAAACTTTTCTGAATGGAACAAGTAAAAAGAAAAACTTTTCCCCCCTCTTACCTCAAAGAACTGGATCCAAGAAACAAAGATGAACCACACCAATCGAATTCAATAGACAAGCAAAACAAGCATAAAATAAGAAGCAGCAGCTTATTCTCTCAACCCACTAACCTGAGCTTAAAATACTCCTTTGTGCTTGTGGGAAAGAAGCAAACCATTCTAGATTCCCAGGTACATTTTTTCCTAAGCACCCGAAAGGCCAACACTGTAGCAAAAGTTGAGGAATCTAGATTCCAAGGTTTCAACTTTGAAGAATGACCCACATTTTCTAATCAATTATTTTTATATTTAGGCAAATGAAATAGTAAAGAGAACTGAAAAAGACCCAGTCACCCAGATAGGAAAGGAAATCTTCTTAAAGAAACCATTAAAAAAATACACAAAAGAGAAAGATGATGAAGTGAGCTGGAACGCAGCATGTTAACAGAATCCACAGTGGTCCAAAAAAAAAGTGAAAAAGAGAGGGCCAGCCACCTGCTGAATGGGGAAGGACTTTCTTGTTTTAATTTTCTTATTTATTTTAACGATTTTATTCCTTAAGACATGTGAATTAGGGAGACATATTGCAGGGATATTGGTTATTATTACCTGGAGAATGGTCAAAGTGCTGCCAAGTTGGTACTTTTAAGTTTGACCATCATTCTTTTTTCCAAAGACTGAAACATCAACAACATCATGATCATCATGTTTCACCACTTGTCCTGATTTAACTAGATTTCTGGAAATTCTACCGAGTTGAATTTACCGTGCGGTAAAGAAAAGAAAAATAAATAGAAAATATTCTTTTCATTATAGAACACTTTTAAGTAAATCACACATATCATCGTTTAATTATCTTTTCGCTCTTATTTTACTCACTCAACTTTTAATTTTTTTTAATTTAATAACTGAACTTTATACATTAAATGTATTTTTGTTATTCTAGAATATTTTAATATTATTTTCAAAATTTTTAATATTATTAAATATAAAAATAATTTAAAATAAATAAAAAAATCATATTTTAATATTATTAAATTTAAAAATATATAAAAAAATTACTACCGCTTGTCATCAGAGTCGGCCTCAAAACCGACAGTCGTTTGATCCCAAATTGCACCGGGAGACCCGCTTTGACACACTGAGTTCAAATTTGATAGTTATTTCACTGGAAAAATATCCCGAAACCCAAGAATCTCGACTGAAACTTTTTGGTTTCCTCACTTTCGATCTTTTTTCATGGACTTTGAAGCACTTTTCGACAAAATTGAGGTTAGATTTGAACTTAGAAAGCCGAGAAGAAACGACCAGTAAAATATAAGATCGAACAACAACCATCTATGGCGGCCGACAGTGGCATCCGACGGCAGCGCACAGTGGACATCGTAGTAGAGATGAGCGATGGCGGAGAGTTAGGTTTTATTTTATATTTTCTATTTTAAATTTTTTATATTTAATAATATTAGAAAATGTTGTGTCATAGGAAAATAATAATAAAATATTTAAGAGTGATAAAAATGTTCAATGTATAAAGTTTAATTATTAAATTGAAAATTTTAAAAGTTGAATGATGAAAATAGGATTAAGAAGATAGTTGAGTTATGAACTGTGTATTTTATTGAGTCTTTCGGTTATCAAATGATCATCTGATTTGAAAAATAATATATTGACCCAAGTCATTAAAAATTTAAAACAGATACTTAGGATTGGTCCAAATGGTAAGCAACTTGTATCACTTAAGCATGTCTCGAGTTCAAGCCTTGTGTATGCAGAAAATCTCCGCTTGGAGACTCACCCACCAATACCAATTGTGCGACACGAATCGATCCAGATTAGTCAGGGCAAAGCCTTGAAAACCGAAAGGGCAACTAAAAAATAAAATTAATAAAAATTAACTTAATAATAAATTTAGTCATATTTACCCATTATTAAAATTTGATCTCAATTGTAAAAATTTAGTTCTCAAATTTAAATTTACATCAATTTAATTTTTTTTCTATTTCTTCTCCTCATTGTCTTCAAAACGCACACCAACGACAATTTTGATTACAGCTCTGACTATTTCTCCGAAAATCCCTTTGAATATATTTTTTTCTCTTATATCTAGTGGTTGATTCAAAAATATATTTTGAAATGGGTACACATAAAATCTCAAAATTTCAGAGTGAACACAAATTATAAAAATTAAAAAAGAAAACTAAGGATTAATTTATAAAAAATATAAAAATTAAAATTAAATGTATAAACTTTAAAAAGTTCAAGATAAATGGTCACTCATGATCTAATCATATACATAGATCCGCCATTGCTTCTATCTCTCCGTACCCCTCTCATCTTCACCCCAAAAGTTACAATTAGCCCCCAAAAGTTACAAACCCCCCAAAATTTCTCACATGAGCTTCGACTCAAACAAATAAAAATCAGACAAACAGTTAAAGATCGTGTCCATCTTCAACAATTGCTGCAAAAGGTTTACTTTTGATAACTGAATTTTAAAAAATTATAAAATAAATATTAAACTTTTGATTTTGTTACAAAACGGGCAATGTGACGTTAGCTTCCCTTAAAGGGATGACGTGCATAGTAAAATTATGTCCTCGAATTTTACATATTGTTACAATTTAGCCCTCGTTCTAAATAATTAACTCTTGTTATCTTAAAATTAATTTAGTCTCTTTTCACCATCATTACGTTAGTCGTCGTTTCTTTACTATTGCCATCTATCGTCATCGCTATTATGTAACTAACAATGACAACAAAATCTTTCTCTTTTTCTCATTTTTTTCCAATTATTGATTCGTGCCATGAAAGAACTTTAATGCTACTGCTATATGCAATATAGCAATTGATGATTTTATACACATTACAATACAAGTTAAATTTCCACAAAGAAAAGGGAAGAAACTAAATTACATAGGGGCAATCAAAAGAAAAAAAAAACAGAAGAGGGAGACTAAAAAAACAAAATGTAAAAGAGCAAACAAAACGAGAAAAGAAAAGAGGGTTACATATTCACAAAACCAAACCCAGATTGATGCAAAAACCAGCTACATGTACGCAAAAAAGAATCCCCTTTAAAAGCTCCATTGTTTAAGAGCTCCTATTGAAAAGCTTGCTCAGCACCGAGCCTATACATTTGCAGGCTCTAGTGAAGAGAAACCTGAAGAAGCTGAGTATTGGTTAGAAAGAACCACTCAGATATTGACTAAGCAACTCCAATGCTCAGATGAGCATAAGCTCGAATGCGTTGTTGCCTTACTTGCTGATGAAGCCTTGAACTGGTGGGAAACAACTACACTAACCGCTCCAGCTGAATCTGTGAACTGGAAATTCTTTGTAGAAGAATTCAAGAAGAAATACATCAGTGAACAGTACTTGGCCGATCGAAGAAAGCGTTTCTTGCATCTGAAGCAAGCAGGTCGACCAATAGAGCAGTACGTGGCTGATTTCTGTAAGTACTGCAAGTATGGTTCTGAGTACATCAAGTCAGAGAAAGAAAAGTGTCGTATGTTCATTGACGGTCTGAATGATGAGCTGAGTCTGATGTTTACCGCCCTGGATATCACGGACTTTCAAACTCTTGTAAATCGAGCTATTGCTACGGAATCCAAGTTTCGGGCCGCAGAAAAGAGGAAAAGCGGTTACCGTCATGATAAGAAGCGTAAGAGTGATGACAAGTCTCACTGGAAGTCGAAGAAGTCTAAAAGCCATAAAGAAGGTACTTCTTCGTATAATCCAGCTCCCCGTAGTAACTTCACATCGAAGCCTCAGCCAGTGAGTAGATTTTTTGTCCCAGTTGTATCTGTTAATAGCCCGAGAAATTCAGAAAAGGCTGATGTTTGTCAGCATTGTCAGAAACCACATTCCGGTCAGTGCCGAAGGCATGCCAACTTATGTTTTGCTTGTGGCGGAAGTGACCACTATATCAGAGACTGTCCAGTGATGCGAGATCAAGCTCCTGCTCAAAACTCTGCTAATTTGAGTCATGTACAATCCAATCGGAACAAGAATATTAGACAAGCTCTGTCTGGGAATCAGGGCAGAGGCAGAAGCAATCAGTCGAAAGCCACCACACATCAGGAATCACGAGCTCCAGCTCGAGTCTATCATATCCGTGGCAAGGATGAGGAAGAATCTCCGGATGTTATTGCGGGTACAGTTGAACTGAACCTTACTCATGTTTATGCTTTAGTAGATTCGGGATCAACTCATTCCTTTGTGTGTTCTCACCTGATTGACAAGTTACAACTAAAGCCTGAAATTGTTAAAACTGGGTTAATTGTTTCAAACCCTATAGGAGGTGACTTACCAATCAACCTAATCTGTAAGAATAGCCTTGTATCTATTCGAAACGTACCTTTTCCCTGTGACTTGTATGTCCTACCTAAATGTGAGTTTGACCTAGTATTAGGTTTAGACTGGTTGGGTAGACATGAAGCCTGGATTGACTGTCAGGATAAAATACTATACTTAAGGGGATTAGGAAAAGAATCGATTCTGTTAATTGACAAGAAACCAACATCTCTTTTTGCTGCTATGGCTTTGCAAGATGAACTAGATTTTGGCTTAACTGAAATGCTTGTTGTATCTGAATTTGTTGATGTTTTTCCTAAGGAACTCCCTGGACTCCCTCCGATTCGAGAAGTTGAGTTCAAAATTGAAGTTCAACCTGGAACTAATCCGGTGTCCATTACGCCCTATCGTATGGCACCTATTAAATTGCAAGAATTAAAGAAACATATTCAAGAATTAGAAGATAAAGGTTTCATTCGACCCAGCACTTCTCCCTTGGGTGCTCCAGTTCTCTTTGTGAAAAAGAAAGACAGAACGATGCGACTTTGCATTGATTACCGGCAATTGAACAGAGTCACTATCAAGAACAAGTATCCATTGCCCCGAATTGAAGATTTGTTTGATCAGTTGAAGGATGATGGTGTATTCTCTAAAATTGACCTTCGTTCCGGTTATTATCAAATGAGAGTGAAAGATGAAGATATACCCAAAACTGCTTTCAGAACTCGTTATGGTCATTACGAATTTCTGGTGATGCCATTCGGGTTCATGAATGCCCCTGCTGCATTCATGGATCTGATGAACCTAGTATTCAAACCTCATCTTGACAAGTTTGTTGTCGTATTCATCGACGACATTCTGGTCTATTCTCGTAACAGGGAAGAACATGCTCAACATCTTCGGATTGTACTCCAGACACTCCGAGAAAATCAACTATTTGCTAAGTTCACTAAATGTGAATTCTGGCTTTCAGAAGTGTCCTTCCTCGGACATGTTATTTCAGCCGAAGGAATCAAGGTTGATTCTAAGAAAATTCAAACAATTCTTGAATGGCGACCTCCGAGCAATGTAAGCGAGGTCCGAAGTTTCCTTGGTTTAGCTGGGTATTACCGGAGATTTGTGAAAGGATTTTCGGTAATTGCTGCACCACTAACCAAATTGCTTAGGAAGAGTGAACCGTTTAAGTGGTTCGAAGGACAACAAAGAAGTTTTGATCAGCTTAAACAAGCCTTGACTTGTGCTCCTGTTCTTATTCGGCCTGAGTCTGGAAAAGAATTTGTTGTTTACAGTGACGCATCACATTTCGACCTTGGATGTGTTATGATGCAGGAAGGTAATGTGATTGCATACGCTTCTCGACAACTTAAGCCTCACGAGCTAAACTATCCAACTCATGATCTTGAATTAGCGGCCATTGTATTTGCACTGAGAATTTGGCGGCATTATTTGTACGGTGAGAAGTGTAAGCTATTCACCGATCATAAAAGTCTGAAGTACTTGCTTACTTAGAAAGAGCTGAATCTTAGACAAAGAAGGTGGTTGGAATATTACTCAAAGATTATGATCTGACCATCGACTACCATCCTGGAAAGGCTAACGTGGTTGCCGATGCTCTGAGTCGGAAATCGAACTTCGGTACGTCTTTCAAAATTCTAAAAATCTGAAAAATGTCCAATCTTGAAAATTTACTGAACCATTCGAATAATGCCTTGCTTTCCAAGTAACATCTTTGATTTGTTTGTTCATAGCTTTCTTGGCCATCAATGCTCATTTTCGACTATGTAAAGCTCGGAATTATCTGAACGAACTCCAGGTTCAATCTGTTCTGATTTCTAGAATCCAAGAACTTTAGCAAGTTGATCCGGAACTTCAGAGAATCTTGTCTAAGCTTGAATCTAATCCTGACTTTTCTGTCAAGTCAAACGGTCTTCTATATTTCAAAGATCGGATTTGTGTGCCTAATAACAAGGAATTACAAGCTGAAATTCTGCAAGAAGCACATCAAAGTTCGTTTTCAATTCACCCTGGATCTGTTAAGATGTACAAGGACCTCAAGCCCTTGTATTGGTGGTCTGGAATGAAATCGGCTATCAATGACTTTGTATCGAGATGTCTGAACTGTCAACGAGTCAAAGCCGAACATCGTGCTCCTACTGGATTACTTCAACCTCTTGAATTTCCGCAATGGAAATGGGAACGGATTACGATGGATTTCGTGACCGGTCTTCCTTACTCTCCAAGAAAGTGTGATGCTGTTTGGGTGATCGTTGATCGTTTCACTAAATCAACACATTTCATTCCGGTGCGGATGAATTATAGTCTTGAGACCTTAACAGAACTGTATGTTCGAGAAGTTATCCGTTTACACGGAGTTCCAACTTCTATTGTTTCAGATCGAGATCCTCGATTTACTGCTCGATTCTGGAAAACTTTACATAAGGCTCTTGGAACTAAGCTGAATGTTAGCACAACTTTTCATCCTCAAAGTGATGGACAATCTGAACGAGTAATTCAAATTCTTGAAGATATGCTTAGAGGCTGTATTATCGATTTCGGTAAGAACTGGGAGAAATCACTGCCGTTAATCGAGTTCGCTTATAATAATAGCTATCAGTCTTCTATTTAGATGGCTCCTTTTGAAGCACTGTATGGAAGAAAATGACGAACTCCTTTATGCTGGTCTAAACTCGGAGACAATAAAGTTTTAGGACCTCAACTACTTCAGGAAACGGAAGAACAGGTTCAAATTATTCATTCCCGGTTGAAACAAGCTTTTGATAGGCATAAGTCGTACGCTGATCTGAAGCGTAGGGACATCCAATATGAGATCGGAGATAAAGTGTTTCTCAAAGTTTCTTCGTGGAAGAAAGTTTTCCGTTTCGGCAAGAAAGGAAAGCTTAGTCCTCGTTTCATTGGACCGTTCGAAGAAATTGAGAGAATTGGTCCTGTAGCTTATCGCCTCGTACTTCCTTCTAAATTCGATAAGATTCATAATGTCTTTCATGTTTCCATGTTAAGGCGTTATCGATCTGATCCGTCTCACATTCTCGAACCAGAAGAAGTTGAACTTAATCCTGACCTCTCTTATGAAGAGGAACCTATTCAGATTCTTGATCGAGAAATTAAAAGGCTTCGTAACAAGAACGTCCCTCTTGTTAAAATTCTCTGGAAGAACCATAACGTTACAGAAGCAACGTGGGAACCCGAGGATACGATGCGGAAGCAATATCCTCATTTATTCAGTTCAGATAAGAATTCGAAGACGAATTCTTTCTTTAAGGAGGAGGGAATTGTAACACCCACATTTCCGTCCTAGAATTTAAGGTCGTTAAAATTAAATTATTTATTTATTCTTAGAAGCAATTGAGCTTGCAATTTAGTGAATTGTTCAATTTGGTCCTTAAATTTCTTATTTGGGCAACGAGTGCACCAATTCGAATTAAAAAGAAACTTAGCTTTGAAATAAGGAATTCAGCAGTGATGTTAATAGATTCAAATTAGTGATAACAAGATAAAAAGTGTGAAATTAAAAGAATGAAAAGAAATTATGTAATGTTGCACTTCCTTGAGGAAATCAGATCAAATTGAGAAAATTCAAGAAAGCATGGAACAATGGAATTTGATGACCAATTTAAAATGTTTATAAAGATTAAAATTTGCATGTTAAAAATAAAATATCCTTAGGGCTGCCCTTAGTAAAATAAGGATAAAAGTTATAGACAAAGGGACACTAGGGTAATTTCTAAGGCCATCAAATCACCTAGATTAGGGGAACAAGTCTTCTCCTCATCATTTTTCCTTCCTTTGCCGTGTGGTTGAGAGAAAAATGGAGGGAAGAGGAGCTCAAAGGTCTGAAAAATTATAGAGCTTAAAGGGTGAAGATTTGGCTTGCATGGTGGATGGATTAAGGAAATCAAAAGTAAGTTTCCTTCTCCTTGTAGCTATTCGGTTGAGTATAACACCATGCATGCAAACCTAAAATTTGTATGAACATGAAACCATGAGAGTCTTGATGAAAATAATGAGATGAACTAATGAAATCTTTGAAAATTTCTTGAGAAAATATGAATAGAGTCATAAGGGGGCTGTTTTGAAAGAAAGTGTAAAATCTTGGGTATTTGGAAAATTTCTATACTTGGAGATTAAAATTAGAAAATTCTCACTAGGAGAAAGTTGTGAAGAAATAAGGATTTTATTATAAATGACTATTGGTTGCTGGAAAATGAATTAAAAAGATGAAAATTCGATTAGAACTAAAAGTGGACACATATTCGAAATTTATGGAGATTAGGGACTGAACTGGAAAATCGGTAAAATTGAGTACCTGATTGTTTTCAGGGCCACTTGGTTCTCTTGATTCTAATGTGGCTGAAATTCGGGCGATAGCTTTCGCCTTGGAGTTCTTTTTATCATCCAAATGGGCGGATCACCCTTTAATTATTGAGTCGGATTCCAAAGTAGCGATTGGTTGGGTGTTGCAGGTGGAACGTCGCCCTTGGCGCTTGTGGGAATCATTTTGTGCGATTGACCGAGCTTGTGCGCGGATAGGATCGGTGTGCTTTTCCCATATCTATCGGGAGGCGAATGGGTTAGCTGATGCACTAGCCAAGGAAGGGGTGTCTCGAGTCTCTTTGTTTCAGGCTTCGCTATGACGTTGTAAGGGGGTTCTTTCGCTTTGTTTTTCAGTCGACATGTCGTACTCTTTTCCTCCAATAGGTTTAGGGAGGTTTTTGATGAGGCGCATGCTCGACTAGCGTTGTATATTTATCCTAATAATATATACTTCGCTTTGCTGATCAAAAAAAATTTAAGTTTAAAGTGTAAACTAGATAAGCTGTCCAGTGGTATACAACTTATAAACAGTAACTTTGGAAATTCACCAAAAATTGGATATAAGGTATTTCGAGTTGAAATTTTTACTGTATAAACTTTGGTATGTCTAGAATCATTGAGAGAAAACGGAAATCAATTTCAGTATGTAAATTAGGAGATATGAATTTTTAAAGTTGGACAGTACAGGCTGCCCAGATTTACCGAAAGGAGTGTAATTAAGCAATAAACTGTATTGATTAGAATAAGATAAAAATATGAGGTTCACATGAGTATAAAATTGAGTTTAATACCTTTCCAACGGTATATGATAAGTTAATTTTGGATTAGTAATTAAAAAGATATGATCAAAACACTAACTAGTCATCCAACTAGTTTAATAGAAAATCAGATTTGAAAATATGAGTTCATGCTTGAAATTGAGGAGTAATTATAATTGAATTGCTTCCTAATATAGTGTGTATTCGTTTTATGTTCAGAGTTAAGATCGGAATTGTGAAGAAACTTTGGAGGAAGCTAGGATCGATCACTCGAAGGGAAGAAACAAAGGCATCTCAATTCGAGATCAAGCTTAAGGAGTTGTGAGTGTAATTTTTGTATTAGGGTTGGGACTAGTGTCTGAACCACCTCATTATTTGTAATTTATGATTTCTATGCATGAAATTGGACTAATTGATATTCGGTAACGTGTTTAGTAAAGGAATGAGATCAAAGGAAAATTGGATGCATGGTTTGAGACTTGTGGTTAATATTTGATTGTGTGAAAATGTGGGCTGCTTTATGTGACTTTAAATGCCATGAATTATATGTTCGATTTGGATTTTGATAATGTTTGAATATGTGCAAATGTGGACTGCCCATGTGATTATTTGTATGTTGAACATGTATGAATTGGATTCTTGATAATGCTTGATTAAATGAGTATGTGGACTGCCCTATGGTATTTATGCCATGCTTAAAATGCATGTGATTATGTATGTATGAAGTTGCTGCCATGTATGATGATATAATCGAATGAGCATGCAAATTGAATTATGAAAATGTATATGTTAAATGAAATAATGAATAATAATTCAGCAAGAATAATATGCCCTCGTTCGATTAGAAGTTTTAGATAGTACGACATGCCTAGAGTCTGAGCTCTCTTGTTTGTTGTTGCTTCGTGCAACTCTTGCTTGTTGCCTTGGGCAACCTTTGATAGTACTTTGTGTACTCTTCGATTATAAGATATGTGTTCTTGATTGCTGTTCGAGACACATGATGCTATGGGCATCCTTTGTTCGTTGCTTTGTGCAACTCTTGATGTTGATTCGTGTAACTATTATGCGGCACTTGTTACCCTCTTGATGGCTTGAATATCTGATACGTCTACTCTACCTAGGGCAATGAAATTAAATAAAATGTAATGCAATGAATTATAATGCAATATAATATACATTAATTAAATGGAAATTTGCTAAATTAAGTATAGCTTATGAAGTGGATAAATGGTTGAATGACTTGGTATGCTATGATGTGATATGAAATGATGAATTATGTGGACATTGGTCCTTCCGATTCTGATATGATGCATATGAATATGCTTATAAGTCCGATTATGTGTGATTTAGGTAATGACCCTATTCGAATACATGGAATTAAGAAATGATAAGTTCTGATTTTTGGATAATGGTTGAGATCATTCGAATGATATGCTTATGATGAAATTATGATTTCGTTTTGATAAGTTAATAATGTTATGTATGGATTGGCATGAAATTTTGGTTAATTCAATTGTTAAGCATGAGATTGAGTATGCTGAAATTGAATTGAATTATGATATTGAATGGATTATATGCAAGCATGTGATAAATTATTATGTTATGTTATGTATTCGAGCATGTGCTATGAACGTTGTTATGATATGTATGATGCTATGTGTATGAATTTTACATAAGCTTAGTTGGGTGAAATTGATTTTTAATAAACCTAGCTAAGTAAACTCAATACTTGATCACATTAAAAGTTCAAGAATGAATTAGATTTAGCATTACCTCGCTAAGTACTATTTGTACTTATCGCTCCGTTGTTTTCTTCTTCCCAACCTTAGCAGGATCGCTTGGACCTTAAAGCTAGCATTCGATTGGATCAAGTTACGAGTTCAGAAATATGTATGATCTTAGTCTTATCTTTAGACTCCTAGATGGTGGCTTTGAAGTCTGTTTAAGGATTCGTTTTGTTGTGTTCGGCCGTAACTTAAGTCTGAAATGGTGTTTGAAGTTATATGCTCCGTGATGCTTGGTTAGGAGGCTAGAATCATGTTTGTATTTAAGTAGGTAGCCTCATTATTTTGTTGTATAAAAATGTAAGTCGAGCTAGTGGTTGTGCCGATTCTTTTTGTTGTCCATAGTCTATAGCTTGACATGGTTTAGGAAATCGAATGCCATGGTATTGAAATCTATTATGTCTTGCATGAAAATTGATGTAATTAATTATTGGTAATTGGATTAATTCGAAAATCACCTAGACTATTTAATTAAGGTTTCGAATGGCATGGATTTGAATAGTTTTAAGTATTCGACTTTTTGATTTAATTGTAATAATAATTTGATGATGGTAATAAAGATTTAAATTGGCTTGTAATTTAGTAAGTAAGATTAAAGAAATTGTGTTTAGCTTATGTATGTTCATAAGAAGATAAGAAATTTTTTGTTAGCCCACTTTCCGAGTGCGCATTAATATGAATAACTTAATTTAAAAATGATATCTTGTTTTTCCGAAATGCTTCCGCTATTATTTTCCGATATGTTCCGATTGTCCGTTTTCCGTTTCCGGTAACGCTCCTAACTCCTGGCCCGGGTTAGGGGTGTTTCACATCCCAAGACTCGGGAAGAGAGTAGAGTAGCTTTCGGACTAGCTTGTCCTCCGGGATGATCTCTCCAAAACCTTTTAGCCCATTGACGATGGTTGAAAAGCAATCAAACATCTTAGATACGGTTTCGTCGGGCTCCATCTTGAAATTCTCATAGCTAAGATTGAGAATTTCAATCTTTGTTTCCTTCACATCTCTTGTCCCTTTATAGGTTGTCTCAAGTGTATCCCACACTTCTTTAGCACTTTAATGGAAGAAACCTTGGAGTAGATATTCGGTCCAAGAGCACAAAATAGCATATGAAGAGCCTTGTCGTTGATTTGAAGCTTCTTTCGATCATCTTCACTCATTTCTACTTTTCTTTTTGGCACAAGTCTTCCTTCATCGTCTCCCTTCATCGGAATGATGGGACCGTCTTCTATAGCATCCCAAACGAGGAAATATCTTGACTTTATGAAGAGACGCATCTGATTCTTCCAATATGGATAGTTGTCACCATTGAAGAAAGGCGGTCTAGTGATCGATTGGGACTCATACATGCTCGAGCCGGAGGTAGATGACATGGCTTGCTTTGTTGATGATCATACTCTTCCTAGAATCTCCTCTTTCGGTTGTTATTCCTTCAAAGAGGTAGGCTCTGATACCAATTGTTAAGTGGATCAAATGATTGATCAAAGCCAAGATGGGGTGAATTGGGTTTTTAAAATTTTGGAGATGAAATGGAATGAACAAAAATGAAGAACAAGGCAATTATAGTGGTTCAAGTTCCAAATGAACTCTACACCCACTATCTTAGCTCCCACTAAGGATTTTCCAACAATTCCACTAGTTGATCTTCCCCTTTTCTAGGCTTAAGAGGAAACCTTTACAAAACCGGTCAATTTTCTACCCAAAATTCACCCAACTCTCACTTGGTTACAAAAAAGAAAATATAAGGCAATGAGGATATCTCTCAATACAAATTTGCCTCTTTGGATACAAGCACTCAACCCAAATTGAAGATATAAGATAAGATTTACACTCAATACAATTTGGGATTTTTACACGAATGAAAATTTTGGCACAAGAGCATGGATTTTGTGTATGGATGTTTCTCTTAGATCAATAGTTGTTGATGGTCTTCAAATGGCTTCTTTTTATACCCTCTTCATTGATTATAGTCGTTTGGGTGGTTAGGAAATAAATTGCAGCCGTTGGAACCCTCTTTTACCACCATAAATGCACTTCTGCAGCCTACTGTATCAGTACTCGAGGAGGCGTATCGATACATGTCTCACAAAAATAAATATCCGTTGTACAAATATAAGAGAGACGTATCGATATGCGTACATGTGTATCAGTACGTTTTAGGGAAGCGTATCGATACGGGGAATACCGTATCGATGCAATTTTTTCAACATAGCTCACTGGAGAATATCGTATCGATATGTGCTATAGCGTATCGATACCCTATTTAAAATTCAATTACCAACCAACTACCAAGCCAACAGTTAAAATATTTAAAGCTCTGATTTTAAAAATATTTTTTAAAGCGTATCGATACAGGTGAGATCGTATCGATACTTGATTCAAACTCCTTGGGATTTTATAGAGATAGCGTATCGATACAAATGGAATCTATTTCGATACCCCGTATCGATACGATAAGAATCGTATCGATACGTTTGTCTCCAGTAGCCAAGTTTCTAAAAAATGTATCGATACCCTTAGGGGTGTATCGATACTCATTGACATTTTTGAGCAGTTTGGCCTTGGAACACTTAGAAAAAGTTTAGGAGTTTGAGTTTTTCAAAATAGAGCAAAACTTTGATGATTTGAAACCTTTTAGGGGACTTAAAAATTTATTTAGAGATTTCAATTTGGTTCTTAAAACACTTTGTTATATCAAAATCAAACATAGATTTTATAGATACCCTATCTCGTGTATCAGTACTTGTAGATCAGTATCGGTACGAGTAAGTTTTTCCAAATTTCAGTAGCGAATCTTGGTATCAGTACACCTTGGCCTGTAGTGATACCCATCGTTGAAACTGCCCAAAGGCGGTAAATTAATAGTAAATGATGTAACAAGGTTGAAATAAAATTGTATGGACACGAAATCGAATATAATGAACTCTATCTTGAGCCTTTGGTTGAACTGTAACAGCTCCTTTTCGGCCTGGTAGAGAACATGGTCAGAGAGTGATATCGGTAGACAAAGCGGTGAACGATGCGATAAATTTTTAAACATTTTAATAAAATCTCAATGCCATCAAGCTTTAGCAAACATTATTAAACAATATAAAAAATCTAATTATTTCAATATGAAACAATGCTTACTCAATTAGGACCAATTTATAACTTTTACAAATTTTAAGGACTAAAACGTAAATTTTACCAATTAGGGGTCATAATCATAATTTCGTGTTATCATACTAAAATTAAACTTACTAATTATTAGCCTGTGAAATTTCATTATCAACCGAGGTCATTTACCTATCCGATTAGACGATACAATATTTAGTGACTACTTTGTAAACTGTTCAAAACTATTTTTATTTTAATTAACCTATCAAACCAATTCCAGACTTTATCAAATTTTACTCGCAAGCTTAAAAATCATATTTCTAATAGCATACAAAATTTTAAAACGTTTCGAACTCATTTACTAAATTTTCACTATTTAAGCTGAAATATACCATTGCACCATAATATACTATTCAAGAAGCCTTTAAACCTTGCACATTATACAACATTTATACACATATCAAAATAACCAAAGTTGATTTAACTACTTTGCCACCATATTAGGAGTTCATAGGGACAAAATACATTACTCTTTACTTTAGGTGACTTGCCGATCTTCCAACTAACTCCGATCTTGAACTAATTACTATCTTAACTTGAAATATTATGGAGAATGAATGCATTAGACTTACATAGTCTAAGTGAGGTAGTCATAAACAATGTATGAACATATCATGTAATGCAACATGTATCAATATTATGTCATGAACATAAATATCATTTCTAAGCTCAATAACAACAAAAACTATCATGGCATCAATAATCAATATCATGACAACAATAATCAATAGCAATAATCAATAATTTCAAAACAAAAATAATATTAATAACCGATAATTTTCTTGGATCGATTTAACCGTATTTTGATACACAATTTCCACCACTACACCAACAATTAACAAACATGGCCTCAATATCCTCCACTATACCGTTTTTGACGTCCGCCGCACCGTTTTTGACCAACACATATCACATCCCTCCACTAAACACAAAACTTCGTACCAATGAGCTCATAAATTTTTACGGCATACCAATTGTATCCAATATCCATAAATTCACAAGTACACAAAGTTTATATTTTTCAGATCATATCATATCAAATAACAAGATGAGCGTAGCTCCATATCATGTAGCATTTCATATTATTTTCATGTATCACATACATGTAGCATATCATGGTCAAATTCGAACATATCAAAGTAATGCAAGGTACTTACCAAATTTTTCATTTGAACATAGTTACTCTACGTGAGCCCTTAACAAATACAAACATAATCATAAAATAATGCAGCGGGACGACGCCGAACCTATCCCTTGACACAAGTACGCTCACCTCGATATTAAGACTTTCGAATAACGATTCTTTTGTTACTATCGTTTGTTGAAGATGTGAGATTTGCTTCTTTCTTTTTCTATTTGTTTGCTCCTTAATATTATTATTATTATTATTATTATTATTTCTATTTTCCCCTATTTTCGTTGCACAATCAATATTCCCCCCCTGTATATATATAAATGGTCGGTCCTCCTTTGAATCTTCTCCAAACTCCACGTAAAAGTGGAGTTGGCATGACTTTAAAATCATGCTTGTTTTCTACTTGCCACGTGGTGGCATTATTTGCCACCTTAATTCTACTTACGCCATGCTTTCATCTAACGTGGGAATTGCATGACCACGTGGTGGGCAAGGCTTGCCACCTTGCGCCACAACATCTCCAATTCGTGGGATTGCCCACGGCCTTTATAATTTCTTTTATAAATTGTTACGGTTAACTTTAATAATCAAATTTGAACCTAATTTCGACTAAACAAATTTTCAGAGTGTGACATGAACTATAATCTTGGATGCCCTTATTGAATGACACTCATGACTTGTATTTGAATGTGGGCCTGTGAGCCCAATTGATTATGACTGATTGATTATGGAATCCGGATAACCGAGGTAAGTATTGTAGTATGTATCTATGGAAATGCATTTGATATCTTTGTGGTCTCGAGTGACATTCATTACCCGATGTCTTTGTGGTCCGGGTGGGTGTCATGCACGACCTGATGTTTCAGTAGTCTCGAGTGCGTGGTATGGTAAGGTGATGTCTGTATGGTCCTGAATACCGGATGTGACACTTGATGTCAAAGTGGTCCCGAGTGCATTTGTAGCTAACTCGATGTCTTAGTGGTCCCAGGTTAACAATTTTGATTACCGCAGTAATGGTAATTAGTATTTGATTTGCTTATTCATGTCTTATACTCATTGCTTACTCATGCATGCTTACTTTTATGATCATCATGAAGTTTTTGTAGAGTAGACATCTACTATTGAGCTTTGTTAGCTCGGCGTACATATGTATTATTTTTCCGAGCATAGGTTGACAGGTCACTCTCGTGGAAAGGAGCACATCGACGAAGATTTCCCAACACATAATCAACTCGAGTACTATACCGTGATTTTAGTTGTAGGGCTATGAATCCATAGGACCTTATTGTAGTTGGTCTGTAACTCTATTTATAATTGTTTTGACCTACTGTGTTAAAATCGTACGAAGTTCCATTTATATTTTAGATTTGAAATGATTATGGCTTGTTTTAATGTTGTTTTGGCTAAACTTGGGAATTTTAAATCAAGCAAAAATTTATGGTCGGGTTAGAGGTAACCCGAATGTAGCGTTCCGGATCTGGTGGTATTAGAGTGCTACACGTTAAACTTCTAATTTTTGCTCAAACCGCTGTTTACTAAATGAATTAAAATTATAATTTACAAAATACTTAAACTAAAACATGTGTTTTCCTTTTTTTTAAACGGTGAGTTTTCCCTAATTATCAAAATACTCTTTTTTTTGTTTTAGGGATTAAAATGAAATGATATGGACTCAAATAGAAATCTTCTAAAATTATGTCTTTAAGTGAAAGAATGAGTTTACGTAATTAAAGCATATTGGTGTTTAAATTATAAGTTTAGTCCAAAATTTTGAAAGGCCATAGTTTTGAGCTCTAGTGTTAAATGAAAGCTGTTTTTTTCTTTTCTTTTCGGGAAACATCATTTTGGGCTTCAAATTTAATTTTTTATCGGTAATTTTAAATCTCTGACTTCGATATTTTTCAACCTAACATACTTAAAAATTTAATTTATATATATCATTATTTATAAGGACTTGATACATACAATTTTGTTGCATTCAAAAAGTTTCATTTTAGTGCCTGTAATTTTTAATTCCTCAGTTTAGTCCTATTATCTTTCATTTTAGTGTCTGTAATTTTTAATTCCTCAGTTTAGTGCTATAATCTTTCATTTTAGTTTTTGTACTTTTACTACAATATTTTTAAATTGACTTTTGCTCACCATCTTGTTTAAATGCCTTTTTTTTTTGAAATTTTTTATTTTAATTCACATATTTTTTTAATTTGTCCTAAAATGCAAAAAAAAAAAAGCACAAAAGTCATGATATGTATCGCCGACTCTTCCAGCGACAGAGCCACTAATGGGGGGAGGGGATGATGCCCCGCCGTCCTAAATTTGTTAGTATAATGACGTTTTAGTTCCTTCTGAGTTTGAATAATAGTTAAATAAGGTGTTTGTTTTTCTAAATTTTTAAATTTAAATACTTAATTAATTCTTAATTTTTATAATATTTGATCCTAACTTCGTTCATATTTGACCACTCTCAAAATATTGTTACCAATTGAGGACGACTCTCATCGGTACCGTAGAAAATGACAATTTCCCTAAATAATTTCTTATATAACTCATTTACCTATTTTTTTTATTTTAACCCCCCCCCCCCCTAAAATATAAACTATGAGCAAAGATAAATTATAAGTTTTGAATTTAATAAATTGGTGGAAATTGAAATGTCTAGCGACTTGCCGGAAGAGTTTAACATGTTAAAAGATTAATATTTGATACACTGTTAGCATAAAAAATATATACAAACATGTTTATTTTTAAGTTTAAATTCTAAAATCTAAAATTTAACCTTAAAACCCATAACTTCTAACCCAAAACTTAAACGTTAAACCATAAATTGTAACAAAGAACCTTAAATTATAAACCTTACGACCTAAACCTTAACCTCTAAACCCTAAACTAAAACCCTAAACCCCTAAGTAACATTATTTGTGAAAAATTTGTTTTCCACCGCCAATGTATAGGATAATAATTTATATTAAATTGAATTAATTATAAATTTGTTACACTTTCAAATACTCATGTTTGGAGTGAGATGCATGGAATAAAGTGAGGCAAATGCATTAGACAAATAGCCCACTTATGCATGGCTTTATATTTGGCAATTGCAATCTTTGCAAGGGGGAGAATGTGGAAGTAGTGTTGTACTTTTAAACTTTGATTTCATTTATATAAATTTAGACTACACATGGGGCAAGCAATTGAAGCAAACAAAACTACTTGTGTACACTTGCAATCTAACATAAAATTCAATTTCTTCAACAAGTGATAATGGCAATTAAGGAATGCCAGCACAACATAAACACGTACAATTGAAGTGGGTTCACCATACACTTTTATTAGTAACCCTGACTTGATTATTTTGTATACTATCTTTTCCCCTCTCTCACTCTTAATCTTGTTAAGAAGAAAACCCTGTCTGAAACAGGGGTCGTAGTAGATTTATAGTTTAAAACTATTCAAATCCAGGATTGAATTGGGTAGCTGCATTTGAAAGAGTTAACTCCACTAATGTGTGCAAAAATGTCAGAGGAATCAACCATGTCTTCCTCTTCTTTCACAACAACCTGCATTCAAATCAAACCAAAACTTACCATACCATACTCCATACATAAAAAAGAATGGGAATTCTCTCAAGACCCTTACTTCATCATCATATTCTTCTTCATGATTGCTACAAGCCTGCCTGTGTGTCTCTCCGAATTCATCATTTTTAGCAAACCTTCCTCTTACCCTGGGCCTGCTATCGGCTAATGTCTTGCGGCATGCATACTACATATTTGATCATAAACATCACCTACTTCAATTCTTGAAAATATCAAAAACTACTACCACTTTCTTGGCAGTCCAACAAAGTGGTAGTACATGTTGATATGAGAGAGGGAAGAGTACAGGGACCTTGATTTTCTTGCTGAAGTTCCTTTCGTTCCTTTTCTTCATGTACCTATGGATCTTCTCCTTCCTTTGTTCAACAGAAAGTTTTCCAACCTTGTTCGAAGTTGAATCTTCCAAACTTGAAATCTCTGAAGCTAATGGAGTGGAGCTGGTTGTTGCTACTCCAACCAGTTGCTGAGCATCAGTGCCGAGACCCTTTTCGAAACAATAACAAACGATTACAAAATTATGGTTGCTTTAATTATACTGAATGTGATGAATATTAAACAAGTACCTGCAAGTCTCCATGTTTGAAAACTCGTTGGACAGAATCTGGGAAAAAGATTCCACCATTATCACCCTGGAATTCCATGTCTCGTGGTTGAAGTTCAGAGTTCAAAAGAATTCTCTCAGCGAAAATCCCACAACTATCACCAGGCATGAAACTAGCCATTGGATGGCCAAGGAAAGAGCAAGAGGGAGATGGATGGTTTAAAGCTACATAGGAAGGCACCGAAGACAAGCAGTCGTCCCCGAAAACCGATGGCAATGGCGGACCTAAAAGCGGTCCGACGGTGTCGGTGGTGTACTGCGAGAGCCCCTCAGCTGAAACATCAGGTAATTGGATTTGAGATTGCACTAAAGAAAGGTCGAATTGGTCTTGTTGGGTTAGAAATGGTGGGACTGAAAAAGATGGGGAATCAGAGAAGTCTATGGAAGCTGAAATGTCATCTTGTGAATCAAAGATAATGGACAGATTGTTATTGTTGTGGTTGTTAGTGGTTGCCAGGGTACTTGTGGCGGTGTTGCTGGTGCTGGTGGAGGTGGAGGTGGTCGGGGCGGAGTTCGTATTCCCGTTGTTTCGGTAGCCGTTGAGTTGCTCAATGTCTGGTGGTATGTTAAGATTATTGCCATAGGAAGAGTTCTCATCAGTGACCTCAGAGTTCTGCAGGGCGTCTGAGAAAAGATCATTATCTGAAAAATAAAAATTTGGACCACTGATCGGGCTTGGTATGTCCTCCTGAAAATAAAAATGAAAGTCCATGTTTAGATCAATGGAATTATGATGAGATCAATTTGATGGACTTATAATCATGGACATCTAACAAAGTTTTGGTATGCTTGTATTCTTCAAAACTATCTCAATTTAATATATTTTTGGACATAAGTATTGAGATATAAGAACCTAACAAGTGATCCAGTTTTTTTATCATAAGAGTTTAAGAGACCCGGGTTCAAATACCTATGTGTATGCAAGGTGTGTGTTTTGTCTTACGCTACATGTGACATGTATACGAACTGAAAGCACTCCTAATGTTTTGCACAAAAAAATCAGAAGTTAATGCTACATTATATTTATTTAGTTAATAGAAAATAAAAAACCCAAATTTAAACAAACAATTGGAATTTAATTAAAGGAAAAATAGAACTAGGAAGACCCTATTTATGTTTTCCATGTGAAATGTTTGTCTTTAGGGTCTTTCACTCAATCTAAGAAAGGAGAAAGAGAAGGAATCAAAGTTGCAAAAGCTTAAACAATAAGCATGAAAAGTTACTTATTCCATAGTGATCAACAAGAAAAGTTGGAACAAAAAATGGAGGTGAAAAATGCAAACAAAAATTTTCTATCTCTAATTATGTCTGTTTCTATGTCCAATATTAAAAAACACTAAAAAGTTAAATTCTAAACTCTAACCCTATATTCCACATCCTACACCCTACACTCTAAAAAAATACACCATACCCCTAATTTCTTAAACTCTAACCTTAAATCTTAAACCCAATTTTTTTTAAGTGGGAACACCAAAGAGGCATAGTTTGGGGGTTCTATCCAAAAAATACCATGATTAGATTAGGAAATGTCTTCTTCCTATACGAACACACACATATATATCATCTAGAAAAAATAATATTTTGAAAATTTTAACATAATTCGTTCAAAGTCGATGATTATCCGAAAAGAATTTCAATGTCATTTTCGGAGAGAAAAGATTTTTTTGTTATTTTATTACACAAGGATTCAATTTTGTGTAGTATGGGTAATGGATGAAAGCCTAAAACTAACGCAGTGGCATTATTTTGGTCAAATGTAAACTTGTAAAAATGGAAGCTTAAAAAGGAAATAAAGTAAGGCATGAAAATGATTGAACTTAAAATGATATGAAAATGAACAAAGAAACAAATGAACACCCAATATTTCCTACGAAAGTATTAGACAAAAACTCACGTAAACCTTGTAATAGTATGGATGAAAACCTAGCCATTAACGAAAAGAATCTTTGTTATGATTTTTTCTATACATAAATGAATTTCTAAACATATTAATATATGAAAACGTATTAAACAAATTAAATTCAAGAAGGGTTGAGAGAATTACAATGGGAAGTTGTTGTTCTGGTGGATGAATCATGTCTTGCAACATGGTTTAATCTTCTTCAATATAATCAGCAAACGTGGACAAAAAAGGAAACTAAAAGAGTTTTGCTACTGATTTACAGACCGAAGCTTAAAATGTAAGAACACTAGGGTAAAAGAAGAAGAAGACAAATTCATTTGAAATAAGGGAAAAAAAACACAGATGCAAGATGTAAGAAACGCAAGAAATCTGGAAGATTTTGTCTGTTTTTTCCCCCTTTGAACATGAAAAACGTTGGCTAAGAAAATGGAAGGTATGGGGTGTCAAAACTTGGTTATATATAGTGGGTTTGGGGAGAGTTTAATTTTGGTACTGTTTGTGAAAAATCCGAAAGTGGGTTAACTCTCCTCTGCGTCAACACGACAATTGCGAGGAGCCAAGGGTTTTTTTTACTCACTTTCAACGTGGATTTTTCACAAACAAAAATAACCCACACAAAGCTGAGAAAACAAATAAAAATAGAGAAAACGAAGAAAGAGAAGAGCTTAGAAATGGCTAAAAAAACCAGGAGATTGAAAGCGTTTAAGTCCCAAGTTTTAGCTCATGGAAATGGTCTGGGTTTGAGAGAAGTTGAGTGGGGGGATATATATGAATACGAGGGTTCATTATGTAACAGTTTATGAAAAGGGAACTGGCAAATTCTGGAAATTTTGCTTGGTTAAGGTAAAACTTGTGGCTTTTGGGACACTTTTCCACCCCCCACTATAGATCCGTAACGAATAACTTGTCTACATTAAAAGGAAAACTAGTTTTAATCTAGGCAAGCTTCCAGGTTAAAAGGAAATGCTCCTTGCAAGTTTTTTTTTTTACTTCATTAATTTTTTTATGTTTAAAGAGTAATTTTGTTCATAGAGTAATCTTAAATTAATAATATCGTCTTTGATTTCTGATTGCATCGATTTAACTATTATAGTCTTTCAAAATCATCAATATTGTTCATCTCTTTTAATTTCATTATTTAGATCTCAAACTCCTATTTTGTATCAATCTCGTCCATTGACTGTCGTTGACTGGCATAGTCGTTAAATTCTGTGACTGTGTATATGGTCGTTATATGCTTCCACATCAGTCGTTATTTGCTTCTACATCAGTCGTTATCGCTAACTGTCTTGTCATGTCTATGATGAAGGTCGGTTTTGATGACATGATGATAAGAATGAAGAGTTTTAGAATTAATTATTTACTTTAAAATTATAAGTTCTTTTTTTTAAAAATCTGCCTCAATTATACTACCACACCATTAAAAAAATCAAAATTGACACGTTAAATAAACATGCTTGTAAAGAAATGAAGGATCAAGATCACGGCGTCCCTTCGAGGAAGAGTTGTTGGACGGTGTTTGTTACCAATCTTCCGGAACGATTACATTGGAAAGGAATCTGGCAGGTCTTTGATCGGTATGGGATTGTAGTCGATGTGTTCGTGCCGAATAAGAGAGCAAAGAATGGCTCACGGTTTGGTTTTGTGAGAATGAAGACGTTGGCTGATGCAAAGAGGGTAATCGAGCGCTTTAATGGTTTCAGATTATACGGGTTGAGGGTTTGGGTCTCAATGGCTCAGCGGGATACACATGATTCGTTTTGGAGGAAGAAGAGGGGATCAGATTTTTCCTCTCAGGATTCTCAAGAACATGCGAGATTGGGCACGCGTGTTCAGGAAGCGGCGACCAAGCCTCGTGCTGATCATAAGTCGCGTGATCGCGTTTTTGATGATTATAGAACGATCGTGGTATTATTGAAGAAGAGAAAATGGAAATTCTACGGAATTGCGCGGTTGGGTTCTGCCGTAAGCCAATGCAATTGATGGATTTGGTGAAAGAATTTCATCGTGCAAATTTAAAAGAATGCTCTGTGGTGAGGATAGCAGGATCGTTGGTTCTCTTGATGTTTCGTTGTTCGGAGGTGAGGGCACGCTATTTGGAGTCTGAGAAATTGGATCATTGGCTGGAGAATGTAATGGTTTGGTCCCCTGAATTGGTGATTCCGAATCGACGTGTCTGGTTATCGACATGTGGCATTCCAATTCACGCTTGGTCTGAAGGAACTTTTCGTAATATTGTCGCGCTTTGGGGGTGATTTGGTGAAGGTGGAAACGGAGACTATGGCCCCACCGTCGTTCGAGAGGGCTAGGTTTTTGGTGGAGACAGATTGGTTCCTTCACATTGATGAAACAATTGTTGTCCAAGTGCAACATTCTTCGTATCAAGTGCGAATTGTGGAATTGAAGGAATCCCTTGGCACTTTTTGCACTTGTTGTTGTGGGACGGCGTCGGATAAGGGTGGTTCCGATAAGGAGTCTACGCAAGTTCCACTCGAAGAAGAGGAAATTGGAATCGGGAACGAGGTACAACATGATCTTCGAAGGCAATCAGGTACTGCCTTGGTGTCATGTGATCAAGGTTTAGGGTCAAAGCCTGACTCTTGGCAATTATATCGGTTATGTGAGGACAATCATGTGATTGATTTACGTGTCATTGAAACACCAATGGCTTTTCTTGTGTGCTAGAGAGAAGAAGAGCCTAACGGTGATGTTGCTGAGGCAAGTTCGACTTCTCATGTGAGTGATATGCCGCGTGACAGCAACCGACAATTGGTCTTACGAGTTGTCGAAAGTCCTCTGGAGCATCAATCCGGTGATAATGGTTCCTGTGAGAGTGCTTTGCGGTCGGTTCCGAGTATGAACGTTGGGGACAGGGTGTGGTGCAATTATGATACTGGTCCTGGAGAAGGGGAGAAAGACATTCGTGATTTTGCTGTAGTGAGGCAGGAGGTGCGAGAGTTCCCTCTTGTTGAACGTCATGTTAGTCCTAATCCTATGGAACTTCAAAATGATCTTGCTTTATCTGCTCAGGATAAGGTTGGGGAAAACTTAGTTTCTGATAAGGGTGATAAGGTGTTGAGAAATATTTTGATATAACAATTATGTGAAAAATGTTTTAGGACTTGTTTAAAGATTTCAAAAATAATTCAAAAGTCCTTAAAACGTGACAAAATGTTTTGAAAATGTTTTGAAAGAGTTCGACTTAGTACCTATATCGAATTACACTTTTAAAAGTCGACAAATGCCCAAAATGTTCATTTTCAAAGGAAAGTTTCGAAACTATACTAAAGTTTCGAAACTTATCTGGGCAGTAGCTGATTTTTTAGAAACCTAAGCAAAGGTTTCGAAACCTTCACAAGGTTTCGAAACTATAGCCCTGTAACGGCTACAAACGGCTATAAAACGGCTAGTTTTATTAAACCCCTCTTAAGGTTTCGAAACCTTTATAAGGTTTCGAAACTATAGTGCAGGAGAGCATTTAAAGCTCGACTTTAATGGCTTCCAACGGCTCCAAAACATCCCCAACGGCCATAAACGGCTAGATACTCATTCCACACTATAAATACACCCCAAGGACACTTGAAGAAAGCAAGAAACAAGATCCAAGCTTAATGTTCAAGAGAAATCGAGTTTAAGTCTTTATCTTCTTCATTTCTCTTGTAAATATTGTATAGAGAGTGTTTTGTTTTTCATTGTTTTTATTCTTTACACTCTTGTGAGCTTAACTCTCGTAAACACCCACCTTGTGAGGTATATTTGTTTACATCTTTCTACCCTTGTAAAAGGAGAGGTTCTAGTTTAGCCTTGAGAGAAAAACTAGAGTGGTTCTATCTTAGCCATTGAAACAAAGAAGGTCTTACAACCTCTTGAAAAAGATCCAAGAAGTGTGCAATCATCCACAAAGTCATCCATGGCATCCACCTCCAATATTGTAGCTTGGGGAGATTCTCAACCCACCAACAAACCGCCTTTCTTCAATGGAGTAAATTATGCGTATTGGAAAAACCGCATGAAGCTCTTCATCCAAGCTTATGATCTTGAAGCTTGGAAAATCATCATGAGAGGATACATAGCACCAACGAGCAATATTGAAACATGGAGTGTTGAAGAAGACAAGGGATTCTCAACAAATGCAAAAGCTATACATCTCATCTTTTGTGCCCTTGGCCCGGACGAGTATGGAAGGGTGTCATCTTGTTCCAATGCAAAAGAAATTTGGGACAAACTTGAAGTTACACATGAAGGTACAAATCAAGTGAAGGAGACCAAAATCGGGCTCCTCAATCTAAGTTATGAGAACTTCAAGATGGACCCCGAGGAAGACATCAAAACCATGTCCGATCGATTCTCCGTGATCGTAAATGGTTTGAAAGGTTATGGCGAAGTAATCCCCAAGGACAAACTTGTGAGGAAGATGATCTACTCTCTTCCCGATTCATGGGATTCGAAGAAAACCGCCATAATAGAAGCAAAGGACCTCAAAGTTCTCAAATTGGATGAGCTTATTGGTTCCTTGCTTACTCACGAAATGATGTCAACGGGCAAGGAAGAAAAGAAGAAGGAAGTGGAGAAAAAGAAAGTTGGTCTTGCCCTTAAAGCATCCAAAAAGGATGATGATTCTAGTGAAGAAGATGAAGAAAAAGAAATGGCTATGTTTGCCAAAAGATTCAAAAACTTCATGTTGACCAACAAAGGAAGAAGATTCCAAAGAGAAGAGGGCTTCAAAAGCAACAAAGGGAGAGATCCTCTAACTTGCTATGAGTGCAACAAACCGGGACATATCAGGTTCGATTGTCCTCAACTAAAAAAAAATAGCTATGAGAGGAAGAAGCACAAGGCTCACGTAGCTACTTGGAGCGATGATGACTCTTCCGACGAGGACGAGAATGAAGTAGCCAACTTGTGTTTTATGGCTATCGAGGATGACTCAATGGTAACCTCTAATTCATCTTTTTTATTTGATTATACTTTTGATGAATTGCAAGAGGTTTATAATGAATTAGCCTTAGAGTATGAGAAGTTAATTTTGAAAAATAGAAAAATTACTTCAAAATTGAAAAATGAAAATGATTCTCTCTCTAAGACTAATAAGGAATTTGAAAGTAAATTCGAAGAAATGCAAGTCCAAATAAACGATTTTGAAAAGAAAAATCAAGACTTGCAAAACTTACTTTCAAAGGTCCATAAAGATCATCAAAAGGAACTTGATGATCTTAAAGCTTCTTTCAACAAAGTTGGGGCAAAATTAGTTGAAAAATGTGAAAATTCAAGACCCAACTATGTTAGAAAGAACTATCATGGGTATAGACAAAGATCACCTAATCGAAAAAAGATTAGGAGCATTTGGGTTCCAAAAGGACTCATTGCTAATAAAGATGTTGATCTATTGTCTAAATGGATACCCAAAGGGACTAAAATACTAGGAACTAACTCTTATGGACCCAAAAGAGTTTGGGTACCAAAACATACATAGTTCCCTTTTGTAGGTGTGTTGGAGCCATGATATGCAAATTTGAAGAAACTCGAAAGCTCTAGACACACAAAATGGAAGGACACTTGAAGAAGCTCAATCGACATATCTTGGTTCAAGTGGTAACATTTTTATGCAAAATTTACTCTTACATGTTGATTTATATGAATATTTTGTGTTGAAACATGTTTGAGGTTCCCCATATGTTGTATGAATGCTTTTAGTGAGGGGGAGTTATGTTTTGCATGTTTGCTTGATTTTTTGACCCTATGTGTTTATGTTTGTCTTTAGGTCTTAAAATTAGCAATTTAATGTGCTTAATTGTTTAAAATTTTTTGGTGACCTTAGTTAAGATAGTCACTTTTAAATCCAACTATAAGCGTAAAATTCTTTGATTTTTAGTTCAAATATGGTCTTTAATGTTGATAATTATCATAGTAATATTATAATGCTTTTAGGAACAATTTTGAGGCAAAATCTGAAATTTTCTAAGTCATTACAGGACAAAGTTTCGAAACTTTTACAAAGTTTCGAAACCTTGGTTAGATAGTTTCGAAACTTTAGAATAGTTTCGAAACTTTTAGGTGCCCAGAATCAATTTTTCGCTACTGGAGGCAATAGTTTCGAAACTTTGGAAAAGTTTCGAAACCTTAGGCTGAAAGTTTCGAAACTTCCCCAAAGTTTCGAAACCTTCATTAAACCTAGCCGTATTCGAACGGGTTTTTAAGCTTATAATCACCCATCTTTCAAACCCTAACTCATTCTTTTCTCTCTTCAAACGGCCATAAACCCAAATTCTCTCAAAATCCTCAAAACCTTTGCTCAAATCTACAAGTTGTCTTCAATCCTTTGGGATTATTTCATCATCTTCAACAATTATTTGAGGTAATTTCTTGATTAAAACTTCATTTTATTCAAAATTTTGAGAATTTTAGGGTTATAAAATTTTTAGGGAATCATGTTTTTAGAGAATTTTAGAACAATGTGGGTTGATATTTTTGCTATATATGTCATGTTTTGCAGGAGGTATCACCTATTCTTGGTTAATCTCTTGTTTAAACTCCCTTAGACTCTTGCCCACAAAGTGTTTGATAGTATTCCCAAACCAAATTTTTTTTTGCCTAAAAACATGCCTCCTAGAGTTATCCTTCCTAGAACAAATCCTCCTAGAGCTAAACGTCAACGCAATGAAGTCGGTCAAAATTCCGGTTCTAATCCTATTCCTCAATTTGAGGATCGTTGCTTTAGGGATTCGGATAACCTAGATAAATATCAAAGTATATATGAAAATAAAAAAGTTAGAGAAGAAAGAACTATTGATTTTGATTTTCTTACTTCTCCAGATTTTAATTTTGATCTCTTTGAACTATTTGCCGATTGGAAATGGCTCGATTATTTAAACATTCCTCTCTACACCCATCGCAAATTAGTTCGTGCCTTTTTCGCCAATGCCTCTTTCATCCGATCACCTAGGGATCGAAACACCATCATAGGTATCCGTTCTTACCTTATGGGTACCGAATTCGATATAACACCTCAAATCATAGCTGATCTTTTAGGTGTTCCTTTAGATGGTAGTTCAAATGAAAACGAAGCTCATAACATTCCCGCTTTCCCGGATGGTAGTCCTACGCACCTTCCTCTCGAGGAGCGCCTCTTTCTACTCCTTACTACTTGGTTCTTCCGTCCCTCCGGCGGAAAAGCCACTAGTATGCGAGCTTGTGATTATTGGTGGCTACGCCAATATCGTGATAGAACTTGTCCCGATATTGCTACCATCATTTTTCTAAACCTCATCAAAATCATTCATAATCCCACCTCATTCTCTCTCTCTTATGGGAACGTTCTTAGCCACATTTTTAGGAAGCTCAATATTGACACTTCCTTAGATCCACATGTTAAGAACAAGAGCTTTATTGACATTAAATCTTGTCACAAAGCCCAATGGTATCATGGAGATCAGGTTGGGTTCATAGAGGAGAGGAGTTTGATGATCATGAGGATCCTATTGGAGAAGCTCCACTAGCTCCGGCACCGGCACCGGTTACATTAGAGAGTATATATGCGACTATGGTCACGCGCTTTGATAGCTTAGATGCTCACCTTCGTGGCATAGATGATCGCGTTCGTGGCATAGATGATCGAGTTACATCGTTGGAGCATGACATGCACGATGTCCATACTCACTTTTTTCCACAGATGCCTCAGGATGATATTTAGTTTATATTTGCATTCTATATGACTTTATGATGTTATTGGTACATTTTTAGACTTATTTTGATTTATGCTTTAGTCTTTGTTTTTAAGACATATTATGCTCTTTGATTGAATATTTCTATGAATTTTATTTTGTTGGATTATAAAACTTGGATGATATGCTTGATGGATGATATGCCATTGAATAATATTGATCTATTAACGTTTTTGTTGCTTGTGTAGCCATTTGTCCTTTTTGCTATAACAAAAAGGGGGAGAAGATTAAGAAAGCAAATTTGTTTTTTTTTATCAAAGTTTTTATCCAAATATTTCATATGTCTTTAAAATTACAATTTTAAAATTTTTCATGAAGACATTTATTAAGGGGGAGCTTATGAAAAAGATTTGAAATATTAAACAAATTATTTCAAAAACAAATTTTTACAAAATGTTTTGTTATATCAAAAAGGGAGAGATTGTTGAACTTATTTTGATTTTGATATAACTTAAAAAGAAATTTTAAAGGACCAAATTGTAAAAATTTGTAAAGTAATTTTAAAGAAATAAATTTGTCAAAAACTCGATTTTAACTTGACAAAATGCTTTGAAAAAGTTCGACTCAATACATATATCGAACTACATTTTTGAAAGTCAACAAATGCCCAAAATGTTCATTTTGGAAGAAAAGTTTCGAAACTATACTAAAGTTTCGAAACCTTCCTGGGCAGTAGCACTCTGTTTTTGAAACCTGGGTAAAGGTTTCGAAACCTTCATAAGGTTTCGAAACCTTGGCCTGAAAGTTTCGAAACCTTATGAAGGTTTCGAAACCTTTGGCCTGCAACGGTCAAGATTTTCAAACAACGGTCATATATTTCAAATCTAACCCTAAAGTTTCGAAACCCATGGTAAAAGTTTCGAAACTTAAGTGCAGGGGAGCTTTTTAAGGTCAATAATAAACATCCCCAACGGCTCCAAAGACCCCCCAAAGGCTCCTAACGGCTAGACACTCAAACAACACTATAAATACAGCTTTGGATCAATATTGAAGCATCAAGAAAGAGTAAGAAACATCAAGAAAGCATATACAAGCATTCAAGCTTCCAAGAGTTTATTTCGAGCTTATTTTTCGATCTTTCTTGAAAAACACTAGAGTGTTCTTCGTTGTAATTCTTGTTCTAGTGTTTATTCGGGTGTGTGAGAGAGCTTAAACTTTGCAAACACATTCCTAGTGAGGATTTTCTAGTTTGCTCATTTGTATCCAACTTTGGGATAGGATTCAATAGACTTTGGGGTATAACTCTATTGAAGTGTGTAAGGTTACTCCTTGTCCTTAAAGGAAAGACAAATTAGTGAATTTGTGGGAAATCCTTAGTGTGGAAAGATATAATAATGTTTTGATATAATAATTGAAAAATATGTTGGACTGATTTAAAAAGAATTTAAAACATTTCCAAAGTCCAAACAACTTGAAATTATGTTTAGGGAAGTTTTCAAACCGTTTCGATACTCCCACATAAACCTCATTGTTATTATGTACTATAAAGATTTGAATTATTTTTGATATAACAAAAAGGGGGAGAAATAATTGAAAAATTAAGGGGGAGCTTTTTGTCAAAAACAATTTTTCAAAGAAGTTTTGTTATATCAAAAAGGGGGAGATTGTTGAGAAATATTTTGATATAACAATTATGTGAAAAATGTTTTAGGACTTGTTTAAAGATTTCAAAAATAATTCAAAAGTCCTTAAAACGTGACAAAATGTTTTGAAAATGTTTTGAAAGAGTTCGACTTAGTACCTATATCGAATTACACTTTTAAAAGTCGACAAATGCCCAAAATGTTCATTTTCAAAGGAAAGTTTCGAAACTATACTAAAGTTTCGAAACTTATCTGGGCAGTAGCTGATTTTTTAGAAACCTAAGCAAAGGTTTCGAAACCTTCACAAGGTTTCGAAACTATAGCCCTGTAACGGCTACAAACGGCTATAAAACGGCTAGTTTTATTAAACCCCTCTTAAGGTTTCGAAACCTTTATAAGGTTTCGAAACTATAGTGCAGGAGAGCATTTAAAGCTCGACTTTAATGGCTTCCAACGGCTCCAAAACATCCCCAACGGCCATAAACGGCTAGATACTCATTCCACACTATAAATACACCCCAAGGACACTTGAAGAAAGCAAGAAACAAGATCCAAGCTTAATGTTCAAGAGAAATCGAGTTTAAGTCTTTATCTTCTTCATTTCTCTTGTAAATATTGTATAGAGAGTGTTTTGTTTTTCATTGTTTTTATTCTTTACACTCTTGTGAGCTTAACTCTCGTAAACACCCACCTTGTGAGGTATATTTGTTTACATCTTTCTACCCTTGTAAAAGGAGAGGTTCTAGTTTAGCCTTGAGAGAAAAACTAGAGTGGTTCTATCTTAGCCATTGAAAAGATAGGGTTGTAAGGTTACCCTTTGTCCTCAAAAGGAAGAATTCATTGTTGAGTGAATTGGGAAATCCTTAGTGGTGTGCTAAGGTAGTGGATGTAGACTCGGTTGAGTAGTCGAACCACTCTAAAATCATCGTGCAAATCTTCTACCTTTCTTTCGGTTTTAGCCAATTCAACCACCAAGCAATTACAAACCTCCTTGACGGTTTCGGTGATCGATTCGAGCGTGCAAAAAACCCAACATAAGGCAACACATGTTCCCCAGTGCCAATCCAACTCTATCGAGCATGTTTTGGTTAATAGGATAATTCGTAAGGTTACATTAGTGAATTCTGTCTCGAGGGTTGATCATCTTATAGCGAAGCGTAGGGGACGTCCTAAGAAGTCTGTCAAAGTACCTCCATCAGAGGTCGTGAACGGTTCTCTATTTGATTCGGATTTTCAAAATTGTCAACAAGTTTTGTTGCGTGAAGCAACCGCCACGATTAATTTAGGCAGATTGGTGGGAGTTCACACGATTGGGCGTGAAGAGGATATTATCAAAGACATCTCTCAGGTGATAAATAAGAGTGGTTGAGGTTCATAATCATGAGAATTATGTCGTGGAACATCTGTGGCTTGGGAAGCGCAACGAAACGACAAAGTGTGAAGAATGTTCTAAAAACACAGCATGTTGATATGATGCTGGTTCAGGAGACAAAGTTGGAAGAAATTCCCTCGCTATTAGTTTCCAATATGTGGTCTTCCGATGGTTTTGAATTTGCTTTTACCCCTTCTATGGGGGCTTCGGGTGGCGTTATGATTATTTGAGAAGGTTCAAGATTTGCATTGTAGTCGGTTGAGTTAGCACGTCATTATGTTCTTTTACAAGGTAGATGGGTTCAAGAGGATATAACTTGCTGCATCATTTCGGTGTACGCTCCTTGCACCGATGGGGAACAACGTACGTGTAACACCCGAGTTTGATGGTCAGGTGAAAATAATATTAAAATAATGTTTCGGGTTTCAGTTTCACAATTAAAATAATAAAATATTATTTTGAGCCCCAGGTTTTCAAAACAAATAATTTATGTTGGACATGTTTTGATTTTAAAACCCAATTCCATGGAATTTATAATATTTGAGATAGCCATCTCATTAATGGCGTTTTTGTAAATAATTCAAAGTTAGGAAAAGATGAGCTTTTGAGTCAAAAGGAGGGAGTCATCTTCTTCTTCTTCTTCTTCATTTTTCATTTTTCACGTCAAGACCCCTTCCCCTCAAAGTTTACTATTTCATCATCTCCCTTGCTCTTTGTTGGTGATTTTTGAAAGGTAAATACGTTTTTGACTTGTCCTTACCTTCCTCTTCATGTTAGTACCATTAGTTTTCATTAAAACCAAGTATTTTGTATTTTGGGGTTTTTCAAAGATTTTGATAAAGGTTGTAGCTTTATGGATTTTTAGCTAAGCTTTTGATTTATTGTTGTTAGATAAGTTGTTTGTAAACCATAAGGTCCAACATATATGAATTTTAAAGGGTTTTATGATGAATCTCGGATTTGGGTTTTAGAGGGGTTTTATGAGGGTTTAAAGGTTGGTTTTGGGGTTGCTATGTGTTGGAAATTGAGGGCTGATGTTAGTGTGATAGTTAGGGGTTGTTTTGAGAGCATTTTTAGTGTGTTAAAAAGGTTGAAGTCAAGAGTTTTGGACTGTGCTAAAGGGCTGCTCGGGATTGAGGTTTTGGGAGTTGTTCTTAGCTTGAAGTCTTGTGTTTTATACTTGGTTTGTATTCCGGGTTGGCTACATTGATGTGTGAACTGATTTGAGGTTGTTTTGTTTGTGTTGAGTTGACTAAAAGCAAGAATTTGTGTTGGTGAAGCCTCGGGAACAAATCCGGAATCGTTGGAAGCTTGACCGACTAGTGTGTTGAGCTTGGAATAGTCGGTGAGTGGTTAAATGCTTTTAAATGGTTTTCAAGTGTTGGTTCTAGCATGTGGACTAGGTTGGGCTTGATAGACCCACCTAGAGTTGGGATTAGATTGGTAGTCTAACCCCAAGCTTTAGTTAGAGACCTTGGTTGAACTCTAATTGTTGCTTATGCCTCTTGTTTATTTGTGATTGTAGTGGTTATGTATATTGTGTTATACATTTATGTTGAGGCATGGTTTTGATGCATTGTTATATGCATGTGGTTTGTGCATGACGGTGAGTCATGGTGAGTACGTGCTAAGCACGAAAATTGGTAAGAAATGGTATTGTGAAAGATTATTGAAATGTGTAGTATTGACACTAGTATGCTTGGGTACAATGATCGATCATTAGGATGTTTAGTGTGCACACGTGAGTCAAATGCGCGCGTGGTCTTGGTGATGGTAGTCATCAAGATGGAGTACGGATTCACCTGAAAATCTTCTTAAATATATATTAGTCGGTGATGAGTGTAATCCCATCGACGAGGCGTGAGGATGAGTGGAATCCCCTCCGCGTGAAACAGTGATGAGTGTAATCCCACCATAAGGTAATGGTTGTTGTTGGATGTGAGTTCCAACGGTTATCCGTGTATTCGAGTCATGACTAGGTGCCAATATGGATTTGTGGAATGTGTTGTTAATACATTGATATATGTATTTCCATGTGTTAAGCTTATGACTTGTTGAGCATGACATAATATTGAGTTTATGTTCATGCATCATATATATTTTGGCTCTTGTGGTTCGAAGGTAAGATCATACATTCTACCTTGGTTGTTGCTCGTGCTTGGACCCTACATTGTCGAGGTTTGTTTTATGAGCTTACCCTCACTAAGCTTTATGCTTACACTCTCTTTTGTTTGACAATGCAGATCCGTAGTTCGTGGGTTGCTTGTGCAAGAAGACGGCCTCCAAGTGTGCTTGTGGTGCTATCTTAGCTTTCAAGTATGAACTTTTAAGTTATAAGGTGTAATAGTCAAGCAATGGGATATGTATTGTTGTCTTGAGCTTTTGGATGTGAGTTGTGGATGTGATGTGCTAGGAGCATGTTTAGACTCCTTATTATGTTGTTGTTGGTGTGGCTTGTTGATGTCATGTTTAGATTGTAAACCATGTTTAAGTTGCTTACCTTGAATGCTTAAGTGTATGTTCTTGTTGAAGCATATATCTTGAATGCTATGAATGCTCTTATGTTGTAGGTTGATGCATCCTATCTATGTATGGCTTTTGTATGTTTGAAGTGTGCCAAATATGTTTGTTGAGTTTGGTTTTGCCTTAGAGTGGTGTATGTTGGTTGTTGGAGGCTTTAGCTTGTGTTTTGGGACAGCCTTGTGCCTTAAACCAGCTAAAACCAATCTGCAAACAGAGGCCGTTTCGAAACGGTTGGTCCCGTTTCGATACGGTCCCTTTGATTTTGGCCGGGCGTTTCGGTACGCTAGGGGGTCGTTTCGGTACGATTTTGCCACTGGAAATCTGAGATTTTGACGATAAATTAAAGTATCGAAACAGGCCTTGTCGTTTCGGAACGGTCTTTGTATCGTTGACCACGAGAAGTTGACCGTTGAGGGAGTTTCGATACGGTCCACCCCTGTTTCGAAACGGTCTCCTCGGCTTGACTTTGGCCAATTGACCTAGTCAAGGCGTATCGAAACACCCTATGGGCGTTCCGATACAGCCTGCTGTTTAAGTTTAAAATGGGCTGTTTGTTGGGCTGTTTGGTTGTTTACCTCGTTTGTTTCTTCCGCTGTTGCTTTTCTCACATAGGACTTAATATTACATCTAGACAAGATAATATAAATGAAAAAGTTTTCTAGGGTCGGTAACCGAAGTGGAGCCTTAACGGGTTTCACCTCGGTTATCCCCGTGTAGCCCACTCGGACCGGTCAAGCGTCTGGACCGGGACGAGGGGGTTACAGTAAGCTATTGGAGGTGCTTGCCTCTCGAATCTCCAGCTTTGCAGGCCCTTGGTGTGTGGAGGGGGATTTTAACTCAATTCGTTGGCCACATGAGCGGGTGGGTTGTAGTTTATCGTCGAATGGTATGACTAGGTTTTCTTCCTTTATTGATATGGCAGGTTTGATTGATTTACCATTATTTGGGAAACAATACACTTGGTTCGAATCGGGTAATCATAGAAGTCATTTGGACCGTTTTTTGTTGTCGACTGCTTGGGTTGATTGTTTTAGTCATGTGCAGCAATTGAACTTGCCGAGGGGTGTCTCTGATCACTCGCCTATATTGCTGTTATGTGACAATCGTGATTGGGGTCCGAGGCCTCTTAAGTTTTTGAATTGTTGGCTTGATAGCAAGTTGAATGTCTCCAAAATTGGTACAGAGTGGTGTCGCTTGATCGGATTAGGTATTGACAATGATAATATCATGGTTAGGTTACGTCATTTAAAACAATTTTTGAGGGTATGGAACCGTAATGATTTTGGCGATTTAGATGCAGCTATCACTAGTTTACAGAAGAAGAGTGATGAGGCTGATTCTGATGTTTGTGCTGCTCCGATGGTTGAGGATACGATTGATCGCAGACGAGTTTTGGATGCAAGAGCTATGGCGTGTTATGAAACGCAAAGAATCCTTGTGGCGTTAAAATTCCCGAGCCACATGGTTGAAGTTGGGCGACCGTAACACTGCATTTTTTCATAGGACTGCTAAGATACGTGTTGTGCTTAATTGTATTGCGGGTTTGCGAATACATGGTCGTTGGGAAACTGATCCTCGTCGCCTTAGGCAATTTGTTGTTAGTGAGTTCAGTCGACATTTCACAAGAGAGGGTTGGTTGGGGGAATGGCAATTGGAGAGTTCTTATGCTCGGCTTGATGGGGCTGTTGCGGATTTGTTGGTTGCGCCGTTTACTCTTGATGAGGTTCGTAATATTGTTTGGAGTTATGATGGTCTTAAGTCACCTGGTCCAGATGGTTTCAGCCTTGATTTCTACAGGAAAGGGTGGGGGTTTTTGTACATAGATGTTATGCAGTTTTTGCAGAATTTTCAAGTTACTAGCAAGTTACCGCCTGGAGCTAATTGCACCTTTTTGTTGCTTATTCCGAAGGTTGAGTCGCTTGTGTCGTTAAATGACTTTCGGCCAATTAGTCTGGTGAACTCGATGTATAAAATTTTGGCGAAATTGTTGGCATGCAGATTATATGGGGTTTTGGATGGTCTTATAAGCGATTCTCAAATGTTGTTTGTCCGAGGGCGTCAAATTATGGATGGCATCCTTTTAGCGAATGAGGTGATTCATTCACTTCGGCATCGTGATCGTTTGGAGGGTGGCTTTGTCCTAAAACTTGATTTTTCCAAGGCTTATGATTGTGTCTGTTGGGAGTTCCTAGATGATATTTTGATGTGCATGGGTTTTACTTTGACATGGCGTAATTGGATTTGGGAGTGCGTTGCCTCTGCTCGTATGTCCGTTTTTTTAATGGCTCGACGACGAAAGAATTTGGTTTGGGTAGGGGTTTACGTCAAGGCTGCCCTTTGTCGCCTCTCTTGTTTGTTATTGTGGCCGAAGCTTTACATCAAATGTTGAAGAAGGCATCGAATGTTGGGGTGATTCGTGGTGTGGCTATTACGGATGATTTTTTTTACTTCTGCAATTCGCGTATGATACTATATTATTTTTAGAGGCATCAGTTGTGTGTGCACAACATGTACATCGACTTCTACAATGTTTTCAGGTCTGTTTGGGGCTGAAGATTAACTTCAACAAATCGTCCTTGTTTGCATTTGGTGTTGATGAGGCCATTTTTGACTCGGCTGCTGTGGTTTTGGGATGTGGAAAGGGCGAGATGCCTCTTATGTACCTTGGTATGCCTTTGGGTGTGAACTCGAAGAGCAAGGCTGTGTGGGAGCCGATCATTGTTAATTTTAGGAAGAAATTGGCTGGGTGGAAGCGGGTGTCACTCTCTTTTGCTGCCTGAGTGACGTTGGTGAACTCTGTGCTTTCTTCTTTGCCGATGTATTATATGGGAATTTTTTTTCATTCCGAAAGGTGTTATTGTTTACCGTCCTCGACATCTTGGGGGTCTCGGTGTTGCGGATTTACGTGTCCGAAATTTGGCGCTTCTATCTAAATGGTCTTGGTGTTATGCTACGGATTCTTCTTCACTTTGGTGCTCGTTAATTGTTGCCAAATACGGTGAAAATGTGCAATGGTGGCGTTTTAACACAACGAACACTGGTTCGATGTCGATAGTTTGGAAGCAAATTGTGTCATCTGCTTGTTGTGATAGTGTACAGGAACATATGGGAATGTTGAGCTTTGTTTGGAAGCTTGGTGATGGTGCGAACATCCTTTTCTGGTTCGATCCATGGTGCTCAGAATTTTCTTTGAAGGATTCTTTTCCACGTTTGTTTAGGCTTGTGAGGAATAAGTCGGCGTTGGTTTGTGAATATGCTGTGGAAGGTCTGTTCGATCATGATATGTGGTTTTCCTTTTTCAGGTGGGATCTTCGTTTGTTTGAATCCAGAATGGTTTCGAATTTGCAATTGTTGGTTGGCTTGTTGGCTATTAGAGATGGGTCTTGCGATACGTTGATTTGGAAGCCATACCCTCATGGCAATTTCTCAGTTCAGGCTTTGTCTAATATTTTAATGGTGGATAAGGTTGGTGATGGTGACTTTGGAGGCTGTTTTGCTTGAAATGTGCTTGTTTCGCCGAAGGTTCAAGCACTTTTGTGGTTCATATTGCTACAACGGTTGCCGACGTTTGTTTTCTTGCGGGCTCGAGGCATTCTTTTAGGTGCTGACCAGGGTATGTGCGTTTGGTGTGGGATTGCCGATGAGGATATTAATCACCTCTTGTTCTCTTGTCTATGCTTGCAGAGGCTGTGGGAATGGTTTTTGTCTTGGTGGGGAGTGAGTTTTTCGTTGCCACGTTCCCTTGTTGAGTTTCTTATCCCCGACTTTCATAGTTCATTTACAGGCGAGAGGCGAAATTGGTATGTATCGAGTGTGGCTTCTCTATTTTGGTCGCTTTGGCTTGCGCAGAATGAGTGGATTTTTAATAAGAAAAAGCTTCTGATGTCTGAGATTTATTTTTTGATTAATCTATGTGCTTTTTATTGGGTTCAGGCTGTGTCGGGATTCAGTGGGAACCTCCACCTCCGGATGTTCTTAAATTCAATGTCGACGGTTCGGCGAAGGGTAAGCCCGGGCCAGCCGGATTTGGTGGCGTTCTTCGTGATGCGGATGGTCAACTTTTAGCTTTGTTTTCGGGTCCCTTAGGGTTTTAGACTCTAATGAAGCTGAGTTACGTGCTATTGCGTTTGCTTTGGATCTATTTGCTAAGTCGAAATGGGTAGATCGTTGCTTAGTGGTTGAATCAGATTCGAGTGTTTGCATTGGGTGGGTGTTGCAGTCGCATGCTCGGCCTTGGCGTCTTTGGGAGGTGTTTGGGGTTATAGACCGCTCTTGCCAAGGACTTCAGAATGTCTCTTTTCATCACATTTATCACGAGGCGAATGGGCTCGCTGATGCTCTGGCTAAGGAGGGTGTGACCCGTGAATTCTTATTCCATGCTTGCTTATAAGCTTGTTTGTGTCGTTGCTGGTGTGAGTCGGTTTTATTGTGGCATTTGGTGTTGTTTGTTGTGTCGATCCTACAGTGGTTGTCCGTAGTTGTTGTCGGCTCGAGCTTGTTCCCGTGCGTGAGTAGGTTCCAATGTGTGGTGTGTGTTTGCGGGATGTGTTGGGTGCAGGGACGGAGCTAGGATTTGAAGTTGGGGGGGCAAAACATAAATTTTGAAAGGTGGAGGGGGCAAATTCACAATTATCCCAATTTTTTTCAGAAAAAATATAAGGAATCAAAAGGTAAAAAAAATTTCCCCCTACCCGGGGGGGGGGGGGGGGGCACATCCCCTCCCATTGGAGCTGTGGCTCCGTCCCTGGTTGGGTGTTGCTTTGTTCGAGTTGTTCTTGTTTTCTCGATCACTTTGTTCTTTGGGATATCCAAGTACTCTTTTCCCCCAGTTAGTCTTAGGGGGGTTTTTAACGAGGCTCGTTATCTCTTTTATGCATGATTTCTTCCGTAATAAAACATACTTTGCAGATCAAAAAAATTGGCATGTCATTATCTTTTTGAAAGACAAGAATTTATTAAAGAGATTGAAATACGGACATGCTAGCTCAGACGGTGTTAATTATTTAATGACAGAGTCTCACATGACGAAGGACGATTAGTGATAACAGTTCTACTAGTCAACAACAACCAAAGGACGAGATTAATACAATTCAAGAGTTTAAGGGCTAAAATGATAATATAAAAAAGATGGACAACATTGTTGATTTTAGAAACTAAGAGTAATAAATTGATGCAATTGAAAAGAAGAAACAAAATCACTAATTTGAAATTACTACATCAGCAAAATTACCCCTAAAGTTTGTTTGTATAGTAGTTATAAGAAATTAATGAATTTCATATTCCATATATGTAAATATGCTCTTATCAAACATCTTTCTTAGCTTGTATGGCTATATTTGTCGTCTATATTGGAGCATATATAATTTATAGACCAGAATCAAACATGCATTTTTAGGTTTGAACTTATGAGTTAGGTTTGTAAGGTTTTCATGTCCCTACATGTGCCCAAACCTTCCATGATCGATCCTCATGAAGGGCTTCTATGTTGTGGTATTTTCAGTTCTTTTAGATATTTCCACTTCATTTCTTTATCGAACATAATTATTATTTCGTATTGAACTTTAAAAAATCTAAAAACAAAATGGTGCGCATTTGTATGATGATGAAAATTTTAACCAGAAAATGAACCTAAACCTCGTTTTATTTTTCAGACAAAATGACAAAAAGATGCCCGCAATGTTTGCATGTTTTGTCATTTCGCCCTTTATTTTTTTTTGGAGCAAACAACCTCCAACGTTTTAATTTAGTCCAAATATACCCCTGTTGAATGGAAACTGTCAGTCAACTGACGGTCAACGACTGATTCTGACCGGACTTGTCACGTGTTAAGATTGGCTGACGTGTCATATGCCACGTCAGATTTTTTTATAAAATATTTTGTTATATCCTTCTTTATGGTGACATGTGGCCGAACTGGATGGTGACACTCGGCGAATATAATGTTGACAAGTGGTGATTATGATCTGACACGTCAACAGATCTTAACACGTGGCAAGTCCAGTTGACCATCAGTTAACTGACAGTTTCCATCTAACAGGGACATATTTGAACCAAATTAAAATATTAGGGTTGTTTGCTCAAAAAAAAAATAAAGGGCCAAATGATAAAATATACAAACATTGGAGGCATATGTTTTTATTTAAAATTTGGGTCTTGAGAAAAAGTGGTAACGCTATCATCCTGCAAACGACATGCTAAGACCATTTTACAAGTATCCTTTTGAACAAAATTACATGTACTGCGTTGCTGTTGGAGGTGCAGTTGATAACCTTAATGTCTTTTCGTACATTTGAACAACCTTTTTCTCAAATAAGTCTATATTATTACAAAATCTTAATACTTCAATCTTACGTCATTGAAATTTTATATTATTTTTCTATTTAAAAATCTTGGTTCATGTTACAATTTATGTTCAATTTTGCTCTTAATTGCTGACATAGTAGCTATAAAAATTTAAAACTATTTTTTTAGTTCTACAGGGCTTATAATTTTTTTATCAATTTGACCCTTAATCTTATAAAATATATAAAACTCACGTTCCAACTATGTTTACAACTTCTAACAGTTAAATTGATAAAAAAACTGTAAATATAGAAGACGGATATTTTCAAATAAAAATATTACAAAGACTCGATGTTACAAAATTAAAATATAAATATTAAATTTTAAAATAGTAAAATAACTTTTCTTAACATATTTAAAACTACATAAAATCGATATATAAAATAAATGTAAAAATTAGATTGAGTCCATGTAATTGGTTGAATGAGAAATTATTTGATTTCATGGTCCAACTATTTAAGTTCAACTATTTAAATTAGATAAAAAATTACTCTGTCGAAATAGATAAAAAACCGGAAAATCAATTAAAACCTATCAAATGTTATGAATATTTATCTATGTGGATGTCTATCATGATTAGAACTTTATCTAAGGAGTTTGATTTATTTATTATTAGGAATATTATCTCTATTAATTAGAGTTTAATGTATTATGTACTTCTTATGCCTATAAATAGATGATTCATTGAAGGCATTGTATACAATTCTATTTTTGAGAATAATACAAATCTCCCTCTTTCTCTCATCTCTTTGTTCTTCTTGTTCTTGTTCGTTGTTCTTCGTTATTTTATTCACAACACGTTATCAGCACGAGACTCTAATCAACTGAGGTCTTCATCGTTCGAATTCAAAAGAAGTTACCGAGAAGAATTTGATTATAGAATGAACCAAAGATAAGTTTTTTTTCTCCTTATTTTTTTAGTTACCGATTGTCTTTCTTTTTATATTTTAACCTGGTTTTAATTTTTGAAAGGCATGATAGCACGACTCGCTCAATTATTGTGGTTCTTGTTGGTGGTTCTTTTCATCATGTATACTTTTTCGGATTCCTCAATATGGTCGCCATTAAACTTGGGAACCATAATGTTGTACTGATATGGTGCGCACAAGAAATCGTGCGGTTGTACTTTACGAATAGGTAAATATTAAATATTACCATGAGATTTATTCATTTATATTTTATCATAATTTTCGTGAAATTTATGTGTACAGGGGTCGAAAGGTATATATATATTCCTTTATCTTTTTTTAGATTGAAAAAAAAACCTAATGCATAACTACTTAATCACATGTACGCATGTTTTAAAGAGAATTAAAATTTCATATCAGATTACCTATAGTTTCTAGTATATTTACTTTAGTTATTGCATATTTTTTTAATCCTATTTTATTCTAAAATAATTTATTATTTATTTTATTCTATTGATTGTTTCTAACCGTAATTTGAGTTGTATGTGTCTTTAAATGGCTTGGAAAGAGACATGACTTAAAGAGATTATGTGAAATTATCTTTGTTATTTGCTGTGCCACTATTGTCTTTGAGTGGAAAATCAATATCGGTAACTTTTTGTTTTATTTTTATTCTTTATATTATTATTTTAATGTGCGATTAATTATGATGATTTTGAATTTTCAAGAAGGTTATTATAAAGTATATATTTGCTCGAAAGCAATATTTCTTCTTCGTCGAAAAACTCGACCATAGACTTCTCCCAATTTCAAGTTACGAAAATTCGTCTTGATCCAAAAAGTTTTATGGGAGGCATTCCCTGAAGTGAATGCAAAGCATGATGTTTATTCCATGCGATTATGAATGATGGGGCATTCCTTGAAGTGAATGCAAGCATGCTGTTTATTCCATGCGATTATCAATGATGGGGCATTCCCTAAAGTGAATGCAAGCATGCTGTTTATTCCATGCGATTATCAATGATGGGGCATTCCCTGAAGTGAATGCAAGCATGATGTTTATTCCATGCGATTATTGGAACTGTTTCATTCCCTGAAGTGAATGCAAACATGGTAAATTATTATTCAATTAGAGACATAATTTCGATATAATCCAAGTATAATTGGCTGGACATCCCGTTCTGCGAGGCTACTGGTGTCAAAGGAGGTTTTTAAAGGACCTTGTGGACAGGTTTAACAATGCCGCATACGAGGATTAAATCTTTGTTCTCTGTGATAAGGATATGTGAAAAATGTTTTAAAGGCCCACTAGCTCTACTCCATTCCCTGAATTGAATTTGAGATTATATTATGGAAGGAATAAAAAAAATCACATTAAAAGTTGTGGTCGTGGTCGAGGCTATGAATATACACATGAAAAATATAGTCGTTTTAAGAATACTTCTACCCGCTGGTAGCGAAGTTATAAGGATGACAAGAGTGATAAAGATCATTCTAAGGAAGTGAAATCCTTTTACCAATGTGATGTTATAAACCATTGATTTCGTACTTGTCAAACGCCTAAGTATTATGGACTTTATCCATAATCATGAATGATAAATGAAATAAAATATAAACAAAATTTGTTTATGTCGAAAATAATTATGGCGTTATTGGTCCAACTCAATTGGATATTGTTAAATTTCTCATTAACCCTTGAATGGACTAATTTACCATTTATTTTATTTCCCTTATAACCTCTAACAGGAATAATTGGTTTTTATTTTATTTTATTTATTTTATGTTAATTCGTTTTATTTATTATTTTGCTTTATGTTTATTTATTTCATATATTATTTATTTACGCTTTATGTTAATTTATTATTTGAAGAATATGATTACTTCCGGAATAAAATATACAATGAATTGTGGCTATTTATGCCTAGAATTGTGGCTATTTATGCCTAGCAGATAATGCAAGTACTCATATTGTACTTAAGCACAAGAAATATTTTTCCCATTTAAATGCAAGGGGAAATATGAGTAGTATTTCTCAAAATACTAAAATATCAATACTTCGGAAGAGCACTTGAAAGTTTATCTCTAATAGATAATCGACTTGATATGATGTGCTATATTTTATATTTTTCATTCCTCGAAGTGAATGATGCAAAGTACATATTTTCATTACCTGAAGTAAATGAAACAAAGCACATTTTGAAAGGTGCACAATTATGCATTTCTCGATTAAAATACAAGGGAATAATGTGAGTACTATATCCGGAAGTACTAATATCACAAAAGGCTCTAGTTGAGCAAATATGTTATTGTCAAATGGAACTTTATTCCATATTCACAGTGCGTTATACTCGTCAAAGTCATAAAGAGAGCAATATGAGTTCGCAAACTATCCCTTTGGGAATTATAGATAACATATGTTATCAATTGACATTTGAAATAAGCCAATATGGATATAAGTTTTGGTAGCCAAAAAGTCAGTTGAAAGCTCTAGAAGAGCTATATATTGCTACCAAAAGATAATTTCAATTGAAAGCTCCGAAAGAGCTAAATATATTCCTATTTAAAGGAACAATTTTGATGGCCATACTAGACATGTACGAGTGAGATTGAATTACATGTTATGGTAAACAAGGAGTTTACAAATTCAGAGATATATACACATATATATATAGTTGGCATGATCAGATAGACCATCCTGATCAATAATGGTGCAGAAATTATTGAGATTTACATGCACGTGTATTAAAAGAACCTGTAGTTCTTGTGGTGCTTATTCTCAAAGGAATGAATTAAATTCCACTTATTAAAGAACGTGAAGTTCTTGTGTTGCTTAAAGGAATTGATTAAATTCCACTTACTAAAAGAACCTGAAGTTCTTGTGTTGTTTGTTCTCAAAGGATATAGATGATCCCACTTACCAAAAGAATTAGAACTTAAAGTTCTTGCACTAAAGTTAAGACTGTATGTCTTGCATATCTGAACGAAATATGGGCCCATATATCCACAAATGTGGAAAGTTTTATATGATTTTAGTAGATGCATCTACATTGTTTTATCGACTTACAACCAGAAGTTTGTGAGATTGATTCTAAAAGATTCAGATTATGCATTTAGACTATTCGTCTTGAAAAGCTAGTGGGTTTATATTTTAGGCTATATCAGTTGTTACAAAGCCTATTGAATATGAAAAATATAGTTTAGCAAAATTTCAATTGGATGCCTCCTATTTAATAGCTAAACTATGAGAACAAAAGAGTTATTATTTATATGGTGTTTCCATATAGCAACACTTATACGCATCAAGCCAATGAGTTATAATAAACTCCCCGTTATGATTGGTTTTTGGTCAGAAACCATACATTTCCCATTTTATGATTTTTGAATGTGCGATATGAATTGCTCCACCACAACGCACAAAATGGGTAAATAAAAAGGGTTGAGAATATATATTGAGTACGAGTCTCCTTTTATGTTTAAATTCTTAAACATTAATTGGAGAATCATTTATGACATGATTTTTCTCAACATCAGGGGGAGATAATAATCAGCTGGATAGAGGAAAATGAATTATCATTATCTAGATCCTCGTATATGAACTAGAAGTTCATAAGATAATTCATGTTATTACATGTCAACTGCCAGACATATTTACTGACCCAATGAGAGTAATTAAGTCTCATATACCAGCTGAAATGCTCTAAGTTTAAATTACATGTTAGAGCGAGAGAATGTAAATCATGCCTGAAGCATGATCGTTGAAATGGTTCCAATGATCAAAATTCTCGTAAATAGAAAGTAATATGAGATGGTCATATATTGGAGGCGGGTGCTCCTGAAGAGACCCAAGACATAACTAATAATAAAACTCTTGAAGAGTTTCAGGTACCTGAAATAAAGATTGAAATCTTGAAGAGATCTCGATGAGTTATGTCATTACGAGAATGGAACCAGAAAATTGAAAAGTTGTCGACAACGATTTTACAAACAATTTTACATAAAATACTTCTATAGAAGTAAAGAAAGAAATCGAGGATCTTGTATAAAATCTATCCAAAATTATAGATATTGAATTGGTCTATGTTGAAAGACGCTTTGAACTTCTAAAATAGAAGTATTTGGACCAGCAGTCCAAACACCTAAAGGTGTAATGCAAGTGAGGCACAAATAAGTAGTCGTAAATACGACTTGAACTATGATTTATGAAAAGTTTTAATTACTTCATGGTGGATGCAATTACTTTGGCAGTTATGAAAAATTTTGCATGCATCTAATTATTTGTGGATCCATATTTATCCTTGAAGGATTTAAAATGCTAGAAGCATTTGGAAATTTCTGAGGAAATTTATTTAGACATGTCTCATGAATATTTTGGCGCATTTGGTATAATCGCCTTAGTGAATACTAATTGAGAAAGTACTATAAGAATGATTAGATTTCCTTATGTATTTTATAAAGGAGTTTGGATCAAGATCCATTATGATAATTTTAGAACTCCTAAAGAGCTTCAAATTGGAAACTCGTGAAGTACTTTCAATACAAGTACTTGAATCTTGACATCAAGTTTATCTCGACCTGAAGATCGAGCATTTTTATATATTTCTTTTGTCTATGAATAGACATAAGCTGAAAGAATCTTAAAGAAGATTCAATATGAATAGAGCATATCTATTAAGTATCCCAATAGTTGTAAGATTGTTGGATGTGAATAAAGATAATTATATCTTTTCTTGGTCTTGAAGCACTATATATTAGTTGGTCAAGAAATATCTATGAATATACAAAGATCATTACATTTAGATCTTCAAACATTCGTTGATGCCTCCTCAAATGTCGTAGAAATAATTGTTATGCATGAGGCAAGCCAAAAAAATGTGTTTGGCTAAGACTATTGACCCAACATATTCAAAAGATATGTGGATTTACTTTAACAAGATATGATAAAAGCTATCTTGTGTGAAGATAACACAAGATGTATATCTCAGTTTGAAAGTGGACACATCATGGAACATATTACTCCAAAGTTTCATCCCTCACGATCTTTAGAAAAATGATATTCAAGATTAAATTATGAAGATTCAAAGATCTTCTGTGATGTTTGCATGAGGGGGAGTAAATACGCGTTGCACTCTTTTTCCCTTAACCGAGGTTTTGTCCCAATGGGTTTTCCTGGTAAGGTTTTTAATGAGGCAACATGTTATGTGTATTAAAGATGTGTGTACTCTTTTTCCTTCACTAATGAATTTTTTTCCCACTGGGTTTTTATCTTAGTAAGGTTTTAACGAGGCACATTATCTTCATAGACATCCAAGGGGAGTGTTATGAATATTTATCTATGTGGATGTCTATCATGATTAGAACTTTATCTAAGGAGTTTGATTTATTTATTATTAGGAATATTATCTATATTAATTAGAGTTTAATGTATTATGTACTTCTTATGCCTATAAATAGATGATTCATTGAAGGCATTGTATACAATTCTATTTTTGAGAATAATACAAATCTCACTCTTTCTCTCATCTCTTTGTTCTTCTTGTTCTTGTTCGTTGTTCTTCGTTATTTTATTCACAACATCAAATAGAATTTTTTTATATTTTTTATATTGTTGAATAAAAAGCGTTTTTATAATTTATAATTTGTTTGTGTTTTTTACATATGATTCTTCATATTTCTGAATAATATTCATATTTTTAAAATTTTATGAAGTTTTCTTAATTACTGTTATTTTATATTACAATGACACATGGCAAAATTTCTACTAACAGTAAATTTAAGTAGAGTACGATGAACTTTCATGTAAATATCCTTCGATTTCATACATAATGTTAACTTTTTTAAAAAAAATTACCACGAAGATAATTTAGTATAATGCACCTTTAGGTAATCTTATATTCTCCAACCCAACATTATAATATTACCTTGTAACTCCTTAAACCTGAATCAAAATATCTAACATATCTAGAGAGTCACATCCGAGTCCCAAAAATAACTCACGACTTGAAACTCAATAAAAAATATCTTTAAAACAATTGAATTATAAAAAGTTTCTACTAGGCTCAGGTCCCTCGCATCCATTCCACCATGAATACTTCCTTCTTGGAAGCATTTGATCATTCCTTCAAGCTTTTCATATCGGTCCTCCCAATTCTTCTCAGCTTTAGCTTTATCAGTAATTTCATCGAGGTCAGGTACCTCGTAGTTGTTAACCTCTCCATTTGGGGTGCGAATAGAGGACTCAACGAAATGGAAAGGGGTTTTGGATTTGGAGGCAGCCTCCTTTTGCATTCTAAAAGTCATTATAGGGAATCACGGTAGTGTACCAATATCTCCTCCTACTTCAGCTGCATCTGGATCTTTGAACCCCCAACATGGTTGCGATCTGACTAACTGTTTTTCGATGAGCTAACTCTATTTCCTGCTTCAGGTCAGTTTCGATCTTTTCCAGCTTGTCTTGGGTGCTTTTGTGGTTGGTTTCCAAAGTCGTCAGCCTGTTTTCCATGTCCATTTCTCTGACTTGGGAACGAGTACCATACTTGTGAGTTGTTTTTTTTTCTATTTTGAATGTTATTTTTATCATTTTTTATTTAAGCTAGTTTCTTATCATGTCATGAATGCATGCAACAAAGAAATATAAATAACCAACCAACCAAACAAACAAACATGATGCAAATGCATGGATGCAAATGAAGGGTCATTAGTTTCATAAAATATTAGCTCAAGAAACAACTTTCATTTAAATGCTAAAGGTCTTTTATTACAAGAAGTTTTATTTTTCTACGTGTACATCTCAGCCCGAGTACCCAACTCATTGATCTCTTCTATTAACCACATGAGCCTTGGTCCTACTTCTCTCACAGGCCTAATGTATCGACGGAGGGCTGTGGCTTCAGTCGCTAACATCATTACGTGTCTAGCCACATCTTGATTTTGAGTCATCACGGACCTATCAAACTCATCTCGTTCTTGGAATCTTCTAGTGTCGTCTCTAAGACGAGTGAACCAATAGTCATTTCTTCGAACAACAATATTTTCAAGGACTAGGATCTTCATTCTGTACTCTTGGATGATGTTGTCCATCTCTTCCGCTCGCTCTTTCAAGAAGTCATTTTCGTTCAGACTAGCCTGAAGATCCTTATAGGTTTGATCACTCTGTAGCTTGTGAAGTGGCCGGTTCAGGTCCTCCATCTTGGCTTGTAATTCAGGAATGGAAGCATGGCTTTGCTTCAATTTCTCACTAGTCTCATCGTAGGCTGACTGCAGTTCCAATAAACGGATCTTGTTGTCGTGGGCCTTCCTTTTCCAAGCAGCTACACTTTCCTTTTCTTTTTCAAGGGTTCGTTTGCCCTTTTCATTTTCTGCTACTTGTTTACCTTTCTTCTTCTCTTCTGCGAGTGCCCGCCTATATTTCTCAATTTTCCTTCTGCCATGCTCTCTTTCTTTGGCCACAGCCTGTTCAATCTCTCGTTTTGAGGAAGTCAACCCTTTGTATCTCATACTTCTCTTTCAGGTCCATATACATATTTGTTACTCGATTGGTTTCCCCTTTATATTTCTCCACGTCAAGGCTTGACTCGAATTTGTCTTGTTGATTCTGTTCTCGCAGGGCTTCAATCTCCAACTTAGCCCTTCTCAATTCTTCTCTCAGAATGTCAGCCTCAGAGGGAACCACCTTCAAATGTCATTCTAGAGGTTTAGCCTGCCCAAGAGTAGGTAGAATGATATTGTCATTCATTCTTATGTGCCTCCAAATATCATATTCAGGGGTGAACATGCAGTGTTTGTCAGACTCTAGCTTCATATAATAGCAATTATTCCATGAATCGCTAATAGTTTGTATCTTCCCTATGAACTCGCCTTGAAACTCAAACTCTGATGAACCAAGGTCATTGGTGAAAGGAACAAACTATCGAGATCTATACTGACATGATACCAACAAGGGAGCACACCAAATTCCATCCCATAAACCCAACATCATCAAGAAGTTGTAATCTCCACATCTGTACATAACCTAGCATGACCCATCCATGAAACCCTCCATTTGATGTCTTCATCACAGCAGTCTCTGAATATATCAACCCATTTACTTTTCTTGACAGTTGGCCAATCCTTGGCTAAGAATTCTTGGAGTGGAGAAAAATTGGGGGAGAACACGTTGGATAGAGTCAAAGTTGGGAACTTCCAGAAGTGGCTAAGGGCCCAAACCTGGAGTAAAGGAGCATATCCTCCAAAGCATACACCCTCTACTTTTCTACATGCATTCAGTGAGATGAAAGTTTCAGCTAACACCGCAGGTACTGGGTTGACTTCCCTCTTTAATTGCTCAAAGAAATCAAGCAAGGCCAAGTCAATGTTCTTAAGACCTTGGGGAAGATGACCAAACCATAGATTGCAATAGCCAGGAGGTCAACTCTCTTTTCTATGTCTGGATGAACATGTATTATATTTCTGATACTTGGCCAAGGGAAAGAAAAACTACCTCATATTCCTTATCAAACCCTTGACACATCCATCACTCATGCTGGGGAAATTTGTAAGCCTCACATGTGAGATTTTTTTAAGTGGCTTAGCATAAACCCAGTTTTCCTTCACCTTACGCAAATTGAAAAGGGCCAGATACTCCTCGAATGTTGGCATCATGTCTTCTCCATTAAAAATGAAGCAACAATACCCAAGGTTTCAGAACTGAACCAAGGCCTGTAACACTCGGGTTTGGGGGTCGAGTGAAAATAATATTAAAATAATGTTTTGGGTTTCGGTTTTATAATTAAAATAATAAAATGTTATTTGGGCTTCGTATTTTCAAAACAAACATTTTATGTTGGACTTAAATTGATTTGAAACTCAAATTCCATGGATTTTAGAGTTTATGAGATTGTCATCTCATTAATGGCAAAAGTGTAATTAAATGGTCTTTCAATTAAAACCCCTTTTGTTTAAAATAGTCCTTGTCATCTTCTTCCCCCTCTCCTCCATTTTCATTTTCCACGACAAAGAGAGCCTCCCTCCTCCTTTTCACTATTCCATCACCTCTCTTGCTCATTGTTGGTGATTTTTGAAAGGTAAATACGTTTTTGACTTGTCCTTACATTCCTCTTCATGTTTGTACCCTTAGTTTTCAATAAAACCAAGTATTTTGTATTTTGGGTTTTTCAAAGATTTTGATAAAGGTTGTAGCTTTATGGATTTTTAGCCAAGCTTTTGATTTATTGTTGTTAAATAAGTTGTTTGTAAACCATAAGGTCCAACATATATGAATTTTAAAGGGTTTTATGATGATTCTCGGATTTGGGTTTAAGTAGGGTTTTTGAAGGGTTTTAAGTTGAGTTTTGGGGGTGTTTTATGTTGGAATTTGTTGGCTGATGGTTAGGCTATGTATAAGGGTTGTTTTGGAGGCCTTTGGGAGTGTTAAAAGTGTTTGAATCAAGGGTTTTGGACTGAGTTTCATGGCTGCTCGGGAATGAAGATTTTGAGAGTTGTTCTTAGCTTGAATCTTGTGTTTTGTGCTTGGTTTGTGTTCCGGGTTTGCTACATTGTTTTGTGGACTGATTTGAGGTTATTTTGATTGTGTTGGGATGATTAGAAGCAAGGATTTGCGTTGGTGAAGCTTCGGGATCGAATCTGGAACCGTTGGGAGCTTGATCGGCTAGTGTGGTTGAGCTTGGAATAGTCGATGAGTGGTTAAATGATTTTAAATGGTTTTCAAGTGTTGGTTCAAGCATGTGGACTAGGTTGGGCTTGGTAGACCCACCTAGAGTTGGGATTAGATTGGTAGTCTAATCCCAAGCTTTAGTTAGAGACTATGGTTGAACTCTAATTATTGATTATGCCTCATGTTTAATTGTGATTATGGTGGCTATGTATATTGTGTTATACATGTTGTGTTGAGGCATGGTATTGATGCATTGTTATATGCATGTGGTTTGTGCATGACGGTAAGTCATGGTGAGTACGTGCTAAGCACGAAAGTTGATATGAAATGATGTTGTGAAAGGTTATGGATTGTGTTAGTATTGGCACTAGTATGCTTGGGTACAATGATCGATCATTAGGATGTTTAGTGTGCACACGTGAGTCAAATGCGCGCGTGGTCTTGGTGATGGTAGTCATCAAGATGGAGTACGGGTTCGCCCGAAAATCTTCTTAAATATATGTTAGTCGGTGATGAGTGTAATCCCATCGACGGGGCGTGAAGATGAGTGGAATCCCCTCCGCGTGAAACGGTGATGAGTGTAATCCCACCGTAAGGTAATGGTTGTGTTGGATGTGAGTTCCAACGGTTATCCGCGTATTCGAGTCATAGCTAGGTGCCAATATGGATTGATATATGTGTTTGTTAATACATTGATATATGTATTCTCATGTGTTGAGCTTATGACTTATTGAGCATGGCATAATATTGAGTTTATGTTCATGCATCATATATATTTTGGCTCATACGGTTCGAAGGTAAGATCATGCATTCTACCTTGGTTGTATGCTCGTGCTTGGACCCTGCATTGTCGAGGTTTGTTTTATGAGCTTACCCTCACTAAGCTTCATGCTTACGCTCTCTTTTGTTCGGCAATGCAGATCCGTAGTTCGTGGGTTGCTTGTGCGAGGAGAGGGCCTCCAAATGTGCTTGTGGTGCTATCTTAGCTTTCAAGTATAGACTTTTAAGTTATAAGGTGTAATAGTCAAGCAATGGGATATGTGTTGTTGATTTGAGCTTTTGATGTATGTTGATGTTTGGTTTTAGGAGCATGTTTAGACTCCTTGTTTTGTGGATGATATGTTTAAGGTTGCTTGCCTAGTATGTTGGCCTTGTGCCTTTTTGAATGCCTAAGTGTATGTTTGTCTAAAGCATGAATCTTGAATGCTATATATGTCTTCTTTTGGTGAATGCATGAATCCTTTGAATGTATGATCCTTGTTCGTTTCAAATGCCTCGTATGCTGAAATCTTGGTTGTTAATTGTTGTATGTATACGTGCTTGTGCCTAGGCGAGTCTTGTTTTGCATCTAGAGTTGTGTTTTGGTGTCCTTAGATGCAAATTTGAGTGTTGCAGTGCAGGGCGTATCGGTACGCCCAAGGGCCGTATCGATACGGTCCTACACTTTGGGGGACTCAAGTTTGGCTTACCGTACCGATATACGGGGGTGTATCGATACGCCAAAACCTCTCTAGAAATCTAAGATTTTGACGAGATTTTGGCGTATCAGTACGAGTCTTGGGTGTATCGGTACGGTCTTGTATCGTTGACCGTGAGAAGTTGACCAGTGAGGGCGTAACGATACGGTCAAGCCGTGTACCGATACGGTCTCCCTGGGTTGACCTTGGGGTGTTGACCTAGTCATGGCGTATCGATACCCTCTTCTAGTGTATCGATACGACCTTCTGTGAAAGTTAAAATGGGCTATTTTTTTAAGTTGTTGTTCGTTTATTTCGCCTCGCTTGTTACTTCCGTTGTCGTTGATTCACATAGGATATAATAAAGCATCTAGATAAGATAATAACAAATGAAAAAGTTTTCTAGGGTCGGTAACCGAAGTGGAGCCTTAACGGGTTTCGCCTCGGTTATCCCCGTGTAGCCCACTCGGACCGATCAAGCGTCCAGACCGGGACGAGGGGGTTACAAGGCCTTCAAGAACTGCTCGTCTATCTTCAAATACATCAGGTACGCTATGTCGCCATAAGTCTTATAGAATAACCGTTTAGTCTTGAAATCAAAGCGTTCCCAGGTTTCTCGTAGCTCCTGCACATTATTCTGCTTGACACTAATATGGGCATATTCTGAAGTTTCTGCTTCATGATCATCAGTCAGACTATCCCCATATGTTTGTTGGTTGACCTCGAACTAGTGACATACCCTCGCTTTTTCATCTTCCTTCTTTAGGATCCTTCCAACCATTATGACCGTTTTTCTAATTGAGCAAATATTCTAAAAAACCAACCCCTTCTTGATATAGAATGATGATGAAATATTAACATGCAAAACAACAAATCATAGGGAAAAGATTAGAAATAAGAAGACACAAAATGGTCCAAATTAATTTCATTGCATAAATAATTCTGGGCAGCACATTCCAACACTCCAGGACATGTCTCCACGAATTATCTTTGCGAAATAATTTTGACCATACTCAAAACCCTAGGCTTTCCACATGGCTCTATTGGGATATGCTCTAGATTCTCAAACATGGTTTGGTTCTAAAAGGGTACCCGAGCTGTCCTCGATGTCCCCTACTAAAGGTAGCAAGGCCCCTGGTTCTCACCCATTATAGACTTCTAACAACAGTTAAATTGATAAAAAACTGTAAATATAGAAGACCTGTATTTTCAAATAAAAATATTACAAAGACTCGATGTCACAAAATTAAAATATAAATATTAAATTTCAAAATAGTAAAAGAACTTTTCTTAACATATTTAAAACTGCATAAAATCGATATATAAAATAAATGTAAAAATTAGACTGAGTCATGGTTGAATGAGAAATTATTTGATTTCTTGGTCTAACTATTTAAGTTCAACTATTTAAATGGGATAAAAATTACTCTGTCAAAATAGATAAAGAACCGGAAAATCAATTAAAACCTATCAAATAGAATTTTTTATATTTTTGAATAAAAATCATTTTTATAATTTGTTTGTTTTTTACATATAATTCTCCATATTTCTGAATAATATTCATATTTTTAAAATTTTATGAAAATTTCTTAATTACTACTCCCTCCGTCCCACAATTTTTGTCCCTTATTGACTTTTTTGGGTCAATTTTTTTAACTTTGACTCATAATTATTTAAAATGTATCATTGATAAAAATATGAAAAAATATATTTTAAAAACCTCTAATCGAGTAGTTCTCAAATATATATTTTATAAAATTTAATTACTTAAAATATATTTTAAAACCTATAATCGAGTAGTTTATAAATTTTGACTTTTAAAAAGTCAATAAGGGACATTTTTATGGGACGGAGGGAATATTATTTTATATTAGAATGACACATGGTAAAGTTTCTACTAGCAGTATATTTAAGTAGAGTACGATGAACTTTCATGTAAATATCTTTCAATTTCATACAGAATGTTTTAACTTTTTTAAAAAAGTTACCACGAAGATAATTTAGTATAATGCACCTTTAGGTAATCTTATATTCTCCAACCCAACACTATAATATTACCTTGTAACTCCTTAAACCTGACCCAAAATATCTAACATATCTATAGAGTCACATCCGAGTCCCAAAAATAACTCACGACTTGAAACTCAATAAAAAACATCTTTAAAACAATTGGATTATAAAAATTCAAAAACAGTTGCTAAAAGTATGTTTAAATCAATTAAATAAAAGTTAAACCTCCATAACATAACACTATTAAAAGTCAAAAGTAATTAATAACTAAAAGTTATATATTCACATGACATATAAGACGTTATGATATACATGTTCTCTAAATGCAAATAAGTATAGTACTACTTTGAAGTTGGCCGCCGGAACTTATGAAGTGATTTCGACGCCCTAACTCGGACACATAATCTACTAACATGCGCAGAAGGAGAAATTCAAACACCGAGCTTTTCAAGCTTAGTAATACACAACCACTTTACTGTAGCAACACGAAGCAGGTAATGTATGTAGCTCGATCATGACACAAGCATTTATGAAATATAACATGATTTAGAATAGACAAACAAAGATTGATATCATGTAGGGAATATTGTAGATGTTAAGTATTGGGGAGCATACCATAGGTCTGAGCAGAAAGTAAACACAAAGATACTTCGAATCTAGATCATAGCATAAGCTCAAGCACAATATAACCAAAACTAAGTCTATGAAGTAAATCAACATATCTAGAGCATAACAAAGACTTACCACACATTGTGGCGACCCTTCCGAGCCCGCCATTTTTAAAAACGAAAATTAACGGAGTCCCCACCAATCATTTTTAGAAAAAAGTATGATTGGATCACTTTTAAAATAAGGGCTATTTTAATAAAACATTTTATTTATTAAAATAACATTTTGGTTTACGTAAAACTAGAAAACGAGTTCGGGGGTCGGTTAAGCGTGGGGAAGGATTAACACCCCACAACGCCCAAAAATTGGTACCTTATTGATTTCAAAAAGAATTTTCAAAATTGGAATTCGTAAGTTCACAAGAGCTTCAATTTAATCGTTCGTTTAATGAATGTAAATCTATTTTAACCCCAACACAGAAAATTAAATGTTTTGAATTTTTAATTAAAACATAATTAGTGATTATTAACCTAGAAAAAGTCTACATATATTTTATCTATTAAGGTTAAAGTAGAATTAAGTGTATTTTATTTTAACAGATGAAGAATATTTTTCCACACACAAAGGCTCTAATCTAAGTTTTGAGATCCTATTCCTAAGGTTTTAAAATTAACTAAACATTTTAACAGCCAAAATAATGAAAAGAAAATATTATAATTAAAATACTTTAATTTAAATGACTGAAATTAAATAAATAAAGGAATTTAAAGAAAAGGGATAATAAAAAAACTTTTATTTTTAAATATTTTTATAAGATTAGTGATTAAATTATAAGGAAAACAAAATATAATGGTCAAATTGAATGAAAAGAGAAACTTGGTGGTCAATTTTTAATAAAAAAGGAAGAAATTGAAATGGTTTGAAGCTGGGATGCCGCGGTAGAAGATCCGAGAGAGTTAGGCGTGGGTTGAAAAGTGGATACGGGTTGGCTAGAAGGTCGATATTAAAGGGTGAAAATAAAAAAATCATTCAAAACCCCTTTAAACAAAACCGATCTCAACATTTTTCCTATGTTCTCTGAGCTCACCATGGCGAACGTCCGCTGTGCTGGGCGCCTTCCACCGGTGCCGACCATCATTTTTGACGGCGAAAATTCGAAAAAGCCTCTTTCGATTGTTAAAACGTTCTCTATTCTGAAATCCTTTTAAATCCTTTGCCCTCTTTGAAGAAATCTGCGTAAATAAACCTTAATCCCCTTTAAAAAAACAAGTTTTCAGAATCTGGTAAGCACCTAAAGCGTATCCGTCATCGGGGATACGACCTCAAACACCATGCGCGACGGTGGCTTAAATAAGGTAAAATAGTCCATTTTCTTTATCTAAAAAACCCTGCAAAGAGGTAAAAAAATACCATAAATGAAGCTTGTTGTATTCCACTGAAAGCTTTGAGTACAAATGCTTGCTTTTCTTGAACCCGAGTACAATTTTTACGAGTATGTTTCTGGGTATATTCTCGTGTGTCTCTACATGAAAATTACATGGCTTTTTATAGTTACAAATATGCTTGCATTTCAAGTATAGATCCTTGATTTCTATCCCGAATTTGATTTGAATTTTGCTTGATCATATCCATGGCTTCAATTTTGGGATTGGTTCTCTCTTGATTTTAGTTTGATTTTTTTTGACAGAGTTGTCGAGCATCAATTTAGGGATTTAACCATCTTATTTTCTTTTTTTGGTGTACGCATATGACGAGGAAAACGCTGGAGAGGAGCAATTTGTAAAGGAATCAGATCGGGCTGTAACCCCCTCGTCCCGGTCTGGTCGATTGTAACACCCCAATTTTGGGCTTAGAAGTTTAGGGTCTAAACCAGACCGGTCTGATATTCAGTTCGAATATAAAAGGAGGTTTTAGGGAAAGCCTAGTTCGTGATGTTTTAAAAATATAGAAAAAATATCTAAAAATCCTCATTTAATATATATAAGAGAGTGGTGAAATCAATTTTACAAAATAAGGTTTGGAAATACTACATTTCGGTGTAGTGACCAAATTGCGATTTTTGCAAAGTTTAGTAGCGACTGTTTTGTAAAGGATTGAAACTTTGAATCTTTAAGGATCTAATTTACCCAAAAATGTTTTCTCCAGATTTTCCCTTAATTTGGGTGATTTAATTAATGATTTAATTAAATAAAAGAAAGGTGTTAAACTACTTTTTTACTTTCATAACTACTTTTCTCTAATTTTCTCTCATTCCATTTTCTCTCAAAATCCTATCATCCAAACACTTTTTTTCCAGTAAAATTCACTTTGATTTTTACCTCAATTGATGAGATTTCCATCACTCATTGATTCCTAATCAATCTTGCAATAAATCTTTTTGATTTTCACATTGTATTTTCATAGAAACTTGCCCAAATCAAGGAGGAATCATCTTTTAGAGGTAAGAATGTTCTTCTCCTCTAAATACTCAGTTCTTTACTGAAATTCCCAAGTTGTCAATCATTTATTAAAGTTTTATAAATGGATTTAATGTTAGAAACTTGATTTTGGCTTAAAACTCAAGATTTGGAAGAGATCTTGAAGATTTTCATTGTAATGGATTGGGCTCTGTTTTGAGATGATTCTTTAATGTATTTTGGATGTCTAATGATGTTAGAAATGAGGTTTTATCAATCCAATCCCGAATAGGTTGTATTTCCTAAGTTTTTGCTTATGAAAATGGTGGAGTTTGAGGTGTTCTTGGTGTTCTGTTATAGCTGGAGGTATAAGGACGAGTTTAGGTTTATTTTGGATGTTAATTGATGTTTAGAAATGGTTAGAAGTGACAGATCTTGGCTGGGTTAAGTTTTGGAAGAGTTTGGAGGTGTTTTCGGTTGTGTTTGGTAGCCGAAATGTTGGTTTTGGGTAGAGCAGCGAGTTTAGGGGTGTTGGCTGAAGATTTCAATGCATGATGATGCATTAATCCTCTGCTTTGATGTGTCTAAAACAGGGGAGACATCTTCGGACACTTTTGGAGTTGATCCGGAAGCTTAATTAGCGTTTCGGCAAGCAAGCGAAACGAAATTTGGTGAGTGGAGTTGGTTTCCAGCTTTGGAACAATTATTTGGAGGTTTTGGGAGCTTAGTTTAAGTCTAAACAACTTAGCTAAGCTCAAGAGTAAGTTTTCGGAAAAACTCCCTCGGATGTGCCAAATTATGGTTTGATACATTAGTTATGAAATGCATATTTAATTACTATTTTGAAGGCATGTTTTAGCATGATTAATGCTGGTTTTGAAAGCCTTGTATTGAGGGATGCTCAAGGTAAGAGATCCTTGGTTTGACATGTTATTAATATGGTTTTGATGCATAGTGATGCATGATGATAAGTGGCTTTGTTTTATGCTTTAAAACAGTGAATTGATGATGGTATTTGATGTATATTGGCAAGTGATGAAATGATTTTAAAGTACTTGAATCGGATAAAGTTAGCCAGCTATAGGATTGGGTGCACCGTAAGTAAAGTCGCCTTGGATGTTGAGGGGTTGTGATTGTACCGTAAACTCCATCCAAGTACCCTAACGATTGAGGTAAGATCACAACAGTGGTTGTAAATTCCGTGTGTGGATCTTGTGTTATGTGTCCCTTACTCTCGTTAGTGGAATTATACAACTACCGGTGAGTGGTGTTGAGGGGTTGACATTGTACCGTTATACTCCACCACGGGTGTCACATCAATGGAAGGATTGCTCTTGAGTGTGAACCTTGTGTAGTCCGGTAGTGTGTATGAAGCGTGTGGGACAACGCTTGTAATCCGCGTATCCGTTTGTGTTTTGTGTTGAAATGGTTATGAACTATCACTTGAAAGCCAATATAATGTATTTAAATGTAACGAGGCGTGCGACGCTTGAAAATGATGTAAGGTAGCATGAGAAAGAGATGAGCTTGTGGTTTAAAAGCTTTGTTGAAAGTGTTTTCTAAAAATGCATTGTTGTATTGGTTTTATTTGAGCTTGCCTCACTAAGCATTTGTGCTTACGCTCTCTTTTACCAATAATACAAATAATTGAGGTGTTTAAGGGCTTCAAGGAAGCTAAGTGTGTCCAAGGGATTCCAAGCTCATGTATGGTGAAGTTTTCGTACACTATTAGTTTTGATAATTTGGCAATGAGAACCTAAGTTTTGTTTTGGGAGATGTGTTAAACTCCCTAAGGTTGTGGCACGTTTGCCTTTATTGGTTTGAATTGTAAATGGCCTTTAAATTCTTGATTTGAAGTTTGTTTGCCCTTTTGGTTTTGATAATAGGAAGCATGCCTCTAGTCTTGTGAAGTTTCATGTTTGGTGATATGAATGTGTTTAGGAGTTCTATATATGTACCTCATATATATGTCGACTTGTTGACATGATTAGGGAGTCATTAGATGGTGTTTGAATGGGTTTATACATGAAAAACCAGACTTTGCTGCAGTTTCTAGGCAAACCGTATCGAAACACCCTCTGGCGTTTCGGAACGGGGGCCTGTAATGGCCTTCGTGTTTAGAAACGATTGGGGCCGTTCCGATACGTTTTGGCTACTGGAGAGCCGTGTTTCGGAACTAGTATCGAAACGGAAGAGTGATGCCCCGCGTTTCGATACAGATTGTAAGTGTTTCGAAATAGGTGACCGTTGGGCACTGATTTGAATGGTGCTGAAGTTTGCAAGCTTTACATTTTAGTCCCGAAAGTTGTGTTTGCAATTGTAAGAGTTTGAGATGTCCAATTATGGTGAATTTTGGCAGGGAAGCATGTAACATGTCTAATTTCATATTGGTAACATAAAAATCAGTAAAGACCCTCTAATTCACAGAATTTACATTTTGGTCCCTATTCTTGTAATAAGTGCAATTGAGTCACTGTTTGTTATCCGACCGCTGTGCCTTTCTTAAATGAGCTTTATGGGAACTCACTTAGGGTTAATGTGCATCTAGACAAGATTAAAAAGAAAAAAAGGGTTGTGAATCAAGGTTGACTTTCAGGTTGACTTTGGTTTTCCCCGTGTAACCTTCGTAGTTCGGGTCAACCGTCTAGGCCAGGCTAAGGGGGTTACATTTGTTGGTATCAGAGCTTGGTTCTCGTATAAATGGGGTTTGTTATGTGGATGATGTATGTGTAATTGCATGATGTGCCTTTTGGGTGAAAGAATGTTGTGTGAATAGTGATGTATGATATCAATTGTGATGTTTTTGTGATATTATGCTATGTTTGGAGTGTTATAGGGGATTCCATTGCCAAGTCAAAACTAATGAGAGGAATTGTTTTCGAAAATGAGCTTGAGTACTTGGATTACTTACCTTATTGTGCCTAATTGTGTTATTGCATTTTTGTTCAGTGCATTGTTTACCATTTAATGGGGCCACATAGAGAGATGATGATAAATACGAGAGCTATGGCTGAAAATGAGAGTGAGGAGAATGCAGAGAATGTTGAGAATCTACCTCCTCCTCCTGGTGGTGGACCATTCGGTGGTGGTGGTGCTGGAGCTGGTAATGATAGTGCTGGTGCTGGGGTTGCTGGACCCGAGGGAGCTCAGGGGCAAGCTGCTCCTGACATGACCCTGTTGATTCAGGCTATTGCTGGAGCTTTCCAGGAAGCAGTAGCTGGAGCTCATGGAGCTGTGCATCAGGATGATGCCAATGTGAGATTGCCTTTGGAACGTCTTCGCAGTCTGGGAGGGACTGAGTTCAGAGGTTTATCTCCGGAAGGATCTGAGTCTTGGTTGGAGAGCACCAACAGGATTTTGGGTCAGATGAACTGCAATAATGTGCATAAGCTGGGTTGTGTTGTATCACTGCTGCATGGTGATGCTTATACATGGTGGATGAAGACTATCTCTGGGATGGAGGATGATGAGGTGACTTGGATGTTCTTCCTGAATGCGTTCAAACGAAAGTATCTGGGTGTGCGTTACCTAGATGAGAAGAAAAGGGAGTTTATGTCTCTTATGCAAGGTAGCATGTCTGTAGCCGAGTATGAGATTCAGTTTGTCCGCCTTAGTCAGTATGCACCTGAGCTCATCCCTAACTAGCGGGAGAGGTGTGAACGATTCCGTTATGGGTTGATAACGGATGTGAAGACTTTTATGCTAGCGGCTGATTATACAGATTTCGATGTCTTGGTCACTAGAGCCAATGACATTGAGTCGAACCTTGGTCTGACTAGTTGAGCGGGAGGATCTAGCTCTGGGAAGCGAGCGGCTGAACGCGATTATGTAAGAGATCGCAACAAGAGGCATAAGAATCGGAGGCCATAGTATGATGCTAGGCATGGGGGTGGTAACCCTGGGAGAGGTCAGCAAGGACCTAATGCTGTTCTAAGGACACCTGAGTGTAACCGTTATGGTAGACGACATGGTGGTGAGTGTTGGGGTAACCTTGGGACATGCTGGAATTGTGGGAACCGTGGACATCTAAAGAAGGATTGTCCTCAGCCTCTGAGAGAGGGACAGGCTCCGGTGAGAGCAGCTGAGCCACAGAGAGGTCGTGGGCGCGGCCGTGGTAATTTTCAGCGCAGAGATGATGGTGGCAGGAATGTAGCGCATGTTGTGGCCGTTCAACCTGAGGGTGGCGGTCAGGCTCGAGTGTATGCCCATCGTGAGGGAAGGAATGATACGGATGTGATCGCAGGTACATTCACTTTGCAATCCTTATCATTACTTTCTTTGATTGATTCTGGATCTACACACTCATACATATTGCGTGAACATGCTCAAATGCTTGGTTTACCTGTTGAGTCTTTAGATGTTGGTATGCGTGTGACTAGTTCCTTTGTTGAGACAGTTGTAACACGAAAGTTGTATAGAAGATGTCCCTTGAAAGTGCAAAACCATGTTTTTCTTGTTGATCTCATGGAGTTGCCATTCTATGGTTTTGATGTAATCCTTGGTATGGATTGGCTTGTTGAGCATCGAGCTGTGGTAGATTTTGAAAATAAGCGAGTTTCGCTGAAACTTGCGGATGATTACGAGGTGGTGGTGGTTGGTGAAAATGTAAAGTTTCTTAGTAATGTGGTGTCTACCTTGGAAGCAAGTCGGATGTTGCGGCAAGGTTACGCGGCTTATCTAGCCTTTGTGATGAATCCTAGTTCAAAGGAGTTGCGCGTTCAGGATATAAGAACTGTGCGAGAGTTTCCTGGAGTGTTTCCGGAGGAGTTACATGGATTGCCGCCTAGTCGAGAGGTGGAGTTTGGAATTGAGTTGTATGAAAACACAACTCCAGTGTCCATTGCTCCCTATCGCATGACACCTAAGGAGTTGAAGGAGTTGAAGATGCAACTTCAGGAGTTGCTTGACCGTGGGTTCATTCGGCCGAGTGTGTCACCTTGGGGTGCACCGGTCTTGTTTGTGAAGAAGAAGGATGGCACTATAAGAATGTGCATCGATTATCGTCAGCTGAACAAGTTGACCATCAAGAATCGGTATCCTTTGCCGAGGATTGATGACCTTTTTGATCAGTTTCGTGGAGCGGCTGTGTTTTCCAAGATTGACTTAAGGTCAGGGTATTACCAACTTAAGGTGAAAGATGTGGATGTGCCAAAAACAACCTTTAGAACGAGGTATGGGCATTATGAGTTCCTTGTAATGTCGTTTGGCTTGACGAATACTCCTGCAGCTTTCATGGACATGATGAATAGAGTGTTCCATGAATACTTGGATAAGTTTGTTGTGGTGTTCATTGACGATATCCTTGTGTACTCTCGTATTGAGGAGGAGCATGAAGGTCATTTGAGGGTTGTCTTGCAACGCTTCTGGAGAATCAGCTCTATGCTAAGCTGAACAAATGTGAATTATGGCTTAAGGAAGTTGTTTTCCTTGGTCATGTGGTTTCTGCTGAGGGGATTCGTGTTGATCCTCAGAAGGTTGAGGCGGTGATGAATTGGAAGCCTCCTAAGTCCGTTCATGAAGTTCGTAGTTTCCTTGGGTTGGCAGGATATTATCGGAGGTTTGTGGATGGATTTTCAAAGATTGCTTCCCCTTTGACAAAGTTGTTACAAAAGGATGTTAAATATGAGTGGACGGAAGCTAGACAACAAGCTTTTGAGAAGCTTAAGGCAGCATTGACTCAAGCTCCTATCTTGGTTCAACCTGAATTAGGAAAAGATTTTGTGGTGTACATCGACGCATCCTATGTTAGTTTGGGGTGTGTGCTAATGCAGGAGGGTAAGGTGGTGGCTTATGCATCGCGACAGTTGAAAGTGCATGAGCGCAATTATCCTACGCATGATATTGAGTTAGCTGCGGTGGTTTTTGCTTTGAAGATTTGGAGATATTATCTGTATGGTGAGAGGTGTACTGTGTACACAGATCACAAGAGTTTGAAGTATCTGATGTCGTAGAAAGAGTTGAATCTTAGGCAACGACGTTGGGTGGAGTTGCTTAAGGATTACGATCTGACGATCGAGTACCATCCGGGAAAGGCTAATGTTGTAGCGGATGCCTGGAGTAGGAAGGTGGCGGTGGAACTAAGGGCTATGTTTGCTAGCTTGAGCATTTCGCAAGATGGGGGTCTTGTGGCTGAATTGCAAGTGAAACCATCTTTGGTTCTGTTGATAAAAGATAAGCAGTTGTTGGATGACTCTTTAGTGCCACATGTTCAGGATATTGCTGAGGATAGACCATCGGATTTCGGTTTTAATGATGATGGGGTTTTATGTTTTGGTAGTCGAATAGTAGTGCCGAATGATGCGAAGTTGAGGCGTACTATTCTGACTGAAGCTCACAGTAGTCCTTTTGCTATGCATCATGGTAGTACAAATATGTATCGTGATTTAAAGAATGAGTACTACTGGGTGGGTTTGAAGAAAGATGTTGCAGAGTATGTGAGTAAGTGCATGGTTTGTCAGCGGGTTAAAGCTGAGCATCAGTTTCCTTTAGGTTTGTTGCAATCGTTGAGGATTCCTGAGTGGAAGTGGGAAAGGATTACCATGGACTTCGTGTCTGGTTTGCCTTTGTCGCCATTGAAGAAGAATTCGGTGTGGGTGATTGTGGATCGCCTTACGAAGTGTGCACATTTCTTACTTGTGCATACTACGTATACCTTGGACAAGCTTGCAGAGTTGTACATTGCCGAAATTGTGCGTTTGCATGGTGTACCAAAATCTATAGTGTCGGATAGGGATCCGAGGTTTACATCGCATTTTTGGGAGTGTTTGCACCAAGCTTTGGGTACGCGGTTGAATTTCAGTACCTCTTATCATCCACAGTCGGATGGACAGTCTGAGCGTGTTATCCAAGTGCTTGAGGATATGTTGAGGTGCTGTGTGATTGAGTTCCAAGGCTCTTGGGAGAAGCATTTTCCTTTGGTGGAGTTTGCTTATAACAATAGCTACCAGGAAAGTATTCAAATGACACCTTATGAAGCCTTGTATGGGAGGAAGTGCAGAACTCCTCTTTGCTGGGCTGAAACAGGTCAGAAGTTGGTCTCGATGCCGGCTTTGTTGAAAGGGACCACCGAGAAGGTGAAGCTCATTTGTGAGCGGTTGAAGGCAGCTTCTGATCGACAGAAGTCTTACGCGGATTTGAAGCGTAAGGAGATTGAGTTTGCAGTGGGTGACCGTGTGTTTTTGAAGGTTTCACCTTGGAAGAAGGTGATGAGGTTTGGCCGGAAGGGTAAGTTGAGCCCTAGGTATATTGGACCATGCGAGGTGATGGAACATGTGGGTCCTGTTGCTTATAAGTTGAGGTTACCGCAAGAGTTGGAAAAGATACATGATGTGTTTCATGTCTCTATGCTTCGGAGGTATAGATCGGATCCTTCGCATGTTATGCCTGTGGAAGAAGTAGAGTTGAATCCAGATTTGACCTATGACGAGGAGCCGGTTGAGATTCTGGATTCGGACAGTAAAGTTCTTCGAGGTAAGACCATTAAGTTGGTTAAAGTGTTGTGGAGACATCCTGGTGTCGAGGAAGCCACGTGGGAAAGGAACGATGACATGAAGAAGAAGTTTCCTTACCTTTTTCCCCCAGGTAAATTTCGAGGACGAAATTTCTTAAGAGGGGGAGAGTTGTAACACCCCAATTTTGGGTTAGAAGTTTAGGGTCTGAACCAGACCGGTCTGATATTCGATTCGAATATAAAAGGAGGTTTTAGGGAAAGCCTAGTTCGGGATGTTTTAAAAATATAGAAAAATATCTAAAAATCCTCATTTAATATATATAAGAGAGTGGTGAAATCAATTTTACAAAATAAGGTTTGGAAATACTACATTTCGGTGTAGTGACCAAATTGCGATTTTTGCAAAGTTTAGTAGTGACTGTTTTGTAAAGGATTGAAACTTTGAATCTTTAAGGAGCTAATTTACCTAAAAATGTTTTCTCCAGATTTTTCCTTACTTTGGGTGATTTAATTGATGATTTAATTAAATAAATGAAAGGTGTTAAACAACTTTTTACTTTCATAACTACTTTTCTCTAATTTTCTCTCAAAATCCTATCATCCAAACACTTTTTCTCCAGTAAAATTCACTTTAATTTTTACCTCAATTGATGAGATTTTCATCTCTCATTGATTCCTAATCAATCTTGCAATAAATCCTTTTGATTTCCACATTGTATTTTCATGGAAACTTGCCCAAATCAAGGAGGAATCATCTTTTAGAGGTAAGAATGTTCTTCTCCTATAAATACTCAGTTCTTTACTGAAATTCCCAAGTTGTCAATCCTTTATTAAAGTTTTATAAATGGATTTAATGTTAGAAACTTGATTTTGGCTTAAAACTCAAGATTTTGAAGAGATCTTGAAGATTTTCGTTGTAATGGATTGGGCTCTGTTTTGAGATGATTCTTTAATGTATTTTGGATGTCTAATGATGTTAGAAATGAGGTTTTATCAATCCAATCCCGAATAGGTTGTATTTCCTAAGTTTTTGCTTATGAAAATGGTGGTTTTTGAGGTGTTCTTGGTGTTATGTTATAGCTGGAGGTATAAGGACGAGTTTAGGTTTATTTTGGATGTTAATTGATGTTTAGAAATGGTTAGAAGTGATGGATCTTGGCTGGGTTAAGTTTTGGAAGAGTTTGGAGGTGTTTTCGGTTGTGTTTGGTAGCCGAAATGTTGGTTTTGGGTAGAGCAGCGAGTTTAGGGGTGTTGGCTGAAGATTTCAATGCATGATGATGCATTAATCCTCTGCTTTAATGTGTCTAAAACAGGGGAGACATCTTCGGACACTTTTGGGGTTGATCCGGAAGCTTAATTGGCGTTTCGGCAAGCAAGCGAAACGAAATTTGGTGAGTGGAGTTGGTTTCCAGCTTTGGAACAATTATTTGGAGGTTTTGGGAGCTTAGTTTAAGTCTAAACAACTTAGCTAAGCTCAAGAGTAAATTTTCGGAAAAACTCCCTCGGATGTGCCAAGTTATGGTTTGATGCATTAGTTATGAAATGCATGTTTAATTACTGTTTTGAAGGCATGTTTAATTACTGTTTTGAAGGCATGTTTTAGCATGATTAATGATGGTTTTGAAAGCCTTGTATTGAGGGATGCTCAAGGTAAGAGATCCTTGGTTTGACATGTTATTAATATGGTTTTGATGCATAGTGATGCATGATGATAAGTGGCTTTGTTTTATGCTTTAAAACAGTGAATTGATGATGGTATTTGATGTATATTGGCAAGTGATGAAATGGTTTTAAAGTACTTGAATCGGATATAGTTAGCCGGCTATAGGATTGGGTGCACCGTAAGTAAAGTCGCCTTGGATGTTGAGGGGTTGTGATTGTACCGTAAACTCCATCCAAGTACCCTAACGATTGAGGTAAGATCACAACGGTGGTTGTAAATTCCGTGTGTGGATCTTGTGTTATGTGTCCCTTACTCTCGTTAGTGGAATTATACAACTATCGGTGAGTGGTGTTGAGGGGTTGAGATTGTACCGTTATACTCCACCACGGGTGTCACATCAATGGAGGGATTGCTCTTGAGTGTGAACCTTGTGTAGTCCGGTAGTGTGTATGAAGCGTGTGGGACAACGCTTGTAATCCGCGTATCCGATTGTGTTTTGTGTTGAAATGGTTATGAACTATCACTTGAAAGCCAATATAATGTATTTAAATGTAACGAGGCGTGAGACGCTTGAAAATGATGTAAGGTAGCATGGGAAAGGGATGAGCTTGTGGTTTAAAAGCTTTGTTGAAAGTGTTTTCTAAAAATGCATTGTTGTATTGGTTTTATTTGAGCTTGCCTCACTAAGCATTTGTGCTTACGCTCTCTTTTACCAATAATGCATATAATTGAGGTGTTTAAGGGCATCAAGAAAGCTAAGTGTGTCCAAGGGATTCTGTTGCGACTAAAAATACCTCGGTGTCACTTAGAAGAACCGGGTTTTAATTGGTTTTGAAAAATTTAATCGGGTTTGTAAAAAAAATAGGAGTCGCCACCGGCCATTTAAAAATGGTAGACCGGACACCGAAATAAAACCAGAGGTTTTTCTTTTGAAAATGAGTTCGGGAGTCGGTTACACCCGAGGAAGGATTAGCACCCCCGACGTGCCCGAAAATCGGTACCAAAAACACTACCGCTTAATTAATATTAAATTTTGCGAATTAAAGTGACGAATCGTATCTTAATTTGGTTATTCGAGCGAGTAAATTTTAAAGGTCTCGATATTCAAGAAAGAACGTCCGAACCACCACCACTACGACTGGTACTGGCCTCGTTCGTTCCCGAATAAAGAGACACTCGCATTGCAATTTAAAAAATTCGGAATGCAACTTAGCAAAACATATGACAACATACATATATCGAAAATAAATGAACATACGTAATAATACGAATAAATAAAAAATATAAAATAAAGATGGCATAAAGACAAATATATAAACGAGGATATTTAAGTGCATGGACAAAAATACACAAAAGTTGCATGGGATGTATATAGCATAAAAAACGAGCATATGAAATAAAGTACTTAAATGCATGAACACATATATGCGCAAAATATATACAAGGCTGGAAATGGTTAAAAAGTACTTCAGGATGGTTTCCAGGGACTGATTTTAAGAATAAACCATAAAAAAAAACGTTGAATCATAAAAACGGTGACCAAAATAAGACAACACCATAACCTGGAGGGACCGAAATGGACATTAAGCCATTCGGCAAAGGCCAAAACAGATTTGAGGACGAAATTGCAAAAGGGTTTAAAACACCAATGATCAAGGATGCGATTTCAAAAAACGGAAACCCTTCTGATGAGAGTATGGAAACGCAGAAGGACCTAAAGGGAATTAAACCATTTTTTAAAAAACAAGATAAATATAAATATCACCTGAAAAACTCTCTTTGCCTCTTTTGGCATATTTCAGAAAAACCTAAAAGACAAAAGCCCTCCTCTTTTTTATATACTACCCGGTTAGGGTTTTGAAAAGAAAAATCCGGCGCCGTCGGCCGTAAACCGGCGCCGGTGACTTCAAAAACGAAACCAGAGAAAAGCAACCTTTCTCCCACTTTCTTCCCCTTTTTTTAAGAAAAAAAATGAACAAAGACCGAGCCCACACCCTCCTTCATTCGAATCTTGAGAAAAGAAGAGTCTGATGACTCCGACGGCTCACCCGTTGGCTTCCGAGACGGAAGCCCGAGGATTATTGCCGGAAACGCAAGGGTCCAAGGGATAGCGGGGCGGCTCTGGTGGCTCACCCGACGGTTTCCGAAACGGAAACCAAGGGCTTGTTGCCGGCGGCACCAGTAAAAAAAAAGAAGGAGGAAGAGAGAAAGCTTTTTGGAAAGGTAAAATTTTTTTCTACTCATGCATGCATTAGATCGTATATTGAAAAAAAAAGCTTGTATACCTTTGGAAATTCGTTTTCTTTCTATTGCTTTTGAAAAAATCCCTTCTTTTTTTTAGAAGAGTTACAAGTGGTTGTTCAGGTTCCTATATACCCGAGTTACATAAGAGATACACAGACAATATGAATCCTCTATCTCTCCCTCTTTTCTTTTTGTCGGATTGGTTTTCTATTCTTGGGTCTGATTGTTTTTTTTTCTTTTCTGTTTGCATGACAAAACCGCCCCAAATTGATGCTAGCATAGGGGCGGCCGAGGGTGCGCGGCGGGGCAGAAATGCTGAGGCACGCAGTCGAGGGGTCACGGGCCTGGCTACGCGCGCGTGGTGGGAACCGGATCGTCTCAGGCGCGCGCGTGGAACACGAACGGGCGTCGAGTATGTTGCACGCGCAGATCTGGTCCGTTAGATCAGATTTGGATCTGACGGCGGGGGAGGCATGCGGCGCGGATCAATACCCTATTAGGGTTTCTCTCATAATCAATCTGGACCGTCAGATCACACAGATCTGACGGTTGGGGCTTGGCGGCGCGAAGGATAAGAGGTGCCCTCTAGGGTTTTGTTGATCTGGGGAGATCTGGACCGCTGGATCGCGGCCAGATCCGACGGCTCCTGATGCGTGGCGGCTGCAGAAGATGTAGGGCAATGTGTTAGGGTTTTTCTTTTAGTTGGGCCATGTACTATTGTGGGCTCACCGGGCCATTTATTTATTTCTGGACCTGTATTTATGTAAGTTATGGACTGTATTAATTAAATACATACATTGGGCTTCTATTAATTGACATGCCTTATATTTATTTATCTTTTTTAATAATATAAATATAATAACAATTAATGGTATTCATAATAATAATAACGAATAATAACTACACATCAATAATAATATAATAATAATTATAGTTATCAATAGCATGATTGATGGAACAATAATGATATGATATAAAGTAACATGCAAATGATGATAATAAATATGGTAATGATATGACACATATATATATATTCTTTTTGTTTTTTCTTCTTTTTATCCTTTTTATTTTTATTTTTAAATTTTATAACGGCCCGTTAAGCCCATATTGACAAAGAAACTTAAAGGTGTTCAAGGTTCGGATAAAATTAGTGATTACAGCTGCCCCTCTTTGCTTATACTTGTGTAACAAGAATAAAACAAAGACCATAAGCACTAATTTTGTCCCACTTCCCTGTTGGTAGGCTTATCGCCGACTACCACGCGTTAGACTGAGCAATTTTCTCTCTGAAGCCTTCAAGAATTTTCTCTCTGCGGAACTCCTTTTCTCGGCCTATTCCTCGAGTGATAGTTCTTTCTATATAGAACTTCCGTCCTCGTATTTCAAGGGTCTCCAAGTCCTTTCTCTGTAGGACCCTTCGCTTTCGAGATCTTGAAGCCTTAGGATTCTGAGTTCTTTCTCCACAGAACTCCTCTTCCTTTGCATTCTCTTCGAGTAGTCGTTCCTTCTCTATGGAACTGCTCTCTGAAATCAAGGATCTACAAGTCCCCTCTCCGTAGGACCCTCCACTTTCGAGATCCTGAAGCCTTAGGATTCTGAGTTTTTTCTCCAAAAAACTCCTCTTCCTTAGCGTACTCTTCGAGTAGTAGTTCCTTCTCTATTGAACTGCTCTCTGAAATTAAGGATCTACAAGTCCCCTCTCCGTAGGACCCTCCACTTTCGAGACCCTGAAGTCGCAAGTTCCTCCTATATAGAGCTTGTTTGGACCCTTTCTCTGTAGGATCCTTCATCTTGAAATCTTTCGGCAAGCTTGAAAGCTTTGATCTGAAATCCTTGAGTGGCGAACATGAAAGCTTCACCTGATATTCTGGAGCGGCGGCTTGAAAGGCTTCGCCTGAAATCTTTTTTAGTTCTCGCTTTATCGTTTTCTCCTCATCCCGAGAGGTATTCAATCTGTCTTTCAAAAATCTGTGAAAAGAGATGAAATGCTTATGATGGTATGAGTTAGCATGCGCCTATCCTATGGATGCCTAACTACTCATGATGCATGACTAGGATTTCCAAGTTTTTTAATCATATTAATTTTTATTGACATCGTGTCCCTTGGTGCTGCTTCTTGCTTTGATTGCCTCTCTTCTCGGTTCTCCCGGACCGTCGTTCTTGTTCCCTTTTTACGGAATTATCTGCTTCAAAGTGCCCCTTCGGGTTTTCACTTTGGACCCTTCTCTCCTTTTTTTTTGGAGGTCTGAATGGATAGGCGAATTTCAATTCTCCGGATATGTGGATTTTATTCTCTAAACGCTCGAATATATGAGCAGATGTCATATGTCTTTGTCTCGAGCTTTGAGTATCTGCCCCTTTTGCTCTAAAATCTCTTAGCTTTAAGTTTCTACCTCCTTTGCCGTGGTCTTGAGGTGTCCTTCTCATCTTTTCTTTACTCGCAAAGTGCCTTTCAGGTTTCCATTGCGTCTCTTCTTCTTCTTCTTCTTTTTTTTTCTTTTTTTTTTGGACTTTTCGTGGTGCCCCTATCATTCCGGAGATGTTTTATTGACTTTCGCTAGAGCTCTCTTGATTACTTGTTCTGTCTTGAACGTAATTGACGTTGGTGCTTGCCCTTGGACAACCTACTTTTTAAATGGTTAGATCATAGTAATGCTAGGAAATCCTTTGCATGTTATAATCCCTACCTTAGTATACTCATGGAACACTTGGGTGAAAGACATAAGAAAGGACATAACTTTATTGATAATTCATGGATGATTTAAAAGTCATGGCAAACGAAAAAAAACAAAACAAAACAAAAAGGAATGAAAACAAGACAAGACTTCAAGCATTAGTTGCGTGAATGGCCGAGAACCCATTGACCGAGCTGGATCTTGAAATTCCTCGCACTATACCGAGAGTTCTGGCTTAAAGATATCGGGGTCCGTGATTTGCCTTGGACCTGATCTTTCCCCCACCCTCTTCTCCTTTTGTTTGTTTGGAGCCCCTTCTTCTTCTTCTTCTTCTTTTTTTTGTTTTTTTTTTGTTTTTTTTTTTGTTTTTGTTTTTTTTGTTTTGTTTTGTTTTGTTTTTTTTAGGCACCCTTTTAAGGGTTTTCGCCTTGAGTACTCTCTTCTTTAAGGTGTGCTTCCTCCTAGACGTAGTACTTCTTTACCGCGTCTGAATTCACCGGGTATTTCAGTTCGTTTCCATCCATTTCTGTTAAAATTAATGCCCCTCCAGAGAAGGCCTTCTTGACAACAAATGGGCCTTCCCAATTAGGCATCCATTTTCCTCGAGAGTCCTTCTGATTAAGTAGGATTCTTCGAAGTACTAGGTCCCCTTCCCGAAATTCTCTTGGGCGAACTTTTTTATCATGGGCTCGTATCATTCTTCTCTGGTACATCTGACCGTGGCAGATGGCCTTCAGCCTTTTTTCTTCAATGAGGTTCAAATGGTCGAACCGTGTTTGCACCCACTCGGCATCCTCTAATTTTACTTCATTCAAGATTCGAAGCGACAGGATTTCTACCTCGATGGGCAGAACCGCTTCAAAGCCGTACACCAAGGAGTAAGGCGTAGCCCCCGTGGACGTTCGTATTGATGTTCGGTAAGCGAAGAGGGCGAATGGTAACTTCTCATGCCAATCCTTGAAGGTATCCGTTGTTTTTGAAATGATCTTCTTGATGTTCTTATTTGCCGCTTCCACTGCTCCATTCATCTTGGGACGGTAAGTGGTGGAATTGTGATGGGTGATCTTGAATTGTTTACACACCTCATCCATCATCTTGTTGTTTAGGTTAGTGGCGTTGTCAGTGATGATCCTTTCCGGCAAACCGTATCGACAGATGATTTCCTTCTTCACGAATTTACACACAGTCGCCTTTGTGATGTTGGCGTAGGAGGCCGCCTCTACCCACTTAGTGAAGTAGTCGACGGCCACGAGGATAAAACGATGCCCGTTGGAGGCTTTTGGGTGAATTTGCCCGATGACGTCCATGCCCCAGACAGCAAAAGGCCACGGTGAATTCATGGTGTGCAGCGGTAATGGTGGAGAATGGACTTTGTCGGCGTACACCTGACATTTGTGGCATTTCTTCGCATAGTCAATACAATCTCCTTCCATGGTCGACCAAAAATACCCGTATCTCATAATCTTGCGAGCCATAGAGAAACCATTGGCATGGGTCCCACACAATCTGTCATGCACTTCGGCTAAAATATTCCTGGCCTCCTGAGCATTGACACATCTTAGCAGTACCTGGTCTTTGCTCTTTTTGTAGAGAACCTCCCCGTCTAACACGTATCCCACTGCCATTCTCCTGATGGTCCTTTTGTCATTTTCATTGGCTCCTCTAGGATAAACTTGGAGCTTGATGAATTGGAGGATGTCGAAAAACCAAGGATTTCCGTCCGCCTCCTCTTCTAAGGCGCAACAATGGGCTGGTGAGTCGAAGGTCTGCATTTCGATTGGTCTCATTTCTGCTTCGGTGCTTGCCTTGAACATGGCGGCCAAAGTGGCCAAAGCGTCCGCCATCTGATTGTCTTCTCTAGGGAGGTACGCGAAGCTGATTTTCTTGAAATTCTGGATTAATCTTTGGATCAGGTCGTAATACTTAACCAACTTCGAATCTCTGGTTTCCCATTCTTTCCTAAGCTGAAAGATTACTAAAGACGAATCCCCAAAAACTTGAAGGACCTTGACCCTCCTTTCGATGGCTGCACGAAGCCCCATGACACATGCTTCGTACTCGGCTACGTTGTTGGTACAAAAGAACTCTAATCGACTGGTGAAGGGATAGTAGACGTTCTCGGGCGAGATCAGTACTGCCCCTACCCCACGCCCTAAGGCATTTGAGGCGCCATCGAAATAAAGCTTCCATGATTCCTCCTCCGTGACATCTTCTTCTATTATGGAGGTATGCATTATATCTTCATCGGGGAATGTAAAATCCAAAGGTTCGTAGTTCCTGGAGGCTCGGCTGGCTAGGAAATCAGCTACTGCACTTCCCTTTATCGCCTTCTGACTCACATACACAATATCATATTCAGATAAGAGCATTTGCCATCGTGCCATCTTCCCGGTTAAAGCTGGTGCCTCCATCATGAATTTTAAAGGGTCCAACTTCGATATTAACCACGTGGTGTGGTATAACATATACTGTCGTAGCCTTTTGGTAGCCCATCCCAATGCGCAACACAATTTCTGGATGGGTGGATACCGAACCTCACAATCAGTGAATTTCTTGCTTAGATAATAAATGACCCTCTCCTTTCTTCCGGATTCATCATGCTGCCCCAATACACAACCCATTGAGTTATCAAACACCGTTAGGTATAGAATCAAAGGCCTTCCTTGCGCCGGAGCCACTAGGATTGGTGCCTTAGTTAAGTACTCCTTAATCTTGTCTAGAGCTTCTTGGCACTGTTCGTCCCATACTCCAGGATTGTTTTTTCGGAGTAATCTAAAAACGGGGTCACACTTGTTGGTTAACTGAGAAATAAACCGAGATATATAATTTAATCTCCCCAAGAACCCTCGGACTTCCTTTTGTGTTCGAGGTGGAGGGAGGTCTTGAATTGCCTTGACTTTGTCTGGGTCAATCTCGATCCCCTTTCGGCTAACCACAAAACCTAGTAGTTTCCCAGACGTGACGGCGAAAGTGCACTTGGCTGGGTTGAGCTTTAATTAATACTTCCTTAACCTTCGAAAGAGCTTCCTTAGGTTTTCGATGTGCTCCTCCTCGGTTTGTGACTTGGCTATCATGTCGTCTACATACACCTCGATTTCTTTGTGCATCATGTCATGGAAGAGGGTTACCATAGCTCTTTGATACGTGGCACCAAAGTTTTTTAATCCGAAAGGCATCACCTTGTAACAAAAGGTTCCCCACATAGTGACAAAAGTGGTCCTTTCCATATCTTCGGGGTGCATCTTTATTTGATTGTACCCTGAGAAACCGTCCATGAATGAGAACCATGAGTGCCCCGCGGTATTGTCTACTAGAGTGTCAATGTGGGGTAACGGGAAGTTGTCTTTAGGGCTTGCTCTATTGAGATCTCTATAATCGACGCACATACGAACCTTCCCATCTTTCTTCGGAACTGGGACTATATTAGCTACCCATTCGGGGTATTTGGCGATTTGGAGAAAGCCCGCCTCGTATTGCTTCTTCACCTCTTCTCTGATTTTTAATAACATATCCGCTCTCATTCGTCGCAATTTCTGCTGAACCGGCCTACACTCGGGCTTTATTGGTAACTTGTGCACCACAATATCCGTGTTTAACCCTGGCATGTCTTGATAAGTCCAAGCGAAAACATCCTTGAATTCTACGAGTAACTTGATCAACTCATGTTTATTCTGGGGTGAGAACACAGTGCCAATCTTCACTTCTCTTCTTTCTTCGTCAGTCCCTAGGTTGATAAGCTCTAGGTCCTCTTGATGGGGTAGAATTTGCTTTTCTTCACTTTTCATTAATCTAAGCAATTCATCTGGGACCTCACAGTCTTCATCTTCCTCCCCCTCATCGAACTCGACGGCGTACAAGGGCTGATCAAAATCTACCTTGGCCATGGGTTCAAGGTCATTCACGTGACTGATCATAGGAGTCCTGAAACAGAATACAAGAAAAACATATATAGGGAATTGAAAGAATAACGTGATTTCAAGGTAAATAATGAAAGAATGTAATGAATGAGATGTTTGCCATTTGTGAAAACATTGGGACGCGTCCCTTTCATTGAATAAGCTAAGATAGGAGCCCTTTACAAAAGATCCCTATCGCTCGCGGGCAAAAGCGGATAGGGTTGATTCCAAACATTACTTTGATGCTGACCTAGAAACTAAAGGTAGGTCCATGCTAGTCCAATTATTGAGCGTCTCTCCTGGGCGGCATGGGCGAATTCCGGCTAGCAGTTGGGCACTGTGCTTGTCACTGGTTATGACGTTAATGTCCATTTCTTCAAAAGCCTCATTGAGTCTTTCTTTCTTGAGGAACTGGGCGACTTCTTGATCATTCTCATTTATCTTCTGCTCCACATTGACTATCCCTCCGGATAAAAAGATCTTTTTCAAATCAACATAAGTCATGGGCTCCCACGGGATGTCTGTGCCCCTGAGCCTAGCCTTTCTGCGCACCTCTCTCTTCTTCCATTCTTGTTTCCTTCTCGTCTGTTTGCACATAAGGCGCATAAGGCGCATCAGTGGTTACGGATCTTTTTCTGCGCTCCTCTTGAACATTCCAAAGCCTCCTCGTCTGTTTGCACATAAGGCGCATCAGTGGTTACGGATGCAATGATGTCTTGCTCAGCTCCCACGCTTACCAACTTTCCGTCGATGACGAACTTGACTTTCTGATGCAATGATGAGGGTACAGCGCCCACCGAGTGAATCCAGGGCCTTCCCAATAGACAGTTATAAGTTGGCCGGATGTCCATCACTACAAAATCAATAACATATTCGGTCGGTCCAATCACTAGTGGTACTTCAATCTTCCCAATCACTTCTCGTTGAGTTCCGTCAAAAGCCCTAACGGAGCTATGACAAGGCTTCATGTGTGAACTGTCTATTGGTAGCCTTTGTAAGGTGGCCATAGGCAATACATTCAAAGCCAATCCGTTATCATGAGCACGCCGGGTAAAATATGCCCCTTGCAGTGGGTAGTGATGTTTAAAGCTTTAGTTGATCCCATACCTCCATCCGGGATCTCGTCATCACTGAAAGTAATATAATTGTCGGCAGCGATGTGCCCCACTATTCGGTCCAGTTTTCCCACTGATATGTTATCTGGGACAAAGGTTTGATTTAACACTTTCAATAGCGCATCCCGGTGTTTGTCTGAGCTTAATAGTAACTCGAGTATCGAAATTCTGGCTTGTTGTTTCCGGAGCTGTTCCACGATACTATATTCACTATGCTTTAGGAATTTCAAGAACTCTTGAGCCTGCGTCTCCGTGACGGGCTGGTGGATCTTGGGTGGTGGATCCTCTCCGAAGATCTTATCAGGCTTACCTCCTTCTTTCTCGTCCTCTTGCTTCGGCTCTTCGGCAGCCTTAGCCATCTCCAGGGAATAGCACCTACCACTCCTCGTGAAATGTCCTACTTCATTTACCAGTCCAGAGTCACACTCTGTTGACTCCTCTTGCATTGATTCCTTCCCTTTTGATGTCTCTTCGCCCCCTTGCAACTTGGGAACTTCTGGTATAGAGATTTGGGCGGCATAATTCCATGGGACGCTCCGAGTGTCTTTAAAGGGGAACGACGCTGGTGCCGTTATTACAATCTTGGGAGTCTCCTTGACACTTGTCTCTTGGAGTGATTCTCCCTTTGGCTTGACCGAAATTCTGAATGGCCTCTCGACTCCATATGAAATCTTGGGGCCGTCTGAGGTACAAATGTCCCATTCTTTCTTTCCTTCAACTTTCTCAAAGAAAACGATTTCCTTATTGTCCATCATTTTCTGGATTTGTTGTTTGAAATCCTCACAGTCTTGGATGTCATGACCCTGATCTTGGTGATACTCGCAATAGGGGCCGCAACCTTTCTGTACGATCACCATGCCTCGATCAATTTGTCGGGCCATGCATAGTTGCTGAAAAACCCATCTCAACGGGGATCTGATTTCGGACACGTTTTGTTTTTCCCTCATAGCGCAATCCTCTTCAACAGCGTTAACACCTCGTCCTCCATGGTTGGGCAGGGGGTTGTTAGTTGCGCTTGGTTCGTCTAACTGTAATACTCCCGTCTTGATCAGGTTTTGCACAAATTTCTTGAACGCAATACAATTCTCAATTGTGTGCCCGGGGACACCAGCATGATATTCGCAATTCGCCTTCCCATCGTACCATGCGGGAAACGGGGGTTCAAATGGAGGGACATAATGAGGCCTAACCAAGTCGGCCTTGTGCAATTGCGAGTATAATTTGGCATACGAGACTGGCAGGGGAGTAAATGACATTTTCTCGTTTTCCTTCCTCGGAGGTCTCGAATCCTTATTGTTTGAGCCTGACCCTCCTCCACTCGCGCTTCTCGGCTGGGAGATAGTGAAGTTTTTCGACGTATTGTAGGTCCCCACAGTATTTACTTCGCTATCTTTTTTCTTGTAGTTCCTTCGGGAATTCTCCCCGCTATCAATCCTGCCGCTCCTTATAGCTACTTCGATTGACTCGCCGGTCCTTACCATATCGGCAAAGTTTTGAGTGGTGTTGTTTATTAGGCGGTCAAACAAAGTTCCTCTCAAGGTATTCACGAACATAGGAGTAATCTCGTATTCGGGGATCGGGGGCTGAATCTGGGCGGCCACATCACGCCATCTTTGTGCATATTGGCGTAAGGTTTCGTTCGACCTTTGCTCCATTCCTTCTAACATGATGCGATTAGGGGTCATATCAGTCACATGCTTGTATTGCTCCACGAAGGTTTTTGAGAGATCCTTCCACGATTTTACGTTGGCTCGACTGAGCTGGGTGTACCATCGGGTTGCTGAACCTGTCAGACTGTCTTGGAAACAGTGGATGAGTAATTTTTCATCCTTAATGAAGGCCGCCATTTTTCAGCAATACATGGTGATGTGGGCAGAAGGACAAGTCGTCCCGTCATACTTAGCGAAATCGGGAACCTTGAATTTTGGCGGTATTACCAGATCCGCCACGAGGCTTAGATCGCTAGCGTCACCCCCTTGCTCATCCATTCCTTGTAAAGCTTTGTACCTTTCTTCAAAGAAACGAAACCTCTCCTCGTATTTTCTTTCCATCTCGGCTCTAATCCGTTCCTCCACCTCATTCATCATGTTCAAATCTGGGACCTCATGTTCGGGGCCTTCACCTACGTCCAATGGTTGGTGGGCTGTGGAGCCCATGTGGCGATTTTGAGGGCCAACAGGGTTGAAGGTCCCTCCGAGATTGATGTGGACTCTTTTTCCGGTGGTAGGCAGTTCCGGCTGAAGGTGTGACGTGGTTTCCTCAACTCCTTCCCCTGAGCCCCCTTCCTTACCGAATTTCTTTGTGAGTAATTCGGTTAATTGGGCGATGATGCTAGTTTGTGACTGGGAGATTTGATCCTTGATGTTGCTTTCAATTCCATCTAACCGAGATTCGAGGTCTCTCTGTCCTTGTTCGACTCTTGCCATTCTCTCCTCCATTGCTCTGGATTGTGAACGGGTATCGTACGAGCGCGGAATGATTGTAGATTGAGATTTTCTCTGGAAATATTTTTAGGTTATCAACTTATTGAAGTTAATCAGTCAATGCGTGTAATGCTGTGGAATGAATGAGGGATGCAACGAATGTATGCAAACATGTATGTAAGCTAAGGTGTTGATCATAATGGTGGCTCCTCATAGGCCACATTTCATTAATCGGGAAGTCCTTTTGGAATAAAGGTCATGACATCAAAGTTTTGCCAACGGGCCTCCCGCTTACTAACAAAAGACGTTATCCGATAGGCGGACCAACGTCGACAAAGGGGAGACCCTTCTTACAAAATAACTGAAATAGTCTTTTAAAGGTAGGCTGCTGCCCTAACTCCTAAATCTCCCACCGCCTGGAGTAGCTGGGTGAATCTCGAAGCTTCAGCCATATCGGGAGTGACGAAAGGACGTAATGCTTCGGCTTCTTCGGACAAGTTTTTCACGTGCCGGGCCACCTCTTGTACCTGCACCATCAGGGTAGTAAAGTAATCGTCTCTATCTTGGATCATTCGGGTCGCATCTCGGAGCCTCCGCCTCCAATAATCATCTCCACCCGTTGCGGCTTCTTCGAGAACCAAAAGTTTAGCCTCGCAATCCTGTACCGTGGCTCTTAAGGTTTCGATTTGCTCTTGGAGAGTAGCGTTCTCTAGCCGGGCGTTCTGGAGCTCGAAGAAACCATTGCGTTTACGGTATTCGTGAAAGGCGACATCCAATTCTTCCACTCTTGTTTCTAGCTGAGTGATGTAATTTTGGCTATGCTCCAAGCTCTCGGTGGTTGACTCATACAAGCTTTGCAGCTCCTGCACCCGATTCTTGTGATCATGTGCCTTTCTCTTCCATGCCACTGAGTTCTCCCTTTCCCTTTCCAATTCTTGTTTTGCCTTTCCCCTCTCCCGGCTAATCACGCTGTTCAGAGCTTTTCTTTCTTTTTCTAATACCAACTTACTTCCCTCTCTCTCTTCTTCAACTTCTCGCTTACCCTTTTTCCTTTCTTCTTCCACCAATCGCATACCATACCTTCTTTCCTTCTCGACCGCCACGAGCTTTCTCTGACTTGCTCTCTTTAAGGAGGTTTGCATTTTGATAGCGTCTCGCTGATAAAGGGTAATCTTTTCTTTTAACTCAGCATTTTCCTTCCTCAAATCCTTGATTGTACCTTCTTTAACGTCGATGTCCAAGCTCGACTGGAAAAGTTCGTCGGCATGCTTGGTTTGCAAAATTTCTAACTTTTTTCTCATTTCTTCGAGTTCTTGTCTTGCTATGTCCGCCTCGGAGGGGACAACCCTCATATGTTCCTCCATTGTCATGATTGGCCCTTGATCGGGTCTCGGAATTTCATTGTTTGTCCTCCACTTCCTCCAAAAGTCGTAGTCTGGGGTAATCATACTGGTCGCATTTTCCTCAATCCGAATACGACAGCAATGATCCCATGCCCGAGTGGCATTCACAATTTTAGCCCTAAATTCACCTTTAAAGAGGAATTCGCTTTGACTCAAACCGGAAGTAAAAGGTACAAATTGCCGGGACCCAAACTGCCTTGATACCAAGAGAGGGGCACAGCCAATTCCCTCGTAGAGCCCCAGAAGCATAAGCCAATCATAATCTCCACAGCGATAAAGAAAATAGGAAACTCGACCCAACCAAGGTGCTCTCCAAACTATATCACCTTCTTGGATGTTCCTAAGGATCGTGACCCACTGCGTCTTTTCGATATCTTCCCGCCATTCTTTGCTCAAGTATGCTTGTAACGGAGAGAAATCTTCAAACAACACACCTTGCAAAACCCTTTTCGGTGTTACCCAGAAGTGGCTCTGAATCCAAACTTGGAGTAACTGAGCGCAACCTCTAAAGCGTCCTTCTTCGTGCCTCCGGATCGCACTTAATGAGATGAAAGTCTCGGCTAAGATTGCCGCAGAAGGATTTGCTTTTTTCTTCAGTCGTTCAAAAATATCCAAGACAGCCACGTCGATGCCGTTTAGGGCCCTCGGAAAGATAATCAAACCGTATACTCCTATGGCAAAAAGGTCCATCTTCATTACTTCATCTGGGTGCGACGGTATCAACTCCCGAATACATTCCCAAGAGAAGACCATGCCGTCCCCTCTTTGCCGAATCAGACCTTTAACCCAATCCGGGCTCATTCCGGCTGCCTCCCGGAGCTTAGCTGAGTAGTTCTGAGATCTGGAAGGTTTCGAATAAATCCAATCCCGGTTCACTTCCTTGTGATGAAGGAGGGCTGTATATTCTTCGATTGTGGGCATCAAATCTTCCCCATTAAAAGTAAAGCAACAGAAAGCGGGATTCCAAAATTCAAATAGGGCACGGAACAAAGGTTCATTGATCCTTACATATATCAGGTCTGCCACATCACCATAATTTCTTCGGAACAATCCTTGTAGCCTCGCATCCCAACTTTCCCAAATTTCTCTTAACTCGTACAGATCGCTTTGTTGGAGACTTACATATGTGTACCCTGGAACAACGCGTTCGCTTGGTGGGCTGTCCCCCTGAGCCCTCTGATTCGTCTCTAACCACAGCCTGACTTGCGAGTTGACCTCTTCCTTTTTAAGTAACCTCCTGTCCATAATGAATGCCTTGGAACTGAGTAGAACCACCGTGATTCAACACCCCTAGAATATGCAATGCAAATGCCAAGGTAATGCAAAAAGGAAGAAAAAAGAAAGACAAAGAGAGCATGTCAGTATCGAATAAACATAGTTCTACATATTAAATGGAAATGAAATAAAGTACGTAATAAACAAACAAACCTATTAATCTATGAAACCTAGGTTATCCGCATGGCTCTAAAAGGGGTGGGCAATCTAGTTCTCTACATGCAGTTTTGGTTCTAGGAGGTACTCGAATTGTCCTCGCTGTCCCCTACTAAGGGTAGCAAAGCCCCCGATCATCACCCATTATAGGCTCCTCTCAACCGAGTTCAATTCAAGGGGACCCTTTCGCTATATCTGCACGGAGAAACAATATTCTCACGAAGATATAGGGTATTCGAGCCCCGAAGGTACTTACTAGGCCTACACGGAGGAACAATATCCACACGAAAGCACTAGCGTTTTCCCCCACTTAAACGAACGGGTTTAAATGCCAATTTTAAATGCGTTTAAAATAAACTCGCACTTATAAACAAATATCGATCGACTCGGTCACTTTAATTCGCAACTTTTAATATTAATTGAGCGGTAAAGTTTTTTTTTTGGCTTGACTCTCTTTTTTGTTTTTGAAAACAAAAATTTGTCCCCAGCGGAGTCGCCATCTGTTGCGACTAAAAATACCTCGGTGTCACTTAGAAGAACCGGGTTTTAATTGGTTTTGAAAAATTTAATCGGGTTTGTAAAAAAAATAGGAGTCGCCACCGGCCATTTAAAAATGGTAGACCGGACACCGAAATAAAACCAGAGGTTTTTCTTTTGAAAATGAGTTCGGGAGTCGGTTACACCCGAGGAAGGATTAGCACCCCCGACGTGCCCGAAAATCGGTACCAAAAACACTACCGCTTAATTAATATTAAATTTTGCGAATTAAAGTGACGAATCGTATCTTAATTTGGTTATTCGAGCGAGTAAATTTTAAAGGTCTCGATATTCAAGAAAGAACGTCCGAACCACCACCACTACGACTGGTACTGGCCTCGTTCGTTCCCGAATAAAGAGACACTCGCATTGCAATTTAAAAAATTCGGAATGCAACTTAGCAAAACATATGACAACATACATATATCGAAAATAAATGAACATACGTAATAATACGAATAAATAAAAAACATAAAATAAAGATGGCATAAAGACAAATATATAAACGAGGATATTTAAGTGCATGGACAAAAATACACAAAAGTTGCATGGGATGGATATAGCATAAAAAAACGAGCATATGAAATAAAGTACTTAAATGCATGAACACATATATGCGCAAAATATATACAAGGCTGGAAATGGTTAAAAAGTACTTCAGGATGGTTTCCAGGGACTGATTTTAAGAATAAACCATAAAAAAAAACGTTGAATCATAAAAACGGTGACCAAAATAAGACAACACCATAACCTGGAGGGACCGAAATGGACATTAAGCCATTCGGCAAAGGCCAAAATAGATTTGAGGACGAAATTGCAAAAGGGTTTAAAACACCAATGATCAAGGATGCGATTTCAAAAAACGGAAACCCTTCTGATGAGAGTATGGAAACGCGGAAGGACCTAAAGGGAATTAAACCATTTTTTAAAAAACAAGATAAATATAAATATCACCTGAAAAACTCTCTTTGCCTCTTTTGGCATATTTCAGAAAAACCTAAAAGACAAAAGCCCTCCTCTTTTTTATATACTACCCGGTTAGGGTTTTGAAAAGAAAAATCCGGCGCCGTCGGCCGTAAACCGGCGCCGGTGACTTCAAAAACGAAACCAGAGAAAAGCAACCTTTCTCCCACTTTCTTCCCCTTTTTTTTAAGAAAAAAAACGAACAAAGACCGAGCCCACACCCTCCTTCATTCGAATCTTGAGAAAAGAAGAGTCTGATGACTCCGACGGCTCACCCGTTGGCTTCCGAGACGGAAGCCCGAGGATTATTGCCGGAAACGCAAGGGTCCAAGGGATAGCGGGGCGGCTCTGGTGGCTCACCCGACGGTTTCCGAAACGGAAACCAAGGGCTTGTTGCCGGCGGCACCAGTAAAAAAAAAGAAGGAGGAAGAGAGAAAGCTTTTTGGAAAGGTAAATTTTTTTTCTACTCATGCATGCATTAGATCGTATATTGAAAAAAAAAGCTTGTATACCTTTGGAAATTCGTTTTCTTTCTATTGCTTTTGAAAAAATCCCTTCTTTTTTTTTAGAAGAGTTACAAGTGGTTGTTCAGGTTCCTATATACCCGAGTTACATAAGAGATACACAGACAATCTGAATCCTCTATCTCTCCCTCTTTTCTTTTTGTCGGATTGGTTTTCTATTCTTGGGTATGATTGGTTTTTTTTTTCTTTTCTGTTTGCATGACAAAACCGCCCCAAATTGATGCTAGCATAGGGGCGGCCGAGGGTGCGCGGCGGGGCAGAAATGCTGAGGCACGCAGTCAAGGGGTCACGGGCCTGGCTACGCGCGCGTGGTGGGAACCGGATCGTCTCAGGCGCGCGCGTGGAACACGAACGGGCGTCGAGTATGTTGCACGCGCAGATCTGGTCCGTTAGATCAGATTTGGATCTGATGGCGGGGGAGGCATGCGGCGCGGATCAATACCCTATTAGGGTTTCTCTCAGAATCAATCTGGACCGTCAGATCACACAGATCTGACGGTTGGGGCTTGGCGGCGCGAAGGATAAGAGGTGCCCTCTAGGGTTTTGTTGATCTGGGGAGATCTGGACCGCTGGATCGCGGCCAGATCCGACGGCTCCTGATGCGTGGCGGCTGCAGAAGATGTAGGGCAATGTATTAGGGTTTTTCTTTTAGTTGGGCCATGTACTATTGTGGGCTCACCGGGCCATTTATTTATTTCTGGACCTGTATTTATGTAAGTTATGGACTGTATTAATTAAATACATACATTGGGCTTCTATTAATTGACATGCCTTATATTTATTTATCTTTTTTAATAATATAAATATAATAACAATTAAAGGTATTCATAATAATAATAACGAATAATAACTACACATCAATAATAATATAATAATAATTATAGTTATCAATAGCATGATTGATGGAACAATAATGATATGATATAAAGTAACATGCAAATGATGATAATAAATATGGTAATGATATGACACATATATATATATATATTCTTTTTGTTTTTTCTTCTTTTTATCCTTTTTATTTTTATTTTTAAATTTTATAACGGCCCGTTAAGCCCATATTGACAAAGAAACTTAAAGGTGTTCAAGGTTCGGATAAAATTAGTGATTACAGATTCCAAGCTCATGTATGGTGAAGTTTTCGTACACTATTAGTTTTGATAATTTGGCAATGGGAACCTAAGTTTTGTTTTGGGAGATGTGTTGAACTCCCTAAGGTTGTGACATGTTTGCCTTTACTGGTTTGAATTGTAAATGGCCTTTAAATGCTTGATTTGAAGTTTGTTTGCCCTTTTGGTTTTGATAATAGGAAGCATGCCTCTAGTCTTGTGAAATTTCATGTTTGGTGATATGAATATGTTTAGGAGTTCTATATATGTTACCTTATATGTATGTCGACTTGTTGACATGATTATGGAGTCATTAGATGGTGTTTGAATGGGTTTATGCATGAAAAACCAGACTTTGCTGCAGTTTCTGGGCAAACCGTATCGAAACACCCTCTGGCGTTTCGGAACGGGGGCCTGTAATGGCCTTCGTGTTTCGAAACGATTGGGGTCGTTCCGATACGTTTTGGCTACTGAAGAGTCGTGTTTCGGAACCAGTATCAAAACGGAAGAGTGATGCCCCGCGTTTCGATACGGATTGTAAGTGTTTCGAAACAGGTGACCGCTGGGCACTGATTTGAATGGGGCTGAAGTTTGCAAGCTTTACATTTTAGTCCCGAAAGTTGTGTTTGCAATTGTAAGAGTTTGAGATGTCCAATTATGGTGAATTTTGGCAGGGAAGCATGTAACATGTCTAATTTCATATTGGTAACATAAAAATCAGTAAAGACCCTCTAATTCACATAATTTACATTTTGGTCCCTATTATTGTAATAAGTGCAATTGAGTCCCTGTTTGTTATCCGACCGCTGTGCCTTTCTTAAATGAGCTTTATGGGAACTCACTTAGGGTTAATGTGCATCTAGACAAGATTAAAAAGAAAAAAAGGGTTGTGAATCAATGTTGACTTTTGGGTTGACTTTGGTTTTCCCCGTGTAACCTTCGTAGTTTGGGTCAACCGTCTAGGCCGGGGCTAAGGGGGTTACAAGTCGACTGACCGGCCCGAGTGGGCTACACGGGAATAACTGATGTGAAACCCGTTAAGGTCCCACCTCGATTAGCAACCCTAGAAAATTACTTTTAATTATATCTTGTCTAAAGGCATATTTAATTCCTATGTGATCACGACAGCGGAAACACCACGAATATAAAAGCAACCCAACCAAAACAACGGTTTAAACAACACATTTAAAACTTAATCTACAGGCCGTATCGATACACCAGACAAGGGTATCGATACGCCTTGACAAAGTCAACTGCCTTCAGTCAACACAGGGAGACCGTATCGATACAGCCCTTGGGCGTATCGATACACCCTTCTTGGTCAACATCTCGCGATCAACGAAACGAAACCGTACCGATACGCCTAGAGCCCGTACCGATACGCCAAAGTCTCACCAAAATCTCAGATTTCTAGTGAGCTTTGGGCGTATCGATACACCCCCGTGTATCGGTACGCTAAGCGAAAACTGAGTCCTAAGGGGCAGGACCGTATCGATACGGCCCTTAGGCGTACCAATACGCCCTGCACTGCAACCCTAAATTTTGCAGCCTCAGACTCTCAAACACAACTCTAGATGCATTTTCAGACTTCCCTAGCCACATACAAACATATATGCAACATTCAACAACCATGGCATAGCATACAAGACCACCAAAACGATCGAGGAATATACATTCAAGAGAATCATGCATTTGCACAAAAAGGAGACATTCATAGCATTCAAAAAGGCATGCTTCAACAAAACATACACTTAAGCATTTAAGGTAGGCAAGTTTAAACATGGTTTACAAGCAAGACAAGACAACCAAAAGCCAAACCAACATAACACATAAAAGGAGTCTAGCATACTCCTAAACAACCAACACCAACATACTTCAAAAGCATCAAAGCAACCAATACATATCCCATCACTTGACTATTACATCCTTTAACTAAAATATCCATACTTGATAGCTAAGATAGCACCACAAAGCACACTTGGAGGCCCCTTCTTGCACTAGCACCCCACGAACTACGGATCTGGATTGTCGAACAAAAGAGAGCGTACGCATAAAGCTTAGTGAGGGTGAGCTCATTTAAAACAAACCTCGACAACGCAGGGTCCAAGCACGAGCACAACCAAGGTAAATGCATGTTCTTACATTTGATCCATATCAGCCAATATACACATGATGCATGAACATACATTCAATATTATGCCATGCTCAACCAGTTTAAAATTCACATCATATGTAAACACATATATTAAACCGTATTGGCAACACATCCCAAATCATATTGGCTCACATATAATCACATATTGGCACCTAGTTATGACTCGAATACACGGATAACACGTTGGTACTCACATCCAACAACAACCATTACCTCACAGTGGGATTACACTCATGCGGAGGGGATTCCACTCATCCTCACGCCCTGTCGATGGGATTACACTCATCACCGACTATCATACATATACAAGAAGAATTTTCGGGCGAACCCGTACTCCCTCTTGATGACTACCATCACCAAGACCACGTGTGCATTTGAATCACGTGTGCACACTAAACATCCTAACGATCGATCATTTATACCCAAGCATACTAGTGCCAATATTAAACACAATCCACAACATCATTTCATATCACTTCCGTGCTTAGCACGTACTCACCATGATCACTATCATGAACCATCCACATGCATATAACAATGCATCAATCCATGCCTCAACATACATGTATAACACCTTATACATAGCCAACATAATCACAATTAAACATGAGGCATAAACACATTCAAAGATCAACCATAGTCTCTACTATAGCTTGGGATTAGGCTACCACTCCAATCCCAACTCTAGGTGGGTCTACCAATCCCAACCTAGTCCACATGCTTGAACCAACACTTAAAGACCGTTTAAAAACATTTAACCACTCACCTTCACTTCCAAGCTCAACAACCAAGCAACCAAGACCTTCAAGCTTCCGGATTCACTCCCGATGCTTCACCAACACAAGTCCTTGTCCCTAAACAACTCAACACAATCAAAACAACCTCAAATCAATTCATACATCAATGTAGCAACCCAGAATACTCATCAAGCATAAAACACATGATTCTCGAGCCAAGAACAACACCATAAACTCCAAACCCGAGCAGCCCTCAAACTCAACCCAAAACTCTTGTTTCAAACACTTTTAACACCTCTAAAAGCTTCTAAAACGATCCTCAACCAACATACAACCAATAGCCGTCAATTTCCAACATTAAACACACCCAAAACTCATCTTAAAATCCTTCCAAAAACCCCTCAAAACCCAAATCCGAAAATCATGGTAAAACTCTTTAAAATTCATATATGTTGGACCTTTTTGGTTTCTAAGATCATATTAAACATTAACAAATCAAAAACTTAAATCAAAACCCATAAACTAGCAACCTTTAACAATTTCCATGGAAAACCAAAATCTCTAAAACATTGATGAAAGTGAAAACTAATGGTACTTTTGAAGAGAGGAAGATGAGTGCAAAATGAGGATATAATTACCTTTCAAAACCGACCAAAAATGAAGAAGAAAAGCGATGGAATAGTAACTTGGTCTAGAGAGGTCTTCAATGTCGTGGGTTTTCCTTTGTTGGAGAAGAAGATGATAAAATTTTCTTGTTTGAATTATAATGAAATAAAAATGGGTTTTATTTGGAAAGACCAATTATTTACAAAAATACCATTAAAATGGCTATTGGGATTAAGCATCAAAATTTGGTCCAACACTTTAAATTTAAATTTTGCAAAGCAAAAACTGATACATTATTTTATTTATTTATTTCAGCCGACCCCCAAACCCGGGTGTTACAACTCTCCCCCACTTAAGGAATTTCGTCCCCGAAATTACCTAACGGAAACAGATACGAAAACTGCTCAAGCATATCAGCTTTCCTCTCCCACGTGGCCTCCTCCACACCTCTGTGTCTCCACGACACCTTGACCAACTCTATGGTCTTGCCACGCAACACCTTGCTATCCGAAGCAAGTATCTCAACAGGCTCTTCGTTGTAAGACAAATCCGGATTCAACTCTATCTCCTCAACAGGCATAACATGAGACGGATCTGATCTATATCTCCTAAGCATCGACACATGGAAGACATCATGGATCTTCTCTAATTCAGGGGGCAATCTCAAACGATAAGCTACCGGCCCAATCCGCTCAACTATCTCATACGGACCAATAAACCTCGGACTCAACTTGCCTTTCCGGCCAAATCTCATTACCTTCTTCCACGGAGATACTTTCAGAAACACTTTCTCACCCACTGAGAACTCAATCTCTTTTCTCTTCAAATCTGCGTAAGACTTTTGACGATCGGAAGGTGCTTTCAAACGGTCACAAATCAACTTCACCTTTTCTGTATTTCCCTTGAGCAAATCCGGCATAGGTAACAATTTCTGACTCGTTTCAGCCCAACAAATCGGAGTCCTACATCGCCTACCATACAAAGCCTCATAAGGATCCATCTGTATACTAGCCTGGTAATAGTTGTTGTAAGCAAACTCAACTAAGGGCAAGTGCTTCTCCCAAGAAACCTGGAAGTCAATCACATAACAACGAAGCATATCCTCTAAAATCTATATCACTCGCTCTGACTGTCCATCAGACTGAGGATGATAAGAAGTGCTGAAATGCAAACGGCTACCTAGGGCACTGTGCAAACAACTCCAGAACCTAGTTGTGAATCTCGGATCTCTATCTAAAACTATAGACTTCGGGACCCCATGAAGTCTCACAATCTCACGAATATACAAATTCGCCAACTTGTCTAAAGAATCTGTAGTGTTCACTGCTAAAAAGTGGGCACACTTAGTAAATCTATCAACTATTACCCAAACAAAATTCTTCTTCGATGGAGAAAACGGTAACCCCGAAACAAAGTCCATAGTGAATCTCTCCCATTTCCATTCCTGAATCTTCAAAGGCTATAAAAAACCCGAAGGAACCTGATGTTCTGCCTTCACTCTCTGACAAACCATACAACGGCTCACATACTCAGCTACATCCTTCTTCAAACCAACCCAGAAGTAATCATTTTTCAAGTCACGATATATCTTGGTACAACCCGGATGCATGGAAAAAGGACTCGAATGTGCTTCACTCAAAATCAGACGTCTCAACTCAACATCTTCCTGTACTACAACTCTGTCTCTAAAGCATAGCACATTCTCACCACTGAAGCTACACTCGGTCGGTCTACCTTCGGCTATGTCCTGAACATGAGGAACTAAGGACACATCTTGCAACTGTTTCTCTCTAATCAACTGAATCAAAGAAGGTTTCACCTGTAACTCTGTGATCAAACCACCATCATCGGATACACTCAATCTAGCAAACATAGCTCGCAACTCTACTGCAACTTTTCTACTCAAAGCATCAGCTACCACATTTGCCTTACCCGGATGGTACTCTATAGTCAAATCATAATCTTTCAACAACTCAAGCCATCTTCTCTGTCTCAAGTTCAACTCTCTCTGAGTCATCAAATACTTCAAGCTCTTATGATCGGTGTAGACTATACACTTCTCACCATACAAGTAGTGACGCCAAATCTTCAATGCAAACACAACTGCGGCTAGCTCTATGTCGTGAGTAGGATAGTTCTTCTCATGTACCTTCAACTGTCTCGAAGCATAGGCAACAACTCTTCTTTCTTGCATCAGGACACACCCTAAACCTATGTAAGAGGCATCACTGTAAATCACAAACTCCCTACCTGAAACTGGTTGTACCAACACTGGAGCATTCGTCAAAGCTTCTTTCAATTTCTCAAAAGCCTTATGTCTCGCATCTGATCACTCAAACTTCACTCCTTTTTGCAACAATTTAGTCAAAGGATCAGCTACTCTAGAGAAACCATCAACGAATCTCCTATAGTAACCGGCTAATCCTAGGAAACTCCTAATCTCCGTCACAGACTTAGGTTGTTTCCACTCCACAATAGCCTCAATCTTCGTCGGATCAACACGGATACCTTCAGCTGATACAACATGGCCAAGAAACACAACTTCTCGAATCCAGAACTCACACTTACTAAGCTTGGCATACAACTGATTGCTCATCAACCTCTGTAGAACAAGTCTCAAGTGCTCATCATGCTCTTCTTCTGATCTCGAGTATACAAGAATGTCATTTATGAAAACAACTACAAAACAGTCTAGATAGTCTCTGAAAACTCTGTTCATCATATCCATGAATGCTGCAGGTGCATTCGTGAGCCCAAACGGCATCACAAGGAACTCATAGTGGCCATATCTAGTCCTAAAAGCTGTTTTCGGAACATCACACTCTTTTACTTTCAACTGATAGTACCCTGACCTCAAATCTATCTTCGAGAACACTGAAGCACCCCTCAATTGATCAAACAAATCATCTATACGAGGCAACGAATACTTGCTCTTCATGGTCAACTAATTCAACTGCCTGTAGTCAATACACATTTGCATGCTGTCATATTTCTTCTTTACAAACAACACAGGAGCACCCCAAGGTGAACTACTAGGCCTAATGAAACCACGATCTAATAACTCCTGAAGCTGACTCTTCATTTCTTTCAACTCTTTCGGAGCCATAGATACAGAGCTATAGAAACTGGAGCAGACCCTGAAACAATCTCTATCACAAACTCTACATCTCTGTCAGGAGGCAAACCTGGTAACTCTTCAGGAAACACATCAGGAAAATCACAAACTGTTCTAATGTCCTTCGGTCTAGCCTCACTCATATTTGGATTCATAACATAAGCTAATTAAGCCCCGCAACCGGAATCCATCAACCTATGAGCCTCTAACGCTGACACAACATTTGACAAGAACTTAATGTTCTCGCCTACTACTGCCTCATAGTCATCAGAGAGCTTCAAAGCAATTCTCTTCGTCTCAAAATCCACACTAGCTCTGTGCTCAACTAACCAGTCCATACCCAGAATAACGTCAAAGCCATAAAACGAAAGTTCCATCATATCAACGGGAAACACATGACCCTGAATTTTCAGCGGACACTTCCTATACATTCGTCTAACAACGACTGTCTCACCGAAAGAACTAGTCACATGCATACCTACATCTAAGATCTCAACAGGTATATCTAACTTTTGTGCATGCTCACTCAAAATGTAGGAATGTGTAGAACCCGAATCAACCAAAGAAAGCAAAGACATAGACTGCAACTCAAAATTACCTGCTATCACATCAGTGTCGTTCTCGGCCTCTCTCTGAGCATAAACTCTCGCTGGTCCACCTGCCTCTGGCTGTACGGCAACAACATGCGCAAGGTTCCTCTGAGCCTCTATCCTAGGAGCATCAGCCCTAGGCTGGAAGTAGCCACGACCGCGCCCACAGCCTCTCTGAAAATCATTCGCTCTCGCAGGAGCCTGTGCTATATTCGGTGCTTGTGCCGCCTGATGCGAACACTCCCTCCTAAGGTGGTCCCTCAAACCACAGTTCCAACAAGCATGGAAGTTACCCCAACACTCTCCGGAATGATGCCCCCCACAACGTGTGCACTCGGACAAACGCCCTCCAGCTCTATGGCCATGATGGCCCCTACCATGGTGGCCACCGCCACGCCTATGGTCAAACTGCTGCCCACTGCCTCTATGCCTCTTGGCATCTCCACGGTCAAAGATGCTATTCCTCTTACCAGAACTAGATCCTCCTGAACGCATGGTCAGCCCCAAGCTGTGCTCAATGTCCTTGGCTCTAGCAACCAAGACATCGAAATCCGAATAATCAGAAGCTAAAGTATACCTCTTAAACTCTTCATGGAGCCCATATCTGAAACGGTTACAACGGTCCCTCTCAGTCAGAACCAACTCTGGAGCGTACTGACTCAAACGAACAAAACAGACCTCGTAGTCTGTCACAGAAGCATCTCCGTGAACTAGAGCCATAAACTCTCGTTTCTTCTCGTCAAGATATCTCGGCCCCAAGTACCTCTTCCGAAAAGCAGACTCAAAGAAATCCCATCCAATCTCAGCCTCTAGAACCCCAATAGTAATGGTGACCCCCAAGTGTAGGCGTCACCCTGAAGTAAGGAAATCACACAGCTCAACTTACGGGCACCAACACAACCCATCTGAGCTAAGATGCGGACGGTCTTCTCCAACCATAACTCGGATCTCTCGGGTGTAGACCCTCTGAACTCATCCACCCCTAGGCTACGAAGACTCTCTAACGGTAAACTAGTGTCATCACCTCTAGGCTGAGCTACAGCCTAAGCTCCGGCAACTGCGGCCTGAAATGCTCCCGCTATAGCTTGCACAAGCGGAGCCATATCTATTCCGGCAGGACCCTGGCCACCCTAACCAACCTGAGGCCCTGCTCCCTCAGCTCCAGCCTCGCCTCCCGCTTCAGGATGAGGAGGTGGTGGTGGAGCTCCAACTCCAGCAGCAGGCTCTTCCACATGAGCCTCAACTCCAACCACCGGCTCATCTACATGAGCCGCAACACGTGGTTCCAGATGAACCACCCTCAGCCTACCTCTTGGCCTCGACATCGTGCTCACAAACAACAACTACAACAACAACAACAAGGCACAAAAGATAGGGTTAGCAAGGCAAGGGTTCCAAGTGGCTCAAGTATGTTCCCTCACTTTAAAAATCCTTTTTTTCCTGATGTAATAGTAGCAATGGGACTCTACACAACATGCTTCAAACAACACTCACACATCAAGCAAGCATACATCAACATACTTGATAAACAAGCAAACATGCTTACATGACAAGCAAACACCGCGCATCTCAACATAAGAACTCAACTTACCTCACTTACCTGCCCAAGGTCTCGGAAACCTTAGGCTCTGATACTAACAAATGTAACCCCCTCGCTCGGTCTGGTCGACTGACCGGTCCGAGTAGGCTACACGGGGAAAACCGATGTGAAACCTGTTAAGGTCCCACCTCGGTTAGCAACCCTAGAAAATTTCTTTTAATTATATATTGTCTAAAGGCATATTTAATCTCTATGTGATCACGACAACGGAAACACCACGAATATAAAAGCAACCCAACCAAAACAACGCTTTAAACAACCTATTTTAAACTTACTCTGCAGGCCGTATCGATACACCAGACAAGGGTATCGATATGCCTTGACCAAGTCAACTGCCTTCAGTCAACGCAGGGAGACCGTATCGATACAGCCCTTGGGCGTATCGATACACCCTTCTTGGTCAACATCTCACGGTCAACGAAACGAAACCGTACCGATACGCCTAGAGCCCGTACCGATACGCCAAAGTCTCACCAAAATCTCATATTTCCAGTGAGCTTTGGGCGTATCGATACACCCCGTGTATCGGTACGCTAAGCCAAAACTGAGTCCTAAGGGGCAGGACCGTATCGATACGGCCCTTAGGCGTATCGATACGCCCTGCACTGCAACCCTCAATTTTGCAGCCTAAGACTCTCAAACACAACTCTAGATGCATTTTCAGACTTCCCTAGCCACATACATAATATATGCAACATTCAACAACCATGGCATAGCATACAAGACCACCAAAACGATCGAGGAATATACATTCAAGAGAATCATGCATTTGCACAAAAAGGAGACATTCATAGCATTCAAAAAGGCATGCTTCAACAAAACATACACTTAAGCATTTAAGGTAGGCAAGTTTAAACATGGTTTACAAGCAAGACAAGACAACCAAAAGCCAAACCAACATAACACATAAAAGGAGTCTAGCATACTCCTAAACAACCAACACCAACATACTTCAAAAGCATCAAAGCAACCAATACACATCCCATTGCTTGACTATTACATCCTTTAACTAAAATATCCATACTTGATAGCTAAGATAGCACCACAAAGCACACTTGGAGGCCCCTTCTTGCACTAGCACCCCACGAACTACGTATCCGCATTGTCGAACAAAAGAGAGCGTAAGCATAAAGCTTAGTGAAGATGAGCTCATTTAAAACAAACCTCGACAACGCAGGGTCCAAGCACGAGCACAACCAAGGTAAATGCATGTTCTTACCTTTGATCCACATAAGCCAATATACACATGATGCATGAACATATATTCAATATTATGCCATGCTCAACCAGTTCAAAATCCACATCATATGTAAACACATATATTAAACCGTATTGGCAACATATCCCAAATCACATTGGCTCACATATAATCACATATTGGCACCTAGCTATGACTCGAATACACGGATAACACGTTGGTACTCACATCCAACAACAACCATTACCTCACGGTGGGATTAAACTAATCACCGTTCACGCGGAGGGGATTCCACTCATCCTCACGCCCCATCGATGGGATTACACTCATCACCGACTATCATACATATACAAGAAGAATTTCCGGGCAAACCCGTACTCCATCTTGATGACTACCATCACCAAGACCACGCGTGCATTTGACTCACGTGTGCACACTAAACATCCTAATGATCGATCATTTGTACCCAAGCATACTAGTGCCAATATTAAACACATTGCACAACATAATTTCATATCACTTTCGTGCTTAGCACGTACTCACCATGATCACTATCATGAACCATCCACATGCATATAACAATGCATCAATTCATGCCTCAACATACATGTATAACACCTTAAACATAGCCAACATAATCACAATTAAACATGAGGCATAAACACATTCAAAGATCAACCATAGTCTCTACTATAGCTTGGGATTAGGCTACCACTCCAATCCCAACTCTAGGTGGGTCTACCAATCCCAACCTAGTCCACATGCTTGAACCAACACTTAAAGACCGTTTAAAAACATTTAACCACTCACCTTCACTTCCAAGCTTAACAACCAAGCAACCAAGACCATCAAGCTTCCGGATTCACTCCCGATGCTTCACCAACACAAGTCCTTGTCTCTAAACAACTCAACACAATCAAAAGAACCTCAAATCAATTCATACAACAATGTAGCAACCCGGAATACTCATCAAGCATAAAACACATGATTCTCAAGCCAAGAACAACCCCATAAACTCCAAACCCGAGCAGCCCTCAAACTCAACCCAAAACTCTTGTTTCAAACACTTTTAACACCTCTAAAAGCTTCTAAAACGATCCTCAACCAACATACAACCAATAGCCCTCAATTTCCAACATTAAACACACCCAAAACTCATTTTAAAACCCTTCCAAAAACCCCTCAAAACCCAAATCCGAAAATCATGGTAAAACTCTTTAAAATTCATATATGTTGACCTTTTTGATTTCTAAGATCATATCAAACATTAACAAATCAAAAACTTAAATCAAAACCCATAAAGTAGCAACCTTTAACATTTTCCATGGAAAACCAAAATCTCTAAAACATTGATGAAAGTGAAAACTAATGGTACTTTTGAAGAGAGGAAGATGAGTGCAAAATGGGGATATAATTACCTTTCAAAACCGATCAAAAATGAAGAAGAAAAGAGATGGAATAGTAACTTGGTGTAGAGAGCTCTTAAAGTCGTGGGTTTTCCTTTGTTGGAGAAGAAGATGATAAAATTTTCTTGTTTGAATTATAATGAAATAAAAATGGGTTTTATTTGGAAAGACCAACTATTTACAAAAATGCCATCAAAATGGCTATTGGGCTTAAACATCAAAATTTGGTCCAACACTTTAAATTTAAATTTTGCAAAGCAAAAACCGATACATTATTTTATTTATTTATTTCACCCGACCCCCAAACCCGTGTGTTACACGGGCACTCATCAGAGAAGATGAAACGGCCGCTGGAAGCTAGAATGACGGACTCGTAGCCATCACGTGTGGGTGGCGATCCACTTGCCGTCCTTTTGACCAATCTTGGCCGTTAGATCACTCCTGATCTAACAGTTGTGAGAGTGCAGCGCTGGCTCTTCCTCAGCTAGGGTTTCCTTCATGTGATCTGCATCGTTGGATCCACTTTTGATCCAACGGTGACCTGTAGGCTGCGCAAAAGAAAAGCAAAGGGGATTAGAGTTTTAGCTTTATTAAATCTAGGACGAAGCAGGGCCCTTTTGTACATGGGCATGCATTTTTAATGTAATGGGTCTTTATTATAATGGACTTTTATGTAATGGATCGCTTTATTATTATTTTGTTTTAATTCAAATGGATCCCTTATTCAATAATAATAATAATAATAATAATAATAATAATAATAATAATAATAATAATAATAATAAAACAAATAATAATAATACAACACGATGACTATATATAATAAGTATAGACATTAGGTAAAAATTCAGTGACAACAATTGTCTCTCTTTGGTCATTTCGGTGAAACATGAATAGAACAAAGAACAAAAGAAAACTGATTTTTCACCAATTACCAAACCGTCAAAACTTCTTGCATCGACGAACTGGCGGACTCCACTCTCTTTTTGCTCAAACGGTTAAACAAGTTCCATTCTTCAAATGCCCGAACGGACAGGCGGATTCTATTCTCCTTATGCTTGAATAGATAAGCATGTTCTATTCTCCTTATGCTTCAATATATAAGCATGTTCCATTCTTCAAACACCTGAACAAATAGGTGGGTTCCATTCTCCTTATGCTTGGATAAATAAGCGGTTTTCATTGCCGAAAAAGCTTTCGTATACCTTTTGCGTTATTGAAAACATTCGATCTTTGCTCACTTAATCCAGTAATCTTATACTCCTGGTCGGAATGATAGACTTCTTCGTCTTCATCATTCTCATTCTTTGTACCTCTTTGCTTCATTGAAAACATTTGATCTTTGAATGCAAACGTCCTAAATTCTACTATCATTATAGTTGATACATCAATATTCAGAGACAAGCCCCCTTGAGTGCCTTTAGAGCGTGAATGAGAATCCTTATAACTTTGGATGTCACCTCCAATGTCTATAAAATTGTTCTCATTATAATGGAAGAAAGACTAGCGATTTAAAGAAAATGCCACTTTATGGGTATCTGGAAACTTTAAATTCTTGCCTACACGAAACACTTTGAGTTGCTTGCATGAGAATCTTTGCAGCAAAACTTATTTCCACTTTGAATGTCCCTAGGTGTTGGCACCTTGTGCCTCAAGTTCTAAACTTAACCATGGAATACCTCATAGTCCCTATACTTTTAAAACACTGTGAAACCAAGATTGATTATGATATAACATCTAAACTTAAGGACCAATTTGCAAAACAATAAATTTTTAAGTACTCTTTAAAGTCTCACCATTGACAAGTATTTTAAACAAAATAATATCTCAAGACAAGTCCCTAAAATAAATAAACTTTTCTAAGTCTTTTCCTTTAAGTTTTCAAGCCAAACTATACAAAAACGCCCAGGCGTATCGATACCCTTAGGCGTATCGATACGGGTTTTAGCCACTGGAATTTTAATGGACTTAGTGTACCGATACGATATTACCCCGTATCGATACGACATTCATCTGGGCAACTCTTTCAATGAAACCGTACCGATACACTTTGCAACTGTATCGATACGATAAGCTTATCTTTGAAAAAATCTTTGCATTTAATTTTTGACCGTTGACTTGTCAGTTGGTTGGTTTCCCAATTTTTAAAAGACCGTTATACCGTACCGATACGCTTGGCATGCATATCGATACGATCTTTAAGAAAACCAAACTTGGGATTCCAGTGAGCAAACACCGTATCTATACGGCCCTCCGTACCGATACGCCCCTTAAAACCGTACCGGTACGCCTTCTATGCGTATCGATACGCTCTGTTTTCAGTCACAACGTCTCTTTCCTCTTTGATGCAGGTATCGATACGCCCTCTACGAGTACCGATACGGTAGGCTGCAGAGCTGCATTTATTGCGGGAAAAATGCTCCCAACGGCTCTATTGATGATCTCAACTACCCAAAAGGCTAGAATTCAATACAAGGGTATAAAAACAAGCTTCAATTGACCAAGCAACAACTATTGAACCTACAAGCAACATCAAAGCATCAAATCCAAACCCTAGTGCCTTTCATAGTCAAATTCTTGTACCCAACTCTTGTGATCTTATTGTATTTTTGTATTGTGAGTTTGGGGAGTTTGAAATTGTATTTGGGTAAACATTTATCCTTTGAGAGGAACTTTTAGAGTTTACCAAATTCATCTCTTTGTAAAAGTGAGTGGATTAAGCTTTGGGTAGAAAGCTTAATCAATTTGTAAGGTTACCTCCTCATCCAAGAAAAAGGGGAAGAATTCAAGTAGTGAATTGGTTGAAAATCCTTAGTGGGAACTAAGGTAGTGGATGTAGAGTTCATTTGGAGAACTTGAACCACTCTAACCACTTGTGTCACTTTTTATTTTTCACTCTTACCTCCTACCAAATTTTAAATTGCCAATTCACCCCCTCTTGGCCATTTGCAATTGTGTGATCAACTCAACAATTGGTATCAGAGCCACACTCATTGGAAGGATTACAACTCTCTTGAGTCGATTCTAGGAGAGTTTGATCAACAACTAATCAAGCAATGGCATCCACCTCCAACTCCAACCTCTACGAGTCCCAATCTACTACCAAGCCACCATTCTTCAATGGGGATAACTACCCATATTGGAAGAATAGGATGAGGCTCTTCATCAAGTCTACCGACTACATGGTGTGGGATGTGGTTGAAGAAGGTCCATACATTCCCATGAAGAGAGATAGTGAAGCAAGACTTGTCCCAAAAGTGAAAGCCGAAATGACGGAAGATGAACGAAGAAGGATGCAAGTGAATGATAAAGCTCTTCATGTTATCTTTTGTGCACTTAGTCCGGATATCTGCTCCAAGGTGTCTTCAATCGAGAATGCCAATGAGGTTTGGGACACCCTCGAGACTATATATGAGGGAACTAGTGATGTCAAGGAAACAAAAATTGGGCTACTCAATCTAAGCTACGAAAAATTCAAGATGGATCCCGATGAGAGTGTTTCCAAGATGTTTGATCGATTCTCGGTCATTGTCAACGGATTGAAGGGTTTCGGTGAGATCATCCCCAAAGACAAGCTAGTGAGGAAATTGTTGTACTCTATTCCGGAATCATAGGATAACAAGAGAACGGCTATTATTGAAGCTCAAGATTTGAAGACTCTCAAGCTTGATGCTCTTGTTGGATCTCTACTCACCCATGAGAAAGTTCATTAGAAAATGAGACTTCAAGAGCAAGAGTAAGGAAGAGGAGAAGGACCAAATCACTTGCTATGAATGGAAAAAGCCCGACCATATCCGTTCCGAATGTCCTCAATTGAAGAGGAAGAGCTTTGGGAAGAAGAACAAGCTCAAAGCTCAAGTAGCAACTTGGAGTGACGATGAGTCATCCGAGGAGGAGGAGGAAGTGGCCAATCTTTGTCTCATGGCCATTGATGATGAACCAAAGGTAAATCCAAACTCATCTAATTTTGATTTTACCTTTGATGAGCTTCAAGATGCTTACAATGAATTGCAAGAGGTTTACGATGAGTTAGTTGGAAAATATAAGGAATCCATTTTGAGAAACAAGAAAAACATTTCCGATTTGAAAAATCAAAATGAAACATTTTCAAGAACTAACTCCGAATTGGAAAAGAAGGTTTTGTTTTTAGTAAATCTTTCAAATGATCTTAAAACGAAAAATCTTGAACTTGAAAAACTTCTTTCCGATTTTCAAGATTATCACACAAAGGAAGTGGATAATCTTAAAACATCAATTGTTATTGGGAAAACCATTTTGAAAAAGGAAACTCTTCTAAATCCCAATATGTAAAAAGAAAACCTTTTATTCCTAAACAATGAAATTTTCATAAGCAATATAGAGGTCAAAAGGTTAGAAGTATTTGGGTTCCTAAGGAACTCATTATTTCCAATAATATGAATGATATTGCTTCTTGGATTCCTAAGGGAACCAAAATTTTGAAGGCTAACACACATGGACCCAAAATGATTTGGGTACCAAAAATCAAGGCCTAATTTCTTTGTTTGTAGGGGGAGCATTGCTACAAGGCCAAAGCTTCAAGCCAAAACTCATGGTACCTTGATAGTGGATGCTCAAGACATATGACCGGTGACAAGAGTAGATTCGTGGAACTAAAGCCAAAAAGTGGGGGAGTGGTAACTTTCGGTGACAACTCCAAAGGCCACATTGAAGGAATAGGCTCCATTGGTAATCACTCTTCTATTTTCATTGAAAATGTTTTGTATGTCAACGGTCTTAAACATAATTTATTGAGCATTAGTCAATTATGTGATAAGGGTTTTAATGTTTTATTTGATAAAAGTGGTTGCAAAGTCGTGAACATTAAAACAAATCAACTAATGCTCATAGGACATAGAATAAACAATATCTACATGGTGCATTTAGATGACATCCAATCATCTCATACATGCTTAGTTGCACATGATGAGCATGACTCATGGCTTTGGCATAAAAAATTAGGACATGCTAGCATGAGTGTCTTAGAGAAATTAATTTCCCTTAATCTAGTTAGAGGTTTACTCAAACTTAAGTTTTCTAATGATAAAATTTGTGATGCATGTTCAAAGGGTAAACAACATAGAACTTCATTTAAATCCATTAATGATGTCTCTACTAGTAGATGTTTACAATTGATTCATATGGGTCTTTTGGGCCTATTAGAACAATGAGCTTTTGTGGTAAATCATATGCCTTTGTACTTGTAGATGACTATTCTAGGTTTACTTGGGTTCTATTCTTAAGTACAAAAGATGAGGCTTTAGAAAAATTCATCACATTTTCTAAAATAACTCAAAATGATCTTGAACTTAAAATTTCTCACATTAGAAGTGATCATGGAACTGAATTTCAAAATCTAGGTTTTGATGAGTTTTTAAATGAAAACGGGATTAGCCATAATTTTTCCGCACCTCGCACTCCTTAACAAAATGGGGTAGTTGAGAGGAAAAATCGAGCTTTAGAAGAAATGGCTAGAACCATGCTTTGCGAAAATAATTTACCTAAATATTTTTGGGCGGAAGCCACAAATACCGCTTGCTATATTATAAATCGAGTAATGATTATGCCAATTTTGAAGAAAACACCTTATGAGATTTTAAAATCTAAGAAGCCTAACATTAGCTATTTTCACCCTTTTGGTTGCAAGTGTTTTGTCTTGAATAATGGTAAAGAAAACTTAGGTAAATTTGATGCTAAAAGTGATGAAGCTATTTTCGCCTATCATGCATTTAATAAAAGAACTCTAGTAGTTGAAGAGTCTATACATGTTGTTTTCGATGATAACCTCCTTCCGAGGAAGGAATCTTGTGATGATGATGATGTAGGAATTCTTGATGCCATTGATGGAGGACAAACGTCAAAGGTGGATGAGATTCCAACTAAAGATCAGGATGCACAAGATCCACCTCTTGAAGCCTTGAAGGACTTGGCTCTTGAGGAAAAGGAGGTATCTTACCCAAGGGAGTTCAACTATGTCAAAGGTGGTGAAATCTTAGGTGATCCATCCAAGGGGGTAACTACTAGATCCTCTCTCAAATTAATGAACCATGTTGCATTTCTTTCATGCATTGAGCCTAAAAATATTAAAGAAGCTTTAAAAGATGATTTTTGGATTTTGGCCATGCAAGAAGAATTAAATCAATTTGAGAGAAGTAAAGTTTGGACATTAGTTGAAAGACCTAGTAATCAATCTATTATAGGAACTAAATGGGTATTTAGGAATAAACTAGATGAGAGTGGTAACATTGTGAGAAATAAAGCTAGATTAGTTACTCAAGGTTACACTCAAGAAGAGGGAATTGATTTTGATGAGTCATATGCACCCGTAGCTAGGATGGAAGCCATTAGGATGCTTTTAGCATTTGCATGTTATAATGATTTCAAGCCTTTTCAAATGGATGTGAAAAGTGCCTTTTTAAACAGTTTTATAAATAAAAGAAGTGTATGTTGACACATAGAAATTAGACATCATTTCATTAGAGATCATGTGTTGAAAAATGATGTTGTTATAGAGTATGTTGACACCTTGAACCAATTAGCGGATATATTCACAAAGCCTTTAGATAAAGAGCGCTTTTGGACCCTTAGGAGAGAGTTAGGTTTAACTAGCCTTTCTTGACCCCTTCTAGGTCCCAAAATGTCAAAAATTTTCTTGAAATTGTTTGTTATTCATGCTTGTGTTAATTTTGCTCTTTTTGCTTCTATGCATGTTGCTAGGGGGAGTATGCATTAAGTTTAGCCATTAAAACTTGTTCATAGGACATTTACATGCATTTAGGGACGTTTCAAGTTGGATTTTTGCACTTAAATCTGTCATAAATGCCTTATATGGTAAAGGTGTATCGATACGGCTAAAGCGTATCGATACGGGTTCATAATTGGGAAAACTTTGAAGCTGAACGAGTATCGATACGACCCCGCGTATCGATACGGTTAAGTCAAGGGAAATAGTCACAGTCAAGTCGTACTGATACGGTCCCGCGTATCGATACGGTAGTAACGACAAACAAAAATTTGGGGTAAAGGGTATCGATACGCTATACACGCGTATCGATACAATCTCGACGAAGAGGCTATTTAGGGCTGCATCGTTAAAAAGACTTAAAAAATCAAAAACCCCTCTTTTCTCTTCAAAACCCTAGCCGCAATCCCCTATAAAAACCCCATCAATCCTTCAATTTTTACCATCAAACTTAAAAATTCTTTGAGGGTTTTTGATCTCCACATCAAAGCTAAGCTTTGTCAACAAATCTTGTGCATTCACATCAACAAATTCATCCAATCTAAAGTTCAAGGTATAAAACTTTTCTCTTTTATTTTATTTTATTTTCGTTTGATTTCTTAATTGTTTCAACTTAATTTTTGTACAAAACATAGTTTTATGTTATGGGTTTCAACTTTTTCATCAAAATTTTTAAAAATCAATTTTTTTTATTCGAATATATTTTCTATTCGTTTTTTTAATCTGTCTTTTTTTTAAAAATTTTTTCTCAAATTTATATATATCTTTTTCAAATTAATTTTTTTTCAATTACCTTGAATTATTAGAATTTATTGGGTTGAATAAGATGTTAATTGCATACATATTCGAATCGTTTTGATGTGTTTTTCAGGGTATGGCACCGTCTAAAAAGAGAGCGAAACGTTTTCTTGCTACTTCCGATCCTAGTGAGGATGCCGAGGGTAACCCTAAACCTAATCTCCCTTATATTATCCAGTTAAGTTTTCCCGATGATGCCGATATGACTCGTTACAAACTTTTCAAGGCATGACCCTTAGGGAAGAACGTGTTGTGTCTGTCCCGTTTTTAAACTCTGCCCGTTTCAAATTCCAATACCTACCCTTAATTAAGCAATGTAAATTTCTAACTTTTTTAAGCATTCCTCCTATTCTATATAGGAATTTGGTCATCGTATTTTTTTCCAATGCTTTATGTGTTCATGATGAAGCTAGAGAGCATGTCATTGCTATTGAGTCCTCTGTTATGGGCAAAACCTTTACAACTGATCAAAAAGTTTTATGTACGGTTTTTGGTTTTGAAAACCTTGGTATTGATGATGAGAAGTCCTTAGGTACGAGTCCTTTAGGCTCAGTCAAAGTCTTAAATGCTCATGACCGTATCCTTCATCTTCTTGTCTCTTGGTTTTTTCGTCCATCGGGAGGGAAATTTTCTACTATTTGTCAAGTCGATGATTTTTGGATTAGGTGCTTTAGGGAAGGTCAACGTCCAAACCTTTGTCAAATTATGTTTGCCGACCTTGTCTATCTTGTCCAACACCGTCACACCGAACAAGTCAAATCTTTTTACTACTCTACGGCTTTGAGTTATCTTTTCCATTCCCTTGACATTGATTGTTCCCATGACTATCCCGAACCTCTTGGCCTACCCATAGATGAGCATTCTCTAGCTCGTGCCGGTTTCTCTTATGTTGACAATAAATGGGTTCGTAACCCTCAAGCTCCTCCACAAGATGCTTCGGTTGATGCTTCTCGTGCTTCTTCAAGCTCTCAACGAGCTCCGATTGATTCCTCTTCAATGGGCACTCTAATGACATTCCTCAATGAGAAGTTCACTTCTATGGAAGCCAGATTTACCGCTATGGACACTAGATTCACCTCCTTGGAAGATCACGTCAAAGGTATGGAGAAGAAAATGGAAACCATGGCTTCTCACCAAAACTCCATGGATATCTCTCTCACCGCCTTCCATGGTGCTTGGCTTAACCAAATCGGAGAAATCAACCCACTCAAGATGTTGAAGATGAAGAGGACAACGAAGATGATGATGATGGGGCATACGAGTAGTTTTTGCATACCATCACATGGCATTTAGTCTTTTATATTCTGTTATTGCACTTTTGTTTTAGGATATAAGTTTATGCATATTATCTATGTCTTAGGTTTTAAGTTTGAATTATTATGTTTGCTTTGGAGTTTATGCATTTGAACTATTGTGGTAGCTTTGAATTTAACGAATTAATTGTTGCTATTATCATTGTGTTTATATTTGATCTAACAAAACGGGGGAGAAGGATTATAGAGTCAATTTTTTATTTTTGAAAATCCATCTTAAATTAAGGGGGAGAAAGCTTTTCAAAAGTTTCAAAAACTTAAAAATTTATTTGTGGTTTTGTTATATCAAAAAGGGGGAGATTGTGAAACCAATATTGATTTTGATATAACATCTAAACTTAAGCACCAATTTGCAAAACAATAAATTTTTAAGTACTCTTTAAAGTCTCACCATTGACAAGTATTTTAAACAAAATAATATCTCAAGACAAGTCCTTAAAATAAATAAACTTTTCTAAGTCTTTTCCTTTAAGTTTTCAAGCCAAACTATACAAAAACGCCTAGGCGTATCGATACCTTTAGGCGTATCGATACGGGTTTTAGCCACTAGAATTTTAATGGACTTAGCGTACCGATATTGTATTACCCCGTATCGATACGACATTCATCTGGGCAACTCTTTCAATGAAACCGTACCGATACACTTTGCAACCGTATCGATACGATAAGCTTATCTTTGAAAAAATCTTTGCATTTAATTTTCGACCGTTGACTTGTCAGTTGGTTGGTTTCCCAATTTTGAAAAGACCTTTATACCGTACCGATACGCTTGGAATACGTATCGATACGATCTTTAAGAAAACCAAACTCCGGATTCCGGTGAGCAAACACTATATCGATACGGCCCTCCGTACCGATACGCCCCTTAAAACCGTACCGGTACGCCTTCTATGCGTATCGATACGCTCTGTTTTCAGTCACAACGTCTCTTTCCTCTTTGATGCAGGTATCGATACGCCCTCTACGAGTACCGATACGGTAGGCTGCAGAGCTACATTTATTGCGGGAAAAATGCTTCCAATGGCTCTATTGATGATCCCAACTACCCAAATGGCTAGAATTCAATACAAGGGTATAAAAACAAGCTTCAATTGACCAAGCAACAACTATTGAACCTACAAGCAATATCAAAGCATCAAATCCAAACCCTAGTGCCTTTCATAGTCAAATTCTTGTACCCAACTCTTCTGATCTTATTGTATTTTTGTATTGTGAGTTTGGGGAGTTTGAAATTGTATTTGAGTAAACATTTATCCTTTGAGAGGAACTTCTAGAGTTTACCAAATTCATCTCTTTGTAAAAGTGAGTGGATTAAGATTTGGGTAGAAAGCTTAATCAATTTGTAAGGTTACCTCCTCATCCAAGAAAAGGGGAAGAATTCAAGTAGTGAATTGGTTGAAAATCCTTAGTGAGAACTAAGGTAGTGGATGTAGTGTTCATTTGGAGAACTTGAACCACTCTAACCACTTGTGTCACTTTTTATTTTTCACTCTTACCTCCTACCAAATTTTAAATTGCCAATTCACCCCCTCTTGGCCATTTTCAATTGTGTGATCAACTCAACAAACTCTTTCAAAATAATGCTCAAAAATCTTTTTGTATGTTTTAAGTGATGTCAAACCTATAAATTCTCATTTCAATGCAAGATGCTTACGAAAAGGGAGAGATATCGAAAAGGAAAAAAAAGCTTATGCAATAAAATTCTATTGCTACTATGGCAAACAAGAAATTAATTACAAGGAAGTAAACAAGTGTTCAAATATCAGATGCTCAAAACTCCTCCTGTCGAGACTCTGTAAGATGCCTTTGGATGCTACATGTGCCGAGTAGACTTTAAAAATAGTGATAACGCGTGAAGATATGAAGCTTCCAGATGTCGAATCCCGATTGTCAATTTATAACAAGCCTCATTTACTTATCTGAGCCACCCTTTACGGGTTTTCAACTCAGATCCTTTTTTGGTTTCAAAATGCCCTTTCGGGTTTTCATTTTGAACCCCATTTTCTTTTCTTTTCCTTTTTTCTTTCTTTTTAATTTTCTTTTTTCTTTCCTTCTTTTTCTTTTTTTTTCTTCAGACATAATACTTTTTGACTGAATCCGAATTTATCAGGCTCTGAAGTTCATCCTCATCCATCTCTGCTAAAATTAATGCCCCACCTGAGAAAACCCTTGTTAAGATGTATGGTCCTTCCCAATTTAGTGTCCATTTTCCTCGAGAATCACTCTAGATTGGTAACTTCTTCTTCAACACCAAGTCACATTCTTGAAATTCTCTCGGTCGAACTTTCTTCTCATGAGCCCTTATCACCATTCCTTGGTACATCTGACTGTGGCATAAGACTTTCAACCTTTTCTCATCGATTAGGTTCAACTGATCATATCTTGCCTGAACCCATTCTGCTTCATCTAACTTTGCCTCCATTGAGACACGAAGCGATGGTATTTCAACCTCAATTGGTAATACCGCCTCTACTCCGTACACCAACGAAAATGGCGTTGCCTCAGTAGATGTTTGTACTGCAGTTCGGTACGCATATAAGGCAAACGATAGCCTCCCAAGCTAGTCTTTATAGGTTTCTATCATTTTTTCGACAATCTTCTCAATGTTCTTATTCACAGCCTCTACTGCCCATTCATCTTTGGGCGATATATCACTGAATTAGGATGTTTGATGTTAAACTGCTCATAAACCTCAACAGTCATCCTATTGTTCAGATTGGAAGCATTGTCAGTAATGATACTTTCAGGCAGACCATATCGGTAAATGATGTAGAACTAATGTTTTGATATAATAATTGAAAAATAGTTTTGGAAAAAGTTAAAAAGAATTCAAAACCATTTCTAAAGTCCAAACAACTTGAAACTATATTTATGGGATATTTCAAAAGGGTTTTAAGTGTTTTCAAAGCCAAATTCAACAAAACCATCCAGGCGTTTCGAAACGCCCCTAGGTGTTTCGATACGGGTCTTTACAGTGGCAAAACATTTCGAAACGGGCTTTAATCTGGGTGAGATTTTGCATAGCGTTTCGATACTGCCTCTGCCATTTCCATACGCCTATGTGGCATCGACCTCAACGATCATAAACCCCAACGGCTATTTCCCAACTACCTTTTAAATGTAGAGCGTTTTGATACGGGGACAAGCGTTTCGATACGGGCATTTCGATACGGCCAAGGACGTTTCGATATGGGTGCTGCAACGACTCTTTCTATTTCAAGAGTGTTTCAAAACAGGGAGCTATAGAACTGCATTTATGGTGGGAAATGAAGTCTCCAACGGCTCCAATTCAACCCCAACGGCTAGTAACGGCTACAAACTCAAAGAGGAGTATAAAAGGGACTTCCAAGCATCTAGTAATTGTTAATGCTTCAATTGTAATACAACATAGGATCAAAATGTGTCTTAGTGCTTAATTGTGAATTCCTTGTATATACAAACACTAGTGAGTCAAAATTGTTAGATTTGCTCAAGTGTTTTAGGATTGTGTGAGAGCTTAATTGTGCAAACAAATACCTATTAGAGGGATTCAATAGTGGATTGATTGGAAATCCTTAGTGGGAAGCTAAGGTAGTGGATGTAAACATTGTTTAGAAGGATGAACCACTATAAATCATCTTGTCTTTATTCCTTTTAGCTCCCACACCTAAATCACCTAAAATTCCACTTCTCCACCACTTGGCGAGCAAGAACGGTTGAAGGAATCGAGCACCGAATAACCCAACAATTGGTATCAGATATTGGCTCAATTGAAGAGGATTAACATCCTATTGAGAAGATCCGGTAAGCTTGATCATCATTTCAAACAACCGGCTCATGGCGCAATCCATCGACAAACTGCCCTTCTTCGACGGAACACACTATGCCCATTGGAAGACAAGGATGATGTTTTTCATAAAGTCCAAGGACTACAAGCTTTGGGATATAGTAGAAGATGGTTCGTTCGTGCCACAAGGAAGCAAGGCGGAGTGGAGTGCCGACGACTGCAAGAAGATGGAGCTTAATTGCAAAGCCTTGCACATCCTATTTTGTGCTTTTGGCCCAAACATCTATGAGAAGATATCTTCTTGTGAGAGTTCCAAGGAAGTTTGGGACAAGCTCGAAGTTACATACGAGGGGACAAACGAAGTAAAAGAGACCAAGATCGGGCTCCTCAACCTAGCGTATGAAAACTTCAAGATGGATCCGGAAGAGAACATCTAGAAGATGTTTGATAGGTTCTCCACTATCACAAATGGTCTCAAAGGCTATGGAGAAGCCATCCCGGAAGAAAAGCTTGTCCGAAAGCTCATCTACTCCCTTCCCGAGTCACGGGACTCAAAAAGGACCACCATCATCAAAGCCAAAAATCTCAAGACTTTGAAGCTTGATGAGATCATGGGGTCACTTCTCACTCACCAAATTATGAAGAAAAACAAGGAAGAGGAGAAGAATAGGGAAGAAATTAGAGCTATGAGGGAGAAGAAGCTCAAAGGGCTTGGCATCAACACAAATGCCATTGCTCTCAAATCCTCCACATGCCATCATGTCGATTCAAGTGAAGAGGAGGATGAAGAAGAGATAGTTCATATCTTCAATAAGTGTGCCCCTTACATGAAGAAAGCCTTGAAAGAGCTTGAACGAGAATCCATGAAAAAGAAGAGGGCAAGCACTTCAAGCCATAAGAAGAAGGCATATGTGGCTACTTGGAGTGATGAAGACTCCACCGACGATGGACAAGCCAACCTTTGCCTTATGGCCATCGAAGAAGATTCAAGGGTAACTTCTAATTCATCTACTTCATGTTCATATTCTTTTGATGAATTACAAGATGCCTATGATGATTTGGTTTTAGAGTTTAAAAATCACATTTTGAAAAACAATAAAATGATTTCAAAGTTGAAAATTCAAAATGATTTGATTTCTAAAACCAAACATGAATTTGAAGCAAAACTCGAAGAGTTTGAACAAAAATGTTTTGATTTACAAAATTTGCTTCATAAAGTTCAAGAAGAAAAAAGATTTGATTTCCAAAGAGCTTGAAAAGAAAAATAATTTTGGAAAATCAAATTTTTATGTAAGACAATCTAGTGCCCTTAGATTTGTAAATGGTAAATGTTTTAGAAATATTTGGGTCCCAAAAGGACTAAGTACTTCAACTAAAAAGGATGAAATTGAAAAATGGATTCCTAAGGGGACTAAATTTTGTGCTACTAACGTCTATGGATCCAAAGCAATTTGGATACGAAAAATTACTTGATTGTCTTATGATAGGTGTGATGGAGAGTGATCAACAAGTCAAACATTGAGGGGAGCACCATGCACACAAAGAAAGACACTTGAAGAAGGAAGGCTTCACATCATCCCTTGAGTTCAAGTGTGGTAAAAATCTAGTTGTTTCAGTTGTTTAATTTGATTTATTTTTATTTCAACTAGATTATGACATATGTTGGACCAACATTTTGATGATGCTTTGAGTATGGGGGAGCCATTTTAAAACCAAAATTCTTATTTTTTGTCATCTTTTCAAACCTCCTATGTTATTTTCAACTTAATGTCTTTTGAATTCTTTTTGATATTACAAAAAGGGGGAGAGTTTGGTTTGAAAAATTGCATTTTCAACGAATAAGGGGAGCTTTACTTTGTTTTAAAATTTTCATCTCTTATTCACAATTTTAAACTTAAAGGGGGAGAATCCCAAACAATTTTTCAAGTTGGTTTTATTATATCAAAAAAGGGGAGATTGTAGAACTAATGTTTTGATATAATAATTGAAAAATAGTTTTGGACAAAGTTAAAAAGAATTCAAAAACCATTTCCAAAGTCCAAACAACTTGAAACTATATTTATGGGATATTTCAAAAGGGTTTTAAGTGTTTTCAAAGACAAATTCAACAAAACCATCCAGGCGTTTTGAAGCGCCCCTAGGTGTTTCGATACGGGTCTTTACAGTGGCAAAACGTTTCGAAACGGGTTTCCAAACGGGCTTTAATCTAGGTGAGAATTTTCATAGCGTTTCGATACGGCCTCTACCGTTTCGATACACCTATGAGGCATCGACCTCAACGATCATAAATCCCCAACGGCTATTTCCCAACTACCTTTTAAATGTAGAGCGTTTCGATACGGGACAAGCGTTTTGATAGGGCCAAGGACGTTTCGATACGGGTGCTGCAACGACTATAAACTAAAAGAGGGGTATAAAAGGGACCTCCAAGCATCTAGTAAGGGTTAATGCTTCAATTGTAATACAACATATGATCAAAATGTGTCTTAGTGCTTAATTGTCAATTCCTTGTATAGACACACACTAGTGAGCCAAAATTGTTAGATTTGCTCAAGTGTTTTAGGATTGGGTGAGAGCTTAATTGTGCGAACAAATACCTATTAGAGGGATTTGAGTTTGCTTATTTTTATCTCTTTGTAAAGAGGGTTTGATCAAGGCTTTGGGTAGAAAGCTTGATCGGTTTGTAAGGGTTTCCTCCTGAGCCTAGAAAAGAGGACGAATCAATAGTGGATTGATTGGAAATCATTAGTGGGAAGCTAAGGTAGTGGATGTAGACCTTGGTTAGAAGGTTGAACCACTATAAATCATCTTGTCTTTATTCCTTTTAGCTCCCACACCTCAATCACCCAAAATTCCACTTCTCCACCACTTGACGAGCAAGAACGGTTGAAAGAATCGAGCACCGAATAACCCAACAATTGAAAAATTGAAAAATTGCATTTTCAACGAATAAGGGGAGCTTTACTTTGTTTAAAATTTTTCACCTCTTATTCACAATTTTAAACTTAAAGGGGGAGAATCCCAAACAATTTTTTCAAGTTGGTTTTATTATATCAAAAAGTGGGAGATTGTAAAATAATAATTGAATAAGGGGGAGAATCCCAAACAATTTTAAACTTAAAATGTGTCTTATTGCTTAATTGTCAATTCCTTGTATAGACAAACACTAGTGAGCCAAAATTGTTAGATTTTCTCAAGTGTTTTAGGATTGGGTGAGGGCTTAATTGTGCAAACAAATACCTATTAGAGGGATTTGAGTTTTCTTATTTTTATCTCTTTGTAAAGAGGGTTTGATCATGGCTTTGGGTAGAAAGCTTGATCGGTTTGTAAGGGTTTCCTCCTAAGCCTAGAAAAGGGGATGAATCAATAGTGGATTGATTGGAAATCCTTAGTGGGAAGCTAAGATAGTGGATGTAGACCTTGGTTAGAAGGTTGAACCACTATAAATCAGCTTGTCTTTATTCCTTTTAGCTCCCACACCTCAATCACCCAAAATTCCACTTCTCCACCACTTGGCAAGCAAAAACGGTTGAAGGAATCGAGCACCGAATAACCCAACAATTGAAAAATTGCATTTTCAACGAATAAGGGGGAGCTTTACTTTGTTTTAAATTTTTCATCTCTTATTCAAAATTTTAAACTTAAAGGGGGAGAATCCCAAACAATTTTTCAAGTTGGTTTTATTATATCAAAAAGGGGGAGATTGTAGAACTAATGTTGTGATATAATAATTGAAAAATAGTTTTGGACAAAGTTAAAAAGAATTCAAAATCATTTCTAAAGTCTAAACAACTTGAAACTATATTTATGGAATATTTCAAAAGGGTTTTAAGTGTTTTTAAAGCCAAATTCAACAAAACCATCCAGGCGTTTCGAAACGCCCCTATGTGTTTCGATACGGGTCTTTATAGTGGCAAAACGTTTCGAAACGGGTTTCAAAACGGGCTTTAATCTGGGTGAGATTTTGAATAGCATTTCGATACGGCTTCTGTCGTTTCGATACGTCTATGTGGCGTCGACCTCAACGGTCATAAACCCCCAACGGCTATTTCCCAACTACCTTTTAAATGAAGAGCGTTTCGATACGGGACAAGCGTTTCGATATGGGTGTTTCGATACGACCAAGGACGTTTCGATACGGGTGCTGCACTGGCTCTTTCTATTTCAAAAGCGTTCTGAAATGGGGATCTGCAGAACTGCATTTATGGTGGGAAATGAAGTCTCCAATGGCTCCAATTCAACTCCAACGACTAGTAACGGCTACAAACTCAAAGAGGAGTATAAAAGGGACCTCCATGCATCTAGTAATGGTTAATGCTTCAATTGTAATACAACATATAATCAAAATGTGTCTTAGTGCTTAATTGTCAATTCCTTGTATAAACAAACACTAGTGAGCCAAAGTTGTTAGATTTTCTCAAGTGTTTTAGGATTGGGTGAGAGCTTAATTGTGCAAACAAATACCTATCAGAGGGATTTGAGTTTGCTTATTTTTATCTCTTTGTAAAGAGGGTTTGATCAAGGCTTTAGGTAGAAAGCTTGATCGGTTTGTAAGGGTCTCCTCCTAAGCCTAGAAAAGGGGACGAATCAATAGTGGATTGATTGGAAATCCTTAGTGGGAAGCTAAGGTAGTGGATGTAGACCTTCGTTAGAAGGTTGAACCACTATAAATCATCTTGTCTTTGTTCCTTTTAGCTCCCACACCTCAATCACCCAAAATTCCACTTCTCCACCACTTGGCGAGCAAGAACGGTTGAAGGAATCGAGCACTGAATAACCCAACAAATGATTTCCTTCTTCAAGAATTTGTAGACCGTGGACCTAGTAACGTTTGCATAAGAGGCTACCTCAGCCCACTTTGTTAAATAGTCGATGTCTACTAGAATGAATCGATGTCCATTTGACGCCTTAAGGTGAATCTGACCGGTAACATCTATGCCCCACATGGAAGAAGGACAAGGAGCTGACATGACATGGAGAGATTGAGGAGGTATATGGACCTTATCAGCATAAATTTGACATTTGTGGCATTTGCGAGAGTAATTGATGTAGTCACCTTCCATGGTTGATGTAGAGCTTTTAGGTGTTCTCTAAATAGGAGCACAAGTGCACACTCTTGTCAAGTTATAGTATAAAATATATCGTTTCCCACAGGGATTGGACATCTTATTCGAATTGCAATTCCTGCACAGAAAATAAATGCACAAGTAAATTTTAGTGTGTAAAGAAAAGTAAAGAACACAAGTAATTTGATAGAACAGATCAGAGTGATGGAATGGGTCAGGTTATGCTGCTTAGTAGGGTGAAACTGCGTTGAACATGTTAAGTTGCTTTGCACTGCCAGACTTTGCTGCCTCGGTGGAGGATGGCAGATTAGCTGCTTCGACGCTTTCGCTTCCTCAGCAGTGGAACGGCCGGATGGCTTAGAGGCAAACTCGGCAGTCCTTCAAGGCTAGGCAGAACGCTTCGATAATGATCCCGCTTATGTCTAAGTCAGAATGCTATTGTTGCCCGCTGCAGATGATACCCGTCGGCATGAATCTTACAATGAACAGAAAACTTTGGTTCGTTCCTTTTTAGCCGCCTTAAACCCTAACCTATTTCTAGGCTGGATTGATCAACACCTGGTATTGATGAGATCGTGCTTACTTCTTTCGTGAGTTTGACTCTCTCGATACCAAACAAATAGATTGCCTCCAATCGATCTCTCGACTCAATTGAAAACAGTGAAGAACATGAAATAAGCAAACCTTGAATTTATTGCAAAAACAAACTTAAAGCCTAAAACAACCGTTCTCACAACTACTTTACAACATAACCCAAACCCTAGAGAATTTAGAACATGGTGGAGGCAAGAAAACGTAAGAGAAACCTAAGCTATGCCGACTATGTGGTCGTAAGATGTCTAAAATACAAGGTATATATAGGGCATGGCCTAGGGTAAGTCCTCCTTGGAGTAGAAGTCTTCCTCATCATAAAGTAGCTTTCGCATTGAATGCATCCTTTAAATTCTGACTTCTTTGACTTGAAGTTGGACTCCTTGTGGCACAAGTAACCTTAAGCCGCCTTGTATAATCTCCCCTTGGGAAGCTCAGTCTGCTGTTTCTAGCATCAATAAATTGCGTGGATGGGCTCATTGGACTAAAAAAAATTAAGCTCTTCCAATTCACCAAATCTTTCGGTTACTGCCTTGGGCGGCAGGTATGGCGACGACAACTACTCGGCAGCACTTCTCTTTGTGTTGAGCTGCTTTAGTACAGCTCCTTGGTCTGCTGCCTTAGCATCTGCTCCTCAGCTCCTCTCTCCTTCTGCCATCTTCTAGTACCTGAAACTAAAACTAAACTAAAACAATACATTTTCTCACCAAATCAAAGATATTCAATATAAACAGGGTAAAGTAAAGAATACTGTAAATAATGCATGCATGCACCTAAATATTTCTAAAATGTACTTAAGAACAACAATAATATGAGGTGGAATGCATATAAAATATAGGACTTATGATCACTTTACACACCCCCAAACTTGAACTATTGCTTGTCCTCAAACAATGCAATCCTAAACATACTTGCCCTTGCAGTAATCAGAAAGAAGAACTTGTTTTAAACTTGGTTTAGCACCTCAAGGCCATAGCACCTATCATTAGATTAGTGAGAGGAGAATAGTATGAATTACCTCAAAATTAAACTATAATGCCAGTGAAGTGTGTGCATAAACTGTGAATAGGCTGAACCTAAAGAATATTCTAAGTAAACAAAGATGATGTTAGGGTAATATAAGGTTGCTGCCGAGGTAGCATAGTGAAGAAAATTTTATAATCAAGGCAATAGTGGCTTCAGCTCATCACAACTACTCTTCTAGGTCTGAAATTAAGATAGGAGCAAACTACAAAATCCCGAACCCATTGAGTAGAGTCATCCCGTGAAGACTTTCATTCACTCATGCTAATTTGTCCGTCACTTCAAGGATTTTTAGATTCGTGGACTTTGATAGCAGCGGAGTGTCTTTGCACATGATTCTTCCTAGAGCCGGTTTCGGCCACCTCTAGGAAAAATCAACAATTTTTTTCTTTCCTGTCGTGACAGTGCTTTTCTTTTTCTGTTTGTTGCCTGTCGCGACAGCTTCCTGCAACCATGTTAGAATTTTACAAATAATTCAACCAGGCAATGTTTATCAGAAATTCAAACAAATTCAGCAAGTAACAGTAGTGTTTTTAATTTTTGGCATTAATAGAAATTTCTAAGTTTACTTCATGCTTTCCCCAATATTAAGTTCTTTTTACTTGGTGCGAAAAATTTAAAGTCGGCTATCCTATCATAGACATAAGTTCTAACAAAAATTTTCTTTTGATTAAATTTTTAAGGCAAGTACATTATGCAACCTATATGCACTAATTATGCCTAAACAGAATTAGTGCTAACCCCCTCAAACTCGAGACGGGCATTGCCCTCAATGCACAAAATTAATTACAAGAAAAAAAATAAAATAAGTAAGATAATTAAAACATAAAAATAAGCAATAAAATAAAGAAAAGAAAAGAAACAACTCTAGAAGTTGGCGGAGGGCTGAGAAGAGGCTGGGGTCTTTGTAGCGTAGGAGGGAGATGAAGACTGGATGACAAGGCGACGACTGGCAGATATCCGGGCGGCAGACTTGGCATGTGATATCTTTGTTGTCCGTGGCGGTTGGTCTCTCTTTGGAGTGGGACGAGGAGCTTCACTTTGTTCTGGTTCAGATTTTGACTCCTCTTCCTCTGGCTCGACTGAGATTATGTGCCGCTTTCTCTTTCTGGTTGGCTCTGCCATGGGTTCTGCTGGTGGATCCTCTGTTGCCATGGTTGCTATCGTCTGCTGCTCAACCTCGTTGGACGGGGAGGTGTCTGCCACTGTTTCCGCTGTACAGGCTGGAGAGAAATGTTGTTGATGCCTTTCAAGAGTGTCGGCCACCGTGTTAGAAGCGGAGGTGGCTGAGTAGGACGGATAGTGCGTTGGAGATGGTATCTAGCGGTGGAAGGCAGCGTGGTGGGCAACTGCGTCTGGTGGTGTAGTCTCTCTGAGTTCAGCTGCAGCGGCTAGATCTGTTGGAAATCTGGGCAAATGGGGGGCATCGTTGGGAAATTTCTGCAGTAAGTAAGCCACAAAGGATTCTTATACTTCCCCTACATACTTCATGAATGTCAATTGCTCCTGCTCTATCTGTTTGTTGATGTCGATAAGAGTGCAGAGCAGGGCAATGACTTCATTGTTCTGGGCAGCTTTAGTACTGCCCTGTGCTGTCGGAGGGGATGTCTGAGTGGCTGATGGCTGGCTCGAAGTGATCTGTTCTATCTTTGGGGCTTGCATCATCTGGAGTTGAATTTTCCTTGTCCAACCCTCCTTGGTAGTGGTCATCACGTCGTTTGGGTCCGTTGGGACATTGAAATTGGCACACAAACCCGTGATGAGAGAGGATAAGTATAATCGACCCTTGGATTTCCGGTAGCAATTGTGGATTTCTTTGTAGATTATTTCCCTAACGTTTATTGGCCGATTTGTCATGTTGGAGTGAATGAGCGCGAGACGCGGTCGGTCCACTGTTGAATTATGGGAGGTGGGTAGCAGACGTCGTTTTATGAATGTGTGTTCCACAACATCAGCTCGGGCAGCAATCGACGTCGTTGGACTAAGCCGCTATGCTTTCCTGCTAACTACGGCGTGTTAGGTTTGCACTGCCGTGCCTTCATTTTGTCATACTCGACAGCCATCAGTAACTGTCTCCATTCTTCGTGAGGGTTCTCGTCCATCCCTAATCCATAGAAACTATTGATCACGGCGGCGTTGAGCTTGACAGGCTCTCCTCGGACAAAAACAAAGAGTAGCTCTAGGCGAGGGTTGTGGGCATAAAATTCTCGTGCGAGCGTGATGTTGGCAACCTCTGGCTGTTTTGCGAAGATTTCCCAACCCTTGTTGTGGATTTTCTCGAATAGGGTGGGCTCAAGGCCGAGATCTCCTATTGGTTGTGAGTAATGGAACGCATGTTCCTCCCATATCGATCTATTGGCAAACTGAGTTCTATGCCGCTTCGCGTCTTCATTGGAGAAGAATCGTTGGAAGGTGAGTTTGGATTGTGATGCTGATGCCATGTGTGAGACAGTTTTTGAAATCTGAAACTAAAAAGAAAGGACCGAGAAAGAGAGCAGTGGACGCAATAGTAGGTAAACAAGGAGATGAAAGTAAAGAAAAAGTGAATGAAATAGTGGGTCTTATATAGAGGGTGTCGAGAGGTGTCGTGGCGGCATTAACTTCCCAACGGGCAAATTGCTTTGCGCACGTTACGGGTTTTCTACCTGTTACTTTTGTATCTGTTGGCAGCTAGCCGTTGGCAGTCAACTAGCCGTTACGTAGTTTCTGCACTGGGCTGCCCTCAACTGTCTTGGCGGGATGGCGTGCGGCCTCCTTGTTGGGTCGTCTCTTTTGTCCTGCTTCTTTATTCCTAAAACCTGAAAATAAAATAATAAACTAAATAAAGAAAAACTGAAATAAAAAAATACTTAAATAAAAATGTGGAAAATAAATTGCAAATAAATTAAAATCTAATCCTAAAACATAAAAAAAAAAGAAATTAAAAAGAAATTAAGTCATGTTGGGAGTGCATTAAGGTACACCTCCCAAGCATAACCACTTCTTGAGCTGGTTGTGATTTGCTTGTTTTCCAGGTGGATTGCCAGCTCCTTCTGGTTCTTGTTGCTCTGATTCCTGCCCTGAAAGCTGTTGTCTTGCCATGTCTTTTGGCTATCCTTGGAGGCATGTGTGTCTTGGCAGACTTCTTTTCCCTTAGATGGCTTCGTGGGCTGTAGGACATGTATTTTTATATTATGATTGTCCACTCTCATGATGAGTTCTCCATTCTCCACATCTATCAATGTTCTGCCCGTGGCTAGGAATGGTCGCCCAAGGATGATGGGGGCGTTCTCATCTGCCTCACGGTCCAGGATAAGAAAATTAGCAGGAAAAATGAAGTTGCCCACTAGTACCAGGATATCTTCAACTTTACCATCCGGTTACACAAAGGAATGGTCAGCAAGCTGTAGCATGATGGAGGTTGGTTTTGCTTGTCAATTTTCTAGTTTGTTGAAGACAACCTTAGGAATCAGATTTATACTCGCTCCTAGGTTGCATAGAGCTCACATGTCATGGCTGCTGCCAATCTTGCATGGAATGATGAAGCTGTCTGGATCTGTCCTCTTGGGTGGAACCTTATTATGCATCATTTCCATACATTCCTCAGTGATAACCACCGTCTTGAATTCCCCAATTCTCATTCTCTTGGACACCATATCCTTCAGATACTTTGCGTAATTTGGCATGTTTTGTATGGCTTCCACGAGTGGGATGTTAATGTGCACCTGCTTGAGTATATCTAGGAACTTCTTGAACTGGTGCTCTTGTTTCTACTGTTTAAGTGTTTAGGGGAAGGGCGGCGGTAGACGGATGTCCTGGATGCGTTCCTTGCATGGGAATCTAATATGTGGTGGTTCAGGATTATCTTTCTGAGGGTTGCCGTTATCTGCCTGGGCATCAGTTTGTTGTGCTGCCCCAATGGGTTGTTCATGTGCTACTGCGGCGGGTAGTTTTGTCTACTTTTCCTTTGGTTGCTCAACTCTGGGCTCATCCATTTGTCTCCCACTTCTTGTAGTTATAGCTTTACACTGCTCATAGGTGGGTTTGGTTGTGACCTCTGTGCTGTTGGATGAAGCACCCATTGTCATGTTGTTTATGATCTCCGTGAACTACCCAAACCGGGTCTCTAGATTTTTTTATTGCAGCTTCCTGGTTATTCATCCTCATCTCTTTCTTGTCCATAAAAGACACAATCTTATCAATAAATTTGTTAGTACGAACAATAAAATCACTAGTTCGAGACATAAAGGTAGGTAAAGTAGTTTCGAGTGAGTTATTGCTCGTATTCTGTTGTTGCTGAGGTTGTTTTCGTGACATGTTCTGTTGGTATCCTCCTGGTTGCTGAGTTGGATTTGCAACCATATTGGGTTACTCTAGGAGAAGTTCGGATGCTTCTTCCAGCCTGGGTTGTATATGTTGGTGTTGGGTCTACTATTCCTCTCATAGGTTCCCATAAAGTTGGCGGATTCACTACATTCAGAGGAATCATGGTTGCCCCCACACTCATCACAAAATGGCTCCACAGCCTTGGACTCATATGTTTTTCTTTTGGCCATATTCATTACCAGCTCTGTCAGTTTATCCAGACGAGCATTAACAAATTCAGTGGCCTCTACTTCATTCACAACAGTTGGCCGCCTTATGCCGCCGCTGCGGACTGTAGGGAACTTGTAGTCATTTTTGGCAATTGTGTTCAAAATCTGTAGTGCCTCCTCAGGTGGTCTATCCAGTATGATTCCATTGGCGGAGGCGTTGAGCAGTATTCGTGTCGGTTGATTTACTCCATTGTAGAAATTTGAAACTTGAGTCCAGGATGGGAAACCGTGAAACGGGCAGTTGTTTAGCATCTATTGGTAGGTCTCCCAAGCTTTATACATTGGTTCGTCATCCCCTTGGAGAAAGGCTGTGATCTCGTTTCTTAACCTGTCTGTGACGTTTGAAAGACTGAAATGATCTAAGAAATCCTTGCACAACTCCGTCCAAGTATTGAATGATCCCGTCGGTTGGTTTTTCAGCCATTGTTTTGCCCTTTCCCTCAGTGAATAGGGGAATGATCTCAGCTTCATCACGTCTTGATGGACTCAATATATCTTGAAAGCTCTGCATATGTCTAAGAAATCCTCTCAAGTGCTGCCGAACATCTTCTGTGGCAGTTCTTCCAAATTGCCCTAGTGTGTTTTTCATGTTGAACATTACAGGCTCCAGTTCGAAGTGATCTGCTTCGATTTCAGGCTCTGCAACAGTTGGGTCAAATCCCTTAAAGTCGTGCTCCAGATAATCTCTAGTGGTGCGCACATACTGTTACTGGCTGGGCGGAACCGGTGGTTGCTGCCTACGTGGCGGATCTTGCTGCCCATCCCTACCGTTACGAGCATTGTTGGCAGGGTTTTCGTCTTAGCCGTTATGCATGACTGCCTCTGCCTTTCCTTCTTCCTTGGCTTTCCCGAGGGCTTCTCTTGCTTCTTTCTTAAGTTCTCTTCCTCTTCGTTCGATCTCGTCAAAGAAAACGATTTCTCCCGATGGGTTTTCTCTGGTCATGCACTGGACAAGAAAACTGTAAAATTCTTTTTTTGAATATAATGGAAAAATAAAAAAACTAAAATAAAATGCAAATAAAAATAAAAGTGCAGAAATATAAAAATGAATTTACTGTTGCCAATCCCTGGCAACGGTGCCAAAAACTTGTAGAGCGTTTATGTGTTCTTTAAATAGGAGCGCAAGTGCACACTCTTGTCAAGTTATAGTATAAAAGATGTCGTCTCCCACAGGGATTGGACAGCTTATTCGAATTGCAATTCCTGCACAGAAAATAAATGCACAAGTAAAATTTAGTGTGTAAAGAAAAGTAAAGAACGCAAGTAATTTGATAGAAAAGATCAGGGTGATGGAATGGGTCAGGTTATGCTGCTTAGTAGTTTGAAACTGCGTTGAACAGGTTAAGTTGCTTTGCGCTGCCAGACTTTGCTGCCTCGGCAGAGGATGGCAGATTAGCTGCTTCGACGCTTTCGCTGCCTCGGTAGTGGAATGGACGAATGGCTCGACAACAAACTCGACAGTCCTTCAAGGCTCGGCAAAACGCTTCGATAATGATCCCGCTTATATCTAAGTCAGCATGCTGTTGTTGCCCGCTGCAGATGATACCCTTCAGCGTGAATCTTACAATGAACAACAACCTTTGGTTCGTTCCTTTTTAGCCGCCTTAAATCCTAACCTATGCTAGGCTGGATTGATCAACACCTGGTATTGATGAGATCGTGCTTACTTCTTTCGTGAGTTTGACTCTCTCGATACCAAACAAATAGATTGCCTCCAATCGATCTCTCGACTCAATTTAAAACAATGAAGAACATGAAATAAGCAAACCTTGAATTTATTGCAAAAACAAACTTAAAGCCTAAACCAACCGTTCTCACAACTACTTTACAACATAACCCAAACCCTAGAGAATTTAGAACATAGTGGCGGCAAGAAAACACAAGAGAAACCTAATCTATTCCGACTATATGGTCGTAAGATGTCTAAAATACAAGGTATATATAGAACATGGCCTAGGGTATGTCCTCCTTGGAGTAGCAGTCTTCCTTATCATAAAGTAGCTTTAGCATTGAATGCATCCTTTAAATTCTGATTTCTTTGACTTGAAGTTTGACTCCTTGTGGCACAAGTAACCTTAAGCCACCTTGGATAATCTCCCCTTGGGCAGCTCAGTCCACTGTTTCTGGCATCGATAAACTGCGTGGAAGGGCTCATTGGACTCAGAAAATTAAGCTCTTCCAATCGCACTCCAATTCACCAAATCTTCCGGTTGCTGCCATGGGTGAAAGGTATGGCAGCGGCAGCTACTCGGCAGCACTTCTCTCTGTGTTGAGCTACTTCAGTACAACTCCTTGGTCTGCTGCCTCAGTATCAGCTCCTCTCTCCTTCTGCCAGCTTCTAGTACCTGAAACTAAAACTAAACTAAAACAGTACATTTTCTAACCAAATCAAAGAAATTCAATATAAACGGGCTAAAGTAAAGAATATTGTTAATAATGCATGCATGCACATAAATATGCCTAAAATGTACTTAAGAACAACAATAATATGAGGTGGAATGCATATAAAATATGAGACTTATGAGCACTTTACAATTGACCAATAATATCTAAAGTGCATGATTCTTCTGGCCAAGGTGAAACCACTAGGGTGAGGTCCACAAACTCCTCCATGAACCTCTTCTAGGATCAATTGAGCTTTTTTACGGCCACACATCTCAAAACCACCTGATCTCGACTTCTCTTGTATAGGATTTCTCCGTCAAGGACGTACCCTGATGCCATTTTCATGATCATTTTCTTTTCATTCCCTGTAGCTTGCATTGGGTATTGCTAAAATTTTACATACTGCAAGATGTCATGGTACCATGGTAAGCCATCTGCTTCCTCTTCCATGTCATAGCAATGAGCTGGGGAGTCTAACATTTGTAGTTTGATGGGCATCATTTTTGAACCTTCACTTGCCTTGAACATAGCTGCTAGGGTGGCTAAGGCATTAGCCATCTGGTTGTCTTCTCTGGGAAGATATTTGAAGGTGATTACATCAAATTCTTTGGTCAATTCAAGGACCAACTTGTGGTATTCTACCAACTTTGCATCTTTCGTCTCCCATTCCTCTCGTATTTGGTAAATAACCAATGCTAAATATCCAAATACCTTCAAGTTACGTATTTTCATTTCAATGGCCTCCCTTAGACCCATTATAAAAGCCTCGTATTCTTCCATATTATTAGTGCAGAAAAACTTCAATCGACTAGTGAAAGGGTAGTAATTTCCTTTTGGCGAAACTAAAATTGCCCTGATACCTCGTCCTAATGCATTTGCGACACCATCAAAGTTCATGACCCAAGATTCTGATGGAACCTCATCATCCTCTAAGATGCACATCAGGTCCTCATCAGGGAAATTAAAATTTAATGCCTCATAATCATCATAGGCGCGGCTTGCTAAAAAGTCAGCTATGGCACTTCCTTTTAATGTTTTCTAACTCTCGTACTGGATATCAAATTCTAACAACAACAACATCTGCCATCGCGCTAATCTTCCAAATAGGGCCGAGGCCTCCATCATGAACTTCAGTGGATTCAGCTTCAAAATCAACCATGTAGTGTGATATAGTATATATTGCCTAAGCCTTTCAGCTACCCAGACCAGGGTACAACATAGTTTTTCAATTGAGGAGTACCTGGTTTCACAACCAGTGAACTTTTTGCTTAGGTAATATATTGCCTTTTCTTTTCTTCTAGTTTCGTCATGTTGCCCAACACACAACCCATAGAGTTTTCATACACCGTAGGTATAGAATTAATGGCTTCCTAGGAACTGGCGGGACCAACACAAGAGGATTAGTTAGCTGCTCCTTGATCTTCTCCAAGGCTGCCTGACATTCTTCATTCCATTTACCTGGGTTATTCTTCCTAAGTAGCCTAAACATCGGATCACATTTGTCCAACAGCTGGGATATGAAGCTGGCAATGTAGTTTAATCTTCCCAAAAAAACCCCAAACTTCCTTCTGTGTTTTTTGTGGCCGAAGCTCTTGTATGGCCTTAATCTTGTCAGGATCAATCTCTATTCCTTTCCTACTTACCACAAAGCCTAACAATTTTCCGAACGTAACCCCAAATGTACACTTATTTGGGTTAAGTTTTAACTAGTATTTCCTCAACCTTTGAAAGAGTTTTTCTAAATTTGCTAGATGCTCCTCTTCAGATCGAGACTTATCAATCATATCAGCAACATACACCTCTATTTCCCTGTGTATCATATCATGAAATAGGGTAACCATGGTTCTTTGGTAAGTTGCCCTGGCATTCTTCAAGCCAAAAGGCATTACTTTACAGCAAAAAGTGCCATATAATGTTATAAAGGTGGTCTTTTCCATATCTTTTGGGCACATCTTAATTTGATTATACCCAGAGAACCCATCCATGAAGGAAAAAAAGGTATCTCCAGTTGTGTTGTCTACCAATGTATCAATGTGTTGTAGTGGGAAGTTGTCTTTGGGGCTTGCCCTATTGAGGTCCCTATAGTCCACACACATTCATACTTTTCCATCTTTTTTAGGAACTGGGATGATTTTTACCACACATTCTGGATATTTGGCCACTTCAAGGAAACCTGCGTCGTACTACTTTTTCACTTCATCCCTAATTTTCAAGAGCGTCTCAGCTTTCATCCTTTTAAGCTTATGCTTTACAGGCTCGCATCCTAACTTTATTGGAAGCCGATGTACAAAAATGTTAGTGTCAAGACCAGACATGTCTTGGTATGACCAGACAAAAATATCCTTATACTCTTTTAGGAGCTCGATTAGGCTTCGACAGGTAATATTTGTAATGGTTGTGCCAATCTTTACCTCGTGCCTCTCTTCTTCTGTGCCAAGGTTCAGAATTTCCAAATCCTCCTTATGTAGTAGAATCCGTTTCTCTTCTCCTTTTACCATTCTGAACAAGTCTTTGGGAAGATCATATTCTTCCTCATCATCAACATTTTCAACTTCTACTTGGCATGAAGGCAGTTAAAAGTTAACTTCGGATTCTGGCTCGGAATCGTTTAAGCCATTGATATCTGAAGATCTGCAAACAAGGAATATATATATATATATATATATGAAGGAAAGAGATGAGCCAATGAATGGAATGATTTTTCTTATTTTTTTATTTTACTTGGAGGTTTATTCATGGTTTATGGAAAAAATTGCCACACAAAACATGTTGGAAGGAAAAATGCATCTTTTATTGAATTTCAAATTATCAGTTTTGACATAGGCCTTTTACATAAGATCCCCTATTGTCTCTACGCTTGGAGCGAAGGGGTTGGTTTTGAGAATTACTCTAAAATTGTCTTAAAGACTACATAAATTCTTCAGTAGTCTAGTTGTCAAGTTCAAAGCATGGGTTAGTCATGGACAAGCACTTGTTCTCTCCTTCCTCGCCCGTCACAGTGTTAATGCTCAACTTCTCAAATGCTTCACACAGGTCATTCTTTCCTTTCTCCTCCTCATTAACTTGGGTGTTGGGGGTCCAAAAAGCTTCTGGATCTGAAATTATGGCTGAGAGGTGGGAATGTAATTAACCCCCATTAATTATCTTCCCCTTCAATCTTGCCCTTCTCCTTTCCTGGTGCTTCCTAATTTCTGCCTTTCTTTGCCAATGGTTGGGCTTGAAGTCTAGCCCAAATCGATAAGTCTTCACAGGGTACAACCTCACATGGTGTGTTTTTCCAAATCCTTTTCCAACTTCAGCTCCTTTTCCGAGAGTCTACTTCACTTGCATTTTTGCGCAGCTGTATAGTTCTGGCTATGACACTTTGCTCCCCTTGGTGACAAAGGTCGCATTGACTAGATCTAGTGTTCTAAAGTGACGCTCGAGCACACCCTCATCTATCTCGATAAAGCGTGCATCAGTGGTTACTGATGCAATGCTTTCCTCCTTTGTACCTATTGTTACTATTTGTCCGTCGATCACAAATTTTAGCTTTTGATGTAAGGTAGAAGGGACTGCTTCTGCCGTGTGGATCCATGGGCGACCAAGTGAGCAGCTGTAATGGGGCCTAATATCCATGACTACAAACTCCACATCGAATGTTCATGGTCCAAACTATAAAGCACTTCAATTCTTCCTATTACCCCCATTTGTGTCCCGTCAAATGCTCTCACCGTATTCTGATAAGCTCTCATATGCGAGCTATCTATTGGTAGCTTCTTTAATGTTGCTAGCGGTAGAACATTAAGGGTTGACTTGTTATCAATAAGGACGTCTAGTAACATATATCCCTTGCATCTTGTTGAGATGTGTAGAGCTTTGTATGATCCCATCCCTCTTTTCGGTATTTCCTCATCATTGAACGAAATAAAGTTGTTAACAACAATATTACCAACCAACATGTCCATCTTCTTGGTAGTGATCACTTTTGGTACGAACGTTCGGTTCAGAATCTTCAACAAAGCCTCTCGGTGGCCCTCAGAACTCAATAATAGAGATAATATAGAAATCACTCTCGTTTTCCTTCCCAGGCTCTTCAACCACAGCCCTTCTTTGTGTTGCATCTCCGTCTTCAGCTACCGGAGGGGAATAGTGTCTCCCACTCCTAGTGAAACGACTAACTTCATTGATTGTTTCATCTTTTTTTTCTCTTCAACATGTAATTCTCCTAGGGCCATTAATGTGCAAGCGTAGTTCCATGCAACTTACTTGATATCCTTGTACAGAAATGAGGTCGATGCCTTGATTATAAGTCATGGGGTTACACCCTTCGTGGATTCACTTATTTTGCCTTGGTCTTGATAACTAGGGGCTTCATTCCAGTATACTCTTGCTTAAACTCCAAGCAACTTTGATCCCAGGTCCTTCTTCCTTGTGGTACTCTCAATACAACCCATCTTCAACCTTCAACTTCTGGGCTTCTCCTTCCAACATCCCAGCTGCCACCATTTGGGCCCATACCCACTTCATGGGTGCTCTGACCTCAGTAACATATTCCTTAATCATCTTGTCTCCCTCCTCGATGACTACATTCACTCTTGTCTTCAAGTGGTTTGGTAAATGATTCCTTTTCTCTTTAGAGGTGTCGAATGACAACATACATGACTTCCGTAAATCATCCACCACTATTTTAAATGCGTTGCAATTCTCAATGGTGTGCCCCCTAATTCCTACATGGTATTCGCACTATTCCTTTTCATCGTACCATTGCGAGTATAGAGGTGAGAAAAGAGGGACATGTCGTGGCAGCACCATTTGGGATTTGATTAGTTCAGCGAACAATTCAGTGTATTTCATTGGGATTGGAGGGAAGTATGGTTTTTATCCTCCTTGATATCTTCGTTCTTTCTTTTGTGAACTTATTGCAACAGGGGCGGAAGTTGAAACATTGGGCTTATTAAAAACCACACCCTTCGAATAATTAGGGTTGTAAACATTGGTTGCATTGACTTCACTCTCCTTTTTTCTTGTAGGGTTTATTGGCTCCCTTCAATCCAGCTTTCTGTTCTTAGCAGCTACCAAGATTAACTCACCATTCATTAATATATCTACGAAACCTTTGGTTGCATGGTTTATCATGCGGTCATAGAATGAACCTTTCAAGGTTTCAACAAACATCGGGGTAATCACATTCTCCAACAATGGTGGCTGAACTTGATCAGATACATCCCTCCACCTTTACGCGTACTGGCAGAAACTCTCATGATGCTTTTATTCCATCCCTTGCAGGACCATTCAAGTTGGAACCATGTTTGTGACATGCCTGTATTGTAAGCTAAAAGCTCTATTTAAATATTTCCATGATCTGATGTTGACTCGGCTTAGCTGCGTGCATCAACGTGCAACTGATCCTACCAAACTATCCTAGAAGCAATGGATGAGTAGCTTCTCGTTGTCCAGATACATTGACATCTTCCTGCAGTACATGGTTAGATACGCTGAAGGGCATGTGGTTCCATTGTATTTTCTGAAATCTGGAACCTTAAATTTTGGGCGTACCACCAGGTCTGTCACTAGGCTCAGGTTGTAACCCCCTTAACCCGGCCTAGACGGTTGACCCGAATTAAGAAAGTCACACGGGGAAAACCAAAGTCAACCCGAAAGTCAACCTTGATTAACGACCCTTTTTTTTTCTTTTTAAACTTGTCTAGATGTACATTAACCCTAGTTATGATCATTCAAACAACATACTCAAAGATCATAAACATCAGAGATCAAACAGGGACCCAATTGAACAATTTACAACTTTAGGGACCAAACTGTAAATTCTGTTAATTATAAGGACTTCGCCCAAATTAAAGTTACCAACTTTTAATTAATCAGGTTTCATGCTTCACTGCCAAATTTCAGCTCAAACGGACATCCCGAACTCACACAATTGCACATACAAGATTCAGGACCAAAATGCAAACATTTTGAAACATATAACTGCCAATGTCAGCCCCCAACGGTCATGCGTTCCGAAACAGGGAGAGCCTGTTTCGAAACGCGGGGCCGTTCCGGAACGCGTACCGAAACGAGGGCTGGCAGTGGCCTTTCCGTTTCGGAACGGTGTCTTCCGTTTCGGACGCCTGGGTTGCTACAAGGCACCCGTTCCGAAACGGCAGCTACTGTTCCGATACGGCCTGCACAGATTGCATAGAAAAGGCTACTAAAAACCACAATTGATCAACCATACATGCTCCAAATGCTACCAAACTTTGCCAGCAAGAAATTCAACATATGAAAGACATATAAGCATCAACCAAACATCATCATGGCATCACATATGAAAAGCCCCAATCTAAAGGCATGCTTCCTACTTAGCAAACCATTCAAGCATCAATACTTCAATTCAACCTCATAATGGCCAATTACATGTACCAACATTAACATCAACATTAAACAAACTTAAGGAGTTCAAAACATCTCCCAAAACATCCACATAAGTTCCCCATTGCCAAATGCCAAAAGCTAAAGGTGTTTAAGAAAACCTTCCCATACTTGAGCTTAGCTTTCACTTGATTGCTTGCCTTCCTTGCTGCCCTCAATGCACCTTAATGCTCTGCATTATTGGTTTAAGAAAAGAGAGAGAGCGTAAGCAAAAGCTTAGTGAGGAATGCTCATTAAAACCACACAATAATGCATTTATAAAACTCATTTAAAAATCATACTTCAAAATACATTTAGACATGCTCACAAGCAATCTTAAACAAGCATTTCATGCTTCATATCATAACATGTCATATTGGCCACAAGTGATAATTACCATCTTTTAACAAGATCAACATAAGACTCACACATGGACTTTTAAACACCATTGTGATCTTATCCCCATGGACTTTTAAACACCATGGCCCATGGACTTTTAAACACCATGGCAAGGACCACACAAGGACTTTTAAACACCTTTGTGTCCTTAACAAGTTTCACCTCTAGGACTTTTAAACACCTTGACCCCAAGGACTTTGAAACACCTTGGCCCATGGACTTTTAAACACCATGACATGAGTCACCCCAAGGACTTTTAAACACCTTGGCCCCAAGGACTTTTAAACACCTTGGAAAGGACCACACAAGGACTTTTAACCACCTTTGTGTCCTTAACAAGAATCATCCAAGGACTTTTAACCACCTTGATGTTCTTAAGTAAACAAGGCTCACTCAAGGACTTTTAACCACCTTAGTGACCTTAACCTTTTCAAAACATCACTTGCCAATATACATCATTTATCATCAATAATCCACTGTTTTAAAGCATTTTACAAAGCCATAAACATCATGCATCTTAAAGCATCAACCACATTATAACAATGTTCAAAAAAAACAAGGAACTCTTACCTTGAGTTTCCTTCATCACATGGCTTTAAATCACAGCAAATAAACATGCTAGATATGCTTTCAAACAGATTTAAAAACATGCAAACCACCACATTGCATTCAACCAAATACATAGCCATCACCAAGATAATTTGTCCGAAAACTTACTCTTGAGCTTTAGCTAAGTTGCTTAGACTTAAACTAAGCTCCCAAACCTCCAAAACACTGGTTTCAAAGCCGAAACCAAAATCCACTCACCGATTCCGTTTCGCCTCTTGCCGAAACACCAAATCAAGCTTCCGGATCACCACCACTTGGATCCAAAGATGACTCCCCTGTTTTAAACACATCAAAACAGTAGATTAATGCATCATCATGCATTAATAGCTTCAATGAAAGCACCTAAACTCGCTGCTCTCATCCACACTCCATTTTCGGCCACCAAACACAACCGAAAATGCATCCAAACAACTCCTCAACAAAGCCCAACCATAAACCATCAAAACTAAGCATCCATAAACATCATTTAACATCTAAAAAGGACCTAACAACATCCTTATACCTCCAGCAACAACAGATTCACAAGATCACTCCAAAAACAACCAAGAATCACAAGCTAAACTTAGGAAATTCAACCTATCCGGGATTGCATTAGTTAAAACTCAATTTCCAATCAATTTAACATTCATTTAACATCAAAAATACACCTCAAATCACTGCTTTAACAGATCCAACGAAAATCCATCAAATCATCAAATCTTGCATTTTAAGCCAAGATCCATTACACAACTTTAAAAACCATTATAAATCATCAATTAAGGATTGAGAACTTAGGAATTTCAGTAAAGAACTTGAAGTTCATAGGAGAAGGACGTTCTTACCTCCAAACTTGAGTTTCTCCTCTTTTAGAACCAAAAAGCTTGAAGAATCAAATGGCAATTGGTGAGGTTTTGTTGATGAGATGATTAGCAATCAAAAGAGGATTGAAAAGAGAGATTTAAGTGGCAAAATCAGAAGAAAAACTCTGGAGAAAGATGTTTGGCTTGAGAGAAAATGAGAGAAAAGGAAAATGAGATTTTAGGAAAATTGGTTAGAAATAACTTCCCTCCACTTTCCTTTTGTTTAAAATCAGAATTAAAACATTAAATATCTTAGAAAAATCTGGAGAAACTCCCTTTGGGTAAATAGCTCCTTAAAGATTCAAAGTTTCAATCCTTTCTAAAATAGTCACGCAGTTTTTCAAAAATTACATTTTGGTCACTTGCCAAAATGTCACCCTTCCATCCCTCATTTTGTAAAATTGATTTCACAGTTCACTTATATATATTAAAAGAGGATTTTAGAACATTTTTCCATATTTTTAATGCAACCCGAACTAGGTTTTCCTAATTTCACCTTTTTAGATTCGAACAACACTTTGACCGAACCGGTCAACGCTCAAAACTTCTAAGCCCAAAACCGGGGCGTTACACAGGTCCCTCGCATCCATTCCACCATGAATACTTCCTTCTTGGAAGGATTTGATCATTCCTTCAAGCTTTTCATATTGGTCCTCCCATTTCTTCTCACCTTTAGCTTTATTAGAAATTTCATCGAGGTCAGGTACCTCGTAGTTGTTAACCTCTCCATTTGGGGCGCGAATAGAGGACTCAGCGAAGTAGAAAGGGGTTTTGGATTTTGAGGCAGCCTCCTTTTGCATTCCAAAAGTCATTCTAGGGAATCGCATTAATGTACCAGTATCTCCTCCTACTTAAGCTGGATCTTTGAACCCTCAACATGGTTGCGATCTGACTAACTATTTTTCGATGAGCTAACTTTATTTCCTACTTCAGGTCGGTTTCAATCTCTTCCAGCTTGTCTTGGGTGCTTTTGTGGTTGGTTTCCAAAGCCGTCAGCCTGTTTTCCATGTCCATTGCTCTGACTTGGGAACGAGTATCGTACTTGTGAGTTGTTTTTTCTATTTTGAATGTTATTTCTATCATTTTTTATTTAAGCTAGTTTCTTATCATGTCATGAATGCATGCAACAAAGAAATATAAACAAGTAACCAACCAAACAAACATGATGCAAATGCATGGATGCAAACGAAGGGTCATTAGTTTCATAAAATATTAGCTCAAGAAACAACTTTCATTTAAATGCCAAAGGTCTTTTATTACAAGAAGTTTTATTTTTCTACATGTACATCTCAGCCCGAATACCTAACTCTTTGATCACTTCTATTAACCACATGAGCCTTGGTCCTACTTCTCCCACATGCCTAATGTATCGACAGAGAGTTGTGGCTTTAGCCGCTAACATCATCACGTGCCTAGCCACATCTTGAATTTGAGTCATCACAGACCTATCAAACACATATCATTCTTGGAATCTTCTAGTGTCGTCTCTAAGACGAGTGAACCAATAGTCATTTCTTCCAACACCAATATTTTCAAGGACTAGGATCTTCATTATGTATTCTTGGATGATGTTGTCCATCTCTTCCACTCACTCTTTCAAGAAGTCATTTTCGTTTAGACTAGCCTGAAGCTCCTCAAAGGTTTGATCACTCTGTAGCTTGTGAAGTGTCTGGTTCAGGTCCTCCATCTTGGCTTGTAATTCAGGAACGAAAGCCTGTCTTTGCTTCAATTTCTCACTAGTCTCATCGTAGGCTGACTGCAGTTCCAAGAAACGGATCTTGTTGTCGTGGGCCTTCCTTTTCCAAGCAGCTACACTTTCATTTTCTTTTTCAAGGGTTCGTTTGCCCTTTTCATTTTCTGCTACCTATCTACCTTTCTTCTTCTCTTCTGCGAGTGCCCGCCTATATTTCTCAATTTTCCTTCTACCATGCTCTCTTTCTTTGGCCACAGCCTGTTCAATCTAACGTTACCATTGCTCTGGGCTCTTCCTTAGATCAGCATTCCGAACAATGGCTTGGAATTTGAGGAAGTCAAACCTTTGTATTTCATACTTCTCTTTTAGGTCCATATACATCTTTGTTACTCGATTGGTTTCCCTTTTATATTTCTCCACGTCAAGGCTTGACTCGAACTTGTCTTGTTGATTCTGTTCTCGCAGGGCTTTGTAAAGTGTCCATAAGTTCTATATTTCATGCACATTCTATCTCATATTATTGCTGTTTTCAAGTGCATTTTAGGCATAATTAGGTCATGCATTGCATAAATATAGTATTCTTTGTTTTGCCATGCTCTTATTGAAAATTTGTTACTTGGTGAAGTAAAAATGTTGTTTTAGTGTCGATTTAGTTTTCCAGGGCTAGAAGCTGTTAGAAGGAGAGTAGACTAGAGGAGAGAATGCTGAGGCAGCAGACCAGGGAGCTGTACTGAAGCAGTTCCACACAGAGAGAGCCGCTGCAGAGGACCTTCTACCGCCATACCTGCCGCCCAGGACAGCAAAGTGAGCATGCCGCCCAGGACAGCAAAGTGAGCATGCCACCCAGGACAGCAAAGTGAGTCTGCCGCCCAAGACAACAAAGTGAGTCTGCCGCCCAGGACAACAAAGTGAGTCTGCCGCCCAGGACAGCAAAGTGAGTCTGCCGCCCAGGGCAGCAAAGTGAGGAGTTGGTAAATTGGAGTGCGATTGGTAGAGCCGAAAATCTTGATTCTAACGATGTCATCCACTCAATTTTCTGATGCCTAGAGCAGCAGACAGAGCCGCCAAAGGAGAAGAATAAGCTTACTTGCGGAACAAGGCAACAAGAAAAGAAGTCCAAATTTAACTCAAAGAAGTCAGAATTTAAGTTTCATTTAATGCAAAAGCTCTTTGAAGACTTCTACTCCAAGGAGGACTTGACCTAGCTAATGCCTATATATACTCAATGTATTTTGTACTTCAAAAACAGCTTAGGTTTTCCTTAGGCATAGCTTAGGTTTTCTTACCGCCGACATATTCTAATTCTGTCCTTAGGTTTGGGTTATGTTGTAATTAGTTGTGAGAACGGTTGTTTAGGTTTTCAAGTATGATTTTTTGCAATAAAATATTCTTAGTTTGCTTAATTCATGTGCTTCACTTCCTTCAATTAGTTCCAAAAGTCCTGTTGAAGAATCCATTTGTCGGGCACGACGATGTCAAACTCATGAAAGAATTAAGCATGGTCTCATCATGAAGAGGTGTTGACTAATTCAGCATAGACATAAGTTAGAATTTTAGCTGCTAAAAGGAGCAACCAAACGTTGACTGTCTGTGTTAGGTTTACGCTGAGATTACTAGGTATTGCATACATCATGCAGCAACAGAATCCTAGCCTAGACATAGGTATGATCATTTCAGAATTGCTTCGCTGAACTTGGAGTATCTTCCAGATTCGCTGTCGGGGCTTCTCTCCATCTCACCTGCCAGGACAGCGAAAGTTGCAAGAGTAGAGTGCCGTCATGGCAGCGAAAGTTGCCGCTGCCTCAATCCGCCATCACCCACCAAGGCAGTAGATCATGGAAACGCAAAGCAACTTGACCTATTCAACGCAGTTTCACACTAAGTAGCAACATAACCCTGCCCCCTCTCTATCAATCTGATCACATCCTTTTTAATTACTTGTGTTTTTATTTATTTTTCTTCTCAACAACCATCTTACTTGTGCATTTACTTTTCTTGTGCAGGAACAACAATTCGATTCAAGTTGTCCAATCCCTGTGGGAGACGATATCTTATATACTATAACTTGACAGGAGTGTGCACTTGCGCTCAGAAATAGAGAACACCCAAATGCTCTACAGGCTTCAATCTCCAACTTAGCACGTCTCAATTCTTCTCTCAGAATGTCAGCCTCAGAGGGAACTGTCGAGCGTCTGAGTGTTCTCTATTTATGAGCGCAAGTGCACACTCTTGTCAAGTTATAGTATAAAAGATATCGTCTCTCACAGGGAATGGAGCAGCTTCTATTAATGGTTTCCTGCACAAAAATTTAGTAAATGCGTAATTAAATCTTACGATGTGGAAATATAAAAACACAAATAAAATAAAGATAGTGATGAGAAGGATGATAGGGAGAGATTTGGTCGATAGATTGAGTAAGGCAATTGCAGCTCAGTAGTGTGTGGACTGCATTGTGAAGTTCAGTAAGTTTTGTGCTGCCATGAATTACTGCCTCGGCGGGTATGGTGGGCGACAGGCTACGACCCTGTCACGCGGCCGCAACGGGTCACTACCACTGCAACTTTTGATGTCTCGGCAGGTAGAACAGAAACAGGTCCTGGCGGCAAGTCTAGCAGACATTCCAAGTTCGGTGGGATAGTCAACAGTGATCCTTCCTATTTCTAGGCAAGGATGCTCGAACACTCACGTGATGTAGGCAATACCTAGCAATCTCAGCGTAAACCTAACACAGGAAGTCTATTCGATTGGTGATCCCTCTTAGCCGTTGAAACTTGTGGGCTGGTGTGGAACCAGGTTAGTTACCCCACAACATGTTGTGACCGTGCTTAACCATTTCGTGAGCCTTGCACTTTTGTGCCCGACAAATGGATTCTCTCAACTGACTGGTATAGACTTATCGAATGAATGAAGTGCAATAGATTAAGCAAACTTTGGAATTTTATTGAAAACAACTCAAAAATAATACAATTGTTTCTCACAAACTACTTTACATATACGCACCTAAACCCTAGGAGAGTTGGGCCGCGATCCCCAGCAACTCCAACCTATCTAGCTACATCTCCAATGTGCGGCTGTTCAAGCACACATCCCTCACACCTTGCCATCTAATGTGCCATATGCTCCTAAACCCTTGCATACATTGGGTATATATAGGGCTCATGGCCTAAGTTTGAGTCCTCCTTGAAGTAGAAGTTCTTAAAGTATATTTACATTAAATACAGACTCCTTTTTGACTTAAATATGGACTCTTTGGACGTTGTCTTTTTCCACAACTAAGGATAAGTGCTCATACTTATCGATCTTGGATCAGCTCTACCGGCCGCTACATGATTTAAAAAATTGCAAGACTGGGCTCATTGGGCTTAGGAAATTGCCCTCCTTAAATCATGACCCATCTTGGCTAAGTCGGTGTAACTCCTGTCCGGGTGGCATTTGGCGGCAATGCTGCTTCGGCAGCATCCTTGGCGGAATCTGGAACTACTTCAGTACAGCTCCTTTTGTTCAAGATTTCATGTCATGTCTTGTCCTCTCCTCTCCTCTCCTTACTACAGCACTTGAAAATATAAAGTAAACTAAAATAGTAACTTTTCTCAACCAAATATAAAATATTCAATAAAAGCATGGTAAAAGAGAAGATGTTGTTATAATGCATGCAATACACCTAAATATGTCTAAATGAGCTTAAGAACGTCAATAATAAGGGCCGAAATGTGTACAAAATATAGAACTCATGGACACTCTACACACCCCCAACCTCGAACTATTGCTTGTCCTCAAGCAATGCGACCTAAATAGTAAATCTGCCCTTTTTCACAAAATTAATAGAAAACATTAGCCTTTAACTTGATTTCTTACCTCAAGGCCGTGGCACCTGTTTTTATGTTAGTGATAGAGAATGGAATGAAATAACTTAGGTATAAATTTTCTTAATTCCAGTGCAGTGTGTGCAGGTCTGTGTTCATGCTAAATATGCTGAAATTACTAAGTTAGCAAAGAATGCCTGAAGTAATTAAATTACTAAAGAGGATACAAGTTGCTGCCTTGGCAGCGTAGTTGGGCATTTTTGTAATCTTTTTCTGATCATGGCTTTAAGGACTTCAGCTCATCACAACAATTCTCTGGGACTGAAGCTAAGATAGGTGCACTCTACGAAACTCCGAACCCTTTGAATAGAGTCATCCCGTGAAGGCTTTCATTCACTCTTGCTAATTTGTCCGTCACTTGGTTTAGATACGTGGACTTTGATAGCTGTAGAGTGTCCTTGCTCATGATCCTTCCTAGAGCCTGTTTCGGGCACCTCCAGGGTATTTGAACTTCATGCCTAGAGCCTGTTTCGGGCACGTCTAGGGTTTTCATCATCTTTGTTTTGCTGCCCTGTGCTACCGTGGCGGCAAATCTGTATTCAATCAAGGAATTTTCATTAAGGCATGCAATGTTAAACTCAGAACTTAACCAAAAATTCAGCACTCATCAAACAAGTGTAAAGATAATTGGCAAAAAGAAAAAATTTCTAAGTATTTTTCATGCTTCTTCCAATAGTTAGGTTAAAAAATTTGCATGGTGCGAAAATAAGTAGTCGGCTATTCTATCATAGGCACAAGTTTTTAAACTAAAAAATTTTCTACTTCATTAAGTGGTAGGGGGCAGAATTTACATATGATCCTAAATGCTACTAAATGATCCTAAAAAAATAGGAATATTCCTCCCAAACTCAATGTAACCCCCTTAACCCGGCCCAGACGGTTGAACCGAATTAAGAAGTTTACACAGGGAAAACCAAAGTCAAACCAAAAGTCAACCTTGATTAACGACCCTTTTTTTTCTTTTAATCTTATCTAGATGCACGTTAACCCTAGTTATGTTCATACAAACATCATACTCAAAGATCAGCGCAAACGGAAAACGTTCAGGGACTTAATTGAACAAAACACAAACTTAGGGACCAAAATGTAAATTCTGGAAATTACAAGGACTTAACCCACCTTTAAGTTACCAATATGAAAATTAGTCATAATTCATGCTTGTCTGTCAAATTTCAGCTCAAACGGACATCACAAACTCATTTAATTGCATAAACAAGATTCAGGACCAAAACGCAAACAATGCAAAACATTTAACCAACAATTTCAGTGCCCAACGGACGAGTGTTTCGGAACAGGGAAGACCCGTTCCGAAACGCGGGACCGTTCCGCAACTGGTTCCGAAACAGTGTCTGGCAGTGGCATATCCGTTCCGGAACGGTTGCTTCCGTTACGGAACGCCCAGGCCATTTCAGGCCCCCGTTCCGATACGGTAGCACCTGTTCTGAAACAGGCTGCCCAGATTGCAGAAAAATTTCTGGTTTAACACACAATTGGCCTATCAAACATGCTCCAAAAGCAACCATACTTTACCAGCAAGTCATTCAACATACAAAGAACATAATTGCATCAACCGTTCATCAACATGACATCAATTATGAAAATCCCCAATTCTATAGGCATGCATCCTACTTAGCAATCCATTCAAGCATCAAAACATCAATCCAAACACATAATGGCCAAAAACAAGTTCCAACGACATTAACAACATAATACCAACTTAGGGAGTCCAAAACATCTCCCAAAACAACAACATAGGTCCCCCATTGCCAAATGCCCATAAGCTAATAGTGTTTAAGAAACCTTCACCATACATGAGCTTTGTTCACCACTTGGATTCTTGTCCACCTTGCTGTCCTCAATGCACTTTAATGCTCTGCATTATTGGTTTAAGAAAAGAGAGAGCGTAAGCAAAAGCTTAGTGAGGAATGCTCGTTAAAACCACACAATAATGCATTTATAAAACACCTTTATAAATCATTGTTCAAAACCACAATATACATGCTCATAAGCATTTAAAACAAGCAAACCATGCTTAGAACTAGGATTCATCACAAAAGCTAGGTAAGCTTCACAACCCTGCCTCAGCATCCGGCTCGCCTCCAAAGAAGACACCACATTGGCAAGAAACTTCACATTCTCACCAACCACAACAACCTCATAATCATCCGCAAGCTTCAACGAAACTCGCTTATTCTCACAATACACAACAGCACGATGCTCAGCAAGCCAATCCATACCAAGGATTACATCAAAACCATAGAAAGGTAACTCCATAAGGTCAACATGAAAAACATGATCTTGCACGACCAAAGGACATCTTCTATAAAGCTTTCGAGTCACAACAGTCTCGCCAAAAGAACTAGTGACACGCACACCAACATCCAAAGACTCAACAGGCAAACCAAGCAATTCAGCATGCTCACGCAATATGTATGAGTGCGTAGATCCAGAATCAATCAAGGAAAGTAATGACAAGGATTGCAAAGTAAAAGTACCTGCGATCACATCCGCGTCATTCCTTCCCTCTCGCTGAACATACACCCTGGCTTGGCCGCCACCCTCAGGCTGAATAGCCACAACATGAGCCACACCCCGACCACCTTCCTCTCTCCGCTGGAAGTTACCACGACCGCACCCACGACCTCTCTGTGGTGCAGCAACAACAGGAGCACGCACTTGGCCACCAGCCAACATAGGGCACTCTCTCCTCATGTGATCCGTAGATCCACAATTCCAGCACGCATTACCAGCTACCACAACAGGAGCTTGCACCTCCCTCTCAGCACGAGGACAATCACGTTTCATATGGCCACGCGAACCACATGTCCAACAAGTACTCGGATCAACTTTAGCGTTGCCTCCCCGAGCAGGCGCACCACCACCTCGCTTAGCTGAGGACTGATACTTCTGATCACGTCCCCTCTTGTTCCGTCCACCACCGGAACTATATTCAGCAGCTCGCTTCCCAGCACCAGAACCAGCACTTTTAGAAGATAAACCCAAGTTCATCTCAATATCCTTTGCTCGGCCCACCAGCACATCAAAATCATCATACTCGGTAGCCAGCACATACATCTTTACATCCGTCACCAAACCATAACGGAACCTTTCACACCTCGCTCGCTCATCCGGAACAAGCTCAGGTGCGTATTGACTGAGTCGAACAAACTGTACTTCATACTCAGCCACAGACATGCTCCCCTGGGTAAGAGACATGAACTCCCTTTTCTTCTCATCTAGGTACCTCACACCTAGATACCTTCTCTTGAACGCGTTCTGAAAGAACGTCCAAGTTACGTCACCTTCAGCCATCCCAGCGATAGTGGTTGTCCACCACGTGTAAGCATCATCCTGTAGCAAGGATACTACACAGCCCAACTTCTGCACATCAGTGCAACTCATCTGACCCAAGATTCTCTTGGTACCCTCTATCCAAGACTCCGAACCTTCAGCAGACAACCCTCTGAACTCAGTCCCTCCTAGACTGCGCAAACGTTCCAAAGGTAGTCTAACTCCAGCATCTCCCTGATGCACAGCTCCTTGAGCACCAGCTACTGCTGCTTGAAAAGCTCCAGCAATAGCTTGTATCAACACTGTCGTGTCAGGGACAGCTTGCTCCTGACCAGCCTCAGGTCCAGCGACCCCAGCACCAGCTGCAGCTCCAACTCCTTCACCCCCAGCACCACCACCACCAGGTGGAGGAGGTAAATCCACCGCACTCTCAACATTCTCATCATTCTCATTCACGTTCTGAGCCGTAGCTCGCACATTACTCCTTAACTCTCTACGAGGTGCCATACTCTAACAATGCAATCACAATGCAAATAAACATAGTCAGGCCCAGCAAGGTAAGCAATCCAAGTACTCAAGCTCATTTTCAATTAAAAACAATATCATTTCATTAGCTTTGATTTGGCAATGGGTACCCACAACATGCTTCACCACAGCATACACTACAATTGTAACATACTTACAATTCACACATCATGCTTTCACTCAACAAGCATACAAAGCATACATACTTTAATCACACACACAACCATTCCCAATTACTCGAGAACTCAGCTCTGATACCACCAAATGTAACCCCTTTAACCCGGCCCAGACGGTTGAACCGAATTAAGAAGTTTACACGGGGAAAACCAAAGTCAACCCGAAAGTCAACCTTGATTAACGAACCTTTTTTTCCTTTTAATCTTATCTAGATGCACGTTAACCCTAGTTATGTTCATACAAACATCATACTCAAAGATCAGCGCAAACGGAAAACGTTCAGGGACTTAATTGAACAAAACACAAACTTAGGGACCAAAATGTAAATTCTGGAAATTACAAGGACTTAACCCACCTTTAAGTTACCAATATGAAATTAGTCATAATTCATGCTTGTCTGTCAAATTTCAGCTCAAACGGACATCACAAACTCATTTAATTGCATAAACAAGATTCAGGACCAAAACGCAAACAATGCAAAACATTTAACCAACAATTTCAGTGCCCAACGGACGAGTGTTTCGGAACAGGGAAGACCCGTTCCGAAACGCGGGACCGTTCCGCAACTGGTTCCGAAACAGTGTCTGGCAGTGGCATATCCGTTCCGGAACGGTTGCTTCCGTTTCGGAACGCCCAGGCCATTTCAGGCCCCCGTTCCGATACGGTAGCACGTGTTCCGAAACAGGCTGCCCAGATTGCAGAAAAATTTCTGGTTTAACACACAATTGGCCTATCAAACATGCTCCAAAAGCAACCATACTTTACCAGCAAGTCATTCAACATACAAAGAACATAATTTCATCAACCGTTCATCAACATGGCATCAATTATGAAAATCCCCAATTCTATAGGCATGCATCCTACTTAGCAATCCATTCAAGCATCAAAACATCAATCCAAACACATAATGGCCAAAAACAAGTTCCAACGACATTAACAACATAATACCAACTTAGGGAGTCCAAAACATCTCCCAAAACAACAACATAGGTCCCCCATTGCCAAATGCCCATAAGCTAATAGTGTTTAAGAAACCTTCACCATACATGAGCTTTGTTCACCACTTGGATTCTTGTCCACCTTGCTGTCCTCAATGCACTTTAATGCTCTGCATTATTGGTTTAAGAAAAGAGAGAGCGTAAGCAAAAGCTTAGTGAGGAATGCTCGTTAAAACCACACAATAATGCATTTATAAAACACCTTTATAAATCATTGTTCAAAACCACAATATACATGCTCATAAGCATTTAAAACAAGCAAACCATGCTTAGAACTAGGATTCATCACAAAAGCTAGGTAAGCTTCACAACCCTGCCTCAGCATCCGGCTCGCCTCCAAAGAAGACACCACATTGGCAAGAAACTTCACATTCTCACCAACCACAACAACCTCATAATCATCCGCAAGCTTCAACGAAACTCGCTTATTCTCACAATACACAACAGCACGATGCTCAGCAAGCCAATCCATACCAAGGATTACATCAAAACCATAGAAAGGTAACTCCATAAGGTCAACATGAAAAACATGATCTTGCACGACCAAAGGACATCTTCTATAAAGCTTTCGAGTCACAACAGTCTCGCCAAAAGAACTAGTGACACGCACACCAACATCCAAAGACTCAACAGGCAAACCAAGCAATTCAGCATGCTCACGCAATATGTATGAGTGCGTAGATCCAGAATCAATCAAGGAAAGTAATGACAAGGATTGCAAAGTAAAAGTACCCGCGATCACATCCGCGTCATTCCTTCCCTCTCGCTGAACATACACCCTGGCTTGGCCGCCACCCTCAGGCTGAATAGCCACAACATGAGCCACACCCCGACCACCTTCCTCTCTCCGCTGGAAGTTACCACGACCGCACCCACGACCTCTCTGTGGTGCAGCAACAACAGGAGCACGCACTTGGCCACCAGCCAACATAGGGCACTCTCTCCTCATGTGATCCGTAGATCCACAATTCCAGCACGCATTACCAGCTACCACAACAGGAGCTTGCACCTCCCTCTCAGCACGAGGACAATCACGTTTCATATGGCCACGCGAACCACATGTCCAACAAGTACTCGGATCAACTTTAGCGTTGCCTCCCCGAGCAGGCGCACCACCACCTCGCTTAGCTGAGGACTGATACTTCTGATCACGTCCCCTCTTGTTCCGTCCACCACCGGAACTATATTCAGCAGCTCGCTTCCCAGCACCAGAACCAGCACTTTTAGAAGATAAACCCAAGTTCATCTCAATATCCTTTGCTCGGCCCACCAGCACATCAAAATCATCATACTCGGTAGCCAGCACATACATCTTTACATCCGTCACCAAACCATAACGGAACCTTTCACACCTCGCTCGCGCATCCGGAACAAGCTCAGGTGCATATTGACTGAGTCGAACAAATTGTACTTCATACTCAGCCACAGACATGCTCCCCTGGGTAAGAGACATGAACTCCCTTTTCTTCTCATCTAGGTACCTCACACCTAGATACCTTCTCTTGAACTCGTTCTGAAAGAACGTCCAAGTTACGTCAGCTTCAGCCATCCCAGCGATAGTGGTTGTCCACCACGTGTAAGCATCATCCTGTAGCAAGGATACTACACAGCCCAACTTCTGCACATCAGTGCAACTCATCTGACCCAAGATTCTCTTGGTACCCTCTATCCAAGACTCTGAACCTTCAGCAGACAACCCTCTGAACTCAGTCCCTCCTAGACTGCGCAAACGTTCCAAAGGTAGTCTAACTCCAGCATCTCTCTGATGCACAGCTCCTTGAGCACCAGCTACTGCTGCTTGAAAAGCTCCAGCAATAGCTTGTATCAACACTGTCGTGTCAGGAATAGCTTGCCCCTGACCAGCCTCAGGTCCAGCGACCCCAGCACCAGCTGCAGCTCCAGCTCCTTCACCCCCAGCACCACCACCACCAGGTGGAGGAGGTAAATCCACCGCACTCTCAACATTCTCATCATTCTCATTCACGTTCTGAGCCGTAGCTCGCATATTACTCCTTAACTCTCTACGAGGTGCCATACTCTAACAATGCAATCACAATGCAAATAAACATAGTCAGGCCCAGCAAGGTAAGCAATCCAAGTACTCAAGCTCATTTTCAATTAAAAACAATATCATTTCATTAGCTTTGATTTGGCAATGGGTACCCACAACATGCTTCACCACAGCATACACTACAATTGTAACATACTTACAATTCACACATCATGCTTTCACTCAACAAGCATACAAAGCATACATACTTTAATCACACACACAACCATTCCCAATTACTCGAGAACTCAGCTCTGATACCACCAAATGTAACCCCCTTAACCCGGCCCAGACGGTTGAACCGAATTAAAAAGTTTACACGGGGAAAACCAAAGTCAACCCGAAAGTCAACCTTGATTAACGATCCTTTTTTTCTTTTAATCTTATCTAGATGCACGTTAACCCTAGTTATGTTCATACAAACATCATACTCAAAGATCAGCGCAAACGGAAAACGTTCAGGGACTTAATTGAACAAAACACAAACTTAGGGACCAAAATGTAAATTCTGGAAATTACAAGGACTTAACCCACCTTTAAGTTACCAATATGAAATTAGTCATAATTCATGCTTGTCTGTCAAATTTTAGCTCAAATGGACATCACAAACTCATTTAATTGCATAAACAAGATTCAGGACCAAAACGTAAACAATGCAAAACATTTAACCAACAATTTCAGTGCCCAACGGACGAGTGTTTCGGAACAGGGAAGACCCGTTCTGAAACGCGGGACCGTTCCGCAATTGGTTCCGAAACAGTGTCTGGCAGTGGCATATCCGTTCCGGAACGGTTGCTTCCGTTTCGGAACGCCCAGGACATTTCAGGCCCCCGTTCCGATACAGTAGCACTTGTTCCGAAACAGGCTGCCCAGATTGCAGAAAAATTTCTGGTTTAACACACAATTGGCCTATCAAACATGCTCCAAAAGCAACCATACTTTACCAGCAAGTCATTCAACATACAAAGAACATAATTTCATCAACCGTTCATCAACATGGCATCAATTATGAAAATCCCCAATTCTATAGGCATGCATCCTACTTAGCAATCCATTCAAGCATCAAAACATCAATCCAAACACATAATGGCCAAAAACAAGTTCCAACGACATTAACAACATAATACCAACTTAGGGAGTCCAAAACATCTCCCAAAACAACAACATAGGTCCCTCATTGCCAAATGCCCATAAGCTAATAGTGTTTAAGAAACTTTCACCATACATGAGCTTTGTTCACCACTTGGATTCTTGTCCACCTTGCTGTCCTCAATGCACTTTAATGCTCTGCATTATTGGTTTAAGAAAAGAGAGAGCGTAAGCAAAAGCTTAGTGAGGAATGCTCGTTAAAACCACACAATAATGCATTTATAAAACACCTTTATAAATCATTGTTCAAAACCACAATATACATGCTCATAAGCATTTAAAACAAGCAAACCATGCTTCAAGATCATAACATGTCATATTGGCCACAAGTGATACAATCAACATAAGATCCACACATGGACTTTTAAACACCATTGTGATCTTACAATTTTCCAAGGACCACACATGGACTTTTAAACACCATTGTGTCCTTAACAAGAATCATCCATGGACTTTTAAACACCATGACAAGGACCACACAAGGACTTTTAAACACCTTTGTGTCCTTAACAAGAATCACCCAAGGACTTTTAAACACCTTGGTGTTCTTAAATAACAAGGCTTACACAAGGAATTTTAACCACCTTGAACCTTAACCAAGAACCAACCATGGACTTTTAAACACCATGTTGTTCTTAAAATACACAAGATCCACACAAGGACTTTTAAACACCTTTGTGATCTTAACCAAGAACCAACCATGGACTTTTAACCACCATGTTGTTCTTAAATAAACAAGGCTCACACAAGGACTTTTAACCACCTTTGTGACCTTAACCATCACTTGCCAATATGCATCATTAACAACAATATTCCACTGTTTTAAAGCATTTAACAAAGCCATAAACATCATGCATCTTTAAGCATCAAACCACATTAAAACAATGTTCAAAAACAAGGATCTCTTACCTTGAGCATCCTTCAACACATGGCTTATAATCTCAGCAAATAAACATGCTAATTATGCTTTCAAAACAGGATTTAAAACATGCAAACAAACCACATTGCATACAACCAATCCATGGTTCATCATCAAGAGAGTTTTTCCGAAAACTTACTCTTGAGCTTAGCTAAGTTGCTTAGACTTAAACTAAGCTCCCAAACCTTCAAAACATTGGTTTCATAGCTGAAATCCAAAATCCACTCACCGATTTCGTTTCGCCTCTTGCCGAAACACCAATCAAGCTTCCGGATCAACACCACTAGGATCCAAAGATGACTCCCCTATTTTAAACACATCAAAACAGTAGATTAATGCATCATCATGCATTAATATCCTCAATGAAAGCACCTAAACTCGCTGCTCTCATCCACACTCCATTTTCGGCTACCAAACACAACCGAAAATGCATCCAAACAACTCCACAACACTACCCAGCCAAGATCCATCAAATCTAAACATCCTTAAACATCAATTAACATCCAAAAAGGATTTTACCACGTCCTTATACCTCCAGCTATAACAGATCATCAAGATCACTCCAAAAACAACCAAGAACACAAGCTAAACTTAGGAAATTCAACCTATCCGGGATTGCATTAATTAAACCTCAATTTCACATCAATTTAACATTCATTTAACATCAAATTGACACCTCAAAACACTGCTCAATCAGATCATACGAAATTTCATCAAAATCAATCAAATCTTGCATTTAAAAGCCAAAATCAAGAACACATCTATAAAACCTTTTATAAAACATAAATCAAGGATTGAGAACTTAGGAATTTCAGTAAAGAACTGAGAGTTTAGAGGAGAAGGACGTTCTTACCTCCAAACTTGAGTTTTCTCCCTTTTTGGAACCAAATTCTTGAAAATCCACTTAGCAAATGCAAAGGTTTTGTTGAAGAGATGATTGAAGATCAAAAGAGAATTGAAATGAGATATTTAGATGACAAAATCAGAGGGAAAAGCTCTAGAGAAATGTGTTTGGTTTGAGAGAAAAGATGAGAGAAAATGAAAATAGAAAATGTGGAAAGTTAGTTGGAAATTTAGGAAAATATCTTCCCTCCCTTTTCTTTTATTTAAAATCCATTTATTAAACCTTTAATATTTTAGAAAAATCTGGAGAAACTCCCATTGGGTAAATAGCTCCTTAAAGATTCAAAGTTTCAATCCTTTTTAAAACAGTCTCACAGTTTTCGAAAATTACATTTTGGTCACTAACCAAAATGTCACACTTCCAAACCTCATTTTGTAAAATTGATTTCACCAAACTCTTATATATAATAAAAGAGGATTTTAAGACATTTTTCCATATTTTTAATGCAACCCGAACTAGGTTTTCCTAAATTCACTCTTATATATTCGAACCGCGATCCGATCGAACCGGTCCGAATCCCAAAACTCCTAAGCCCAAAATTGGGGCGTTACACTCAAGGTTGACATTGTCCTCAATGCCTCTACACAAAACAAAAATTAAAAGCAGAAAATAAAACATAAAAGAAAAATAAAAACATAAAAAGAAAATAGAAAAAATAGAAAAAAAAAAATTAAACATAAAAATTAAAAAGAAATTAATAGAAAATGGCGCTATAGACTGGCGGAGTTCCCCTCTGTTCTTGCTTCATCAGAGGAGGATGCTGAGGAGGCGGGCAAGACTAGGCGGCGCGTAGCAGATGGTTTGTCGGTTGGGCTCCTCTTCTTGCTACGCGGCGGCTAGATGCGGCTGGGGGTGGGTTTCTTGGATGGTACTTCACGTCCTCCACTCTTAGGCTCTACTGCTGGTCGCTTTCTCTTTCTTGCTGCCTCTGCCGGTTCATCATCCAGGGAGTCTGAGATCTCCATGTCTGAGTAGCCAGTATCTTTGGCAACGGCCTCTTTTGCTACTAGGGAGGCAGCGGTGGTCTCCTCCTCCTTTTCTGATTCAGATGAGAAGGAGAGGTCGTATGGCTGGATGGGAGTTGGGGAGGTTCTTCTCTTGGGGCGGTAGTGTGTCCCTTCACTGTCTTCGGCGGCAGGAGCAACAGCTGGTCTGGGTGTAATATGAACTGGCTTGGAGGCTGCTAAATCTGTTGGGAAAGCAGGCAACTGTGGGCAGCCGTCTTGGTACTTGTCAAGAAAGTAGGCCACAAAGGCCTCTTGCACGTCCGCCACATATTTGGTGAAGATAACCTACTTGTGCTCGATCTTTTGGCAGCTTTCCACTAGGCTGCACAATAGGGGGATCACGACGGACGAGAGGGCAACTTCAGTACTGCCTGCTGCAGCTGGGGTGGCGGCTGGGCGGTGGAAGGTGTGTCCAGCTCCGAGTTCTGCATCATCAATTGGCGTGCCCTTCTTGTCTATCCTTCGTTGGCGGGAAGAATTTTGTCCTTGGGGTGCAGCGGCACGCGGAAATTGGCGCAAAGGCCTGTGATGAGTGCAGGGAAGAAGAGGGGTCCCTTGGCGTTTGGCTTCTCTGCGTGGGCATAGATCTCCTTTATGATTACCTCGCCAACACTGATCTGCCGCCCCATCATAATACTGTGGATGAGGTTAAGCCGCGGCCTGTTGACCGTTGATCCGTACGTGGTGGGCATTATGCGGTGTTGGATGAAGTAACTCCAAAGGGATGCATCCGGCAGCAAGTCACGGCGGTTGACTGACCCGTTGTTTTTTCCTGTTAGCCACTTGGTGTTTGGATTACAGATCTCCTTCTTGATCTTGTTGTAGTCAGCCGCAGTTAGGTAGGACTCCCATTCCTCGTGCGGATTGTCGCTGACTTCTATGCTGTAAAAGTTGTTAATAATATCCGCTGTGAACTTAACACCTTCTCCGCGGACATAAACGAAAGGGCTTTCCGGTGTAGGTCTGTGGGCGTAGAACTCTCGCACATGGTTGTTGTTGATTCATTTTGGATGTCGTGCGAATTGGTCCCAGCCCATGTTGTGGATCCTTTCGAATAAGGAGGGCTCCAAGCCAAAATCCCCATCATATTGGGTATATTGGAAACCCATTTCCTCCCATAGTTGCCGCTCTCTGTAGTATTTCTTGTAGGTTTCCTCGACAGCTGGGTTCAAGAACCTTTTGGAAAGAGGTTTGGAGGTGGCGGCGGGTTGCTGTGATGTGGCCATAGATGTGAGATGGTTGTATTTTCTAAAGAAAGAAAAAATGAACGTGAAAGAAAATAAAGCAAGGGAAATCTTGGAAGTAAAGATAGCAGAACGAATTGAGAGTAAATGAGAAAGCAAAGTGAAAACCAGGGGGAGAATAGTTGGCCTTATATAGCTGCTTCTCTCCACTACCTTGGCGGGCACGCTGTCAACGGGCTGCAATTATTGTGGCGCGAATAACGGGATTCTAGCTGTTACGCAGATATCCGTTCCGCTCGTTGTGGCAAATATAGCCGTTGCGGCTAGCCGTTATGAAGCTGCTAGCCGTAATGCTCGTCTGTCTTGGCCGCTAATTGGGCTTCTCCTTTATTCTCTCATCTTTCTTGATCTTTCCTTCATTCCTAACCTGAAATAAATTAAATGCAAAAATTAAATAAAAAATAAACCTAATCCTAATGCATTAAAAATAAAATTAAAAATTAAGTTATGTCAGGCTGCGCTTTTCCAAAGCATAACCACTTCCTGAGGGCTTTATGTTTGATTTTTCATCTGGGCATGTCCTTCCCCACCTCAGGGGGATGTTGCTGCCATCCTTGCTGCCCTGGCGGGACATACACCAAAGAAAACAAAGAGGCGTTTTTTAGCAATAAAAATAAAAAGAGATTTAATGTGCAAAAACTAAAATAGAAGTGTAGAAATTCAAACGTAGTTGTTGTTTCCAATCCCCGGCAACAGTGCCAAAAACTTGTCGAGCGTTTGAGTGTTCTCTATTTATGAGCGCAAGTTCACACTCTTGTCAAGTTATAGTATAAAAGATATTATCTCCCACAGGTATTGGAGCAGCTTCTATGAATGGTTTCCTGCACAAAGATTTAGTAAATGCGTAATTAAATCTCACGATGTGGAAATGTAAAAACACAAATAAAATAAAGATAGTGATGAGAAAGATGATAGGGAGAGATTTGGTCGATAGATTGGGTAAGGCAATTGCAGCTCAGTAGTGTGTGGACTGCATTGTAAAGTTTGAGTATGTTTTGTGCTGCCATGAATTGCTGCCTCGGCGAGTATGGTGGGCGGCAGGCTACGACCCTGTCACGCGGACACAGCAGGTCACTACCACTGCAACTTTTGCTGTCTCGGCAGGTGGAACGGAAATAGGTCCTGTAACCCCCTTAACCCGGCCTAGACGGTTGACCCGAATTAAGAAAGTCACACGGGGAAAACCAAAGTCAACCCGAAAGTCAACCTTGATTAACGACCCTTTTTTTTCTCTTTAATCTTGTCTAGATGCACTTTAGACCTAATTGTGATCACAAAAACATCTTACCAAAAGATCACAAACATCAGAGATCAAACAGGGACTCAATTGAACAACTTACAACTTTAGGGACCAAATTGTAAATTCTGATAAATATAAGGACTTAACCCAACATAAAGTTACCATCTTGAAATTAATCATATTTCATGCTTCTCTGTAAAATTTCAGCTCAAAAGGACTTCCCAAACTCATACAATTGAACAAACAAGATTCAGGACCAAAACGCAAACAAAACAAAACATATAAAGATACTTTTAACTGAATTAACGGTCACGTATCGATACGCCTGGAGTCGTATCGATACACGGGGAGACGGTAACCAAACTCCAGAAACGGTATCGATACGAGGTCCCGTGTTTCGATACGGCATTCATACTTAGCCTAGACGAGTATCGATACCCACACAACCGTACCGATACGCCTGGGCAGAGATGTGCACATTTGGCTCAGGCGTATCGATACGCAAGCCCGAGTACCGATACCCCTGCCAGGAATCGACTCAAAAACAACAACATACATGCTTCAAACTTCAATTATACAACACCAAATCATACCACATAGTCTACCAACATGCAAGGACCATAAGTGCAGCACCAATTCAACATATAACAATCACATATGAAAAGCCCCAAATTCTAATGGCATGCTTCCTACACAAGCTAGCTATTCAACACCAAACTTCCTAAACAAACATATATGGTTCCAATTCAAAAGCCAGCAAACACATCAACATTCAACATACTTAGGGAGTCCAAAACACCTCCCAAAACATACACATTGTTTCCCCATTGCCAAATCACCCAAAAGCTAAAATGTTTAACAAAAACCTTCCATACATTGAGCTTTACTTGCACTTGAATTCTTGCCCTTCTTGCTGCCCTCAATAGGTCTCTAATGCTCTGCATTATTGGATTAAAGAAAACGAAGAGAGCGTAAGCAAAAGCTTAGTGAGAAATGCTCTTAAAAACCATCCAATAATGCAACTTAAAACATTTATAAAACATGCTTCAAATCCACATTTGCTCATGCTCAAAACCTTACTTAAAACAAGCAACTTCATGCTTCAACATAAACATTAAAAACAAGCATCTCATGCTTCATAATATACTTAACATGTCATATTGGCTCAAGTGATACATTTCATTTCTTAAACAAGTTCATCAACTTCCCAAGGACTTTTAAACACCTTGGTCCCAAGGACTTTTAAACACCTTGGCCATGGACTTTTAAACACCATGAATTAGATCACCTCAAGGACTTTTAAACACCTTGAGCCCAAGGACTTTTAAACACCTTGGCCTATGGACTTTTAAACACCATAGAAAAGGATCACCTAAGGACTTTTAACCACCTTAGTGTCCACAACATGAACCATACAAGGACTTTTAACCACCTTGATGTTCATAAGTAACAAGGCTCACTCAAGGACTTTTAACCACCTTAGTGACCTCAACATTTTAAAAACCTCACTTGCCAATATACATCATTTTCATCACTTACATCACTGTTTTAAAGCATAAAACCAAGCCATATTCATCATGCATTTAAAAGCATTAAACCACATCATTTCAATGTACAAAAGCAAGGAACTCCTACCTAGAGTTACCTTCAACATATGGCTTACATCATCAGCAAAAACCATGCTAAAACATGCTTCCAAAACAGTATGTAAAACATGCAAATAATCATTTTGCATCACAACAAAATCATGGCCACCACTAGAGAGAAATTCCGAAAACTTACGCTCGAGCTTAGCAAAGTTGTTTAGACTTAAACTAAGCTCCCAAGACATTGGTTTCAAAGCCGAAAACCCAATTTCACTCACCGATTCCACTTCGCCTCTTGCCGAAGCACGAAATCAAGCTTCCGGATCAACAACCCTTGGATCCAAAGATGCCTCCCCTGATTAAACACATTAAAGCAGAGGTTTAATGCATCATCAAGCATCAAAAGCTTCAATGAAAGCACTCAAACTCGCTGCTCTCATTCATACTCCAATTTCGGCCACCAAACACAACCGAAATTGCATCAAAACCACTTCTCAACAAAGCCCAGCCATAAACCAGCAAAACCTAACATCCATCATCACCATAAAACATCTAAAAACAACCTACAAACATCCTTATACCTCCAGCAACAACAGATCCACAAGATCACCACAAAAACATCCAAGAAACATAAGCTAAACTTAGGAAACTCAACCTATCCGGGATTGCATCAATCAAAACTCATTTCCTTATCAATTTAGAGTTCATTTAACATCAAAAACACATCTCAAATCACAGATTAATCAGATCTAACAAAAATCATGAAAAATCATCAAATCTTGCATTATAAGCCAAGATCCAATTCCAAACTCAAAAGCCTTTAATTAAACATCAATTAAGAGTTGAGAACTTGGGAATTTCAGTAAAGAACTGATAGTTTAGAGGAGAAGGACGTTCTTACCTCCAAACTTGTGTTTCTCCACTTTTTGGAATGAAAATCCTTGTTGAAACACTTAGCAATTGAAGAGGTTTGAAGATACAATGATTTGGAATCAAATGAGAGTTGAATGGAGGGATTTAGGTGAAGAAATCAGATCCAATTCTCTGGAAAAGTAGTGTTTGGTTTGAGAGAAAATGAGAGAAAGAAAGTTTAGCAAAGTTGGTTACAAAATCCAAAAATAGCCAAAATGGCTTCCCTCCAATTTTAATAACCTTTTAAATCAGATTTTAGACTTAAAATATCTTAGAAAAATCTGGAGAAATCATCTTTGGATTAATAGCTCCTTAAGGATTCAAAGTTTCAACTCTTTATAAAACAGTCACCAAACTTTCGAAATTTACATTTTGGTCACTAGCCAAAATGTCATACTTCCAAAACCCATTTTTCAAAATTGATTTCACAGTTCACTTAATTATATTAAAAGATGATTTTAGAACATTTTTCCATATTTTTAATGCAACCCGAACTAGGCTTTCCTAATTTCACCTCTTAAGATTCGAACAGGACTTTGACCAAACCGGTCAACGCCCAAAACTTCTAAGCCCAAAACCGGGGCGTTACAACTCTCCCCCCCCCTTAAGAAATTTCATCCTCGAAATTTACCTGAAGGAAAGAGATAAGGAAACTGCTTCAGCATGTCCTCCTTTCGCTCCCACGTGGCTTCCTCAACACCGCGATGCTTCCACAGCACCTTCACCAACTCAATGGTCTTGCCACGAAGAACCTTGCTATCCGAATCCAGAACCTTCACCGGTTCCTCATCATAGGTCAAATCCGGATTCAATTCCACTTCCTCCACAGGCATCACATGCGAAGGATCAGATCTATACTTCCGGAGCATAGAAACATGAAACACATCATGAATCTTCTCCAACTCCTGAGGTAACCTCAACCGATACGCAACAGGACCCACACGTTCAACCACCTCATATGGTCCAATGTATCTAGGGCTCAACTTGCCCTTCCGACCAAACCGCATCACCTTCTTCCAAGGCGAAACCTTCAAGAACACACGGTCACCCACCGCATACTCTATCTCCTTACGCTTCAAATCCGCGTAAGATTTCTGCCGATCAGAAGCAGCCTTTAACCGTTCACAAATGAGCTTTACCTTTTCCGTGGTCCCTTTCAACAAAGCCGACATCGAAACCAACTTTTGACCAGTTTCAGCCCAACAAAGAGGAGTCCTACACTTCCTCCCGTACAAAGCCTCATAAGGTGCCATCTGTATACTCGCCTGATAACTATTGTTATAAGCAAACTCAACCAAAGGCAGATGCTTCTCCCAAGAACCTTGGAACTCAATCACGCAGCACCTCAACATATCCTCCAAAATCTGGATAACTCGCTCAGACTGACCATCCGACTGAGGATGATAGGATGTACTGAAATGCAACCTTGTACCCAGAGCTTGATGCAAACACTGCCAAAACCGCGATGTGAACCTCGGATCCCTATCCGTCACAATCGACTTAGGCACACCATGCAGCCTCACAATCTCAGCAATGTACAGCTCTGCCAGCTTATCCAACGAGAACGTAGTATGCACAGGCAAGAAATGTGCACACTTCGTCAGGCGATCCACAATCACCCAGGCCGAATTCTTCTTCGATGGAGACAAAGGTAAACCAGATACAAAATCCATGGTAACCCTCTCCCACTTCCACTCAGGGATTTTCAACGGTTGCAACAACCCTGAAGGAAACTGATGCTCAGCCTTAACTCGCTGACACACCAAACACTTGCTCATGAACTCCGCAACGTCCTTCTTCAAACCAACCCAATAGTACTCACCACGAAGATCACGATACATCTTAGTACTACCAGGGTGCATAGCAAAAGGACTACTATGACCTTCAGTCAGAATAGCACGCCTCAACTCAGCATCATTGTGCACTACTATCCGACTCCCAAAACACAGCACACCATCATCATTGAAACAGAAATCCGAAGGTCTACCCTCCGCGATATCCTGAACATGAGACACCAAGGAATCATCCAACAACTGCTTATCCTTGATCAACTGAACCATAGACGGCTTCACATGCAACTCAGCCACAAGACCACCATCACGCGATATGCTCAAGCTAGCAAACATGGCTCTCAACTCAACAGCTACCTTCCTACTCAAGGCATCAGCAACAACATTAGCTTTTCCAGGATGATACTCAATCGTCAGATCATAATCCTTGAGCAACTCCAACCAACGCCGCTGCCTAAGATTCAACTCCTTCTGAGACATCAGATACCTCAAACTCTTGTGATCTGTGTACACAATACACTTTTCTCCATACAGATAATGCCTCCAGATCTTCAGAGCAAAAACCACTGCAGCCAGCTCAATATCATGCGTAGGGTAATTGCGCTCATGCACTTTCAACTGCCGCGATGCATAAGCCACCACCTTACCCTCCTGCATTAGCACACACCCCAAACCAACATAGGATGCATCACTGTAAACCACAAACTCTTTCCCTGATTCAGGCTGAATCAAGATAGGAGCTTGCGTCAAAGCCGCCTTCAGCTTCTCAAAAGCCTGCTGTCTCGCTTCTGTCCACTCATACTTAACATCCTTCTGCAACAGCTTTGTCAAAGGAGCAGCAATCTTGGAAAACCCATCCACAAACCTTCGGTAGTATCCCGCCAAACCAAGGAAACTACGAACCTCATGAACAGACTTAGGAACCTTCCAGCTCATCACCGCCTCAATCTTCTGAGGATCAACACGAATCCCCTCAGCTGAGACCACATGCCCAAGAAAAACCACCTCTCTTAACCAGAACTCACACTTGCTCAGCTTAGCATAAAGCTGATTCTCCAACAAAGCTTGCAAAACAATCCTCAAATGCTCTACATGCTCCTCCTCAGTACGCGAGTACACGAGGATATCATCTATGAACACCACAACAAACTTGTCCAGGTATTCATGAAACACACGATTCATCATGTCCATGAAAGCAGCAGGAGCATTTGTCAACCCAAACGGCATCATAAGGAACTCATAATGCCCATACCTTGTCCTGAAAGCTGTCTTAGGCACATCCACATCTTTCACCTTCAACTGATAATACCCTGACCTCAAGTCAATCTTAGAGAACACAGCAGCTCCCCGAAATTGATCAAAGAGATCATCAATCCTCGGCAAAGGATACTGATTCTTGATAGTCAACTTGTTCAGCTGACGGTAATCAATGCACATTCTCATAGTGCCATCCTTCTTCTTCACAAACAAGACCGGTGCTCCCCAAGGTGACACACTCGGCCGGATGAAACCACGATCAAGCAACTCTTGCAACTGCGTCTTTAGCTCCTTCAGCTCCTTAGGTGCCATTCTATAGGGAGTAATGGACACAGGAGTTGTATTCTCATACAGCTCAATTCCAAACTCCACCTCGCGGTTAGGAGGTAAACCAGGCAACTCCTCAGGAAAAACACCAGGAAATTCCTTTACAACCCTAATATCTTGCACCCTCAACTCCTTAGAGCTAGGATTCATCACAAAAGCTAGGTAAGCTTCGCAACCTTGCCTCAGCATCCTACTCGCCTCCAAAGAAGACACAACATTGGCAAGAAACTTCACATTCTCACCAACCACAACAACTTCATAATCATCCGCAAGCTTAAGCGAAACACGCTTATTCTCACAGTCCACAACAGCACGATGCTCAGCAAGCCAATCCATACCAAGGATCACATCAAAACCATAAAAGGGCAACTCCATAAGATCAACACGAAAGACATGCTCTTGAACAACCAAGGGACACCTTCTATAAAGCTTACGAGTCACAACAGTCTCACCAAAGGAACTAGTGACCCGAACACCAACATCCAAAGACTCAACAGGCAAACCAAGCAATTTAGCATGCTCACGAAGAATATATGAATGCGTAGATCCAGAATCAATCAAAGAAAGCAATGACAAGGACTGCAAAGTAAAGGTACCTGCAATCACATCTGCATCATTCCTGCCCTCCCTCTGAGCATACACCCTCGCTTGGCCTCCACCCTCAGGCTGAATAGCTACAACATGAGCTACCCCTCGGCCACCTTCCTCTCTCCTCTGGAAATTACCACGGCCGCGCCCACGACCTCTCTGTGGTGCAACAACAACAGGAGCACGCACCTGCTCACCAGCCATCCTCGGACAATCACGCCTCAAGTGGTCTGCTGAACCACAATTCCAACACCCATTTCCACCAGCATTACCAGCTGTTGCAACAGGAGCTTGTGCCACTCTCTCAGCACGAGGACAGTCACGCTTCAAGTGACCACGGGAACCACAGATCCAACAAGCACTAGGATCAGCTCTAGCACCGCCACCCCTAGCAGGCACACCACCACCTCTCCTGGTTGAGGACTGATACTTCTGATCTCGTCCCCTCTTGTTCCGTCCACCACCGGAACTAAACTCAGCTGACCTCTTCCCAGCACTTGCTCCAGCACCTCTAGCAGACAAACCCAGATTCATCTCAATGTCTTTGGCTCGGCCCACCAAAACATCAAAATCATCATATTCAGTGGCCAGCACATACATCTTAACATCCGTCACAAGACCGTAACGAAACCTCTCGCACCTAGCCCTCTCATCAGGTATCAGCTCCGGTGCATACTGACTGAGCCGTACAAACTGTACCTCGTACTCAGCTACACTCATGCTCCCTTGGGTAAGAGACATGAATTCCCGCTTTTTCTCATCCAGATATCTTCTTTTAAACACATTCTGAAAGAATGTCCAGGTAACATCAGCTTCAGCCATTCCAGAAATGGTAGTCGTCCACCATGTATAAGCATCGTCCTGCAGCAAGGACACAACACAGCCCAGCTTTTGCACATCCGTGCAACTCATCTGACCCAAGATACGCTTGGTACTTTCCAGCCAAGCCTCAGAACTCTCAGCTGACAAACCTCTAAACTCAGTCCCTCCAAGACTGCGCAGACGCTCCAAAGGCAATCTGACTCCAGCATCTCCCTGATGCCCAGCTCCCTGAGCTCCAGCTACTGCTGCTCGAAAAGCACCCGCAATAGCTTGTACCAAAACAGACATATCAGGCATTGCTTGCCCCTGACCAACCTCTGGTCCAGCAGCTCCAGCACCAGCACCAGCTGCAGCTTCAGCTCTCGCACCTCCAGCACCACCACCAGGCGGAGGAGGGGGTAACACAGCACTACCAGTGTGCTCTTCATTCTCATTCTCGTTAGGAGCCGTAGCTCTCGCATTACCTCTTAACTCTCTACGTGGTGCCATACTTTTACCATGCAATCACAACACAAATAAAACAAAGTCAGGCCCAGCAAGGTAAGCAATCCAAGTATTCAAGCTCAATTTCATTTCAAAACAACATCTTTCCTTTAGCTTTTGTTTGGCAATGGGTACCCTCAACATGCAACATCAGAGCATACAACTCAACTGCATCAACATTTCAAACCACTGAACATGCTTTCAAACAACAAGCATTCATAGCATACATACTTCAATCATACATACAACCATTCCCAATTACTCGAGAACCTGGCTCTGATACCACCAAATGTAACCCCCTTAACCCGGCCTAGACGGTTGACCCGAATTAAGAAAGTCACACGGGGAAAACCAAAGTCAACCCGAAAGTCAACCTTGATTAACGACCCTTTTTTTTCTCTTTAATCTTGTCTAGATGCACTTTAGACCTAATTGTGATCACACAAACATCTTACCAAAAGATCACAAACATCAGAGATCAAACAGGGACTCAATTGAACAACTTACAACTTTAGGGACCAAATTGTAAATTCTGATAAATATAAGGACTTAACCCAACATAAAGTTACCATCTTGAAATTAATCATATTTCATGCTTCTCTGTAAAATTTCAGCTCTAAAGGACTTCCCAAACTCATACAATTGAACAAACAAGATTCAGGACCAAAACGCAAACAAAACAAAACATATAAAGATACTTTTAACTGAATTAACGGTCACGTATCGATACGCCTGGAGTCGTATCGATACGCGGGGAGACGGTAACCAAACTCCAGAAACGGTATCGATACGAGGTCCCGTGTTTCGATACGGCATTCATACTTAGCCTAGACGAGTATCGATACCCACACAACCGTACCGATACGCCTGGGCAGAGATGTGCACATTTGGCTCAGGCGTATCGATACGCAAGCCCGAGTACCGATACCCCTGCCAGGAATCGACTCAAAAACAACAACATACATGCTTCAAACTTCAATTATACAACACCAAATCATACCACATAGTCTACCAACATGCAAGGACCATAAGTGCAGCACCAATTCAACATATAACAATCACATATGAAAAGCCCCAAATTCTAATGGCATGCTTCCTACACAAGCTAGCTATTCAACACCAAACTTCCTAAACAAACATATATGGTTCCAATTCAAAAGCCAGCAAACACATCAACATTCAACATACTTAGGGAGTCCAAAACACCTCCCAAAACATACACATTGTTTCCCCATTGCCAAATCACCCAAAAGCTAAAATGTTTAACAAAAACCTTCCATACATTGAGCTTTACTTGCACTTGAATTCTTGCCCTTCTTGCTGCCCTCAATAGGTCTCTAATGCTCTGCATTATTGGATTAAAGAAAACGAAGAGAGCGTAAGCAAAAGCTTAGTGAGAAATGCTCTTAAAAACCATCCAATAATGCAACTTAAAACAATTATAAAACATGCTTCAAATCCACATTTGCTCATGCTCAAAACCTTACTTAAAACAAGCAACTTCATGCTTCAACATAAACATTAAAAACAAGCATCTCATGCTTCATAATATACTTAACATGTCATATTGGCTCAAGTGATACATTTCATTTCTTAAACAAGTTCATCAACTTCCCAAGGACTTTTAAACACCTTGGTCCCAAGGACTTTTAAACACCTTGGCCATGGACTTTTAAACACCATGAATTAGATCACCTCAAGGACTTTTAAACACCTTGAGCCCAAGGACTTTTAAACACCTTGGCCTATGGACTTTTAAACACCATAGAAAAGGATCACCTAAGGACTTTTAACCACCTTAGTGTCCACAACATGAACCATCCAAGGACTTTTAACCACCTTGATGTTCATAAGTAACAAGGCTCACTCAAGGACTTTTAACCACCTTAGTGACCTCAACATTTTAAAAACCTCACTTGCCAATATACATCATTTTCATCACTTACATCACTGTTTTAAAGCATAAAACCAAGCCATATTCATCATGCATTTAAAAGCATTAAACCACATCATTTCAATGTACAAAAGCAAGGAACTCCTACCTAGAGTTACCTTCAACATATGGCTTACATCATCAGCAAAAACCATGCTAAAACATGCTTCCAAAACAGTATGTAAAACATGCAAATAATCATTTTGCATCACAACAAAATCATGGCCACCACTAGAGAGAAATTCCGAAAACTTACGCTCGAGCTTAGCAAAGTTGTTTAGACTTAAACTAAGCTCCCAAGACATTGGTTTCAAAGCCGAAAACCCAATTTCACTCACCGATTCCACTTCGCCTCTTGCCGAAGCACGAAATCAAGCTTCCGGATCAACAACCCTTGGATCCAAAGATGCCTCCCCTGATTAAACACATTAAAGCAGAGGTTTAATGCATCATCAAGCATCAAAAGCTTCAATGAAAGCACTCAAACTCGCTGCTCTCATTCATACTCCAATTTCGGCCACCAAACACAACCAAAATTGCATCAAAACCACTTCTCAACAAATCCCAGCCATAAACCAGCAAAACCTAACATCCATCATCACCATAAAACATCTAAAAACAACCTACAAACATCCTTATACCTCCAGCAACAACAGATCCACAAGATCACCACAAAAACATCCAAGAAACATAAGCTAAACTTAGGAAACTCAACCTATCCGGGATTGCATCAATCAAAACTCATTTCCTTATCAATTTAGAGTTCATTTAACATCAAAAACACATCTCAAATCACAGATTAATCAGATCTAACGAAAATCATGAAAAATCATCAAATCTTGCATTATAAGCCAAGATCCAATTCCAAACTCAAAAGCCTTTAATTAAACATCAATTAAGAGTTGAGAACTTGGGAATTTCAGTAAAGAACTGATAGTTTAGAGGAGAAGGACGTTCTTACCTCCAAACTTGTGTTTCTCCACTTTTTGGAATGAAAATCCTTGTTGAAACACTTAGCAATTGAAGAGGTTTGAAGATACAATGATTTGGAATCAAATGAGAGTTGAATGGAGGGATTTAGGTGAAGAAATCAGATCCAATTCTCTGGAAAAGTAGTGTTTGGTTTGAGAGAAAATGAGAGAAAGAAAGTTTAGCAAAGTTGGTTACAAAATCCAAAAATAGCCAAAATGGCTTCCCTCCAATTTTAATAACCTTTTAAATCAGATTTTAGACTTAAAATATCTTAGAAAAATCTGGAGAAATCATCTTTGGATTAATAGCTCCTTAAGGATTCAAAGTTTCAACTCTTTATAAAACAGTCACCAAACTTTCGAAATTTACATTTTGGTCACTAGCCAAAATGTCATACTTCCAAAACCCATTTTTCAAAATTGATTTCACAGTTCACTTAATTATATTAAAAGATGATTTTAGAACATTTTTCCATATTTTTAATGCAACCCGAACTAGGCTTTCCTAATTTCACCTCTTAAGATTCGAACAGGACTTTGACCAAACCGGTCAACGCCAAAAACTTCTAAGCCCAAAACCGGGGCGTTACAGGTCCTGTCGGCAAGTCTGGTAGACATTCCAAGTTCGGCGGGATAGTCGACAGTGATCCTTCCTATTTCTAGGCAAGGATGCTCGAACACTCACGTGATGTAGGCAATACCTAGCAATCTCAGCGTAAACCTAACACAGGCAAGTCCATTCGATTGGTGATCCCTCTTAGCTGCTGAAACTTGTGGACTGGTGTGGAACCAAGTTAGTCACGCCCCAACATGTTGTGACCGTGCTTAACCCTTTCGTGAGCCTTGCACTTTCGTGCTCGACAAATGGATTCTCTCAATTGACTGGTGTAGACTAATCGAAAGAATGAAGTACAATAGATTAAGAAAACTACGTAATTTTATTGAAAACAACACAAAATAATACAATCGTTTCTCACAAACTACTTTACATACACGCGCCTAAACCCTAGGAGAGTTGGGCCGCGACCCCAACAACTCCAACCTATCTAGCTACATCTCTGTTGTGTCATTGTTCAAGCACGCATCCCCTCACACCTTGCCATCCGATGTGCCATATGCCCCTATACCCTTACATACATTGGGTATATATAGGGCTCATGGCCTAAGTTTGAGTCCTCCTTGAAGTAGAAGTTCTTAAAGTATATTTATATTAAATACACACTCCTTTTTTACTTAAATATGGACTCTTTGGACGTTATCATCTTCCGTAAGTAAGGATAAGTGCTCCTACTTATCGATCTTGGATCAGCTCTACCGGCCGCTACAAGCATTAGAAAATTGCAAGACTGGGCTCATTGGGCTTAGGAAATTGCCCTCTTTAAATCGCGACCCATCTTGCTAAGTCGGTGCAACTCCTGCCCGGGCGACATTTGGCGGCAATGTTGTAACCCCCTCGTCCCGGTCTGGATGACTGACCGATCCGATGGGCTACACGGGGAAAACCGAAGTGAAACCGGTTAAGGCTCCCCTTTGGTTAGCAACCCTAACATTTTTTTTCTTTCTTTATCTTTTCTAGATGCCTTTATTAAATCCTATGTGATAGGACACGCAGTGAACGAACACGGATACAAAACCCACAAGACATGCAATTCAACAGCCCATTTTAACCTTTTTAACAGGCCGTATCGATACGCTAGGGGACCGTGTCGATACGCCTTGACTTGGTCAACTACCCCAAAGTCAACCTAGGGAGATCGTATCGGTACACAGGTTGACCGTTCCGATACGCCCTCACTGGTCAACTTCTCACGATCAACGATACGAGACCGTGTCGATACACCCTAGACCCGTACGGATACACCAAAATCTCGTCAAAAACTCAGATTTCTATTGAGCATTTGGCGTATCGATACACCCCCGCGTATCGATACACTAGGCTTAAACTGAGCCTCTAAGTGCAAGACCGTATCGATACGGCCCTTGGGCGTACCGATACGCCCTGCACTGCAACACTCCAGAAAGCTGCTAAGGACTCCAAACCTTCACTCTAGATGCAATTTAGGACTCTCCTAAGCACAATCAAGCATACATACGACATTTACCAACCAAGATTCAGCATATGTGTCAATCGAAACTAACAAGAACCATACATTCAAAGGATCCATGCAATTACTCAAAGGAGGCATACTTAGCATTCGCAAGGTTTCATACTTAAACATCCACACATGGAGCATTCATAGATCAAGTTCATAGACCCTTAAACACAATCAATTAGGCAACATATTAGACATGGTCCTCAATCCATGAAACTGAAACATAACACATCAACAATCTAACATGCTCATTTAAACAAAAAGCAATTAAGGAGCTTGACACCAACTCCTACAAGTCTATACCCCAATCGTCTAGGCATTATTAAAATCATGTAAATCATACTTGAGCTATACTGAGAACTCCAAAAGTTCCTTCCTTGCCCGCTCGTCTCCCAACTCTAACGATCTGCATCTTGGAAACAAGGAGAGCGTAAGCTAACTAGCTTAGTGAGAGAAGCTCTACATTTCAACAAGCATGCAGTTTTTAAAACACTTTTCATAAATGGCAATAAAATCAATGGATGCATGATTGACTTTCTCAACAAACTACACATGGTTTCCACAAGCACAACCAACAAACACACATGGTGGGACTACACATCACCGTTTCGACTAGTAGTTTTCCAATGGGACTACACATCAAAGTACTTCCCTACTAGTCACTACCGGTGGGACTACACATCACCGTAGTTAAGACAACCATCACGTGAGGCTCGACTTTCACACGACTACACCATAACAACTGTGTAAAACAACTCAAAAAGGCACATGATAGTCACAACACATAGTCATTCATCCACACATAACAAAGTATAGGAGTAGTAACTTACACACGGGTTTAGGTGAACCCTCTAGGTCCCACCCAAACCCTCAAAGGTTCCATTTCAAGCATAAAACAAAGGTTAACAATTCTACTCACCGTTGCTACCTACAAGAAGACCGGGAACCAAGCTCAAGACTCCAAAACCTCCGGATTCGTCCCCGAAGCTTCACCAACCAAATCCCTTGTTTCTAATCATCTCAACACAATCAAAACAACCTCAAATCAGTCCATAATTCAATGTAGTCAATCCGGAACACAAACCAAGCACAAGACACATGATTTCAACTAAAACAAAACCCAAATTCCACATTCCCGAGCAGCCCCTAAGCACCACCTAAATCCAATGATTCCAACACTTAAATTACTCCCAAAAGCCTTCAAAACAACCCTTACATATAGTCTAATCATCAGCCAACACATTTCCACATAAAACACCCCCAAGACTCAACTTAAAACCCTCCAAAAACCTCCTCAAAACCCAATTTCGGGAATCACCACAAAACCTTGTAAAAATCAAGTATATTGGACCTTTTAGATTGTAAACAACCAATATAACATTAACAATTCAAAATCTTTAGCTAAAGACAATAAAGATAGCATTTTTAATCAAAAATCCCCCAAACCTCGAACTTCAAAAACATGGACAAAAATGAAAACTAAGGGTATTAACTTGAAGAGAATGACGAGGATAGGTCAAAAACGAGTTTACCTTTGAAAAATATTCAAGAATGAGCAAGCTATGAAATGGAATAGTAATTTTGAGGGAGAGGGGTTTTTGACATTGGAAAGGATGGAAGGGGAGAGAAGAAGAAGATGAATAGTGGAGAGTTTGAAAAAAGAGGGTGTTTAATTTTAAAAGTTCCAATTATTTACTATTTTGCCATTAATGAATGGCTATCACCAAAAATCCTAAAATCCATGAGATTTGAGTTCTAATTTAGTTTCAAAATTGATCCAACACATAAATTAAAATTTTAAGACAAAAAGGGAAACCCGAAACATTATTTTAATATTATTTTCACCCGACCTCCAAACCCGGGCGTTACAACTCTCCCCCACTTAAAGAATTTCGTCCCCAAAATTACCTGATGGGAACAAGTACGGAAACTGCTCAAGCATATCAGCTTTCCTTTCCCACGTGGCCTCTTCCACTCCCCTATGTCTCCATAACACCTTGACCAACTCTATGGTCTTGCCACGCAGCACCTTGCTATCAGAAGCAAGTATCTCAACTGGTTCCTCGTTGTAAGACAAGTCCGGATTCAACTCTATTTCCTCAACTGGCATAACATGGGACGGATCCGATCTATATTTCCTAAGCATCGACACATGAAAGACATCATGAATCTTCTCTAGTTCATTCGGGAGTCTCAATCTATACGCGACGGGACCAATCCTCTCAACTATCTCATAAGGCCCAATGAATCTCGGGCTCAACTTCCCCTTCCTCCCAAACCTCATCACCTTCTTCCACGTTGAGACTTTCAAAAACACTTTATCCCTCACGGAATACTCTATCTCCTTCATCTTTAAGTCGGCATAGGTCTTCTGTCGATATGAAGATGCCTTCAGACGATCACATATCAACTTCACTTTCTCGGTGGTGCCCTTAAGCAATTCAGGCATCGGTACAAGCTTCTGTCCGGCTTCGGCCCAACAAATTGGGGTTCTACACTTCCTACCACACAAGGCCTCATAAGGAGCCATCTGAATACTTGACTGAAAGTTGTTGTTATACGCAAACTCCACTAACGGTAGGTGTTTCTCCCACGACCCCTGAAAATCAATGATACAACATCTCAACATATCTTCCAACACCTGAATCACTCTCTCAGATTGACCATCGGATTGCGGATGATATGAAGTGATGAAGTTCAACCAAGTACCCAAGGCTCGATGCAAACACTCACAAAATCTTGTTGTAAACCTCGGATCTCGGTCTGACACAATCGACTTCGGTACCCCATGTAGTCTCACTATCTCACGGATGTACAGATCGGCCAACTTATCTAGTGTATAGGTAGTATGAACTGGTATGAAGTGGGTACACTTAGTAAACCTATCCACAATCACCCATACGGAATTCCTTTTCGAAGGAGTCAACGGTAGCCTTGACACAAAGTCCATAGGGATACATTTCCACTTCCATTCCAGAATCTTCAACGGCTGTAACAATCTTGAGGGAAAATGATGCTCGGCCTTGACCCTTTGACAAACCATACACCTACTGACAAACTCGGCCACGTCCTTCTTCAAGCCAACCCAATAATACTCTTCTTTTAACCCTCGATACATCTTTGTGCTACCCGGATGCATAGCAAAAGGACTATTATGAGCTTCATTTAAGATCGTACGCCTCAACTCGGCATCCTCCGGAACCACTATCCTATCCTTGTAACATAGGATCCCATTCTCACCAAAACAATACTCAGTAGGTCTATCTTCGGCTATGACTTGCACGTGAGGTGCCAAAGACTCATCTCGCAACTGCTTCTCTCGAATTAACTGAACTAACGAAGGCTTAACCTGAAGCTCGGTTATCAACCCACCATCCTTAGACACACTCAACTTTGCAAACATAGCTCGCAACTCAACGACCACTTTTCTACTTAAGGCATCAGCCACTACGTTTGCCTTACCCGGATGGTACTCTATGGTGAGGTCATAATCCTTGAGTAGCTCTAACCACCTACGTTGCCTGAGGTTCAACTCCCTCTGAAACATCAAATATTTCAGACTCTTGTGGTCGGTATACACGGTGCACTTCTCACCATAAAGATGGTGTCTCCAAATCTTCAATGCGAACACCACTGCGGCTAGCTCTTTATCATGGGTGGGATAATTCTTGTCATGAACTTTCAACTGCCGCGAAGCATACGCTACCACCTTACCTTCTTGCATAAGCACACAACCTAGCCCTACGTAGGACGCATCACTGTAATCACAAACTCTTTCCCCTGTTCAGGCTGAATCAAGATAGGAGCTTCAGTCAAAGCTTTCTTCAACTTCTCAAACGCTGCTTGTCTTGCATCTGACCACTCATACGGAACATTTTCTGTAACAAGTTAGTCAACGGAGCCGCTATTCTAGAAACCCCTCAACAAACCTTCTATAATACCCCGCCAAACCTAGGAAACTGCGGATTTCTGTCACTGACTTCGGTTGTTTCCAATTCACTATAGCCTCTATCTTCTTGGGATCTACACTAATCCCACTAGCCGAGATCACGTACATATAGTCTAACCATCAGCCAACACATTTCCACATAAAACACCCCCAAAACTCAACTTAAAACCCTCCAAAAACCTCCCCAAAACCCAATTTCGGGAATCACCACAAAACCTTGTAAAAATCAAGTATATTGGACCTTTTAGATTGTAAACAACCAATATAATATTAACAATTCAAAATCTTTAGCTAAAGACAATAAAGATAGCATTTTTAATCAAAAATCCCCAAAACCTCAAACTTCAAAAACATGGACAAAAGTGAAAAGTAAGGGTATTAACTTGAAGAGAATGACGAGGGCAGGTCAAAAACGAGTTTACCTTTGAAAAATCTTCAAGAATAAGCAAGCTATGAAATGGAATAGTAATTTTGAGGGAGAGGGGTTTTTGACGTTGGAAAGGATGGAAGGGGAGAGAAGAAGAAGATGAGTAGTGGAGAGTTTGACAAAAGAGGGTGTTTAATTTCAAAAGTTCCAATTATTTACTATTTTGCCATTAATGAATGGCTATCACCAAAAATCCTAAAATCCATGAGATTTGGGTTCTAATTTAGTTTCAAAATTGATCCAACACATAAATTAAATTTTTAAGACAAAAAGGGAAACCTGAAACATTATTTTAATATTATTTTCACCCGACCCCTAAATTCGGGTGTTACAAATGCTGCTTCGGCAACCTCCTTGGCGGCATCTAGAACTGCTTCAGTACAGCTCCTTTTGTTCCAGCTTTCTTGTCCTCTCCTCTCCTCTCCTTGCTACAACACTTGAAAATATAAAGTAAACTAAAACAGTAACTTTTCTCAACCAAATATAAAATATTCAATAAAAGGATGGTAAAAGATAAGATATTGTTATAATGCATGCAATGCACCTAAATATGTCTAAATGAGCTTAAGAACAACAATAATAAGGGCCAGAATGTGTACAAAATATAGAACTCGTGGACACTCTACAGGAACCACCTTCAAATGTCCTTCTAGAGGTTTAGCCTGCCCAGTAGTAGGTAGCATGATCTTGTCATTCATTCTTATGTGCCTCGAAATGTCATAGTCAGGGGTGAACATGCAGTGTTTGTCAAACTCTAGCTTCATATAATAGTAGTTATTCCATGAATCGTTAATAGTTTTTGCGAATTTTGTGAAGGCAATCAATATTTGGGAATGTGCATTTAATTTCAGTTGAAAAAAAAAACTATGTGGGAAAGTTCTTTTACAGGTGCCCCACGAATTAAAGGCAGCAATATTTGGGAAAGTTCTTGCAAATTTTGTGAAGGCAATCTTGTGTTCGAAAGTTGCCCCCATCTTTTTGCAGCAGACATGTCGAGAAAAACCACTTAGGAGTGGATGTCTGAATATGAATAGTAGATGTCGTCGCAGCAGCAACTTGAACAGCTGATGCCGCTGCTGCAGTTGCCGCCACAACAGCAAGATTTTTCATGGTATGATCAAAAATCTCAAAAAAAATTACCATAACAGTTTTTCTGCAGAAAGCGACATGCCCTGGGAATATAGATATCCGCAAGAACAACCAAAATCATTGTAGGACACACTTCGAACCTTCCCTGCGCTCACGGATAAAGTGACAGCTGCTATAGACGCCAGCATCGCTAAGATTGATACACGGCTGAACAATTCAGTCCTCATCAATGCCATAGATGAACCGGAACAATTAAGTCTGAGGGATACTGATGTCCCAATACAAGAGGACGAAGAGCATTGTGAGGAAAGATCTTCGATGTGTAAGGAGCAATTAGAAACTCAAAGCCAAGAGGATGCAGAACACTGCCCGGGCAGCAAGATTGTCAGCTATTCCGACAGCTACCTAGAACCCTGCCCTGAGGACGAACTGAAATCACCTGAGCAAAGCTATGCCTCAGCAGAGAGGCCCGCCATGACAGAAGCCTCCATAATGACGCCCGCCTCGGCAGACACCTCGGCAGCTATGGATTATATATATCTAGAGGAGCTGATGCATGCAGATTTACAGTCGTCAAAATCTCTACTGATGGAGATTTTTTAGGAGCCTAAAGAGTTTTCCCTTGACCGGCACAACACTATGACAGAAGACTACCACAACAGCTGGTTGCTGCAGCAGCCACCTCAGTAGCAAAAGAAACTTTCCCCTATGACAAACTTCGACAAAAAGGAGGTTAGTACATGGTTAGGTAGTTATATAATTTTTCCTAATCACATGTTCTTTCCTTCAGGAATAGGAACAAGAAGGAAGGTTCACATGGATTACAAGGGAACGAGAAAGAATGACTCCTCCACCATGAGGATAATCACTAGATGGAGGGTGCAGATGGATTACAAGAAGTATCGAAAATGACTCTTTTGACCTAAACCAATGGGGAGTAGTTGCTTTAGGAGATGCATATCAATGCACTCCTAGAGTAACAAAAAATTTGTATAAGTTTTTATTTTTCCACATCTTTATTGTTTTATTTAGGAGTAGACTTTACCTACTTAGGACTAGATTTTATTTGCGTTTTATTCCCGTCTCACAACTACTTACCCAGATTCAGACCCTAAGGAATCGAGCCGTAGAGCACAACAAGGGGTAGCACTACCGCAACCCGCAATTGGCGGCATATCAGATAACTCTTCCAAGTCTTCTCCACTATCAGACAGCAACTAAGCCTAAGTTTTCTTTCCCTTATTCATGTTTATTTTTCGGTTTTTCTGTTCTTTGTATTTTTTGCATTAAGGGCAATGCCCGTCTCGAGTTTGGGGGGTATAGTTCTCATATTTTTGTTTAGGCATACTTAGTAGCATTTAGTTTGCATATTGTACTTGCCTTCATATTAATCGGAAAAGAAAAATTTGTTATAACTTGTGCCTATGATAGGATAGCCGAGTAATTATTTTTCGCACCAATTATTAAATTGAACTTAATTTGGGAAAAGCATGAAAAACTTAGAACTTTTTTTAATTGCCAAAATCTGTAAAACACTACTATTACTTGATGAATTTGTTAGAATTTCTGATAAACATTGCCTGCTTTGTTTTTAGAATTCTTTGCAAAGTTCTAACAATGGTTGCAGGTAGCCGCTGAGGCAGGCAATAGAGACAGAAAAATCAAAGCACTGCCACGGTAGAGAAAAACAAAGAAAAATTGTTGTCTTACCCTAGAGGTGCCCGAAATAGGCTTTAGGAAGAATCATGTGTGAGGACACTCCGCTGCTATCAAAGTCCATGAATCTGAAAATTTTGTAGTGATGGACAAATTAGCATGAGTAAATGAAAGTCTTCACGGGATGACTCTACTCCATGGGTTCGGGGTTTTGTAGTTTGCTCCTATCTTAATTTCAGACCTAGAAGAGTAGTTTTGATGAGCTGAAGCCCTCATTGCCATTGTTAAATAATTGTGCTTAATTGTGCTGCCTCGACAGCAACCTTATATATCATAACAACATCTTTGTTTATCTAGTTATTCTTCATATACAGCATGTACATAGTCCTGCACACACTGCACTGGTATTATAGATTAAATCTGAGTTATTTCTTGCTATTTTCCCTTCACTAATCTAATGTAGGTGCCACGGCCTTGAGGTGAGGAATCAAGTTGAAAACATGTTTTTCTTTCTGGTTAATATAAGGGCAAGTATGTTTAGGTTGCATTGCTTGAGGACAAGCAATAGTTCGAGTTTGGGGGTGTGTAAAGTGTCCATAAGTTCTATATTTCATGCACATTCCATCTCATATTATTACTGTTTTCAAGTGCATTTTAGGCATAATTAGGTCATGCATTGCATAAATACAATATTCTATGTTTTGCCATGCTCTTATTGAATATTTTTTACTTGGTGAATTAAAAATGTTGTTTTAGTGTAGATTTAGTTTTCCAGGGCTAGAAGTTGTTTGAAGGAGATTAGACCAGAGGAGAGGATTCTGAGGCAGTAGACCAGGGAGTTGTACTGAAGCAGTTCAACACAGAGAGAGCCGCTGCAGAGGACCTGCTGCCGCCATACCTGCCGCCCAGGATAGCAAAGTGAGCATGCCGCCCAGGACAACAAAGTGAGTCTGCCGCTCAGAATAGCAAAGTGAGCCTGCCACCCAGGACAACAAAGTGAGCATGCCGCCCAGGGCAGCAAAGTGAGGAGTTGGTAAATTGGAGTGCGATTGGTAGAGTAGAAAATCCTGATTCTAATGATGCCGTCCATTCAATTTTTTGACGCTTGGAGCAGCAGACAGAGCCGCCAAAGGAGAAGAATGAGCTTACTTGCGAAGCAAGGCAACGGGAAAAGAAGTCCAAATTCAACTCAAAGAAGTCAGAATTTAAAGTTTCATTTAATGCAAAAGCTCTTTGAAGACTTCCACTCCAATGAGGACTTGACCTAGCTAATGCCTATATATACTCAATGTATTTTGTACTTCAAGAACAACTTAGGGTTTCCTTAGGCATAGCTTAGGTTTTCTTACCGTCGACATGTTCTAATTCTCTCATTGGGTTTGAGTTATGTTATAATTAGTTGTGAGAACGGTTGTTTAGGTTTTTAAGTTTGTTTTTGCAATAAAATACTCTTAGTTTTCTTAATTCACGTGCTTCACTTCCTTCAATTAGTTCCAAAAGTTCAGTTGAAAAATCCATTTTTCGGGCACGACGATGTCAAACTCACGAAAGAATTAAGCACGGTCTCATCATGAAGAGGTGTTGACTAATTCATCTTAGACATAAGTCAGAATTTCAGCGGCTAAAAGGAGAAACTAAACGTTGATTGTCTGTGTTAGGTTTACGATGAGATTGCTAGGTATTGCCTACATCACGCAGCAACAGAATCCTACCCTAGACATAGGTAGGATAACTTCATAATTGCTTCACCGAACTTGGAGTATCTGCCAGACTCGCTGCCGGGACTTCTCTCCATCTCACCTACCGAGACAGCGAAAGTTGCAAGAGCAGAGTGCCGTCGTGGCAGCGAAAGTTCCTGCCGCCTCAATCTGCCATCACCCGCCAAGGTAGCATATCGTGGCAGCGCAAAGCAACTTGACCTATTCAACGCAGTTTCACACTAAGCAGCATAACCCTACCCTCTCTATCAATTTGATCACTTCCTTTTTAATTACTTGTGTTTTTATTTTATTTTCTTCTCAACAACCATCTTACTTGTGCAGGAACAACAATTCAATTCAAGCTGTCCAATCCCTGTGGGAGACGATAGAAGTGTGTAGTTGCGCTCAGAAATAGAGAACACCCAAATGCTCTACAGGCTTCAATCTCCAACTTATCCCTTCTCAATTCTTCTCTCAAAATGTCAGCCTCAGAGGGAACCACCTTCAAATGTCCTTCTAGAGGTTTAGCCTACCCAGGAGTAGGTAGCATGATCTTGTCATTCATTCTTATGTGCCTCCAAATATCATAGTCAGGGGTGAACATGCAATGTTTGTCAGAATCTAGCTTCATATAATAGCAGTTATTCCATGAATCGCTAATAGTTTGTATCTTCCCTCTGATCTCGCCTTGAAACTCAAACTCTAACGAACCAAGCCCAGTGGTGAAAGGAAGGAACTGTCGAGATCCATACTGACATGATACCAACAAGGGAGCACACCCAATTCCATCCCATAAACCCAACAGCATTAAGAAGTTGTAATCTCCACATCTGTACATAACCTTAGCATGACCCATCCACGAAACCCTTCATTTGATGTCTTCGTCATGGCGGTCTCTGAATATGTCAACCCATTTATTTTTCTTGACAGTTGGCCAATCCTTGGCTAAGAATTCCTAGAGTGGAGAAAAATTGGGGGAGAACACGTTGGATAGAGTCAAAGTTGGGCACTTCCAGAAGTGGCTGAGGGACCAAACCTGGAGTAAAGGAGCACATCCTCCAAAGCATACACCCTCTACTTTTCTACATGCATTCAGTGAGATGAAAGTTTCAGCTAACACCGCGGGTACTGGGTTGACTTCCCTCTTTAATTGCTCAAAGAAATCAAGCAAAGCCAGGTCAATATTTCTTAAGACCTTGGGGAAGATGACCAAACCATAGATTGCAATAGCCATGAGATCTACTCTCTTTTCTATGTCTGGATGAACATGTATTATATTTCTGATGCTTGACCAAGGTAAAGAAAAACTACCTCCTATTTTCGTTATCAAACCCTTGACCCATCCATCACTCATGCTGGCGAAAGTTGTAAGCCTCACATGTGAGTTTTGTTTTTAGGTGGCTTAGCATAAACCCAGTTTTCCTTCACCTTACGCAAATTGAAAAGGGCCAGATACTCCTCGAATTTTGGCATCATGTCTTCTCCATTAAAAATGAAGCAACAATACCCAGGGTTCCAGAACTGAACCAAGGCCTTCAAGAACTGCTCGTCTATCTTCACATACAGCATGTACGCTATGTTGCCATAAGTCTCATAGAATAACCGTTTAGTCTTGAAACCAAAGCGTTCCCAGGCTTCCCACAGCTCCTGTACATTATTCTGCTTGACACTAATATGGGCATATTATGAAGTTTCTGCTTCATGATCATCAGCCAGACTATCCCCATATATTCGTTGGTTGACCCCGAACCAGTGACGTACCTCGCATTCTCATCTTCCTTCTTTAGGATCCTTCCATCCATGATGATTGTTTTTCTAATTGAGAAAATATTCTAAAAAACCAATCACGTTTTGATGTGGAATGATGATGCAAGATTAACATGAAAAACAAAAAATCATAGGGAAAAGATTAGAAATAAGGAGACAAAAAGGGGTCAAAATTAATTTCATTGCATAAATAATTCTGGGCAGCACATTCCAACACTCCAGGACATGTCTCCACGAATTATCTTTGCGAAATAATTTTGACCATACTCAAAACCCTAGGCTTTCCGCATGGCTCTATTGGGGTAGGCTCTAGATTTTCAAACATGGTTTGGTTCTAAAAGGGTACTCGAGCTGTCATCCATGTCCCCTACTAAGGGTAGCAAGGCCCTTGGTTCCCATCCATTATAGGCTTCGAACAACAATTAAATTGATAAAAAAAAACTTTAAATATAGAAGACCGGTATTTTCAAATAAAAATATTACAAAGACTCGATGTCACAAAATTAAAATATAAATATTAAATTTCAAAATAGTAAAAGAACTTTTCTTAACATATTTAAAACTGCATAAAATCGATATATAAAATAAATGTAAAAATTAGATTGAGTCCATGTAATTGGTTGAATGAGAAATTATTTGATTTCATGGTCCAACTATTTAAGTTGAACTATTTAAATTGGATAAAAAATTACTTTGTCGAAATAGATAAAGAACCAAAAAATCAATTAAAACCTATCAAATAGAGTTTTTTTATATTTTTGAATAAAAAGCGTTTTAATAATTTATAATTTTTTTTTGCTTTTTTACATATAATTATCCATATTTCTGAATAATATTCATATTTTTAAAATTGTATGAAGTTTTCTTAATTACAACTTCCTCCGTCCCACAATTTTTGTCCCTTATTGACTTTTTTGGGTCAATTTTTTTTCAACTTTGACTCATAATTATTTAAAATGTATCCTTGATAAAAATATGAAAAATATATTTTAAAAACATCTAATCGAGTAGTTTTCAAATATATATTTTATAAAATTCCATTATTTAAAATATTTAATATAATAATAGTCAAATTTTAAAAATTTTGACTTTCAAAAAGTCAATAAGGGACATTTTTTATGGGACGGAGGGAGTATTATTTTATATTATAATGACACATGATAAAGTTTCTACTAATAGTAAATTTAATTAGAGTACGATGAACTTTCATGTAAATATCTTTCAATTTCATACAGAATGTTAACTTTTTTAAAAAAGTTACCACGAAGATAATTTAGTATAATACACCTTTAGGTAATCTTATATTCTCCAACCCAACACTATAATCTTACCTTGTAACTCCTTAAACCTAACTCAAAATATCTAACATATCTAGAGAGTCACATCCGAGTCCCAAAAATAACTCACGAATTGAAACTCAATAAAAAACATCTTTAAAACAATTGGATTATAAAAATTCAAAAGCAGTTGCTAAAAATATGTTTAAAACAATTAAATAAAAGTAAAACCTCTATAACATAACACTATTAAAAGTCAAAAGTGTGATTGGATCACTTTTAAAATAAGGGTTATTTTAATAAAACATTTTATTTATTAAAATAACATTTTGGTCTACGTAAAACCAGAAAACGGATTCGGGGGTCGGTTACGCGCGGGGAAGGATTAAAACCCCACAACGTCTAAAAATTGGAACATTATTGATTTCAAAAGAAATCAAAATTAGAATTTGTAAGTTCACAAGAGCTTCAATTTAATCGTTCGTTTAATGAATATAAATATATTTTAACCCCAACAAAGATGTTGGGTTATGTGGTGCTCGATTTCTTCAACCGTTCTTGCTCGCCAAGTGATGGAGAAGTGGAATTTGGGGCGTTTTTGTGGGAATAGAAAGATAGGCAATTGACACAAAGATTTATAGTGGTTCAACCTTCTAACTAAGGTCTACATCCACTACCTTAGCTTCCAACTAAGGATTTCCAAACAAATCCACTAAAAATTGCATCCCCTTTTCTCGGCTTAGGAGGAAACCGTTACAACTATCAAGCTTTCTACCCAAAGCTTGATCAAACACTCTCTTACACAAGAAAAACTTAGCAAACTAGAAATCCCTCTAGAAGGTATAAGTTTGCACATTTAAAGCTCTCACCCAAAACCTAAACACTTGAGCAAATTTGACAATTAGGCTCACAAGTGTTGTCTATACAATAAATTGAACAATAAAGCCCTAAGACAAATTCTTGATCATTATGTTGTTGACAATTGAAGCATTAACCATCTCTTGATGCTTGGAGGTCCCTTTTATACTCATAATTGAGTTTGTAGCCGTTGAGGATCGTTGGGGATGGATTAGAGCCATTGGATCCTTTATTTCTCACCATAAATGCAGTTCTGCAGCTTGGCGTATCGATACCCTTCAAACTGTATCGATACGGTCCCGATAAGGAAGCAGTCGTTGTGCACTTCAGCTGATGAGTATCGATACGCTTACCTAGCGTATCGGTACGGTCCTGTAGTTTAAAAGACCGTTGGGAAATATGACCGTTGGGGGTAGTTAGGCGTATCGGTACGCGATACAACCGTATCGGTACGCGAATAGCCATTGGGCTGTTTTAAAACACACCGTATCGATACGGCTAAGCGTATCGGTATGGGTTTTGGCTACTGGAAAATTTTTGTAGTTGAAACCCTAAGGCGTATCGGTACGGTACCAGACCTTATCGGTACGGGCACTTGAAAAGCTTGGTTTTGACTACTTTAAATGTACTTTAAATCATTCCAAAGCCTTGTAAAACTCTTAAACATATTTTTAAGATGTTTTTGACTAAAAACATATTTTAAATTCTTTTTAATTTAGTCCAAAACATTTTTCAAATGTTATATCAAAACACTTAGTTCTACAATCTCCCCCTTTTTGATATAATAAAACCAACTTGAAAAATTGTTTAGGATTCTCTCCCCCTTTGTATTTTAAAATTTGAATAAGAGACTTAAAATTTGAATTTGATTAAAGCTCCCCCTTATTCTCTTGAAAAACTTGAAAAATCAATTTTTCAAACCATTTCTCCCCATTTTTGTTATATCAAAAAGAATTAAAAATGACATTGGGTTCAAAATAACTTAGGAGGTAAAAAATGACACAATTTAAAATTTTGGTTTTAAAATTGGCTCCCCCTTACTCAAAGCATCAAGAAATGTTAGTCCAACATATGTCATAATCTAGTCGAAATAAAAATAAATGAAATTAAACAAATAAAACAACTAGATTTTACCACACTTGAAACTCAAGGGAGGATGTGAAGCCTTCCTTCTTCAAGTGTTCTTCCTTGTGTGCATGGAGCTCCCTCTCAATGTTTGACTTGTTGATCAATCTCCATCACACCTAGCAAAAGACAATCAAGTAATTTTTGGTATCCAAATTGCTTTGGATCCATAGACGTTAGTAGCACAAAACTTAGTCCCCTTTGGAATCCATTTTTCAATTTCATTCTTTTTAGTTAAAGCACTTAGTCATTTTGGGACCCAAACACTTCTAAAACATTTTCCATTTAAAAATCTAGGGGCACTAGATTGTCTTCGGTAAAATTTTGATTTTCCAAAATCATTTATCTTTTCTAGTTCCTTGGAAATCAAAATCTTTCCTTTCTTAAGATCATCAACTTTTTTTGATGATCTTTTTCCATTGTTTGAAGCAAATTTTTAAATTAGAAACTTGTTGCTCAAAATCCTTTAATTTTGCTTCAAACTCAAAATTGGTTTTCAAAAGCAAATCATTTTCATTTTTAAACTTTGAAATCAATTTTTTTGTTTTTTGAAAATGAAGCCTTGAATTCAAAAACCAATTCATCATAGGCTTCTTGTAACTCATCAAAAGAATATGAATTTGAAGTAGATGAGTTAGAAGTTACCTCCCCCTCATTGAGGGCCATCAAGCATAGGTGGGCTACCTCATCATCGGTGGAGTCTCCATCACTCCATGTGGCCACATATGCTTGCTTTGAAGATGATCCCTTCTTGTTGGACTTGTGGGATTCTTTCATCTTCTTTCTTGATTCATGCTTGGATTTTTCCATTTTGCTCTTCATGAATCAGGCAAATTTGTTGAAGAGATACGTCATCTCTTCATCTTCGCTTTCCTCCTCACTTAGTTCTACATGATGGCATGTGGAGGATTTGAGAGCAACGACACTTGCGTTGATGCCTAGCTCCATGATCTTCTTCTTGCCCATAGCTCTAATCTCTTCCCTCTTCTTCTCCTCTTCTTTGTTTTTCTTCATAATTTGATGAGTGATAAGTGACCCCGTGAGTTCATCAAGCTTCAAGGTCTTCAAATTCTTAGCTTTGATGATGGCGGTCCTCTTCGAGTCCCATGACTCGGGAAGGGAGTAGATGAGCTTTCGGACAAGCTTCTCTTCCGGGATGGCTTCTCCGTAGCCTTTGAGACCATTGGTGATAGTGGAGAACCTATCAAACATCTTCTCGATGTTCTCTTCCAGATTCATCTTGAAGTTTTCAAACGCTAGGTTGAGGAGGCCGATCTTGGTCTCCTTTACATCGTCGGTTCCTTCATATGTAACTTCAAGCTTTTCCCATACCTCCTTGGCACTCTCAAAAGAATACATCTTCTCATAGATGGTTGGGCCAAATGAACAAAAAAAGGATGTGCAAGGCTTTACAATTAAGCTCCATCTTCTTGCGATCTTCGGCACTCCAATTCGCTTTGCATCGTTGAGGCACAAACGGACCATCTTCTACTATGTCCCAAAGTTTGTAGTTCTTTGACATTATGAAGAACTTCATCCTTGTCTTCCAATAGGCATAGTGAGTTCCGTCGAAGAAGAGCGGTTTATCGATGGATTGCGCCAGTGAGCCGGTTGTTTCAAATGATAATCGAGCTTGCCAGATCTTCTCAATAGGATGTTAATCCTCTTCAATTGAGCCAAGCTCTGATACCAATCTTTGGGTTATGTGGTGCTCGATTCCTTCAACCGTTCTTGCTCGCCAAGTGGTGGAGAAGTGGAATTTTGGGTGTTTTTGTGGGAATAGAAAGATAGGCAATTGACACAAGGATTTATAGTGGTTCAACCTTCTAACTAAGGTCTACATCCACTACCTTAGCTTCCCACTAAGGATTTCCAAAAAAATCCACTAAGAATTTTGTCCCCTTTTCTCGGCTTAGGAGGAAATCATTACAACGATCAAGCTTTCTACCCAAAGCTTGATCAAACACTCTCTTACACAAGAAAGACTTAGCAAATTAGAAATCCCTCTAGAAGGTATATGTTTGCACAATTAATGCTCTCACCCAAAACCTAAACACTTGAGCAAATTTGACAATTAGGCTCACAAGTGTTGTCTATACAATAAATTGAACAATAAAGCCCTAAGACAAATTCTTGATCATTATGTTGTTGACAATTGAAGCATTAACCATCTCTTGATGCTTGGAGGTCCCTTTTATACTCCTAATTGAGTTTGTAGCCGTTGAGGACCGTTGTGGATGGATTAGAGCTGTTGGAGCCTTTATTTCCCACCATAAATGCAGTTATGCAGCTTGGCGTATCGATACCCTTCAAACCGTATCGATACGGTCCCGATAAGGAAGTAGCTGTTGTGCATTCAGCTGATGCGTATCGATACGCTTACCTAGCGTATCGGTACGGTCCTGCAGTTTAAAAGACCGTTCGGAAATATGACCGTTGGGGGTAGTTAGGCGTATCGGTACGCGATAAAACCGTATCGGTACGCGACTAGCCGTTAGGCTGTTTCAAAACACACCGTATCGATACAGCTAAGCGTATCGGTACGTGTTTTGGCTACTGGAAAATTCCTGTAGTTGAAACCCTAAGGCATATCGGTACGGTACCAGACCGTATCGGTACGGGCACTTGAAAAGCTTGATTTTGACTTCTTTAAATGTACTTTAAATCATTTCAAAGCCTTGTAAAACCCTTAAACATATTTTCAAGATGTTTTTGACTAAAAACATATTTTAAATTCTTTTTAATTTAGTCCAAAACATTTTTCAAATATTATATCAAAACACTTAGTTTTACAAAAGAAAATTAAATGTATTGACTTTTTAATTAAAACCTAATTAGTGATTATTAACCTAGAAAAAGTCTACATATATTTTATCTATTAAAGTTAAAGTAGAATTAAGTGTATTTTATTTTAACAGATGAAGAACATTTTTCCACACACAAAGGCTCTAATCTAAGTTTTGAGATCTTATTCCTAAGGTTTTAAAATTAACTAAACACTTTAACAGCCAAAATAATGAATAGAAAATATTATAATTAAAATACTTTAATTTAAATGAATGAAATTAAATAAATAAAGGAATTTAAAGAAAAGGGATAATGAAAAAAAACTTTTAGTTTTATATATTTTTGATAAGATTAGTGATTAAATTATAAGGAAAACAAAATATAATGGTCAAATTGAATGAAAAGAGAAATTTGGTGGTAATTTTTTTTTTTAAAAATGACGAAATTGAAATGGTTTAAAGCTGGGATGTCGCGGTAGAAGATCCGAGAGAGTTAGGTGCGGGTTGAAACGCGGATACGGGTTGGCTAGAAGGTCGATATAAAAGGGTGAAAATAAAAAGAAAATCATTCGAAACCCCTTTAAACAAAATCGATCTCAACATTTTCCCTCTGTTCTTTGAGCTCACCACTGAAAACGTCAATCGTGCTGGCCACCTTCCACCGGCGCCGACTGTCATTTTCGACGGCGAAAATTCGAAAAAAAAAGCCTCTTTCGATTGTTAAAACGTTCCCCTTTCTGAAACCTTTTTAAATCCTTTCCCTCTTTGAAGAAATCCGAGTAAATAAACCTCAATACCCTTTAAAAAATACAAGTTTTCAAAATCTAGTAAGTACCTAAAGCGTATCCGTCATCGGGAATACGACCTCAAACACCATGTGCGGCGGCGGCTAAAAGAAAAGGTAAAATAGTCCCTTTTTTAACTAAAAAACCTGCAAAGAGGTAAAAAAAATATCATAAATGAAGCTTGTTGTCTTCCACTGAAAGCTTTGAGTACAAATATGCTCGTGTGTCTCTACATGAAAATTACATGGCTTTTTATAGTTACAAATATGCTTGCATTTCAAGTATAGATCCCTAATTTCTATCCCGAATTTGATTCGGATTTTGCCATGATCATAGCCATGGCTTCAATTTTGGGATTGGTTCTCTCTTGATTTTTGTTTGATTTTTCTAACTGAGTTGTCGAGTGTCAATTTAGAGATTTAACCATCTTCTTGTCTTGTTTCATGTGGCCGCAAACGACGAGGAAAATGCCGGCGAGGAGCAGTTCGTAAAGGAATCGGATTGGGCACTCATCGGAGAAGATGAAACGACCGCTAAAAGCTCAAACGACGAGCGCGTGGCCATCACGATTGGGTGGCGATCCACTTTCCGTCCTTTTGACCCATCTTGGTCGTTAGATCACTCATGATCTAACGGCTGTGAGAGTGCGACGCTGGCTCTTCCTCAACTAGGGTTTCCTTCGTGTGATCTGCACTGTTGGACCAACTTTTGATCCAACGGTGACCTGTGGGCTGCGCAAAAGAAAGGCAAAAGTGATTAGGGTTTTAGCTTTATTAAATCTGGGCCGAAGCAGGCCCCTTTTGTACATGGGCATGCATTTTTTATGTAATGGGTCTTTATTATGATGGACTTTTATGTATTGAACCACTTTATTATTGTTTGATTTTATTTCAAATGTATCCCTTATTCAATAAATGGGCTAAGCGTGATAATAATAATAATAATAATAATAATAATAATAATAATAATAATAATAATAATAATATAATCATACATATAAAACAAATGATAATAATACAACATGTTGACTATATATAATAAGTATAGACTTTAGGTGAAAATTCAGTGACAACACACATGAATGCATGTATATTCAAATAATAAGAGTATTGATCGATCGGAATGATATACTATGAGTTCGTGTGGTTACATATATGTTAATAGTTTTTGTCTATACATATATTTTCACGTATATGCATATATTCACGACAAGCAAAAACAATCAAGATTTACGTATTAGCATATGCTAATAGCAACCATAGACTGTTGGTGTATGCAGAAAAATCAGAAAACCAGTTGCTGACCAAGAAAACCAATTGATGTCTGCAGAAAATCAGTTTTCACAAAAAAAAACCAATTTTGGAGAGGAAAATAGAATATGAAAAGGTTGCAGCGAAGCACACACGCGTTTCTGCTTCATTACATTCCATTTAAATGGATTACAAAAGTTTAAATTGACATATGTCTACTTACTAGAGTAAACAGACTAATAAAAGCCTAAAAATAACTATTAATTATCAAAACTACTAACACACAAAGTAAATATTAGTTTCTAATATCAAACTCAATACATCAACACTCCACCTTGAGGTTGATATTGGTCATACCAAGCTCATGCTTGAGAAATGAAATTCTATTACTCGAAACAACCTTTTTCATCATATCAAAAACATGCATTTCAGAATAAAAAATTTTCATCTTGATCAAAGAATTCTTTTCAGCCTCACGAATTTCATGAAACTTCACGTTGATATGCTTCGTTCTACCATGCTGAACTGGATTTTCAGCAATAGCAATAGCTGACTTATTGTCACACAGAAGAACAATAGCACTTTCTTGCTCAAAGTCAAGATCATAAAGTAAAATTCTCAACTAAATTGCTTGATTTGCAGCAGCAACAACAACGATGTATTCAACTTCTGCAGTCGATTGAGCCACAACTTGTTGCTTCTTTGAGCTCCAACAGATTGCACCTGAGCGAAGGTTGAAAACATGTCCGGATTTACTTTTCATATCATCCAAACTCCCTACCTAATCACTATCATAATATCCAGTTAAAATTACACTATCCATCTTAAAATAATTCAGTCCTCCACCTATTGTACTCTTTTCATATCTAAGAACCCTTTTAGCAACTCCTAAATGAATATCAGTAGGTGAACTCAAAAACCTTGATAACAATGTTGTAGAAAACATTAAATCAGGTCGTGTAGCTGTCAAGTAGTGTAAGCTTCCAACAATGCTTCTAAAAATAGAAGGATCACAAAGATTCTCATCATCATTTTTTGATAACTTCAACTTTAAAGGCAATGGTGAATCAACTTCCTTGTAAGATTTCAGCTTGAATTTCCTCAGAACATCTAAAGTATAGTTCTTTTGTGAATGAAGATACCAGCCTTACTTTGATTAATTTCTATCCCAAGAAAGTAGCTCATCAAGCAAAGATCATACATCTTAAATTATTTTTGCATACTCAATTTGAATTCTGAAAACAGCTCTTCCATTGCTTCCCATCACCAACAAATCATCAACATATAGAGAAACAACAAGCAAATCAACATTATTATCTTTCTTAAGTTACAAAGTAGCTTCATTTACACTCCTTTAAAAAACCTAACTTTTGCAAATAAGAATCAATTCTGTAGTACCAAGCTTTTGGTGCTTGTTTTAGGCCATAAAGATCCCTCTTAAGCTTGTACGCTTGATTTTCCCTTCCCAGAACCACAAAACCTTCAGGTTGGCAAACATAGATATCTTCTTCAAGCTCTCCATTCAAGAATGGTGATTTTACATCCAAATGAAACACATTCCAGCCCAATTGACCAACAATAATAGTAAGTAATCTTATGGTGTCGAGTTTAGCAATAGGTGCAAATGTGTCGTCGTAGTCAACTCCACCTATCTGTGCATACCCCTTTACAACCAATCTAGCTTTATGTTTAAACACAGTGCCATTCGGATTGAACTTGGTTCTATACACCCACTTCACACCTATAGCATGCTTTCCACTAGGTTGATCAGTTAAGAACCACACGCCATTTTTTTCAATTGAAGAAATCTCTGCCTTCATTGCATCAATCCATTCAGGTACTTTTGCAGCAACATCAAAACTTGTTGGTTCAGCAAAGATAAAATTGCACCTCTCATACACACTTGCTAAGGATTTGGTTTTGATAACCTTAGCATCAATTGTGTCCGCTACATCAAACCAATCATTGGACTCTTCATTCTCACCATCATCAGTTATAACAATCTCTTCAGGGATCAAACTCAAATCATGTATCTGCACATCATTATTCTCCTAATTCCAGTAAAAATCTTCATCAAAGATGACATCTCTACTCATCACAATCTTTTTTCTTTCCAATTTGTAAATTTTGTACCCCTTGGATTGAGAAGAATAACCAATAAAGATACCTTTCCAAGCCCTTTCATCTAACTTAGATCTTATATTAGTAGCTATATGGCTGAAACAAATTGAACTAGACACTCTAAGGTGTTTCACATATGGCTTAGACCCAGACCAATCTTCAAGAGGAGTTTTTCCATCCATAGCTTTAGTTGCTAACCTGTTCAACAAATAAAAAGAGGTGGCTACAGCTTTTACCCATAACAATTTAGGAAGATGTTTTTCAAACAACATACATCTTGCCATCTCTAGAACAATTATATTCCTCCTTTCACATACTCCATTTTGTTAAGGAGTACGAGGAACAGTAAGCTGATAATGAATCCCAGAGTCTCTGCAAAAATCATTGAACTAATTGGATATATATTATCCATCGTTTTCTGTTCTAAAGATCTTTAACTTACAGTCACTTTGAGTTTCGACAAATTTCTTGAATTCTTTGAATGTTGAAAACACACTCAGTTTAGACTTCAAGAAATACACCCAACACATCCTTGTTAAAATCATCAATAAAAAATAGAAAATACTTGCTGCCATTTATAGAAGAAGTTTTCATGGGACCACACAAATCAGAGTGAACCAACTCTAATTTCATATTAGCTCTCTTCACACCATCAAGAGAAAATGGCAACCTACATGACTTTCCAAGTTGACACCTATCACATCTGTCATCATAAATATTCAGTTTAGGCAAATCTGTCACAAAATCATTTGATTGCATATACTTCAAAGTTTTAAGGTTAAAATGACCCATCCTTTTATGCCAAAGAGAACTAACATCATCCTTTGCAAGGTACACATGTTCACAAACAACATCAAGCTTCAAATAAAAATTATTATTTTTCATTTTCAACTCAGCAAACTTAGAACCAGAAACATCAAATATGCAACAAACATCATCCTTAAACTGAACACTAAAAGCATTTTAACCATTTAAGGAATACTCAAAAGAATTTGATCTAAATCAGGAATAAAAAGAACATTGTAGATAGTCCTTTTACCTTGTAGAGTATTCATAGAAATTGAACCTTTTCCTTGAACCTAAACTATAGCAGCTTTTCCCAACTTCACACTTGTTTTAAAGGACTTATCAAGTGAGTTGAAGTATGCAGCCACTGGTGTCATGTGATTGGTACACCCACTATCCACAAGCTAAACAAAGTTGTGAGATGGTTCAGCAACATAAGAAACCATGAAAAAATGCTCATCGTGCTATTGGTTCTCTTCACTTGCATTTGCTTATTGTTGAGGCTACTTCTTTGCTTGCTACTTCTTAGTCTAACAAAAAATTTCAGTGTGTTCAGGCTTACCACAAAAGTACACTAAAATTTGGAGTTGTCTTTCTCCTTGAATCGATAATCATTTTCAGCATGATTTGTCTCCTTACAAATAGGACATGGAGGAAACTTTCCATTCGGACCACTAGAAGAAGAAAGAATAGCTTTGCTCTTGTTTAAGCTTCTAGCTTTCTTTATGGAGTTGTTGAACTTTACTCCTTTATGAACAACAAAAAAAGCACCTTGACTTGCCTCAAGAGCTCTCATAGAAACCCTTTGTTCTTGAGCTTCTAACTTGCTAACAAGATCAACAATGGTTAAGCTCATCATGTCATAAGATTCCTCAATAGCTGAAATTTTTGTTTCAAATCTTTGAGGAACACTGGTTATGACTTTTTCAACCACCTTTTCATTAGGTAAGTCTTCACCATAAAGTCTAATTTGATTCATAACATCCATCAGTTTGTTTGAAAAATCTTTAATCAACTCATCCTCCTTCATTTGCAGCATAGCAAACTCTCTTTTCAGAGTTAAAAGATTTGTTTTCTTCACTCTATCACATCCCCGATATATTTCTTTGAGTTTATCCCAAACACCCTTGGGAGTTTCAAGATCCATAATGCTTGTAAAAATGTGATCTGCTAACCCAGAGTGAATGCATGTTAAAGCTTTATCCTTCTTCAACATTTCTTCATCGTAAGCTTTGAGCTAAGAAAGAGTGGGATTCACTCTCAATGCTGATGTTTCTTCATCAGTTTCAACAACCTTTCACAAGCTAAGAGATCTCAAATAAACCTTCATTTTTACTACCCAAACATGATAATAAGTTTATATGAAAATATGAACACATGTTGAAGGAGCATTTGAAGAAGCCATTTAAAAACACATCAAGAAACTCTCAAGATCTCAAACTCACAAAAAACTCTCAAGCACTCAAACTCACAGTGTTTCACTCACACAAGAAATGGCAATAGAACCTCACAGCCCTCAAGAATAAGCTCTGATACCACTGTTAGTGTATGCAGAAAAACTAGAAAACCAGTTGGTGGCTAAGAAAACCAGTTGTTGTCTGCAGAAAATTAGTTTTCACAAGAAAACCAATTTTGGGGAGGAAAATAGAATATGAAAATGTTTCAGCAAAGTAGACACACATTTCTGCTTCATTAAATTCCATTTAAAAGAATTACAAAGTTTAAATTGACAACTGTCTATTTATTAGAGTAAATAGACTAATAAAAACCTAGACAATAGCTATTAGTTATCAAAACTACTGACACACACAAAGTAAATACTAATTTCTAATATAAGACTCAATGCATCAACATAAACAACCAAAAGTTATGTAATTACTTATTGTCACAACAAACACAAGTACCTAAGGTTCGTGTACATACATGTACTTCCCATATACGTAGATTAAAAACATGTATATATATATATATATATATATATATATATACACGTGAGAATAAAAATTCATATCGTCATCATAGTCGTCATTATATATATATATATATATATATATATATATATATATATATATATATATATATATATATATACACACGTGAGAATAAAAATTCATATCGTCATCATAGTCATCATTAGATCTCATTGAGCAGTCGTCATAATCTACATAGTCAAACTAGGTTACATGCAAGTTTCATTGAAAACGAACTTGAAAATAAACTTGAATTGCAAAACCAAATATTTACAGGGATTGAAAATTGCAAGGAAAAATAATTTTTCTACTGACTTGATAACAATAAATTTCAAGTTCCAACTTTAAATTAAGTAATTTTAAGATTGGTGTCAAAATCTCAGGTCATTTGAACTTATAACAAATATCCAATTGCATTTTAAAAATATATGACTAAAATGTAAAGTATGCAAAACAATTTTCAATAAATCCATGTTGAAAAATACACATAAGTATTGAACCCAGTCTAAGATATCTAAACACTTTCACTCTCTATCAAGAAAAGGTATCGAAACCACCTATTGGTTTCGAAATTTGTTCCTTTGGTTTCAAACGCAAACCCAAAATTGCAGGAAAAAATGTCTTTTAATGAAACAATTAGCTTCCAAACATGCTTACACAATTTATACATGTTCATAGTGTAACATGTACACATTAGATACATGAAAATACACTTGTATATAAATTTTTACCAAAAAAATTTATTGGATCAAAATTTAGACCATCAAGTTTCAATTGTTCAATCGTTGAGTAGCGTTTTACTTGTTTTATATAAAGGTGAGATAAATTTATAAATCAAGATCGAAAAAAGGACATAATAGCAAAAAAAAAAAAAAAAACTATGGCCTCATCGTTTGCTTTTTTTCTCTAGTTACACCCTTCACGTTATAATAACACATCAACAAGAATGTTGCTCTTAGTATGAAAAATTATATCATGGGTCTGGCTTACCACATCAGCCATGATTTCATTCAATAAACTACCCACTTCACCATCATTTTCTCTGTCATTTTTTTAATCAATGAATCTTTAGTAATTTTTTTCCCTGTCATTTAAAAAATAGTTTTTTTTGGAAGTTATTATATTACGAGATTAATGACATGAAAAATAATAGTGAAGTTGGTGATTTTCATTGGATGAGACCATGATTGATGGGGTAAGTCAGACCCATGATATAATTTCTTTGTATACCGTTGGTTGACCATCCAAAAAAAGATTTATTTGGAAAAGAAAAACAAAACTTAGAGGTTTAAAATGTCAAAGAAAATTTTTAATGCTACAATTAAAAATGTGACAAACGTTGAGGGCTCTTTTTTGCAATTATACCTTTTTAAAAGTGACTACATAAATCAGTTGAGCTATCCTATATGGCTGTCAATAATTTTTTCCATAAAATACAACCGCCATGTTTGGTAAATAGGGGTTTGGATAAAAATTAGAGGTTTAACCAGTCAAATCCGTAAATATTATTGTTTGGTAAACAGCGGATTGAAAGAGCAGATTGAGGTGAAACCACTAATTTCGAAAAAGCTCATAATAGGAGCCTTTTGAGATTAGAGGTTTGATATTAGAGTTGTAAAAACTCTTTTACCCTTACCAGTTACCAAAAATCTCAAAATAACCTAAATTAAATATTTTCTCACCCTAATCCTATTTACTTTTTTTCTTTTTATTATCACATATTTATATGTGTATTTAAATTTATTAATTAATTAAATTATATTAAAATAATTATATAAATAATAAATTAATATATAAATCATTTGAATATGTTTAGAAAAGTTATATTAAAAATAATTTTATAGATCTAATTAATAACAATTAGATATAAAATATTGATAACTAATAAACTATTCAAACAATGATTGAATATAATCATGTCCTTATATGTCATTTTGCTTGTTTAAATAATCTAACAGCTATCAACTATCAGTTAATTTTACCAAACACTTTTATACAATCAGCTAATACAATCCGCTAGTCAAATCAGCTAATGCAATCAGCTATCAGCTAATGTAATCTGCTATTCACTATCAGCTATCCGCTCATTGCCAAACAGGGCCAACATCTTTTGTATAAATATATACATGTTTATATGCATATATGCTTGTATTTTTACCACCAACCTAACTTATATTTGGAACCAACTTGAAACGTAATTTGGTGTGGTCTAGTATTATATCAAACTCCTGCACCTTCTTTCCTATGGCAAGACAAAGTGTATTCAAAATTGGTAAGAGATTGGGTTAGGGATTATTCCATTTTCGATGGGAACTCAATCTCAGAGGCGGGCAAAAACTTAAAGATAGGCCCCTATAGAACAAAATCAAATTTCATTAATTTAATATTTCATTAATAAATAATAGATACATAAACTTTGTTAATCACATTATTTTCATTGTTTTGTTAAGAAATTTTGAAGGGGTTGAACTCTGGGTATGATATGGAGCTTGATTTTGAACAATAAATACAAAAAAAGAATGAAGAATATGGTATCATTTTTTATCATTAGATTGGAGAAGAATAACAGAAAATTAAATTTTGAAAAACAAAAATGAAATTTTAAGATTTGAGAAAGAGAATTAAAGTTTACGGTTAGATTATTTATCAAGAAAATTATTGTTAAATTAATTTATTCATTTGATAAATTTAAAAAAAAAAGATAATTAATTTTTAGGGGCTCTAGGCTAATTGAGACCCTAAACAATCGTTGATGGAATCTGAGAGTTGGAAAATATGCTTAGTAAATAATGAACAGAACAATTATGAGAAAGCAAAAGGAATCCTATGAGGCAGGTTGAGCCTAGAGATTATATATGTTTGATAATTAAGGTTAACACGGCTCCGGAGAACAAGATGAAGATGGAGAGATTCTGAGCAGTGAAAAAGATAAGAAGAGTAAGGATGTTGCACGGAAACAGCACTTATGCTGGTTCATCCATAATGGACTCCCATCAACTCCTTTATGTGTCGCAATTTCATTTCTCGCTTTATCCTATTTTGTTCCTTGTATGGCCAGAGAGGGGTGGAGTCAACAAATTTAAATTGCGGTGTCCGAATTATGAGCGTTAAGTCATATTTATTGAACCATAATTTAATTTTAAGTTCAGACTAATTAGGGTTTAGGGTGAACACTGAATAGTATGATTGTTGGATGTATCTAATCTAGATTACAAATGAAACGTAAAATATGAGCAATATACTAACTAGTGCCGGATATATTGGTAAGGCACATTGCACTCTCAAGAGGAAAAAATGAGTTTAAGATTTGAAAATGACATTATTAGGAGAGGCAGTTTCGCACCCCGAACATGAATCGTAAAACGAATATGCATATTACTAAAAAGAAAAATATGAGCAATATCGTGTGCAATATTATAAGCCATTTAAACTCAGACTTTAGGTATTGTGTTCTTTTTTACAAAAATAAACCAATCGACTCAATCGCATGATTAAGAATGGACTGAACCAGCAATACAGTCATATAAGTTGAACCGGTAAATTTTAAAATAGGATAAAATCAGCAAAAATAAAATAAAAATTGACAACCTGAAAACTTGTAGTACCGGATTTTTCAAAAAAATAAATAATTATGGATGTTTTTGTTATGTTTTGGTTCATTCTCATCAGGGGCGGAGCTAGAAATATATTTAAGGGTGTCATTTTTTCAACGATATTTGGAGAGGATTAATTATTTATAAAGGGGTGTCATTTTATTCATAAAAAGGGTGTTATTTGTCCATATTTTTAATTTTTTATATACAAATTATATAGGAAAAATAAATTTCCTAAAAATTTTGGGGTGTCATGAGACACTCCAATTTAAAGGGTGGCTCTGCCCTTAATTCTCATCATCGCTCAAGACTTCAAAAATATTCGAGACAACTTTAATGGAGACTCAAGTATAAGATTAGGTCCAAAAAAAATAAAATCTTTTTTAACCAGTAAAAGAAATGGGAGTGAAGAAACATTCTTTTTCCGGTTTCCTTTTAAGGATTTGACAAATAACTTTTTTTTAAAAATAAAATACTCAAAAGTTTTATTCTTGAATCCCCTCTAGTAATTGAACGGAGAATGAACAGTATTCTAAAAGAAATTATAATTAAATAATTGAAAAGTTTATATTAATTAATATTCTTTTCTATCCAATGATTTCTCAACAGACAAATTGCTGTCCCATCCCCTTCTTCCTTAAAGCAGCATCTCCAAATTCCAAAAGAGCAATGGATTTGTTCCTCATTTCTTACTTCAATCCAACACTCTTGTCAGTGTCCTAACTTGGAATCCATCTTTCTAACACACTTGCACACACAATATACATGAGATAATATCAACGTAAAACTCAATTAATTTTAGAGTAAAGTTCACATATGGTCACTAAACTTTGTTAAAAAAAATAAAATAATAATCAAACTTTCAAATGTTACAAAATGGTAACTAAACTTTATGTTTTGTAACAAAAATGGTAATTCGGCCGTTAAAGGCAGTTAATGGGTAACGTTGCAATTATAAAAATTTTGATAATAACACATTTAGTCCTCTATATTTATAGATTCAATTAATTTAGTCCTAATTAAAAAAATAATAAATTTAACTCATATTCCTTTTTCATCATCTTGTCCTCTCCAACCATCCCAATGCTAAAACAGGGTAGCAAATGGCTCGTGCGGTGCATCAAGGTTTTGTAGAAAGTAACCCAAGCTACATTTGCCATGGAGTAAACAGGATTATTGCTACAGGTTTTTTTCTTCTTGAAATAAAACACTGTGAATCTTTTACTGCTACTGCCGTTAAGTCATTGTCAGACGATTGCCAGTTGAAATCCTCAGCCTTGGTTTATTCACTTTCCTCCGTGGATTTTTCTTCATCCTCCTCTGCGTTATTGCCATCGACGACATTATCTTAGGTTATTCCGTCGCGATTTCAGTATCCAACAAATGATACTTGCCTTGACTTCTTTATCCCAAGGCTGTGTTTCAATTCTTATATGGACCTAAATCTTTCTTTTTACCAGAATTTTTGACTGGCAAATGCTTGTAATTTTACTTTATTTTCTTGTATTTATTTTCAGTTTGTTTGTGTCGAATTCGGTTCTTAACCCAATACTGCAAACACCCCTCCGCCATTGTTAATCTCAGCCAGCCAGCCATTTGACCCATCTAACGATCCAAAAATTGTGTAAAAATTAAAAAAATTTACATTGTGTAATTGGATCCTATATCATTTGTATGTATGTATGTATGTATGTGTGTGTATGTATGTATGCATGCGTATGTATGTGTGTTTTGTCTCATTCACAATCTCATGTGTGATCATCTTTCAGTCAAACTTGTTCTTTAAGCATATATAACAACTTTAACCTAGATTTTCTTCATCTTTGAAATTAAAATTTGAACACCTTATTCTGTTTTTTCTTCTGCTATTGCAATGACCCGATTCTTGGTGTTTATCGGGACAAAATTATGACAATAACCTCGGCTTATCAGTAATCCAATCACGTTGATAAAAAAAATAAAGTGATTTATTCATCTGTAAAGCAGTGCAAGGGAATGTATGGATCAGATAAATCATCAGGCATCTGCATTATTTTTCAGACAATGTTTCTTCGTTTAAGAATCAAAATTCATACAATATATACCAACTTAACATCAAATTTTATCCAGGGAATAGTATATATATTTGTCCATTATTACCTGTGGAAAATTTGTGGGCTGAAAAGCAGTACATAGATCGAGATTCTGGATTTGTGATGAGTTGGAATGTCTCACTTTTTTTAATCAAGAAAGTGTGGAAACAGGCCCATACAACTTTCAAATATTCATGTTTGTGTCTGTTCAATGTTGTTCCTGATCTGGGTAATGCCCGAAATTCTCGCCTACTCTATACTCGACACGGTATATGTATAGGGTTTTTCTTTTCTTTTCCTACAGAACAATGTCATGTTTGCTGATATTTTCTTCAAGAGAATTTCTACCCCACTAAAGCTATATATATATATATATATATATCACTAAGAAAACGCCACAAAAATCTATATTAGGTTAGATTTATCTATATAATTATCTTTGTTATGTAAACAAAGTTTGAACGTATTGATCATGAACATAGTCTCCATTGTTATAAATTTATTGGTTGAACATTTTTAACATCTAATAAATAGTTAAACTAAGAGTAAACTACACCATTAGTCCATGAATTTTAAGATTTGTCTCTATAAAAAGTTTCAATCAAGGTACTAGACTTTTCGAATTGATTTTTTTCAACCATTAAATCACTAGCGAGACGATGACGTGCTTGATATACATATTGAAGAAAACCCTAAACTCTTCCAATAACCACTGTCAATTAATCGTCGCCCATCGTTGGTCATCGTTCGCAACAAAATTGATACACCAAATGTTTGTGTTTTTCTCCTTTTCTTCTCATAAAATTAATTTTTTACAAAACTCGCTCAAAATCAACAACCTTCTCATGCTTCCATCTTCTCCGACGACTGTTTGATGACGTTAGTTTTAGAATATGTCATTTGCCTTCTTGTACAACTGCTACTCACAGCTCATATTTTTTTAATGAACATTCCAAAACAATCAAATTCGAGAAATCTCTAAAATTCCAGTGGTGCCATTTGCCCTCATTTACTTTTTCTTCCCATTTAGAAGTCTAAAATGATAATTTTATACAACAAATCATCGCCCATTGGACTTCTCAGGTTCTACAAATTTGACCCCCCAATGGTTTCAAAAGGTTCAATTTAACCCTCAAAATTAGGGCAAAAGTATTAGTCTCGAATTAGGGTTTTGAAACTACATTCAAGCTTGAGACGGTTTGGACTTGGTTGACATTCATTGTTGACTAATACCTCAAGGGGTGCAAAACCCGTTTCTCATTGAATTTGAATTTTTTTTGTCAAAGTTTAAAATTTTATTTTGGACTCCTTGCACTCCAATAATTCATGTCAAGGTGTAGACTATTAGAGTTTGTGACCCAAATTCTTTGAAATTCTTCCTTAAGACTTTGGTTCAGATTAGGAAGCCTAATTTGAGTTGATTTATTGCCATGCAAGCTTTCTTTGTATTGGAGTAACTATTTCTATAAGTAGATACTAGGGATTAAGGTTTGCATTATGTTGATTCCATAAATCTCTTATGATCCTATTTCGACATTAATGAATTTTCTCCTCTTCTCTCTATGATTTTTTATGTTAAGAGTTTTCCACGTAAAACATTGACGTCTCATTTAGTGTGTGGTCACTTTTCTTGCCGTTATCCTATAAAAATATCTATTTAATATATTGTATTTATTAATATATATTAAATAATTGAATGTATTCTATTTAAAAAATATATAGTTAGACATTTTTAGTTTAATCAAAACATGACATGCATGATTTATTTAAATGGAACATGAAATATGACTGTTGAATTTTTAAAATATTGATCATACAAAAAAGTTAATTGTAACGACCCGAATTTTCAAGTAAACAATTTGGGCGTTGACCCGAGTTATGAACTTGTGTGTTGGTTGGAGTAATTGGACCCATTGAGCCAAGTTTGAGCTTTGTTGGATGAGTATTGAGCCCTGTGGGTTTGTAAAGTGACCGTTTTGGAAATGAGGGAGAACATTGGGGTTTTATATTGTGATATTACCCTTTTTAAAGTTTTTGGTTGAATACCCTTTTGACTTTTGGGGTAATCACGTGAGAAAGGGTGGGGGACAAGATCTCTCTTCCTTTCAAGCTTAGTTTCCAAGACTAAAGATCCAAACTTCCAACCTCATCTCTTCCATTCAAGTTTCAAGATTGAAATATGTTAAGCCCCCCTCAAAAGCTTCAAGAAAAGTATATTCTTTTGGTAAAAAGGTGAGTTCTTCATTTGTAACCCCCTCGTCCCGGTCTGGACGACTGACCGGTCCGAGCAGGTCACACGGGGAAAACCGAAGTGAAACCCGTTAAGGCTCTATTTCGGTTAGCAACCCAAGAAAATTTCTTTTAATTATTATCTTGCCTAAAGGCATTCATACATCCTATGTGAGATACGACAGCGGAGAGATAACAAAGCGTTGCAAAACAATCAAACAAGCAATTCAACAGCCTAATTTAGCATTTACAACAGGCCGTATCGATACGCTAGGAGAGGATATCGATACGCCTTGACTAGGTCAACTGCCCAAAGTCAACCTAGGGAGACCGTATCGGTACACTGATTGGCCGTACCGATACGCCTTCACTGGTCAACTTCTCACGGTCAACGAGATAAGACCGTATCGATACACCCTAGACCCGTACCGATACACCAAAATCTCAGATTTCCAGAGAGCTTTTGGCGTATCGATACACCCCCGTGTACCGGTACGTTAGGCTTAATCTGAGCCCCAAAGTGTAGGACCGTATCGATACGGCCCTTGGGCGTACCGATACGCCCTGCAGTGCAAGACTCAAATTAGTTGAAAAATGACCTAAGACTCAACTCTAGATGCATTTTTCGACTCGTCTACCAACATACCAAAACTGATAAATCATCTAGCAACCAAGATTAAGCATGCGAAGCTACTTAACCGAACAAACATGGCATTCATCTCAAGATAGGCATTTAGGTAGAAAACTTGCATAGAAACATACATGACTTCACCATTTCGTTCAAAGGCAATATCACACACATAAACCTTTCATAACAAGGTTTCACATGCTTCTAAACAGACATATAAGCATTCAAGCAAAATCAACATTTAAGCCAAGCATTCATGAGTCTATCAACGCTCATACAAAACTCATTGCATCATCAAACTAAACATGCTTGAACACCAACAAAACAACTAAGGAGTTTGAACACCAACTCCATACAAGTCTACACCCCCATTGTCTAGGCATTATTACAAATACATAAATCATACTTGAGCTACTTGAGAACTCCAAAAAGCTCCTCCCTTGCCCACTTGCCTTCTGAACTCTAGCGATCTGCATGTTGGAAAAGAGGAGAGTGTAAGCTTGACAGCTTAGTGAGCGAAGCTCTAAAAACTCATCAACAATACAGTTTCCAAAACACATTTCTTAAAAGATAAGTAAACCATTTTTATGCACGAAATGAGGCACAAAAACACAATTACAAGGTTTGCACAAGCACAACCCAAAACACGGTGGGACTACACATCACCGTTTCGACTAGTAGTTTTCCGATGGGACTACACATCAAAGTACTCTTCTACTAGTCACTACCGGTGGGACTACACATTAACGTAGTTATAACAACCATCACATGAGGCTCGACACCAACAACGACTACACAACAACAACGGATGTAAAGACAAGCCACAATGCATATGATATCACAACAATTGACCATACATCAACACTTAACCACCAAGGTAGGATTAGTAAACTTACACTTGGGTTTAGGTTAGCCCACAAGGCTCCACCCAAACCCCCAAGAACCCATTTCGAAAGCAAAACAAGTTCAAACCATTTTCACTCACCGATGAAGCCCGACTGGATGTCGAAACACCAATCTCAAGTCTCCAAATTCCCCGGATTAGTGCCCGAAGCCTCTCCAACGGTTTCCCTTGATTCTAGCCAATCAAAAACAATACATTGCTCAGCCAAAACATCACAAAACACTGTCACAACCCCAAACTACAATTACAAGCTAATTTCTCACAATTCCAAACCAAAGCCAACACCAACAATACCCATTTTCGTACTCCCCAATAGCCCAGCCGAAGACCAAAGATTTCAACACTCAAAACACTTCTAAACACCTTCCAAACCACCTTTTAGTATCACTATTACCCCAACCCAACTCTCTTTCACAAAACCACACCAAAAACACTAGTCTTCACCCCTTTTAAAACACCCACAAAACACATTTCGGGATTCTTGTTAAAACCTCTCCAATTTAAGATATATTACATATATGGACTAGACTGAAACATAGGTAAACTCATCAAATCAAGAGCAAATCAAAAACCCTTAAAGTCTCCCCCTTTTCCCCTTAAAACTTGAAAACTTAAAAACTTGGACAATGAGATTTAAGAAAAATTAGAACCATGAAAATGCTTGGAATAAAGAGGAGAAGTCAAATATGTGATTACCTTGAGGAGAGCTCTTGAAAAGATGAGGAAGTTTGATGGAATAGTGTTTGGGGGGTTCAAGGGAGGTTTTTGACGTGAAATTTTTGAAGTGAGGAAGAAGAAGAGAAAAGTCTCTAAAATCCCCTTCTACTAATCTTTTCTTTATTTCCAAAATTACCAACATGCCCTTAATGAAATCAAACCCTTTTAATTTAAACCAAGGCTTAGTTTAATTTTAAAACGAACCCACGACTCGTACCCGATTCACCCGAGTAACATCTGACCCCTAAACCCGGGGCGTTACAACTCTCCCCCACTTAAGGAATTTCGTCCCCAAAATTACCTGACTGAAAGAGATAAGGAAACTGCCTTTTCTTATCCTCCTTCCTTTCCCAAGTGGCCTCGTCCACCCCTCGGCATTGCCACCTCACCTTGACCAACTCAATTGATCTACCATGCAACACCTTGCTGTCTGAGGCTAAGATCTCCACTGGTTCCTCATCATAAGTCAAATCCGGATTCCATTCAATCTTTTCCACTGACATTACGTGAGACGGATCCGATCTATACTTTCGGAGCATCGACACGTGGAACACATCATGAATCTTCTCTAGCTCGGTCGGGAGTCTCAACCTATATGCAACGGGACCAATCCTCTCAACTACCTCATAAGGTCCAATGAATCTCGGACTCAACTTACCTTTCCTACCAAACCTCATCACCTTCTTCCAAGGTGGGACTTTCAGAAACACTTTCTCACCCATAGCATACTCTATCTCTTTTCTCTTTAAGTCGGCATACGACTTCTGTCGGTCTAAAGCTGCCTTCAAACGATAGCATATCAACTTTACCTTATCGGTAGTGCCCTTAAGCAAATCAGGCATCGGTACAAGCTTTTGTCCGGCTTCGGCCCAACAAATCGGAGTCCTACACCTCCTACCATACAGAGCTTCATACGGTGCCATCTGAATACTAGCCAGATAACTGTTGTTGCATGCAAACTCTACTAATGGTAGATATTTCTCCCACGACCCCTGAAAATCGATGATACAACATCTCAACATGACTTCCAACACCGGAATCAGTCTCTCTGACTGACCATCTTACTGCAGATGATACGAAGTACTGAAGTTCAACCAAGTACCCAAGGCACGATGCAAACACTCCCAAAATCTACCTGTAAACCTCAGATCTCGGTCTGACACAATCGATTTCGGTACCCCATGTAGTCTCACTATCTTACAGATGTACAGATCGACCAACTTATCCAAAGTATAGGTGGTATGAACAGGTATGAAGTGAGCACACTTAGTGAATCTATCAACTATCACCCACACTGAATTCTTCCTGGAAGGAGTCAACAGTAACCCTGACGCAAAGTCCATGGTGATACGTTCCCACTTCCATTCCGGAATCTTCAACGGCTGTAACAACCCTGAGGGAAACTGATACTCGACCTTGACTCGCTGACAAACCATACACTTACTCACAAACTCGGCCACATCCTTCTTCAACCCAACCCAATAGTACTCTTCCTTTAACCCACGATACATCTTTATACTACCCGGATGCATCGGAAAAGGACTGTTATGAGCTTCATTCAAGATCATACGTCTCAACTTGACATCTTCCGGAACCACTATCCTATCCTTGAAACACAGGATCCCATTCTCACCAAAACAATAATCGGTGGGCTTATCTTCGGCTATATCTTGCACATGAGGTGCCAAAGACTCGTCTCACAACTGCCTCTCTCGAATCAGCTGAGCTAACAAAGGCTTAACCTGGAGTTCGGCTATCAACCCACCATCCTTGGACACATTAAATCTCGCAAACATAGCTCGTAACTCAACTGCCACCTTTCTACTCAAAGCATCAACCACAACGTTTGCCTTACTCGGATGGTATTCTATCGTAAGGTCATAGTCCTTAAGAAGCTCTAACCACCTACGCTGCCTAAGGTTCAACTCCCTCTGAGACATCAAGTACTTCAAACTCTTGTGGTCGGTATATACGGTACACTTCTCACCATAAAGATGGTGTCTCCAGATCTTCAAAGCGAACACTACGGCGGCTAACTCTATGTCATGGGTGGGATAATTCTTCTCGTGAACTTTCAATTGCCTCGAAGCATAAGCTACCACCTTACCTTCTTGCATAAGCACACAACCTAAACCTACGTATGATGCATCACTATAAACCACAAATTCTCTTCCCGGTTCAGGCCGAATTAAGATAGGAGCTTCGGTCAAAGCTTTCTTCAACTTCTCAAACGCTTCTTATCTTGCATCTGACCACTCATATGTGACATTCTTCTGAAGCAACTTAGTCAAAGGGGCCGCTATCCTAGAAAATCCCTCGACAAATCTTCAATAGTATCCCGCCAAACCTAGGAAACTGCGGATTTCTGTCACTGACTTCGGTTGTTTCCAATTCACTATAGCTTCTATCTTCTTGAGATCCACACTAATACCATTAGCCGAGATCACGTGACCTAGGAAGACCACCTCCCTAATCCAAAACTCACATTTACTTAGCTTGGCATACAACTGGTTCTTAAGCAAGGTTTGAAGCACCAACCGCAAATGATCATCGTGCTCTTCTTCAGTCCTAGAGTACACTAGGATGTCATCTATGAACACTACCACAAATCTGTCTAAAAACTTATGAAACAAACGGTTCATCATATCCATGAAAGCTGCTGGAGCATTAGTCAACCCAAAAGGCATCACCAAAAACTCATAGTGCCCATAACGTGTACGAAAGGATGTCTTCGGTATGTCTACATCCTTTACCTTCAACTGATAGTACCCGGATCTCAAGTCGATCTTCGAAAACACGGAAGCACCTCTCAACTGATCAAGAAAGTCATCTATCCTAGGCAAAGGGTACTTGTTCTTCATTGTCCCTTTGTTCAACTGCCTATAATCTATACACATCCTCATGCTACCGTCTTTCTTTTTCACAAACAAGACCGGAGCACCCCATGGAGAAATACTAGGTCTAATGAAGCCTCTATCGGACAACTCCTGAAGTTGTGTCTTTAACTCTTTCAACTCCTTCGGTGCCATTCTATACGGAGTAATAGACACTGGTGCAGAATCGGAATACGTCTCATTAGCAAACTCAACTGCTCTATCTGGAGGCAAACCCGACAACTCTTCCGGAAAGACACACGGAAAATCACATACTGTCCTGATATCTTGCGGTCTCACCTCACTCATATTCGAATTCATCACATAAGCCAAGTAAGCCTGACAACCCGAACTCAACAACTTCTGATCTTCTAAAGCCGAAACAAAATTGAACCTAACGTTCTCACCAACTACCACAACCTCAAAATCATCTGTAATCTTCAAGGAGACTCTCTTGGTCTCAAAGTCAACCCTAGCTCTATGCTCTACGAGCCAATCCATGCCCAAAATCACGTCAAAACCGAAGAAAGATAACTCCATCATATCAACTGGAAACACGTGTCCCTGAACCATCAAAGGACACCTCCTATACATTTTCCTAACTACCACTGTATCACCAAAAGAGCTAGTAACATTTACACCTACCTCTAGCCATTCACATGGTAACCCTAATGACCTTACGTGCTCACCCAAAATGTATGAACGTGTCGACCCCGAATCTATCAAAGAAAGCAAACTCAAGGACTGTAACGAGAAATTACTTGCAATGATGTTCATGTCATTCCCAGCCTCTCGTTGAGCATACACCCTAGCCGGTCCTCCACCCTCGGGCTGGACTGCTACTACATGAGCCAAGTTCGTCTGACCCTCGTTCCTCGGCTGAAAGTTTTCACGACCGCACCCACGGCCTCTCTGATGCTCAAAACCCCTAGCTGGAGCCGGTCCGCCCCTAGTCGGGTGTGGACAGTCACGCCTCAAATGGTCTCAGGAGCTACAGTTCCAACACGCCCCGTAGATACCCATACACTCACCCTGGTGGCGTCTCCCGCATCTGGTGCACTCCGGAGTGTGTACAACAGCTCCTTGGCCCTGACAGCCCTGACCATAGTTACCACCCCTATGTCTCGAATCAGGCTGATACCTCCTATCCCTATGCCTCTTAGCATGATCTCTATCCCAATTCGCGTGTCTCTTTCCAGAATCGGACCCACGAGCACGGGAACTAGAGCCCAAGTTCTGCTCAATATCCTTGGCCCTAGAGACCAAAACATCGAACTTAGTGTAGTCAGAGGCAAGCATGTAGGTCTTCACATCTCTAGTCAACCCATACCGGAAGCGCTCACACCGCTCCCTCTCATTAGGAACCATCTCAGGTGCATACTGGCTCAATCTCACAAACCGAACCTTGTACTCGGACACGGTTCTGTTACCCTGAACCAAAGCCATAAACTCCCTCTTCTTTGCATCCAAGTATCGAACCCCAAGATACTTCCTCTTGAAGGCATTTCTGAAGAACTCCCACGTGATATCTGCTTCGGCCATACCCGAAGTAACATTGGTCCACCAAGTATATGCGTCCCCCTGAAGCAAGGAGACGATGCAACCCAACTTACGGGCGTCTGAGCACTCCATCTGACCCAAGATGCGTGTGGTACTCTCAAGCCACGCCTCTGAACCCTCAGGAGTCAACCCACGGAACTCAACTCCGCCCAAACTACGGAGCCTCTCTAGAGGTAATCATGTCCCCGCACCCTGAGGTGGTGCTGCAGCTTGCATACCGGCCAACGCTGTCTGAAAAGCTCCGGCTATGGTCTGAATCAAATGGGTCATGTCCGCGCCTGCTGGACCCTGACCCGCCTGCGCTCCAACACCCCCAACATTAGCACCGGCCTGAGGCCCATTACCATCACCTCCGACTTGCGCACCAGCCTGAGGCACGTTACCTTCGCCACCCACTCCATTACCACCGGGAGCAGGAGGAACAGGAGGCTCACCCCCAGGTGCTTGGTCACCCGTTTTAGGTCGCCCCCCTCGGTCTCACCATATCAAGATAGAATATAAAACAACAAACACACAACACACAAGAAAAACGTTAGGTTAGCAAAAGGGTAAGGACTTAGGTTCTCAAGCTCGTTTAATCAAAACCATTTTTTTTGACAACAACACCTAACAATGGGGACATTTGACTAACCCTTAACCAACATCAAGGCCACTGAAACATGCTTCAAACACCGTAATAGCAAGCAAATTTCAAGCATACATTGTAAAACACTCATCGAGACATAGCAATAACATAACATATCAACCTTACCTCACTTACCTGCCCGAGGTCTCGGAAACCTCAGGCTCTGATACCACCAAATGTAACCCCTTCGTCCCGGTCTGGACGACTGACCGGTCCGAGCAGGTCATACGGGGAAAACCGAAGTGAAACCCATTAAGACTCCCCTTCGGTTAGCAACCCTAGAAAATTTCTTTTAATTATTATCTTGTCTAAATGCATTCATACATCCTATGTGAGATACGACAGCAGAGAGATAACAAAGCTTTGCAAAACAATCAAACAAGCAATTCAGCAGCCCAATTTAGCATTTACAACAGGCCGTATCGATACGCTAGAAGAGGGTATCGATACGCCTTGACTAAGTCAACTGCCCAAAGTCAACCTAGGGAGACCGTATCGGTACACTAGTTGACCGTACCGATACGCCCTCACTGGTCAACTTCTCACGGTCAACGAGATAAGATCGTATCGATACACCCTAGACACGTACCGTTACGCCAAAATCTCGTCAAAATCTTTGATTTCCAGAGAGCTTTTGGTGTATCGATACAACCCCTTGTACCGGTACGCTAGGCTTAATCTGAGACACAAAGTGTAGGACCGTATCGATACGGCCCTTGGGCGTACTGATACGCCCTGCACTTCAAGACTCAAATTAGCTGAAAAACGACCTAAGACTCAACTCTAGATGCATTTTTTGACTCGTCTAGCAACATACCAAAACTCATAAAGCATCTAGCAACCAAGATTAAGCATGCGAAGCTACTTAACCAAACAAACATGGCATTCATCTCAAGATAGGCATTTAGGTAGAAAACTTGCATAGAAACATACATGACTTCACCATTTCGTTCAAAGGCAATATTACACACATAGACCTTTCATAACAAGGTTTCACATGCTTCTAAACAAACATATAAGCATTCAAGCAAAATCAACATTTAAGCCAAGCATTCATGAGTCTATCAACGCTCATGCAAAACTCATGGCATCATCAAACTAAACATGCTTGAACACCAACAAAACAACTAAGGAGTTTGAACACCAACTCCATACAAGTCTACACCCCCATTGTCAAGGCATTATTACAAATACTTAAATCATACTTGAGCTACTCGAGAACTCCAAAAAGCTCCTCCCTTGCCCACTTGCCTTCCGAACTCTAGAGATCTGCATGTTAGAAAAGAGGAGAGCGTAAGCTTGACAGCTTAGTGAGCGAAGCTCTAAAAACTCATCAACAATGCAATTTTCAAAACACATTTCTTAAAAGATAAGTAAACCATTTTTATGCACGAAATGAAGCACAACAACACAATTACAAGGTTTGCACAAGGACAACCCAAAACACGGTGGGACTACACATCACCGTTTCGACTAGTAGTTTTCTGATGGGACTACACATCAAAGTACTCTTCTACTAGTCACTACCGGTGGGACTACACATCACCATAGTTATAACAACCATCACATGAGGCTCGACACCAACAACGACTACACAACAACAACGGATGTAAAGACAAGCTACAATGCATATGATATCACAAAAATTGACCATACATCAACACTTAACCACCAAGGTAGGATTAGTAAACTTACACTTGGGGTTTAGGTTAGCCCACAAGGCTCCACCCAAACCCCCAAGAACCCATTTCAAAAGCAAAACAAGTTCAAACCATTTTCACTCACCGATGAAGCCCGACCGGATGCCGAAACACCAATCTCAAGTCTCCAAATTCCCCGGATTAGTGCCCGAAGCCTCTCCAACGGTTTCCCTTGATTCTAGCCAATCAAAAACAATACATTGCTCAACCAAAACATCACAAAACACTGTCACAACCCCAAACTACAATTACAAGCTAATTTCTCACAATTACAAACCGAAGCCAACACCAACAATACCCATTTTCGTACTCCCCAATAGCCCAGCCGAAGAGCAAAGATTTCAACACTAAAAACACTTCTAAACACCTTCAAAACCACCTTTTAGTATCACTATAACCCCAGCCTAACTCCCTTTCACAAAACCACACCAAAAACACTAGTTTTCACCCTTTTTAAAATACCCACAAAACCCATTTCGGGATTCTTGTTAAAACCTCTCCAATTTAAGATATATTACATATATGGACTAGATTGAAACATAGGTAAACTCATCAAATCAAGAGCAAATCAAAAACCCTTAAAGTCCCCCCTTTTTCCTTAAAACTTGAAAACTTAAAAACTTGGACAATGGGATTTAAGAAAAATTAGAACCATGAAAATGCTTGGAATAAAGAGGAGAAGTCAAATATGTGATTACATTGAGGAGAGCTCTTGAAAAGATGAGGAAGTTTGATGGAATAATGTTTGGGGGGTTTAAGGCAGGTTTTTGACGTGAAATTTTTGAACTGAGGAAAAAGAAGAGAAAAGTCTCTAAAATCACCTTCCACTCATCTTTTCTTTATTTTCAAAATTACCAACATGCCCTTAATGAAATCAAACCCTTTAATTTAAACCAAGGCTTAGTTTAATTTTAAAACGAACCCACGACTCGTACCCGATTCACCCGAGTAACATCCGACCCCTAAACCCGGGGCGTTACATCATTAAACTTCAAGAAAAGTATATTCTTTTGGTAAGAAGGTTTTTGAAGGGGATTATGCTTTGGGGGTTTCTTCCATGTTTTCCAAGGCTGTTAATCTGTGGCTAGACCTCTCTTTAGTGCTTGGTTTAAGTCTTGATTTGTTTCCTTATTTTAAGGTAAAATTGAGGTGTCTTGGGGGTTATTCAAGTTGGAGCCAAAGAGAAGAAGTTGAGGGTTTTGAGTGTGTGAAGAAAATCCGGGTTAGTTGCTAAAAGGTCAGTACATCTCTGACTCCTACGCTTCTTGAAGATCATAAAGTGATTGCTTTGCTTGATGTTTTGGTTTATAATTTCAAGTTGGGTGTTTGGTATCTTAGAGTCTTGTTAATGGTGAAATCTGAATTAAATGTTAACATGGTATAAAAAAGGGTAGCAAAACATTCTAATTAACTCCCATAAGATGTAGGATTGAGTTAAGGGGTTAAAGGTTATGTTTTCGAGGCTTGGGAAGTGATTTCCCGAGCCTTAGAAGCCATTTCTAGGCTTCGGTATCAGTACACGAGGGTCACGTACCGATAACATGTGTTATATATGATGAACACATGCGATTCTAGTAGGGCGCATTGGTACGCCTAATGAGGGTATTGATACCCTCTGTTCTACCAGAATTCCAGTAGCAAAAAGGTGTGCCGGTACGCTAAAGGGTGTATCGGTACCAATGGGGTATCGGTACACGGTCCCCATGTACCGGTACAAGGTTGTTAGTTGAATCCCTTCGCGTGTGGAGTTGTGTATCAATACACATGAAGTGGGTATCGATACCCACATAAGTGTATCGGTACAGTTGGATGGGTATCAGTACCCACTAGGTAATCTGTCTGAAAAATAAGTTTTTGAGTTTAAGGGGCTAATAGTTTGAGGATTATGGCCCAATGAGCTTCTAAGGTGGTAAAATAAATAGTAAAACTGAGAAACCGAGATTTAAGCCCCATAGATGGGTGTAAAGTGTAATAACTTAGTAAATGATGACTCGATATAATCGTGGTGGTTAGTGTCATGCCTTGGGGCATTTGTTGGTGGCTTGGCTTGGTGCCACTTACCTCTTGGTGAGGTGTATGAATGCTCGAGGAGCATGTATTATCTTATGATTGTGGTAAAGGAATCAGGATGTCCTAGAGTTAGTACTACGCTACTTATATAAGGGGATGTGTACTTCGGGTTGAATGATCAAGTACATCCGACGTACCCACAGACTGAGTGATCTGGGTGCGGTTAGAAACCTATCTGTGGCTATGGTGATCCAGATAAGGTAGTAAACTCGATAGGCTGAGTGAGCTCGAGTAAGTTGATAGGTCAAGTGACCTCAAGTAAGGACTACTTGTGTGTAATGTGATCCAAGTATGTCTAGGACGTATTTGTGGCTATGGTGATTCGGATATGGTCCGTTTAACCCGACGACTATGTGAACACGAGTAACCCGACGACTGTGTGAGCACATGTAAAGAAGGGCTTCGTTGGCCATTATACTGATAATGTATGGTTGTACTTATCTATGATGTGTGAATGCTATAGATGATAGCTTATGCACCCGATGGCTTAGTGATCAAGGTATGACATGTATTGACTTGATGGGCTGTGTGAGCTCGAGTATCTCGATAGGTTATGTGACCTCGAGTATGGAAAAGCTTTGTAGAAACAAGTAAGACTTGTTGTAAGCTTAATGATACCTTGAGATAGGTGATCTAAGAACTCTAGCTAGTGTATGCTAGATGATAACCCGTAGATAGTGAAGCCTTATCTATGCTCTCTAGAATATATTATCTCGCATGCTTATTTTTATGATAATCAAGAATTTTGGTAGAGTAGAAATATACCACTGAGCTTTGTTAGCTCAGTGTGCGGATGTGTTGTTTTTCCGTGCGTAGGTTGACGGGTCACCCTTTGGAGGAGCACATCGACGAGGATTTCCTAGCACTGCATCGCTTCAAAGTACATTGCTTTGTATTTAGTTTTGGGCTAATGTATTCATAGGACCTTACGAGTTATTGAGTCTATAAACTCTATTTGAAATGTTATTTTGTTATACGACGTTTTAAATTTGGAGCTCTTGTTTTGTAAACTCATTTTAGTGCTTATTTAATTTCATGGATTTATTGATGATTTGATATTTTAGAAAATGGTTAAACTCATGGTTTTTAAATGAATATTTTGATGGGTCGGTTTTAGGTAACCTGAATGTAGTACTTCAGATTCTGATTGGGATCGTGGTGTTACATTAATACTATGTTTGGTTAAAAAAACAAAGAGTATTTTTTTATTTTCTTAGAAAATAGAAAACAATGAAATCATGTTTGGTTGAAAAATTTAGGAAATATTTTTGCAAAATGAAAATCTTTGAAAAACAGAAAACAATAGAAATTATTGTCATTGTTTTCACAAAATAATATTTTGTAAATTTGAAAAAGTTAAATACAATGGTTTTTTTATCTTCGTTAATTAACAATGGTTCCAGTAGATAAAAAAAATTCATTTTCCAACATATTTTTTTTTGGATATAACTTCAACTTATTGGTTGACTAAATCGGATCAAGTATTGTAGAGGTCCATTATAGGATGACCAACATAAATTACTTCATTCACAATATCATAATTCTTTTTTTTTAATTTTGGCTTAAAGGTCAAATTGGCCATCAACGAAAAATCAAAAACCAATTAAGCCCTTATGAAAATTTTGCACCCAATTGAGCCATCAAAATTCAAATTACGATCAATCAGGCCCTTCCGTTAAGTTGACCGTTAACTCAAAGTAGTTATTATGATGGTAACACGTGGCACTTTCTGGACATACCACATCATCAAAACCGTAAATAATCATTTAAAAATTTTAAAAATATTTAAAATTATAAAATAATATATTTAAAATTAAACAAATATTTAAAATTAAAAAATATTTAAAAAATTCAAGAAAAATTCAAGAAAAATCTAAAAAATATTTAAATGTGTAAAAAATTAAAATTATGTATAAAATCATAACAAATGTTATGAATATTTATCTATATGGATGTCTATCATGATTAGAACTTTATCTAAGAAGATTGATTTACTTTATCATTAGGAATATTATCTCATTTAATTAGAGTTCAATGTAATATGTACTTCTTAGGCCTATAAATAGATGACTTGATGAAGGCATTGTAGACAAGTCTATATTTTGAGAATAATACAAATCTCCCTCTTGCTCTTTCTCTTGTTCATTGTTCTTGTTCTTTGTTATTTTATTCACAACACGTTATCAGCACGATCTCGCTCAATTACTATGGTTATTGTTGGTGGTTCTTGAAAATTGTTACATCCATTATATATTCAAGTTAATCTGAGAAGTTCGGTATGTTTTACTTACTTATATATCTTTTTATTGGTTGAGCTTTTAACATACGACAACATATATCTCTGTAAGTGATATTTTTATAAACGAAACTGTTGAAATCAATAATTTTGAGAAAAGTGATTTTGATGGCATGTTTCGTTCATGAGGATTTTATCATGTGTTTACAAACAAATATTTTTAAATCTATATTTACCATGATTATGCGCCAACGTTGACATTAATATTATGGAAGAAAACCCCTAGTCTGTTTGTGCATCTAATTTACGAGATTAGATGATATATTTTGCCCGAATATGTTTATTTTAAGAGTTATGAGCAAAATTAATGTTTTCTATTATATACTGAATTTATTTATTTTATAAGAGTTGATATTTTTAACTATGTTTTAAGTTTTGCATGTTTAATGGCTTGGAAAGAGATGTGATATAAAGGGACTATGAGAAGCTATCTCGGTCATATGATATGTCTCCATTGTCCACGAGAGAAAAATCAATATCGGTAAATTTTGGTTTTATTTTTATTCTTTATATTATTATTTTAAAGTGCGATAAATCATGATGATTTTGAATTCACAAGAAGATCATTATAAAGTTTATATTTGTCTTGATCTAAAAAGTTTTATGGGAGGCATTCCCTGAAGTGAATGCAAAGCATGATGTTTATTCCATGCGATTATCAATGATGGGGCATTCCCTGAAGTGAATGCAAGCATGATGTTTATTCCATGCGATTATTGGAACTGTTTCAATCCCTGAAATGAATGCAAACATGGTAAATCATTATTCAATTAGAGACATAATTTCGATATAATCCAAGTATATTGGCTGGACATCCCGTTCTTCGAGGCTACTAGTCTCAAATGAGGTTTTTAAAGGACCTTGTGGACAGGTTTAACAATGCCACGTACGAGGATTAAATCTTTGTTCTCTGTGATAAGGATATGTGAAAAAGTTTCAAATGCCCACTGCCTCTACTCCATTCCCTGAAGTGAATGTGATATTATATTATGGAAGGAATAAAAACCACATTAGAAGTTGTGGTCGTGGTCGAGGCTATGAATATAGACATGAAAAATATGGTCATTTTAAGAATACTTCTACCCACTAGTAGTGAGGTTATAAGGATGACAAGAGTGATAAAGATCATTCTATTGAAGTAAAACTCTTCTTATTACCAATGCGATGTTATAAACCATTGGTCTTGTACGTGTTGTACGTTGAAAAAATCAAGAATCATTGAATGATAAAGGAAAGAAAATAGAAGCAAATTTTGTTTTCGAAACATGACGAAGATGATACTGGTCCAACTTTATTTGGACATTGTTGGTCCAACTCTTTTGGACGTTGTTGATTTTCTTATAACCCTCGAAAGGAATAAATCATCTTCTAATTATTCTCATAACTTTGAAGAGAGTTATTTATTTATTTCTATTTATTTTACTTTACGTTTATTTATTTTACACACATTAATTATTTATATTTTATATTTATATTTATATATTATGATATTTATTTATTTTGTTTAACATGATTACTTGTCAAATACAATCTATAGTGACGATTTATGCTCAATATAAGCATAAGATATATTTTCCCATTTAAATGCAAGGGAATAATGTGAGTACTATATCTCAAAGTACTGAAAATATTGATGCTCTAGAAGAGCAATAAATTCTTGAGAGAAAGTACATTATGAAAAGTGCAGAATTGCGAATATTGCAATAATTACCACTAATGGTAATAATATCGTCACCACTATAAGTGGAAATTTTAAGAGAGCAATATGAGTTCGCAAACTATCCCATTGGGAATTATAGATAACATATGTTATCAATTGGCATTTGAAATAAGCCAATATGAATATAAGTTTTGGTAGCCAAAAAGTCAGTTGAAAGCTTTAGAAGAGCTATATATTGCTACCAAAAGATAATTTCAATTGAAAGCTCCGAAAGAGCTAAATATATTCCTATTTAAAGGAACAATTTTGATGGTCGTACTAGACATGTACGAGTAAGATTGAATTACATGTTATGGTAAATAAGGAGTTTACAAATTCAGAGATATATACACACACATATATATAGTTGGCATGATCGGTTAGACCATCCTGATCAATAATGGTGCAGAAATTATTGAGATTTACATACACATGTATTAAAAGAACATGTAGTTCTTGTGGTGCTTATTCTTAAAGGAATGGATTAAATTACACTTATTAAAGAACGTGAAGTTCTTGTGTTGCTTAAAGGAATTGATTAAATTCCACTTACTAAAAGAACTTGAAGTTCTTATGTTGTTTGTTCTGAAAGGATATAGATGATCTCACTTATCAAAAGAATTAGAACTTAAAGTTCTTGTACTAAAGTTGAGACTGTATGTCTTGCATATCTGAACGAAATATGGGCCCATATATCCACAAATGTGAAAAGTTTTATATGATTTTAGTAGATGCATCTACATTGTTTTATCTACATACAACCAAAAGTTTGTGAGATTGATTCTAAAAAGATTCAGATTATGCAGTTAGACTATTCGTCTTGAAAAGCTAGTGGGTTTATATTTTAGGCTATATCGGTTGTTACAAAGCCTATTGATTATGAAAAATACAGTTTAGCAAATTTTTAATTGGATGCCTCCTATTTAATAGCTAAACTGTTAGAACAAAACATTTATTATTTATATGGTATTTCCATATAGCAACACTTATACGCATCAAGCCAATGAGTTATAACGAACTCCCCATTATGATTTGACTTTTGGTCAAAAGTCATATTTCCCCTTTTTGAATTTTTGAATGTGCGATATATAGTTGAATTGCTCCACCATAACGCACAAAAAGGGCAAGTAAAAAGAGTTGAGAATATATATTGAGTACGAGTCTCCTTTTATGTTTAAATTCTAAACATTAATTGGAGAATCATTTATTAGATGATTTTTTCTCAACATCAAGGGAGAGAATAATCAGGTGGATAAAAAAGGAAATGAATTATCTAGATCCTCGAATATGAACTAAAAGTTCATAAGATAATTCATGTTATTTCATGTCAACTTCCAGACATATTTACTGACCCAATGAGAGTAATTAAGTCTCATATACCAGCTGAAGTGCTCTAAGTTTAAATTACATGTTAGAGCAAGTGGATGTAAATCATGCTTGAAGCATGATAGTTGAAATGGTTCCAATGATCAAAATTCTCGTAAATGAAAAGTATTATGAGATGGTCATATATTGGAGGCGGGTGCTCCTGAAGAGACCCAAGACATAACTAATAATAAAACTCTTGAAGAGTTTCAGGTGCTCCTGAAGAGACCTAAGACATAACTAATAATAAAACTCTTGAAGAGTTTCAGGTACCTGAAATAAAGATTGAAATCTTGAAGAGATCTCGATGAGTTATGTCATTACGAGAATTGAACCAGAAAATTGGAAAGTTGTCGACAACGGTTTTACAAACAATTTTATATAAAATACTTCTATAGAAGTAAAGAAAGAAATCGAGGATCTTGTATAAAATCTATCCATAAGTATAGATATTGAATTGGTCTATGTTGGAAGACGCTTTGAACTTCTAAAATAAAAGTATTTGGACCAGCAGTCCAAACACCCAAAGGTGTAATGCAAGTGAGGCACAAATATGTAGTCGTAAATACGACTTGAACTATGATTTATGAAAAGTTTTAATTACTTCATGGTGGATGCAATTACTTTGGCAGTTATGAAAAATTTTGCATGCGTCTAATTATTTGTGGATCCATATTTATCCTTGAAGGATTTAAAATGCTAGAAGCATTTGGAAATTTCCGAGGAAATTTATTTAGACATGTCTCATGAATATTTTGGCGCATTTGGTATAATCGCCTTAGTGAATACTAATTGAGAAAATACTATAAGAATGATCAGATTTCCTTATGTATTTATAAAGGAGTTTGGATCAAGATCCATTATGATAATTTTAGAACTCTTAAAGTGCTTCAAATTGGAAACTCGTGAAGTACTTTCAATACAAGTACTTGAATCTTGACATCAAGTTTATCTCGACCTGAAGATCGAGCATTTTTATATATTTCTTTTTGTCCATGAATAGACATAAGCTGAAAGAATCTTATAGAAGATTCAATATGAATAGAGCATATCTATTGAGTATCCCAATAGTTGTAAGATTGTTGGGTGTGAATAAAGATAATTATATCTTTTATTGGTTTTGAAGCACCATATATTAGTTGGTTAAGCAATATCCATGGATATACAAAGATCATTACATTTAGATCTTCAAAATTCGTTGATGCCTCCTCAAATGTCGTAGAAATAATTGTTATGCACGAGGCAAGCCAAAAATGTGTTTGGCTAAGATCATTGACCCAACATATCCAAAAGATATGTGGATTTACTTTTACAAGATATGATAAAAGCTATCTTGTGTGAAGATAATGTAAGATGTATATCTCAGTTTGAAAGTGGATACATCATGGAACATATTACACAAAAGTTTCATCCCTCACGATCTTTAGAAAAATAATATTCAATATTGAATTATGAAGATTCAAAGATATTCTGTGATGTTTTCATGAGGGGGGTAAATACGCGTTGCACTCTTTTTCCCTTAACCAAGGTTTTGTCCCAATGGGTTTTCCTGGTAAGGTTTTTAATGAGGCAACATGTTATGCGTAGTAAACATGTGTGTAATCTTTTTCTTTCACTAATGAAATTTTTTCCCACTGGGTTTTTATCTTAGTAAGGTTTAAACGAGACACATTATCTACATAGACATCCAAGGGGGAGTGTTATGAATATTTATCTATATGGATGTCTATCATGATTAGAACTTTATCTAAGGAGATTTATTTACTTTATCATTAGGAATATTATCTCATTTAATTAGAGTTCAATGTAATATGTACTTCTTATGCCTATAAATAGATGACTTGATGAAGGCATTGTAGACAAGTCTATATTTTGAGAATAATACAAATCTCCCTCTTGCTCTTTCTCTTGTTCATTGTTCTTGTTCTTTGTTATTTTATTCACAACAACAAAATATTTTTTACTTAAAATAAAAATATAAATACTTGTAATAATTATTAAAAATATATAAATATTTATAATGAAATAATATTTAAAAATTGTATAATTTTTTAAAATATATATTTTAATTATAAAATCCCAAAACTTCAAATATTTTCAAAATGCCCAAAAATTTCAAATCTCTAACCCTAAACCCTAACCCAACATTCCCAAGTCCTCAAGTTATTTTAATTGACGACGGAAGTTGTTGGTACTGTGGCAGACGACGGTGTTGGTGAGAAGAAAAATTAAGGGAAAATGGGGGTTTTCCTGCGACGGGAGTGGCCGGTGGTTGAATCGGTGCTAATGCTTGTTTTAGGGATTTATGAGGCTTTTTTGAAAGAAATGAAACTTTAGGGTTTTTTAGAAAAAATATCATTTTATGTTTTTTTACAATAAAAATAAAGGAAATAAGAAAAAAATAATTTAAATTAATATTTTTATATTTTATATTTTTACAAATTTTTATGAGTTTTTATAATTTTGTGATTTTTAGGATTTTTTAAGATTTTTTAAAAAAATCAATTTTGATGACTTGGCACGCTTGTGTCCATCTATATTTTAATCGTTAGAGGGCATTGACGGTCAACGCAGTGAAACTAACGGAGGGGCCAAATTAGGTGTAATTTGAATTATGAGGGATAAATTGAGTGTAATTTTTTTATAAGGGCTTAATTGGTTTTTTGATTTTTTGTTTAGGGCCAATTTGACCTTTAAGCCTTTAATTCTTTTAGGGTAAAGTACACAGACGATCATTGAACTTTGGTAAAAAAATGGTAACTAAACTATCAAAAATCACAAAATGACAATTAAACTTTATGTTTTATAACAAAATGGTAACTAGATGTTAAATCCCTATAAGTGTCTGCTATAAAAATTGGTATAATAACACATTTAGTCATTCATATTTATACATTCAATCAATTTAGTCCTAATTCAAAACAATTCACTAAATTTAGCCCTCGTTATTTACGCATTCTTTCAATTCGGTCCTTAAAGCAAAATTCCAAAGTATGGTAACATGATAAATAATTACAATTAAATTTTTATGGGAACTAGAAAACTCGACTCGAATCAAAAAAATTTCAAATAAAGTTTGAGTTGTAAAATATGACGTGTCAACTCGAATAACTTGAAATTTTTTGACTTGACTCGATCTAACGCTCACCTCTATCTTAAGATATGACGCGTCAACTCGAATAACTCGAAATATTCGAATATTTTAAATTATTTTTTCTTTTAAATCGAATATTTTTTAAAATAGAATATTTAATATTTTCATATTTAAATCACATTTGATTATTTAATAACAACTTTAAATATTAGATTTAATTTAAAAATATTCAATTTTAAAGAAAAAAATTGATTTAAAATATTCAAATATTTAATTAAATTTTTATAGGAACTCAAAAACTCTACTCGACTTGACTCGACTCGAAAAAATTTCAAATAAAGTTTGAGTTGTAAAATATGACGCGTCAACTATAATAAATCGAATTTTTTTGACTCGACTCTATCGAACGCTCACCTCTATCTTAAGATATGACGTGTCAACTCGAATAACTCAACATATTCGAATATTTTAAATTATTTTTTTTCTTTTAAATCGAATATATTTTAAAATAGAATATTGAATATTTTCATATTTAAATCGCATCGAATATTTAATAACTACTTTAAATATTCAATTTAATTTAAAAATATTCGATTTAAAAGAAATTTTTGATTTAAAATATTCGAATATTTAATTAAATTTTTATAGGAACTCCAAAAATTGACTCGAATCGAAAAAATTTCAAATAAAGTTTGAGTTGTAAAATATGACGCGTCAAATCGAATAACTCGAAATTTTTTGACTCGACTCGATCGAACGCTTACCTCTATTTAAGATATGACGCGTCAACTCTAATAACTCAAAATATTCGAATATTTTAAATCATTTTTTTTCTTTTAAATCACATCGAATATTTAATAACTACTTTAAATATTTGATTTAATTTAAAAATATTCGATTTACAAGAAAAAATTGATTTAAAATCTTCGAATATTTAAAGTAGTTATTAAATATTCAAATATTTTAAATCATTTTTTTCTTTTAAATCAAATATTTTTAAATTAAATTGAATATTTAAAATAGTTATTAAATATTTGATGTGATATAAATATGAAGATATTAAATATTCTATTTTAAAAAATATTCGATTTAAAAGAAAAAAATGATTTAAAATATTCGAATATTTCGAGTTATTCGAGTTGACGCGTCATATCTTAAGATAGAGATGAGCGTTCGATCGAATCGAGTCAAAAAATTTCGAGTTATTCGAGTTGACGCGTCATATTTTACAACTCAAACTTTATTTGAAATTTTTTCGATTCGAGTCGAGTCAAGTCGAGTCGAGTTTTCGAGTTCTTATAAAAATTTAATTGTAATTATTTATCATATTACCATACTTTGGAATTTTGATTTAAGGACCAAATTGAAAGAATGCGAAAATAACAAGGGCTAAATTTAGTGAATTGTTTCGAATTAGAACTAAATTGATTGAATGTAAAAATATGAAGGACTAAATGTGTTATTATACCAAATTTTATAACAGACACTTAACGAGATTTAACGTCTAGTTACCATTTTGTTATAAAACATAAAGTTTAATTGCCAGTTTGTGATTTTGAAAGTTTGGTTACCATTTTGTTTTTTTTTTACCAAAGTTCAGTGACCGTCTGTGTACTTTACCCATTCTTTTAATATTCTTTTTGCCCCAATTTTCTTGCCACATGTTGACTTTTCGCTGAGTTTTAGGAAGAAAAGGTTTATATAAGATATGCGATGTAAAATAATTTAAATGATAAGTTTTACTTTAGAAAGTTAACTCTTGTTTTCGTTGAAAAACTAAAAAAGGATAGGAAAATTTAGAGCAAATAAAATAAATTTTTGATACACAAGTTTTGTAAAATAAATTTTTATTTTATAAAATGATAAGTTTGCCCTTAGAAAGTTAACTTTTGTTTTTTGTTGAGAAACTAAAAAAGGATAGAAAATATTTTCTATAGGTAAAATATTTGTTTTTATTTTGATACACAATTTATGTAAAATAATTTTATACAAGCCTACATATTTATACTACAAACCGAAGTCTTAAATTACTAAACTTAAACACTAAACTATAAATCTTAAATTCTAAACCCTTAAAACTAAAAGGTTTGTGTAAACTAAAGTTTACATGGGACGTGTATAAAAGGTTTTTCTCTCTAAAAAAATCCTTCTTACCATTAAATCAAAGGGTAAATTACGATGTTCATCACTTAACTTTCTTCTCACTCCTATTTTGGTCACTAAAATATAAAAATTTTCAATTTAATCACTCGACTTTTAAATTGTTCCTATTTCGGTCACTCTAATATGAAATGTCTTATTTTATTAATAATTTTCTATGAAATGATATATTTTATTAATATTTTAATGTCATGTCAGATTTAAAATAAAATATAAAATCTTTAGACTCTAATCTCAATTTGATGCAGCTTATTTTCAGTTTTATGCAAAATGCAGTCGCTTGAGTCAATAACTGTTGATATTTTAATTTGTCTTTTGTGAGCCCTGAACATTGTCATTTCAGGTGGTTTAAGTAGAGAGAATGTAACCCCCTTAACCCGGCCCAGACGGTTGAACCGAATTAAGAAGTTTACACGGGGAAAACCAAAGTCAACCCGAAAGTCAACCTTGATTAACGACCCTTTTTTTTCTTTTAATCTTGTCTAGATGCACGTTAACCCTAGTTATGTTCATACAAACATCATACTCAAAGATCAGCGCAAACAGAAAACGTTCAGGGACTTAATTGAACAAAACACAAACTTAGGGACCAAAATGTAAATTCTGGAAATTACAAGGACTTAACCCACTTTTAAGTTACCAATATGAAATTAGTCATATTTCATGCTTGTCTGTCAAATTTCAGCTCAAACGGACATCACAAACTCATTTAATTGCATAAACAAGATTCAGGACCAAAACGCAAACAATGCAAAACATTTAACCAACAATTTCAGTGCCCAACGGTCGAGTGTTTCGGAACAGGGAAGACCCGTTCCGAAACGTGGGACCGTTCCGCAACTGGTTCCGAAACAGGGCCTGGCAGTGGCATATCCGTTTCGGAACGCCCAGGCCATTTCAGGCCCCCGTTCCGATACGGTAGCACCTGTTCCGAAACAGGCTGCCCAGATTGCAGAAAAATTGCTGGTTTAACACACAATTGGCCTATCAAACATGCTCCAAAATCAACCATACTTTACCAGCAAGTCATTCAACATACAAAGAACATAATTGCACCAACCATTCATCAACAAGGCATCAATTATGAAAATCCCCAATTCTATAGGCATGCAACCTACTTAGCAATCCATTCAAGCATCAAAACATCAATCCAAACACATAATGGCCAAATACAAGTTCCAACAACATTAACAACATAATACCAACTTAGGGAGTCCAAAACATCTCCCAAAACAACAACATAGGTCCCCCATTGCCAAATGCCCATAAGCTAATAGTGTTTAAGAAACCTTCACCATACATGAGCTTTGTTCACCACTTGGATTCTTGTCCACCTTGCTGTCCTCAATGCACTTTAATGCTCTGCATTATTGGTTTAAGAAAAGAGAGAGCGTAAGCAAAAGCTTAGTGAGGAATGCTCGTTAAAACCACACAATAATGCATTTATAAAACACCTTTATAAATCATTGTTCAAAACCACAATATTCATGCTCATAAGCATTTAAAACAAGCAAACCATGCTTCAAGATCATAACATGTCATATTGGCCACAAGTGATACAATCAACATAAGATCCACACATGGACTTTTAAACACCATTGTGATCTTACAATTTTCCAAGGACCACACATGGACTTTTAAACACCATTGTGTCCTTAACAAGAATCATCCATGGACTTTTAAACACCATGACAAGGACCACACAAGGACTTTTAAACACCTTTGTGTCCTTAACAAGAATCACCCAAGGACTTTTAAACACCTTGGTGTTCTTAAATAACAAGGCTTACACAAGGAATTTTAACCACCTTGAACCTTAACCAAGAACCAACCATGGACTTTTAAACACCATGTTGTTCTTAAAATACACAAGATCCACACAAGGACTTTTAAACACCTTTGTGATCTTAACCAAGAACCAACCATGGAATTTTAAACACCATGTTGTTCTTAAATAAACAAGGCTCACACAAGGACTTTTAACCACCTTTGTGACCTTAACCATCACTTGCCAATATGCATCATTAACAACAATATTCCACTGTTTTAAAGCATTTAACAAAGCCATAAACATCATGCATCTTTAAGCATCAAACCACATTAAAACAATGTTCAAAAACAAGGATCTCTTACCTTGAGCATCCTTCAACACATGGCTTACAATCTCATCAAATAAACATGCTAAATATGCTTTCAAAACAGGATTTAAAACATGCAAACAAACCACATTGCATACAACCAATCCATGGTTCATCATCAAGAGAGTTTTTCCGAAAACTTACTCTTGAGCTTAGCTAAGTTGCTTAGACTTAAACTAAGCTCCCAAACCTTCAAAACATTGGTTTCATAGCTGAAATCCAAAATCCACTCACCGATTCCGTTTCGCCTCTTGCCGAAACACCAATCAAGCTTCCGGATCAACACCACTAGGATCCAAAGATGACTCCCCTGTTTTAAACACATCAAAACAGTAGATTAATGCATCATCATGCATTAATATCCTCAATGAAAGCACCTAAACCCGCTGCTCTCATCCACACTCCATTTTCGGCTACCAAACACAACCGAAAATGCATCCAAACAACTCCACAACACTACCCAGCCAAGATCCATCAAATCTAAACATCCTTAAACATCAATTAACATCCAAAAAGGATCCTACCACGTCCTTATACCTCCAGCTATAACAGATCATCAAGATCACTCCAAAAACAACCAAGAACACAAGCTAAACTTAGGAAATTCAACCTATCTGGGATTGCATTAATTAAACCTCAATTTCACATCAATTTATCATTCATTTAACATCAAATTGACACCTCAAAACACTGCCCAATCAGATCATACGAAATTTCATCAAAATCAACCAAATCTTGCATTTAAAAGACAAAATCAAGAACACATCTATAAAACCTTTTATAAAACATAAATCAAGGATTGAGAACTTGGGAATTTCAGTAAAGAACTGAGAGTTTAGAGGAGAAGGACGTTCTTACCTCCAAACTTGAGTTTTCTCCCTTTTTGGAACCAAATTCTTGAAAATCCACTTAGCAAATGCAAAGGTTTTGTTGAAGAGATGATTGAAGATCAAAAGAGAATTGAAATGAGATATTTAGATGACAAAATCAGAGGGAAAAGCTCTGGAGAAATGTGTTTGGTTTGAGAGAAAAGATGAGAGAAAATGAAAATAGAAAATGTGGAAAGTTAGTTGGAAATTTAGGAAAATATCTTCCCTCCCTTTTCTTTTATTTAAAATCCAATTATTAAACCTTTAATATTTTAGAAAAATCTGGAGAAACTCCCATTGGGTAAATAGCTCCTTAAAGATTCAAAGTTTCAATCCTTTTTAAAACAGTCTCACAGTTTTCGAAAATTAAATTTTGGTCACTAACCAAAATGTCACACTTCCAAACCTCATTTTGTAAAATTGATTTCACCAAACTCTTATATATAATAAAAGAGGATTTTAAGACATTTTTCCATATTTTTAATGCAACCCGAACTAGGTTTTTCCTAAATTCACTCTTATATATTCGAACCGCGATCCGACCGAACCGGTCCGAATCCCAAAACTCCTAAGCCCAAAATTGGGGCGTTACAACTCTCCCCCCCTTAAGAAATTTCGTCCTCGAAATTTACCTGAAGGAAAGAGATACGGGAACTGCTTCAGCATGTCATCCTTCCGTTCCCACGTGGCTTCCTCAACACCACGATGTTTCCACAACACCTTTACCAGCTCAATGGTCTTGCCACGAAGAACCTTACTATCCGAATCCAGAATCCTCACCGGTTCCTCATCATAGGTCAAATCCGGATTCAATTCCACTTCTTCCACAGGCATCACATGCGAAGGATCCGATCTATACTTCCGAAGCATAGAAACATGAAACACATCATGAATCTTCTCCAACTCTTGAGGTAACCTCAACTTGTACGCAATAGGACCCACACGCTCAACCACCTCGTATGGTCCAATGTACCTAGGGCTCAACTTTCCCTTTCGTCCAAACCTCATCACCTTTTTCCAAGGCGAAACCTTCAAAAACACACGGTCACCCACCGTATACTCAATCTCCTTACGCTTCAAACCCGCGTAAGACTTTTGCCGATCAGAAGCTGCCTTCAAACGCTCACAAATGAGCTTCACCTTCTCGGTGGTTCCTTTCAACAAAGCCGGCATCGAAACCAACTTCTGACCCGTTTCAGCCCAACACAAAGGAGTCCTACACTTCCTCCCGTACAAAGCCTCATAAGGTGCCATTTGAATGCTCGCCTGATAACTATTGTTATAGGCAAACTCCACCAAAGGCAAATGTTTCTCCCAAGAGCCCTGAAACTCAATCACGCAGCACCTCAACATATCCTCCAAAATCTGGATAACACGCTCGGACTGACCATCTGACTGAGGATGATAAGATGTACTGAAATTCAACCGTGTACCCAAAGCTTGATGCAAACACTGCCAGAACCGCGATGTAAACCTCGGATCCCTATCCGACACAATCGACTTTGGCACACCATGCAGCCGCACAATCTCAGCAATGTACAGCTCCGCAAGCTTATCCAAGGAGTACGTAGTATGCACAGGCAAGAAATGCGCACACTTCGTCAGGCGATCCACAATCACCCACACCGAATTCTTCTTCGTTGGTGACAAGGGTAAACCAGATACAAAATCCATGGCAATCCTTTCCCACTTCCATTCAGGGATTCTCAATGGTTGCAACAACCCTGAAGGAACCTGATGCTCAGCCTTAACTCGCTGACACACCATGCACTTGCTCACAAACTCAGCAACATCCTTCTTCAAACCCACCCAATAGTACTCATCACGAAGATCTCGATACATCTTAGTACTACCTGGGTGCATAGCAAAAGGACTACTATAACCTTCAGTCAGAATAGCACGCCTCAACTCAGCATCATTGGGCACTACTATCCGACTCCCAAAACACAACACACCATCATCATTAAAACAGAAATCCGAAGGCCTACCCTCCGCAATATCCTGAACATGAGATACCAAGGAATCATCCAGCAACTGCTTTTCCTTGATCAACTGAACCAAAGATGGTTTCACTTGCAACTCAGCCACAAGACCACCATCACGCGAAATACTCAAACTGGCAAACATAGCCCTCAACTCAACAGCTACCTTCCTACTCAAGGCATCCGTTACAACATTAGCCTTCCCAGAGTGATACTCAATCGTCAAATCATAATCCTTGAGCAACTCCACCCAACGCCGCTGCCTAAGATTCAACTCCTTCTGAGACATCAGATACTTCAAACTCTTGTGATCCGTGTACACAGTACACTTCTCACCATACAGGTAATGTCTCCAGATTTTCAAAGCAAAAACCACCGCAGCCAACTCTATATCATGCGTAGGATAGTTGCGCTCATGCACCTTCAGCTGCCGCGATGCATAAGCCACCACCTTACCCTCTTGCATCAACACACATCCCAAACCAACATAGGACGCATCGCTATACACCACAAACTCTTTCCCTGATTCAGGTTGAACCAAGATAGGAGCTTGCGTCAAAGCTGCCTTAAGCTTCTCAAAAGCCTGCTGTCTCGCTTCCGTCCACTCATACTTAACATCTTTCTGCAACAACTTTGTCAAAGGTGCAGAAATCTAAGAAAACCCATCCACAAACCTCCGGTAGTATCCCGCCAAACCAAGGAAACTACGAACCTCATGAACAGACTTAGGAACCTTCCAATTCATCACCACCTCAATCTTCTGAGGATCGACACGAATCCCTTCGGCAGAAACCACATGCCCAAGAAACACCACTTCACTTAACCAGAACTCACACTTGCTCAGCTTAGCATAAAGCTGATTCTCCAACAAAGCTTGCAATACAATCCTCAAATGCTCTTCATGCTCCTCCTCAGTACGCGAGTACACGAGGATATCATCAATGAATACCACAACAAACTTATCCAGGTATTCATGAAACACACAATTCATCATGTCCATGAAAGCTGCAGGAGCATTTGTCAAACCAAACAGCATCACAAGGAACTCATAATGCCCATACCTCGTCCTGAAAGCTGTCTTAGGCACATCCACATCCTTTACCTTCAACTGGTAATACCCTGACCTCAAGTCAATCTTAGAGAACACAGCTGCTCCCCGAAATTGATCAAAGAGATCATCAATCCTCGGCAATGGATACCGATTCTTGATAGTCAACTTGTTCAGCTGACGATAATCAATGCACATTCTCATAGTGCCATCCTTCTTCTTCACAAACAAGACCAGTGCACCCCAAGGCGACACACTCGGCCGAATGAAACCACGATCAAGCAACTCTTGCAACTGCGTCTTCAGCTCTTTCAGCTCCTTAGGTGCCATTCGATAAGGGGTAATGGACACATGAGTTGTATTCTCATACAGCTCAATCCCAAACTCCACCTCGCGATTAGGAGGTAAACCAGGCAACTCCTCAGGGAACACACCAGGAAACTCTCGCACAATCCTGATATCTTGCACACGCAACTCCTTAGAACTAGGATTCATCACAAAAGCTAGGTAAGCTTCACAACCCTGCCTCAGCATCCGGCTCGCCTCCAAAGAAGACACAACATTGGCAAGAAACTTCACATTCTCACCAACCACAACAACCTCATAATCATCCGCAAGCTTCAACGAAACTCGCTTATTCTCACAATCCACAACAACACGATGCTCAGCAAGCCAATCTATACCAAGGATTACATCAAAACCATAGAAAGGTAACTCCATAAGGTCAACATGAAAAACATGATCTTGCACGACCAAAGGACATCTTCTATAAAGCTTTCGAGTCACAACAGTCTCACCAAAAGAACTAGTGACACGCACACCAACATCCAAAGACTCAACAGGCAAACCAAGCAATTCAGCATGCTCACGCAATATGTATGAGTGCGTAGATCCAGAATCAATCAAGGAAAGTAATGACAAGGATTGCAAAGTAAAAGTACCTGCGATCACATCCGCGTCATTCCTTCCCTCTCGCTGAGCATACACCCTAGCTTGGCCGCCACCCTCAGGCTGAATAGCCACAACATGAGCCACACCCTGACCACCTTCCTCTCTCCGCTGGAAGTTACCACGGCCGCGCCCACGACCTCTCTGTGGTGCAGCAACAACAGGAGCACGCACTTGGCCACCAGCCAACATAGGGCACTCTCTCCTCATGTGATCCGTAGATCCACAATTCCAGCACGCATTACCAGCTGCCACAACAGGAGCTTGCACCTCCCTCACAGCACGAGGACAATCACGTTTCATATGGCCACGCGAACCACATGTCCAACAAGCACTCGGATCAACTCTAGCGTTGCCTCCCCGAGCAGGCGCACCACCACCTCGCTTAGCTGAGGACTGATACTTCTGATCATGTCCCCTCTTGTTCCGTCCACCACCGGAACTATATTCAGCAGCTCGCTTCCCAGCACCAGAACCAGCACTTTTAGAAGATAAACCCAAGTTCATCTCAATATCCTTTGCTCGGCCCACCAGCACATCAAAATCATCATACTCGGTAGCCAGCACATACATCTTTACATCCGTCACCAAACCATAACGGAACCTTTCACACCTCGCTCGCTCATCCGGAACAAGCTCAGGTGCGTATTGACTGAGTCGAACAAACTGTACTTCATACTCAGCCACGGACATGCTCCCCTGGGTAAGAGACATGAACTCCCTTTTCTTCTCATCTAGGTACCTCACACCTAGATACCTTCTCTTGAACGCGTTCTGAAAGAACGTCCAAGTTACGTCAGCTTCAGCCATCCCAGCGATAGTGGTTGTCCACCACGTGTAAGCATCATCCTGTAGCAAGGATACTACACAGCCTAACTTCTGCACATCAGTGCAACTCATATGACCCAAGATTCTCTTGGTACCCTCTATCCAAGACTCCGAACCTTCAGCAGATAACCCTCTGAACTCAGTCCCTCCTAGACTGCGCAAACGTTCCAAAGGTAGTCTAACTCCAGCATCTCCCTGATGCACAGCTCCTTGAGCTCCAGCTACTGCTGCTTGAAAAGCTCCAGCAATAGCTTGTATCAACACTGTCATGTCAGGAACAGCTTGCCCCTAACCAGCCTCAGGTCCAGCGACCCCAGCACCAGCTGCAGCTCCAGCTCCTTCACCCCCAGCACCACCACCACCAGGTGGAGGAGGTAAATCCACCGCACTCTGAACATTCTCATCATTCTCGTTCTCGTTCTGAGCCGTAGCTCGCACATTACTCCTTAACTCTCTACGAGATGCCATACTCTAACAATGCAATCACAATGCAAATAAACATAGTCAGGCCCAGCAAGGTAAGCAATCCAAGTACTCAAGCTCATTTTCAATTAAAAACAATATCATTTCATTAGCTTTGATTTGGCAATGGGTACCCACAACATGCTTCACCACAGCATACACTACAATTGTAACATACTTACAATTCACACATCATGCTTTCACTCAACAAGCATACATGTTGCGTGTAAAAGAGTCTATCGCAATTGTAGTGCAAGTGTACACGACGCAAGTAGTAAAGTGATACGAAGTATCGGATATCGTCTCCACAGGGATTGGGCTAATGACTTCACCTTGTTTACTGCACGAAAGTAAAGGAAATAATTAAGAGTTGTCACGAGAATAATAAGGTAAAAACGTAAAATAAAGGATTGAGAAATCAAGATAGAGAGAATGGGCTGGTATTGAGTTGCTCAGTAGTGCAGGTATTAAACTGCTTAGGATTTCCAGTTCTGTCGTTGCGCCCGTCGCCGACAGCACCTGTCGCGACGGTTGTCCGTTAGCTGTCGCGGCAGCGAACACTAACTCCGTACTTCAAGCTTGAAAAGAATCCCAGATCTACCTTGCCCTATCCCTAGGCACAAGTCTGTCGATGATCACGTCTTTGATGATACCTTCCGGCGTGAATCGAAGGATGAACACCGATGTGTATGAATTCTTCCTTAGCCACTTAACCTCGCCCTATCCCTAGGCACGAGATGGTTCAACTATAAACTAGAGAACGCGCTCTTATCTCTTTCGTATACTTAACTCTCCCGATGCTAAGTAAATGGATAACCTCACAATGCTCTCCCGATGCTCTTGCAAGATATTAAAACCAAGATAAAAGAACTTGAAGTTTATTTTATTGAACTTGAAAAATCCTAAAACAAAGCAACCCTTGCAACTACTTTACAAAACAACCCGTAGCCCTAGGGGGAATTTAGAACATGTCGGTGACGGGTGGACGACAGGGGTTTGGTTTCGGTTATGGGCTAATCGGTTCTGCCCTAGGTTTAATCTATGCCCTTATATAAGCTTTGGGCTCAAGTTATCTAAGGTAACAAGGATTACAACTTTAATTAAAAGTAAGATTCTAATAAAGACTAAATCTCTAAAGTCTCCTACTTTCCAGCCGCATCCTTGTTTCTAGGAATTTCTTCTCCTTGAGCTTTGGCTTGACATATCTTTTGATCCGGGGCTTGGAAAAATATTTGGCTTCCACACGACAGACGAGCAGATTTTTCTCTATCTATCGAGATCCACTTTACTTTTCCTCTTCATAAGTCTGCTGTCACCTTGCTGTCACGACAGGTCCATGACAGGTTCGTCTTCTTCGGCTGTTTGTCCAGTTCAGCTCTTCTGCTTATCTGCCCTGTGCCTGCCTTCATCGTCAACCATGGCAGCTACCTGCAAAATACGCCATCTTTTAGTAGAATCCGTGCCTTTTATATAATTGTGATGTTTTATTGAAAACTAACCTAAATGCAATGCAATTATGCTTGAATGCAGCAGAAATATGGGTTAAAAAGGGTGTAAATAATAGAACTTTTACACACTCAACACACCCCCAAAGTCAAGTCTTTGCTTGCCCTCAAGCAATTAAACCTAAACGAAAAATGAAAACAAGAAAAAATTTTGTGTTGGCCTTCAAACAGTGAACTGTCCCTTACCCGTCGCTCGTTCTCTATGGCGGCAGCAACCTGTCGGAAAGATTAGGATCTGTCCGGAATCTCCCTATAGCTCTCGTGCAGTGTGTGCATGCTTGTGAACAGTTATATGCCAAGACTCTCTTAGTTTCACTAGAATAATTTACTTTAGCTTGTTTAGAGTTTTTCCTACGAGACTGTTTTCTTTCTTTTTCTTACTAGAGCCAGAATTGGGCACCTCTAGTTATTTTCCTTTTTTCAAACTTCTTCTCTTTTACTAGAGCCAGTATTTCAGGCACCTCTAGTTAACTGTCTAGAGCCGGTGATAGGCACCTCTAGAAGTTTTTCTCTGGTTATCTGCCTAGAGCCGGTGGTAGGCACCTCTAGGTGTCCTGAGATTCTAGTCTCTTTTCTACTCTAAGTGCTAAGCTTTCCTATTCTAGTTTGGCTAAAAGAGATCTAAGCAGTATAACAGTCACAAAAGTGTTTAAGTTTTCAGAACTATAGAAAGGCTCTAAACTTTTCCTTAACCTGTCCTAAAGATGCTGCCACGACAGAGATGTCATGACAGGTAAGTTAACTTCACAGTTTTAAGCCAACAGTTTAATCTTTTCTGATTTTTTTTTAAACCTTAAAATAAAAAACACAACAAATAATAAAAAGATGTACTTAAGACTCCATTAATGATGGAGGGTTGCCACCCCCAAACTCGAGGGTTGCATTGCCCTCAATGCAAAATGACATGAACAATAAAATAAAGAAAAAGTACATCACAAAATATAAAGGCAGGCAGCAATCAGAGGAAAATAAAAACTTAAATTTTCAGTCGCTGCCCTCGCTGCTGCTGCTGATTCGGATCTGACGGCGGCGTCTGCGCTGTGGGGGAGGCTGGACAGGTTCAGAGACAGGTTGCTCCACGACCTGGATGTCGGAGCTGCTGCCTCTGAGAAAGTGGAAGCAGCATTGCGTCGGGTTTTCCTATAAGATATATTAGTGCAAGGGTTGTGAAAAGTAAATGAAAGCAAATGAAAACTAAAAAGGGAGAACAAGTAAGAAAGACAGAAGTGAGTGAAAATGAAAATGAAACGGGGTTTTATAGTGGTCGAGGTGCTACCCGTTAATGCTGTAACGGCAGGCGTGAATAACGGAGCGGCAGATTGGATTTAGCGTGTCTGACGCGTCTGACACACATTTATTCGTCTGTTACGCGTCTGCCGCACACTTCTGCGTCTGCAATGTCAAACTGTTGACAGCCTGTCAAGTCCGTCTGCGCCGGCAGCTGAAACGACAGGTTATCATAAATGGGCTTTATCGGGCTGGTGGATGGGCGGTGGGTTTGGGCCACTTCTTTTTTTTTCTTCTTGACTCCTTTATTTCCTAAAAACTGAAATTAGAAAAACAAAACATTATTCGAATAAAATAAACCTAATTCCTAATAGATAATAATAATAAAAATAAAAATAAAAGTTAGGTTAAATTAGGGGTGCCTTGTGGGGCATCTCCTAAAGTAACCACTTCCTGAATTCCTGGGGCTTCAGTCCCCTGATAGTGCTTGAGGTGTTGTCCATTGACTTTGAATTGGTGCCCGTCTTTTAATGATTGAAGTGTGATGGCACCATGGGGAAAGACTTGAATCACTTGGAACGGGCCAGACCATCTAGACTTTAGCTTTCCTGGGAAGAGTTTAAGTCTAGAATTAAACAACAACACAAGCTGCCCTGGGCAGAACTGTCGTGGCAGCAGTTTCTTGTCGTGCCACTTCTTAGTCTTTTCCTTGTAAATCCTTGCGTTGTCGTAGGCCATTGTCCGTAATTCTTCAATCTCGTTTAGATCTAATAACCTTTTCTGGCCGACCTTGTCCAAGTCCATATTCACTGCCTTGATTGCCCAATATGCTTTGTGCTCGATCTCGACAGGCAAGTGACAGGTTTTCCCATAAATCAGTCGGAATGGAGACATTCCCAATGGAGTCTTGAAAGCTGTCCGGTATGCCCATAATGCATCATTCAGAAGTAAAGACCAATCTTTCCTAGTTGGTTTAACCATCTTTTCAAGGATGTTCTTCACTTCCCTATTGGATATCTCAGCCTGTCCATTGGTCTGTGGGTGGTATGCTGTCGCGATCCTGTGCTTGACACCATATTTCTTCAAGGCAGCAGCAATTACCCTATTATCAAAATGTCTCCCCTCATCACTGATAATCGCCCTAGGGATGCCAAATCTAGAAAAAATGTTTTTATGCAAAAACTTTTGGACCGTCTTGGCATCATTCTTTTGAGTTGCGATTGCTTCAACCCACTTGGAGACATAGTCCACTGCTAGGAGGATGTAAAGATTTCCACATGAAGATGGAAAAGGTCCCATAAAATCAATCCCCCAAACATCAAAGATCTCTACTTCTAGAATATTCTGCAGTGGCATCTCGTTTCTCCTCGAGATGTTACCTGTCCGCTGGCACCTGTCACAGCTTTTATAAAATTCCTGTGCATCTTTATATAGTGTCGGCCAGTAGAACCCTGACTGCAGCACCTTGGCAGCAGTTTTATTGCCTCCTAAGTGACCTCCATATTGTGAAGCATGACAATGATGGAGAATGTCTTCTTGTTCTTCTTGTGGTACACACCTTCTTATAACCTGATCTGCGCACATTTTGAAAAGAAGAGGTTCGTCCCAATAATAATGTTTAACATCATTTTGGAACCTCTTCCTTGCTTGATAATTAAGATCAGAAGGTAATATTCCGCTAACTATAAAATTAACGAAATCAGCATACCAGGGAAGGTTAGAAGACTTACCTGCCGCCATGGCTGTCGCGACAGCGATTGCGGCAGCAAAGAGCTGCTCATCTGGGAAGGTCTCCAGTATGTGTGTCTCATCTAACGGTAGACTCTGTCCCGTCTCCAACCTCGACAAGTGGTCTGCCACTTGATTTTCTGTCCCCTTTTTGTCTTTGATCTCAAGGTCAAACTCTTGTAATAGCAAGATCCATCGTATCAGCCTAGGCTTCGCATCCTTCTTTGCGAACAAGTACTTGAGGGCAGAATGGTCGGTGTGTATTATTACCTTCGTTCCAAGTATGTAAGAACGAAACTTGTCGATGGAGAACACCACAGCTAACAGCTCCTTTTCTGTGGTGGTATAGTTCACTTGGGCTTCATTTAATGTTTTGCTAGCATAATATATGACGTGAAACAGCCTGTCTCTGCGCTGCCCAAGTGCTGCCCCGACAGCATAGTCACTAGCATCACACATGATCTCGAATGGTTGTGTCCAGTCTGGTGGCTGTACTATGGGGGCTGTCACTAACTTTTCCTTCAGAACCTTGAATGCTTCAGTACATTCCTCATTAAAGTCAAAGGGTCGGTTCTGCTCTAGGAGATGGCATAGCGGCTTGGTGATCTTTGAAAAATTTGCAATAAATCTTCTATAAAAACCATCATGCCCTAAAAAACTCCTAATGCCCTTGACTGTCGTTGGCGGCGGCAGCTTCTCTATGACTTCAATTTTTGCCCTGTCGACCTCTATCACACGGCAGCTAATCTTATGGCCTAGAACTATCCCTTCATCTACCATAAAATGGCATTTTTCCCAATTTAGAACAAGATTAGTTTTTTCACATCTTTCAAGTACCTTTTGAAGATTGCCGAGGCAGCTCTCAAAATCGTCTCCAAAGATGGAAAAATCATCCATGAAAATCTCAAGGAAGTCCTCTACCATGTCGGAGAATATTGCCATCATGCACCTTTGGAAGGTGGCAGGTGCGTTACAGAGGCCGAACGGCATCCTCCTAAATGCGTATGTTCCGTAGGGGCATGTGAAAGTCGTTTTCTCTTGATCTTCCGGTGCAATAGCAATTTGGTTATAACCTGAATAACCATCAAGAAAACAATAATAAGATTTACCCGCTAATCTATCAAGCATTTGATCAATAAAGGGTAAAGGGAAGTGGTCCTTTCGGGTAGCTTTGTTAAGCTTCCGATAGTCCATACAAACCCTCCAACCGGTCACAGTCCTGGTTGGGATTAGTTCATTGTTTTCGTTGGTTATCACGGTCATGCCTCCTTTCTTGGGAACACATTGCACCGGGCTTACCCATTTGCTGTCGGAGATGGCGTAAATAATACCAGCATCTAACCATTTAATAATCTCCTTACGCACTACCTCCTTCATCGCATGGTTTAGCCGCCTTTGGGCATCTATAGTCGGCTTATGATCTTCCTCAAGGAGGATTTTGTGCATGCATAACGCCGGACTAATGCCCTGAATGTCTGCTATCGTCCATCCAATCGCCTTTTTGTGCTGCCTTAGCATGTCGATCAGCTGTCGTTCCTGTTCCTGCGGCAGCTTAGCAGAGATGATTACGGGCAGTGTGTCATCACAACCAAGATAAGCATATTTAAGCTGCCCTGGCAGGGGCTTAAGTTCTAAGATAGGTGGTTCAACAGTAGAGGGCTTTTGGATTAAATTGTTATCCGAAGTGTAATTCAAGGGTTCGAATAACTTACCTGGACGATGGTCTAACCAGTTTACCTCCTCTTGACCTTCAGTATCAGATGTTTCGGAATCAGAGGAGTCGCTGTCGTCGGTGCTGTCGTCGTTGCTGTCGTGACAGGCCTGTAGGTGGCTGTCGCAGCAGTGACCAAATTTTTTATCACGGCAGCCCGACCTGATGCAGGGGTAATCAAAGGTCACCTTAATGATGGCCTTGCATTCCTCGTCCACATCAGCATGTTTCATTGCTTGGAGAACATTCAACTTAATTTGTTGATCGTTTACGCGCATGGTGAGTTCTCCTTTCTCCACATCAATCAATGATCTTCCCGTGGCTAAGAAGGGTCGCCCAAGGATGACTGGTGCGTTTTCATCTGCCTCACAATCTAAAATAAGAAAGTCAGCAGGAAAAATAAGCTTATCCACTCTTACCAAAATATCTTCAATTTTTCCCTCGTGGTGAACGTAAGAGCGGTCGGCTAGCTGTAGGGTAACTGTCGTGGGCCGCGCCTTGCCAATACCTAATTTCTGAAAACAGATTTGGGCATTAGATTAACACTAGCTCCAAGATCACAAAGTGCCTTACCCACAAATTTGTCACTGATTACGCAAGGTATGATGAAGCTCCCTGGATCCTTCTTTTTCTGGGGTGGCTGCCGATGAAGAATACTCATGCAACCTTCTTGCATCCTTACCGTTTCAAATTCCCCAAGTTTAGATTTTTTCGACATAACATCCTTGAGAAATTTAGCATAACCGGGCATCTCCCTAACAACATCTAACAACGGAATATTAATATAAACCTGTTTGAAAATATCATAATTTTTTTTGAGTTGAGATTCATGCTTAGCTTGCTGTATCCATTGAGGAAAAGGTGGTGGAGGACGATAATCAGCGATGCGTCCTTCCCACTGCATGCGAATCTGAGGACGATATTCATCTTTCTTCTCCTCTGTCGCTTCTGCTGTCGTGACAGGCTCATCGGCAGCAGTCTGTTTATCACCTGTCGGGGCAGCTTCCTCGGCAGGTTTATCCAAGGCAGGTTCCTTTTCTGTTTCAGCTTCTTCCGGTCCTGGTAACTTTTTCCCACTCCTAGTAGTAATCGCCTTACATTGCTCATGTGGGGGCGGTCTAGCATTTTCAGTATTGCTAGGAAAACCTCCATTCTGCCTTGGCTTAATATGCTGGGACACCTGACCCATTTGTGTCTCTAGAGATTTCAAGGTAGCCTCATGATTTGTCATTCTCATCTTGGTTTCATCCATAAAGTTTTCCGTCTTCTTGACAAACAGATTAATATTGTCCATATACGTACCAGTCTGAGACATAAAAGTGGCCAGAGTCTGTTCCAATATACTACTCGTGGCAGGTGGTGGCTGCTGTTGCTGTTGCGGCGGCAGGTTCTGCGGCTGCAGTTGCTGGCGCGTCAACAATCTAGGACCCCCCTGATTCTGATGATGTGCTTGCGGATTCAAAGCATTGTTGGGGTTACTCCAAGAAAATTTGGGATCCTTCCGCCAATTAGGGTTGTAGTTGTTGGAATTGTAGTTCGGCTTGTAATTTCCAACGTATTTTCCCTCTTCTACATTTATAGGGCACTCATCCCTACTATGATTTCCCTCACAGATAGTACAAACTTCCTCGACAGCAAATCCTTGTAGTTCGTCTTCATTTAATAATCGTTTCATTGCTTTAGTAAGGAATGCTACCTGTGATTTCATAGTGCTGTCGGCCTCATAATCCTTGACAGCAAGTACCCGTTTACCTCCTCTTCTTGCAGTCGGAAACTGCTCCTCATTCTTAGCCAGATTTTTCAAAACTTGTAGCGCCTCGTCTGGATCTTTATCCAATAATAGTCTATTTGCTGCAGAATCAATTCTAATGCGAGTTTGTAAGTTAGCAGCATTATAGAATTTAGTTACCTGATTCCAGACGGGAAATCCATGCATTGGGCAGTTCCGAAGAAGAGTAGTAAACCTGTCCCAGGCCTCGTGCATTGGCTCGTCATCTTCCTGTTGAAAAGTAGCAATTTCGTTACGTAATCGCTCAGATAAATGCGAAGGATTAAAACGAGATAAAAATTCACGAGTTAAATATGCCCAAGTCATAATGGAACCCGGTGTTAGTTTATTCCACCAAGCTTTAGCTCTGTCCCTCAAGGAATGGGGAAATAACCGAAGCCTCAGTATCTCCGGACTAACTCCTGACAGTCTAAACGAACCACAGATCTCCTGGAACGTTTTGAGATGCTCCCTAGCATCTTCTGTCGCAGAACCACTAAACTGTCCGGCGTTGTTGATCATACTAAACATGACAGGTTTAAGCTCGAAGTTATCAACATCAATATCCGGCAGCGTGGTCTCCAGCTCTACATGATCATTCAGCATGTAGTCACGACATGACCGTCGTCCACCTGCTGCGGGCGGATCGCCGACAGGTGGGTTATTATTGCCAAGGGGTGGTATGAAACCACCAGCAGGTTGGTTATGACCCATTTTCTCTAGCTGTTCCTCGAGATATTCGTTTCTGTCTAAAAGTCGGCGAAGTTGTTTCTTGAGATTGAAGGAACGTTCGATTTCCGGATCTAATTTATATTCAGGATCTTCGCCTCTTTTGGATCTGCGCATAAACAATAAAACCTCGTGAAAAGCGAGAGTTGAAAGCACAAAAGAAAAATTAAAGAAAATAAAAATAAAAGCGAAAAGTGCAATAAAAGAAAGATGTAGTTATGTTGCCAATCCCCGGCAACGGCGCCAAAAACTTGTTGCGTGTAAAAGAGTCTATCGCAATTGTAGTGCAAGTGTACACGACGCAAGTAGTAAAGTGATACGAAGTATCGGATATCGTCTCCACAGGGATTGGGCTAATGACTTCACCTTGTTTACTGCACGAAAGTAAAGGAAATAATTAAGAGTTGTCACGAGAATAATAAGGTAAAAACGTAAAATAAACGATTGAGAAATCAAGATAGAGAGAATGGGCTGGTATTGAGTTGCTCAGTAGTGCAGGTATTGAACTGCTTAGGATTTCCAGTTCTGTCGTTGCGCCCGTCGCCGACAGCACCTGTCGCGGCGGCTGTCCGTTAGCTGTCGCGGCAGCGAACACTAACTCCGTACTTCAAGCTTGGCAAGAATCCCAGATCTGCCTTGCCCTATCCCTAGGCACAAGTCTTTCGATGATCACGTCTTTGATGATACCTCCCGGCGTGAATCGAAGGATGAACACCGATGTGTATGAATTCTTCCTTAGCCACTTAACCTCGCCCTATACCTAGGCACGAGATGGTTCAACTATAAACTAGAGAACGCGCTCTTATCTCTTTCGTATACTTAACTCTCCCGATGCTAAGTAAATGGATAACCTCACAATGCTCTCCCGATGCTCTTGCAAGATATTAAAACCAAGATAAAAGAACTTGAAGTTTATTTTATTGAACTTGAAAAATCCTAAAACAAAGCAACCCTTGCAACTACTTTACAAAACAACCCGTAGCCCTAGGGGGAATTTAGAACATGTCGGTGACGGGTGGACGACAGGGGTTTGGTTTCGGTTATGGGCTAATCGGTTCTGCCCTAGGTTTAATCTATGCCCTTATATAAGCTTTGGGCTCAAGTTATCTAAGGTAACAAGGATTACAACTTTAATTAAAAGTAAGATTCTAATAAAGACTAAATCTCTAAAGTCTCCTACTTTCCAGCCGCATCCTTGTTTCTAGGAATTTCTTCTCCTTGAGCTTTGGCTTGACATATCTTTTGATCCGGGGCTTGGAAAAATATTTGGCTTCCACACGACAGACGAGCAGATTTTTCTCTATCTATCGAGATCCACTTTACTTTTCCTCTTCATAAGTCTGCTGTCACCTTGCTGTCACGACAGGTCCATGACAGGTTCGTCTTCTTCGGCTGTTTGTCCAGTTCAGCTCTTCTGCTTATCTGCCCTGCGCCTGCCTTCATCGTCAACCATGGCAGCTACCTACAAAATACGCCATCTTTTAGTAGAATCCGTGCCTTTTATATAATTGTGATGTTTTATTGAAAACTAACCTAAATGCAATGCAATTATGCTTGAATGCAGCAGAAATATGGGTTAAAAAGGGTGTAAATAATAGAACTTTTACACACTCAACAATACAAAGCATACATACTTTAATCACACACACAACCATTCCCAATTACTCGAGAACTCAGCTCTGATACCACCAAATGTAACCCCCTTAACCCGACCCAGACGGTTGAACCGAATTAAGAAGTTTACACGGGGAAAACCAATGGCAACCCGAAAGTCAACCTTGATTAACGACCCTTTTTTTCTTTTAATCTTGTCTAGATGCAAGTTAACCCTAGTTATGTTCATACAAACATCATACTCAAAGATCAGCGCAAACGGAAAACGTTCAGGGACTTAATTGAACAAAACACAAACTTAGGGACCAAAATGTAAATTCTAGAAATTACAAGGACATAACCCACTTTTAAGTTACCAATATGAAATTAGTCATATTTCATGCTTGTCTGTCAAATTTCAGCTCAAACGGACATCACAAACTCATTTAATTGCATAAACAAGATTCAGGACCAAAACGCAAACAATGCAAAACATTTAACCAACAATTTCAGTGCCCAACGGTCGAGTGTTTCGGAACAGGGAAGACCCGTTCCGAAACGCGGGACCGTTCCGCAACTGGTTCCGAAACAGTGCCTGGCAGTGGCATATCCGTTCCAGAACGGTTGCTTCCGTTTCGGAACGCCCAGGCCATTTCAGGCCCCCGTTCCGATACGGTAGCACCTGTTCCGAAACAGGCTGCCCAGATTGCAGAAAAATTGCTGGTTTAACACACAATTGGCCTATCAAACATGCTCCAAAAGCAACCATACTTTACCAGCAAGTCATTCAACATACAAAGAACATAATTGCACCAACCATTCATCAACAAGGCATCAATTATGAAAATCCCCAATTCTATAGGCATGCATCCTACTTAGCAATCCATTCAAGCATCAAAACATCAATCCAAACACATAATGGCCAAATACAAGTTCCAACAACATTAACAACATAATACCAACTTAGGGAGTCCAAAACATCTCCCAAAACAACAACATAGGTGTTGAGTTGTGTGGTGCTCGATTCGTTCAACCGATTATGCTCACCAAGTGGTGGAGAGGTGGAAGGGTTTAGGAAGCTAGAAAGGAAATAGACACAATGATTTTAGAGTGGTTCGGTCTTCTAACAAGCACCTACATCCACTACCTTAGCTCCCCACTAAGGATTTCACAATCAATCCACTAATTGATTCGTCCCCTTTTCTAGGCTTAGGAGGAAACCCTTTACACCGATCAAGCTTCTACCCAAAGCCTTGATCAAAACCCTCTTTTACAAAGAGACAATAAAAGCAAACTTAAAACCCTCTAATAGGTGTTTGTTTGCACAATTAAGCACTCACCCAAAACCTAAAACACTTGAGCAAATTTGACAATTTTGGCTCACTAGTGTTTGTCTATACAATAATTGACACTTTAGGCTCTAAGACAATTCTTGATCATTTGATGTTTGACAATATGAGCATTAGCCTTCTCTTGATGCTTGGAGGTCCCTTTTATACTCCCAATTGAGTTTGTAGCCGTTACTAGCCGTTGGGATCAAATTGGAGCCGTTGAGGACTTTAATTCCCACCATAAATGCATTCTGCAGCTCCCCGTTTCGAAACGCTCGAAGCCGTTTCGAAACACTCTCAATGTAGAAAGAGCCGTTGCAGTCTGTCAGGGCATCCGTTTCGGAACGCCTCCTGGCCGTTTCGGAACGCCTCATGTCCGTTTCGGAACGCCTCCTGGTCGTTTCGAAACCCGTATCGAAACGCTATAGGCCCGTATCGAAACGCCTGCATTTAAAAGTTGGTTGGGAAAATAGCCGTTGGGGTTTATGACCGTTGGGGTCATTGCCACGTGGGCGTATCGAAACGGCCTAGCCCGTTTCGAAACGCTGGGCAAAAATCAAGTCCAGGGAAAGCCCGTTTCGAAACACGTTTCGAAACGAATATGCTACTAGAATCCCCTGTTTCGAAACGCCCTAAGGTGTTTCGAAACACCTGGACTGGTTTGTATAAATTTGCCTTTGAAACACATTAAAAACCCTTTTGAAAACTTCCTAAACACAATTTCAAGTTGTTTGGACTTTGTAAATGTTTTAAATACTTTTTAAATCAGTCCAAAACATTTTTCAATTATTATATCAAAACATTAGTTCTACAATCTCCCCCTTTTTGATATAATAAAACTCACTTGAAAAATTGTTTGGGATTCTCCCCCTTTAACTTTAAAAATGTAAATAAGAGTTGAAAAATTTTAATTCAAATAAAGCTCCCCCTTATTCATTTGAAAATTCAATTTTTCAAACCATTTCTCCCCCTTTTTGTTACATCAAAAAGAATTTAAAACATTAAGTTCAAAATAACAATGGAGGTAAAAACTTTGACAACAATGAGAATTTGGTTTAAAAATGGCTCCCCCTTACTCAAGGCATCATTGAAATGTTAGTCTATCATAAATGATCATCTAGTTGAATTTAAACTAATAAATAAACAAATGAAAGCACAAAACAACTAGAAATTTTACCAACACTTGAACTCAAGGTAGGATGTGAAGCCTTCCTTCTTCAAGTGTTCTTCCTTGTGTGCATGGAGCTCCCCCTCAATGTTTGACTTGTTGAACATCTCCATCACACCTGTCAATAGACAATCAAGTCATTTTTGGTATCCAAATTGCTTTGGATCCATGAACGTTAGTAGCACAAATTTTTGACCCCTTTGGAATCCATTTTTCAATGTCATCCTTTTTAATTGAAGTGGTTAGTCCTTTTGGGACCCAAACACTTGTAAAACATTTACCATTTTGAAATCTAGGGGCACTAGATTGTCTAACATAAAAATTTGATTTTCCAAAATTGTTTTTCTTTTCAAGCTCTTTCGAAATCAAATCTTTTTCTTCTTGAACATTTTGAAGCAATTTTTGTAAATCAAAACATTTTAATTCAAACTCTTCAAGTTTTGCTTCAAGTTCAAGTTTGGTTTTAGAAAGCAAATCATTTTGAATTTTTAACTTTGAAACCAATTTTTTGTTTTTCAAAATGTGGCTTTTAAAATCTAAAACCAAATCATCATAGGCATCTTGTAATTCATCAAAGGAATAAGAACATGAAGTAGATGAATTAGAAGTTACCCTTGAATCTTCTTCGATGGCCATAAGGCAAAGGTTGGCTTGTTCATCATCGGTGGAGTCTTCATCACTCCAAGTAGCCAAATGTGTCTTCTTCTTATGGCTTGAAGTGCTTGCCCTCTCCTTTCTCTTAGGTTCTCGTTCAAGCTCTCTCAAGGCTTTCTTCATGAACGGGGCACACTTCTTGAAGAGATGAACTATCTCTTCTTCTTCATCCTCCTCTTCACTTGAGTAGACATGATGGCAAGTGGAGGATTTGAGAGCCATGGCACTAGCATTGATGCCAAGCCCTTTGATTTTCTTCTCTCCCATAGCTCTAATTTCTTCCCTTTTCTTCTCCTCTTCCTTGTTCTTCTTCATAATTTGATGAGTGAGAAGAGACCCCATAAGTTCATCAAGCTTCAAAGTCTTCAAATTTTTGGCTTCGATGATGGCGGTCCTGTTTGAGTCCCAAGACTCGGGAAGTGAGTAGATGAGCTTTCGAACAAGCTTATCTTCCGGAATGGGTTCTCCATACCCTTTGAGACCATTGGTGATGGTGGAGAATCTATCGAACATTTTCTCAATGTTCTCTTCCAGATCCATTTTGAAGTTCTCATACTCCAAGGTTAGGAGCCCAATCTTGGTCTCCTTGACTTCATCGGTCCCCTCGTATGTGACTTCAAGCTTGTCCCATACCTCTTTGGCACTCTCACAAGAAGACATCTTTTCGTAGATGGATGGGCCAAAAGCACAAAACAAGATGTGCAAGGCTTTGCAATTAAGCTCCATCTTCTTGCGATCGTCGGCACTCCACTCCGCTTTGCCTCGTTGAGGCACGAACGGACCATCTTCAACTATGTCCCATAGCTTGTAATCTCTAGACTTGATGAAGAACTTCATCTTTATCTTCCAATGGGCATAGAATGTTCCGTCGAAGAAAGGCGGTTTGTGTATGGATTGCGCCATTTTGAGCCGGTTGATGAACTAGTGATCGAGCTTGCCGGATCTCCTCAATAGGATGTGAATCCCCTTCAATTGAGCCAAGCTCTGATACCAATTGTTGAGTTGTGTGGTGCTCGATTCGTTCAACCGATTATGCTCACCAAGTGGTGGAGAGGTGGAATTTTGGGTGGAAGGGTTTAGGAAGCTAGAAAGGAAATAGACACAATGATTTTAGAGTGGTTCGGTCTTCTAACAAGCACCTACATCCACTACCTTAGCTCCCCACTAAGGATTTCACAATCAATCCACTAATTGATTCGTCCCCTTTTCTAGGCTTAGGAGGAAACCCTTTACACCGATCAAGCTTCTACCCAAAGCCTTGATCAAAACCCTCTTTTACAAAGAGACAATAAAAGCAAACTTAAAACCCTCTAATAGGTGTTTGTTTGCACAATTAAGCACTCACCCAAAACCTAAAACACTTGAGCAAATTTGACAATTTTGGCTCACTAGTGTTTGTCTATACAATAATTGACACTTTAGGCTCTAAGACAATTCTTGATCATTTGATGTTTGACAATATGAGCATTAGCCTTCTCTTGATGCTTGGAGGTCCCTTTTATACTCCCAATTGAGTTTGTAGCCGTTACTAGCCGTTGGGATCAAATTGGAGTCGTTGAGGACTTTAATTCCCACCATAAATACATTCTGCAGCTCCCCGTTTCGAAACGCTCGAAGCCGTTTCGAAACACTCTCAATGTAGAAAGAGCCGTTGCAGTCTGTCAGGGCATCCGTTTCGGAACGCCTCCTGGCCGTTTCGGAATGCCTCATGTCCGTTTCGGAACGCCTCCTGGTCGTTTCGAAACCCGTATCGAAACGCTATAGGCCCGTATCGAAACGCCTGCATTTAAAAGTTGGTTGGGAAAATAGCCGTTGGGGTTTATGACCGTTGGGGTCATTGCCACGTGGGCGTATCGAAACGGCCTAGCCCGTTTCGAAACGCTGGGCAAAAATCAAGTCCAGGGAAAGCCCGTTTCGAAACACGTTTCGAAACGAATATGCTACTGGAATCCCCTGTTTCGAAACGCCCTAAGGTGTTTCGAAACACCTGGACTGGTTTGTATAAATTGGCCTTTGAAACACATTAAAAACCCTTTTGAAAACTTCCTAAACACAATTTCAAGTTGTTTGGACTTTGTAAATGTTTTAAATACTTTTTAAATCAGTCCAAAACATTTTTCAATTATTATATCAAAACATTAGTTCTACAATAGGTCCCCATTGCCAAATGCCCATAAGCTAATAGTGTTTAAGAAACCTTCACCATACATGAGCTTTGTTCACCACTTGGATTCTTGTCCACCTTGTTGTCCTCAATGCACTTTAATGCTCTGCATTATTGGTTTAAGAAAAGAGAGAGCGTAAGCAAAAGCTTAGTGAGGAATGCTCGTTAAAACCACACAATAATGCATTTATAAAACACCTTTATAAATCATTGTTCAAAACCACAATATTCATGCTCATAAGCATTTAAAACAAGCAAACCATGCTTCAAGATCATAACATGTCATATTGGCCACAAGTGATACAATCAACATAAGATCCACACATGGACTTTTAAACACCATTGTGATCTTACAATTTTCCAAGGACCACACATGGACTTTTAAACACCATTGTGTCCTTAACAAGAATCATCCATGGACTTTTAAACACCATGACAAGGACCACACAAGGACTTTTAAACACCTTTGTGTCCTTAACAAGAATCACCCAAGGACTTTTAAACACCTTGGTGTTCTTAAATAACAAGGCTTACACAAGGAATTTTAACCACCTTGAACCTTAACCAAGAACCAACCATGGACTTTTAAACACCATGTTGTTCTTAAAATACACAAGATCCACACAAGGACTTTTAAACACCTTTGTGATCTTAACCAAGAACCAACCATGGACTTTTAAACACCATGTTGTTCTTAAATAAACAAGGCTCACACAAGGACTTTTAACCACCTTTGTGACCTTAACCATCACTTGCCAATATGCATCATTAACAACAATATTCCACTGTTTTAAAGCATTTAACAAAGCCATAAACATCATGCATCTTTAAGCATCAAACCACATTAAAACAATGTTCAAAAACAAGGATCTCTTACCTTGAGCATCCTTCAACACATGGCTTACAATCTCAACAAATAAACATGCTAAATATGCTTTCAAACAGGATTTAAAACATGCAAACAAACCACATTGCATACAACCAATCCATGGTTCATCATCAAGAGAGTTTTTCTGAAAACTTACTCTTGAGCTTAGCTAAGTTGCTTAGACTTAAACTAAGCTCCCAAACCTTCAAAACATTGGTTTCATAGCTGAAATCTAAAATCCACTCACCGATTCCGTTTCGCCTCTTGCCGAAACACCAATCAAGCTTCCGGATCAACACCACTAGGATCCAAAGATGACTCCCCTGTTTTAAACACATCAAAACAGTAGATTAATGCATCATCATGCATTAATATCCTCAATGAAAGCACCTAAACCCGCTGCTCTCATCCACACTCCATTTTCGGTTACCAAACACAACCGAAAATGCATCCAAACAACTCCACAACACTACCCAGCCAAGATCCATCAAATCTAAACATCCTTAAACATCAATTAACATCCAAAAAGGATCCTACCACGTCCTTATACCTCCAGCTATAACAGATCATCAAGATCACTCCAAAAACAACCAAGAACACAAGCTAAACTTAGGAAATTCAACCTATCCGGGATTGCATTAATTAAACCTCAATTTCACATCAATTTATCATTCATTTAACATCAAATTGACACCTCAAAACACTGCCCAATCAGATCATACGAAATTTCATCAAAATCAACCAAATCTTGCATTTAAAAGCCAAAATCAAGAACACATCTATAAAACCTTTTATAAAACATAAATCAAGGATTGAAAACTTGGGAATTTCAGTAAAGAACTGAGAGTTTAGAGGAGAAGGACGTTCTTACCTCCAAACTTGAGTTTTCTCCCTTTTTGGAACCAAATTCTTGAAAATCCACTTAGCAAATGCAAAGGTTTTGTTGAAGAGATGATTGAAGATCAAAAGAGAATTGAAATGAGATATTTAGATGACAAAATCAGAGGGAAAAGCTCTGGAGAAATGTGTTTGGTTTGAGAGAAAAGATGAGAGAAAATGAAAATAGAAAATGTGGAAAGTTAGTTGGAAATTTAGGAAAATATCTTCCCTCCTTTTTCTTTTATTTAAAATCCATTTATTAAACCTTTAATATTTTAGAAAAATCTGGAGAAACTCCCATTGGGTAAATAGCTCCTTAAAGATTCAAAGTTTCAATCCTTTTTAAAACAGTCTCACAGTTTTCGAAAATTACATTTTGGTCACTAACCAAAATGTCACACTTCCAAACCTCATTTTGTAAAATTGATTTCACCAAACTCTTATATATAATAAAACAGGATTTTAAGACATTTTTCCATGTTTTTAATGCAACCCGAACTAGGTTTTTCCTAAATTCACTCTTATATATTCGAACCGCGATCCGACCGAACCGGTCCGAATCCCAAAACTCCTAAGCCCAAAATTGGGGCGTTACAGAGAATCATCCCAAAATTAGGTTTGTCTTTTATTTTGGGAATTATCTCTTTGTCTTATCCATTTCTTCTTCTATCTGAAATTGAACTATTCTTTCTATGGTTCTTCTTTTGGTTCTTATTTTAATTGAAATAATATGGTTTTTTCTTGAGTGTTGGTTGTGACTAATATCAAAGGTATCAAAGCCTAAGACTTGGCAATTGTGGACGACGTTCATACTAGAACTCAACAAGAAAATGCAAAGCTCCAATATGATTTCCAGGAGTTGAAAAAAAGTTGGAAGACAAAATCGAGAAGATGATCTCTGAAAAGGTGCAAGATATTTGGCTTTAGGTGACCGTCGTTCGTAAAGAAATTGGTGAAGTGAAATCCTTGCTCGAAAGCCTAGTGGGTAAAGCTAGAACCTCTAAAGGGGTATTGGGTGCGACACCTCTTGACAGTTCGAGGATGGAATTAGCTGCTTCGACTAACATCATTGACAAGAAAGATGATGATTGTGTGATTTTGGGGGAATCCAATCAGAAGCCCTATAATTTCAAATGCCCTAATTTTGATGGGTCGTATTTTCGTGACTGGTGGTCCAAACTCGAGCAATTCTTTGCAACGGGGGAAGTTCCAGAGAAAACTAAGGTTAAGATTTTCATGCTTCATTTGGAAGGAGCAGCTTTGTAGTGGCACCACTTCGTGGTCAGAAGAAATGGGCGCATTGACCACCTTCAATGGGAGCAGTACTTGAAGTTAATGTGAGATCAATTTGCTCCACAAGGAATCGAGGATCCGATGGGGGAGTTGGTTTCTCTAAAAAAACTACCACAATGGATCAATATTACACCGAGTTTGTGAGTTTACTGAACCATATACAACTTGGTGATGATTTTGCTTTAAGTGTTTTATTAAGAATCTGAAATAGGATATAGGTCAGTATATTAGGATTTTTGAACCTAAGGATTTGTTGGATGCGTATCGTTTGGCCCTACATTTTGAACAGATTGTGTTTCGTACTTCTAGTAAAGGGGTTTCATCTATGGTTAGGCCATCTTCTGTGACTTTACCTTTCACTCCAAATGTACCCTCTATGTTTAGTAAAGTTGGGTCGTATAAATTGGTTTTCAGGTACAATAGTGGCACAATGACTCCAAATTCTGGTAATAAGAATTTTAGTGCTAGAAGCAGCCGTGCACCCTCTCTAAAAAATGATTCCTGCAACTGGTAATGGCCCTAGGAGACAACATTTAGCTGACATGGAAGACATAAGGCGTCAGGAGTTATGTTTTTGGTGCCCATCTAAGTATACTCATGGGCATAGGTGCACAAGATCTCAACTGTATCAATTGCTTATGGAAGGGGCTAAGAATGAAGGAGAGCATAAGAAATTTGTGGATTGTGAGGAGAAGGTACATCCTAAGGTAGTTGGAGATGTTGTCTTTGATAAAACTGAATCAAAGATCCCTTTGTTGTCACTACAAGCTATGTGGGGTTCAGTGGGCTGTGAGACAATGAAGGTTATGGTATTACTAAGGAAACAAATAATTGTGGCTTTGATCGACTTAGGTAGTACTCATAATTTTTTGAGCTTGAATGTGGTGAAAGCTAGTGGTCCGCTAGTAGAACAAAAACATCAGGTAAGGGTTACCATAGCAGATGGAGGGTTCATCCAAACTCAAGGTCTTTGCAAGGCATTGGAGAGGGAATCTCATGGGCATCTGTTCATTACTGATTTCTTAGTTTTGCCATTGAAAGGATGTGACATGGTCTTAAAGGTTCAATGGTTGGCTTCATTGGGGGCTATACAGTGGGATTTTTCTACTCTAAATATGCTATTTGAGTTTACACAGAAGGTAGTTTGCTGGAAGGGCATGCATCTCGGTTATGTTCAAGTGTATAGAGCTGCTAGGATACTAAAGGGAACCAGTGTTACTTTTCACAAGGCGTGACCATGAACACAGAACTGTGTTACAACATGAACATGTAGTTGTTAAAATCAGACCATACATGTATCCCACTGTGCAAAAGAATGAAATGGAGAAATTGATACATAAAATGTTGCAAGCTGGCATTATTCGAGACAATGTTAGCTCATTTGCTTCTTCCATTGTAATGTTTTAAAAAAAATGACTCATGGCGTCTTTGTGTTGACTACAAAAATTTGAACCATCTTACTTTGAAAGATAAATTCCATACCCTAGTAATTGAAGAACTGCTTGATGAGCTAAGAGCAGCTAGATTTTTTTCTAAGCTGGATTTGAGGTCAAGGTACCATCAAATTAGAATGTGCAAAGTTGATGTGCATAAGATAACATTTAGGTCACATGAGGGCTACTATGAATTCTTGGTCATGCCATTTAGGCTAACCAATGCCCCAACCACTTTTTAAGGTCTGATGAATTCAATGTTCAAAGAATTATTAAGGAAATCTGTTGGTGTTTTTTGAAGATATTTTGGTATATTGAGTGAGTTGGGAAGACCATTTAAAACATTTGCGTGAGGAGCTAAAATTTCTCAAACAACATAAATTTTTCGCTAGGAGGAGAAAATGTACTTTGGTTCTACTAAAATGGATTATTTGGGATACATTATCTCTAACGGATTTATTTCCATGGATATGAAGAAAATTCAGTGCATTGTGGACTGGCCTACTCCAGCTAATATTAAGGAATTGAGGGGATTCTTGATATTCTCAGGGTACTATCGAAGATTTATTAAGAACTATGGAGGCATTGCAAAACCTCTCACTGACTTACTAAAGAAAAATAATTGGGGATGGAATGAAGAAGCAGATGATGCTATAAGGAAGTTGAAGGCTGCTATGGTGGCTGCCCTGTTCTTGTTCTCCATGACTTCTAACAATTATTTGTTATTGAAATGGATCCATCTGCCTATGGGGTCGGTGCAGTGTTGATGCAAAATGGGAGACCTTTAGCATATTTTAGCAAGGGATTGGGGGTGAAGCACCAAGCCATGCCTATATATGAGAAGGAGATGCTAGCAGTCTTGTTACCAGTAATGAAGTGGTCTCTATATCTAGTGGGGAGACATTTCCAAATAAAAATTGACCACCAAAGCCTAAGATTTTTGGCTGGCAACCAAGCAACCACTCTCCAACTCAACAGACTTTGGTGGCGAAGATGATGGGTTATGTAACACCTGGGTTTGGGGGTCAGGTAAAAATAATATTTAAAATAATGTTTTGGAGTTTCGTTTTTATAATTAAAATAATAATATATTATTTGGGCTTCATAATTAACAAACATTTTGTGTTGGACCAAATTGAATTGAAACTCAAATTTCATGAATTTTAAAGTGTATGAGATTGCCATCTCATTAAATGGCAATTTGGTAAATACATGGACTTGTAAAATAAAACCCTTTTCTGTTATTTCAAACACCCAAAAATGCCATCATCTTCTACATCCAAACCTCCCAACATGAAAAACCCCTCCCACCTTTGAGTTACTATTCCATCTCATTCCTTCTTCATTTTTGGTTGGTTTTGAAAGGTAATTACATCCCCATCTTGCTCTCATCTTCCTCTCTTTGAAAGCACCATTAGATTTCATTTCCATCAATGTTTTAGAAATTTGGTTTTCCATGGAAAAATGTCAAAGGTTGAAGCTTTATGAGATTTTATCAAAGCTATTGATTTATTAATGTTAGATAAGTTGTTTTCAACCTATGAGGTCCAACATATATGAATTTTAAAGATTTTTATCATGATTTTCGGATTTGGGTTTTAATGGTTTTTAGAAGGGTTTTAAGGTTGTTTTTGGGTGTGTTTAATGTTGGAAATTGAGGGCTTTTGGTTGTATGTTGGTTGAGGATTGTTTTGGAGACTTTTAGAGGTGTTAAAAGTGTTTGAAACAAGAGTTTTGGATTGGGTTTGAGGGCTGCCCGAGTTTCATGTTTTGGGGGTTGTTCATGGCTTGAATTCATGTGTTTATTGCTTGAGTAGTGTTCCAGGTTTGCTACATTGTTGTATGAGCTGATTTGAGGTTGTTTTGTTTGTGTTGAGTTGATTAGAGGCAAGAAATTGTGTTGGTGAGGCATCGGGAGTGAATCCGGAAGCTTGAAGGTCTTGGTTGCTTGGTTGTTGAGCTTGGAAGTGAAGGTGAGTGGTTAAATGTTTTAAAATGGTCTTTGAATATTTGGTTCAAGCATGTGGACTAGGTTGGGTTTGGTAGACCCACCTAGAGTTGGGATTAGAGTGGTAGCCTAATCCCAAGCTTTAGTTTGAGACTTTGGTTGCACTCTATTTGATGTTATGCCTCATGATTATTTCGTGTTGTGGTGGTTATGTATAATGTGTTATACATGTATGTTGAGGCATGGTATTGATGCATTGTGATATGCATGTGGATTGTTCATGATAGTGATCATGGTGAGTACGTGCTAAGCACGGAAGTGATATGAAATGATGTTGTGGATTGTGTTTAATATTGGCACTAGTATACTTGGGTACAAATGATCGATCATTAGGATGTTTAGTGTGCACACGTGAGTCAAATGCGCGTATGGTCTTGATGATGGTAGTCATCAAGATGGAGTATGGGTTCCCCCGAAAATTCTTCTTATATATGTGATAGTCGATGATGAGTGTAATCCCATCGACAGGGCGTGAGGATGAGTGGAATCCCCTCCGCGTGAACGGTGATGAGTGTAATCCCACCGTGAAGTAAAGTTGTTGTTGGATGTGAGTTCCAACGTGTTATCTGTGTATTCGAGTCATAGCTAGGTGCCAATATGTGATGGTACGTGTACCAATATGATATTAAATGTGATTCTTAAATGGATGGATGTATGTGTTTACATATGATGAGGATTGAACTTGTTGAGCATCGCATAATATTGATTATTTGTTCATGCATCATGTTTATTTTTGGTTCATGTGGATCGAAGGTAAGGACATGTATTTTCCTTGGTTGTGCTCGTGCTTGGACCCTGCATTGTCGAGGTTTGTTTTTAATGAGCTTATCCTCACTAAGCTTTATGCTTACGCTCTCTTTTGTTCGACAATGCAGATCCGTAGTTCGTGGGTTGCTAGTGCAAGAAGGGGGCCTCCGAGTGTGCTTTGTAGTGCTATCTTAGCTTTCAAGTATGAACATTTTAGTTATATGATGTAATGGTCAAGCAATGAGACATGTATTAGTTGCTTTGAGCTTTTGAAGTATGTTGGTGTTGGTTGTCTAGGAGCATGTTAGACTCCTCTTTATCATGTTGTGGGTTTGGCTTTTAGATGCCTTGTTTGATTGTAAACCATGTTTAATTTGCCTACCTTAAATGCTTGAGTATATGTCTTGTGAAGTGTGAACCATGTATGGCATGTTTGATCTTTTGAATGGATGCCCTATCTTATATCCTTATGTAATTTGAGTATGTTTGCAATAGGGTGCATGCCTCTAGAGTGTGTTTGTATGTTATGTATGCTTCTTGGGGTCGTTAAGGGCGATTGGGATCATTTGGAGATGTTTAAAACTGATTTTGGGAATTCACATATTGCAGGTGTTTCGAAACGGGTTGTGCTGTTTTGAAACGGGTGTGGTTCCATGGCCCCACGTATCGGAACGCATTTCGGTACAGTCTGGCTACTGCGAGCCCCTATTCCGAAACAAGTTTCGAAACAGTTTGGCTACTGTGATTGCCTGTTCCGAAACGGGTATCGGAACGCCTAGGCAAAATGGGACCCTGTTCCAAAACGGGGTGGATGCGTTTCGGTACGGGTGCCTGGCTTTTTAAACTGGAGCCCGTGTTTTGAAACGGGCGATGTCTGTTTCGAAACGCAGGCCTGAAAATGGGTTTTTTGACATCTCTAAAGGGTCTCAAGGTTTGGGCTTAGGCCCTGTTTGCTGTTAGGCTTCTCGTGAGCCTTATTTTCCACTGTCGCTTCACACATATGTTAAATTAACGCATATAGACAAGATAATAAATGAAAAAGTTTTTCTTGGGTCGGTAACCGAAGTGAAGCCTTAACAGGTTTCGCCTCGGTTATCCCCGTGTAACTTGTTCGGATCAGTCAGTCGCCCGGACCGGGACGAGGGGGTTACACTTGTTGGTATCAGAGCCTAAGGTTTCCGAGACCTTGGGCAGGTAAGTGAGGCAAGTTAAGTTTTTGTATTGAAATGCACAGTGTTTGCTTGCCATGTAAGCATGTTTGCTTGTTTATCAAGTATGCCTTGTTGAATGCTTGCTTGAGCATGTATGTGTGTTGTTTCGTTTGAAGCATGTTGTGTGGAGTCCCATTGCTACTATTACATCGGAAAAATGATTTTTAAAGTGAGGGAACATACTTGAGCCACTTAGAACCCTTGCCTTGCTAACCCTCTCTTTTTATGTTTTGTTGTTGTTGTTGTTGTTTGTGAGCTCGATGTCGAGGCCGAGAGGTAGGCCGAGGGTGGTTCGTCAGGAACCACGTGTGGTGCTCCTGTTAATGAGCCGGTGGTTGGGGTTGAGGCTCATGTGGAAGAGCCTGCTGCTGCTGGAGTTGGAGCTCCACCACCACCACCTCCTCCGTCTGGTGAGGGAGGCGAGGCCGGAGTTGAGGGAGAGGGACCTCAGTTTGGCCAAGGTGGCCAAGGTCCTGCCGTAATAGATATGGCTCCACTTGTACAAGCTATAGCGGGAGCATTTCAGGCCGCAGTTGCCGGGGCTCAGGCTGCAGCTCAGCCTAGAGGTGATTATAACAGTTTACCGTTAGAGAGGCTCCGTAGCCTAGGGGCAGAAGAGTTCAGAGGGTCTACACCTGAGAGATCCAAGTTGTGGTTAGAGAAGACCGTCCGCATCTTAGCTCAGATGGGTTGCGTTGGTGCCCGTAAGTTGGGTTGTGTGATTTCTTTGCTACAGGGTGATGCCTACACTTGGTGGGTCACTATTACCACTGGAGTTCCAGAGGCTGAGATTGGATGGAATTTCTTTGAGTTTGCTTTTCGGAAAAAGTACTTGAGGCCGAGATATCTTGATGAGAAGAAGCGAGAGTTTATGGCCCTAGTTCAAGGAGATGCTTCTGTGACTGACTACGAGATTCGTTTTGTTCGTTTGAGTCAGTATGCTCCAGAGTTGGTTCCGACTGAGAGGGGCCGTTGTAACCGTTTCCGTTATGGGCTGCATGAAGAAGTTAAGAGGTATACTTTAACTTATGATTATTCAGATTTTGATGTCTTGGTTGCTAGAGCCAAGGATATTGAGCACAGCTTGGGGCTGACCAAGCGTTAAGGAGGATCTAGTTCTGGTAAGAGGAACAATAACTTTGACCGTGGGGATGCCAAGAGGCATAGAGGTGGCGGACAGCAGTTTGACCATAGACGTGGCGATGGCCACCATGGTAGAGGCCACCAGGGCCATAGAGGAGGAGGGCGGTTGCCCGATTGTACACGTTGTGGGAGACAGCAATATGGTGAGTGTTGGGGTAACTTACATGTTTGTTGGAACTGTGGTTCGAGGGACCACTTTAGGTGGGAGTGTCCGCATCAGGCGGCACAGGCACCGAACATAGCTCAGGCTCCTGCGAGAGCGATAGATTATCAGAGAGGTCATGGGTGCGGTCATGGCTACTTTCAGCCTAGGGCTGATGCTCCTAGGGTAGATGCTCAGAGGAACTTTGCTCATTTTGTGGTAGTGCAGCCAGAGGCAGGTGGACCAGCAAGGGTCTATGCTCAGAGGGAGGCCGGGAACGACACTGATGTGATAGCAGGTAATTTTGAGTTACAGTCTATGTCTTTTCTTTCATTGGTTGATTCAAGTTCTACGCATTCCTACATTTTGAGTGAGCATGCACAGAAGTTAGATGTACCCGTTGAGATCTTAGATGTAGGTATGCATGTGACTAGTTCTTTCGGTGAGACAATTGTAGTTAGACGTATGTATAGGAGGTGTCCGCTGAAGATTCAGGGTCATGTGTTTCCCGTTGATATGATGGAACTTCCGTTTTATGGCTTTGATATTATTTTGGGTATGGACTGGTTAGTTGAGCAACGAGCTAGTGTGGACTTTGAGACGAAGAGAATTTCTTTGAAAGCTTTCTGATGACTACGAGGTAGTAGTAGTAGGCAAGAACATTAAGTTCTTGTCTAATGTGGTATCAGCTTTAGAGGCTCATAGGTTGATGGATTCCGGTTGTAGTGCTTACTTAGCTTATGTTATGAATCCGAATATGAGTGAGGCCAGACCGAAGGACATTAGAACAGTTTGTGATTTTCCGGATGTGTTTCCTGAAGAGTTGCCTGATTTGCCTCCTGATAGAGATGTAGAGTTTGTGATAGAGACTGTTTCAGGGTCTATTCCAGTTTCTATAGCTTCGTACCGTATGGCTCCGAAAGAGTTGAAGGAATTGAAGAGTCAGCTTCATGAGTTGTTAGACCGTGGTTTCATTAGGCCTAGTAGTTCGCCTTGGGGTGCTCCTGTGTTGTTTGTAAAGAAGAAAGATGGCAGCATGCGAATGTGTATTGACTACAGGCAGTTGAATCACTTGACCGTAAAGAACAAGTATCCGTTGCCTCTTATAGATGATCTGTTTGATCAGTTGAGGGGTGCTTCAGTGTTCTCGAAGATAGATCTGAGATCAGGGTACTATCAGTTGAAAGTGAAAGAGTGTGATGTTCCGAAGACAGCTTTTAGGACTAGATATGGTCACTATGAGTTCCTTGTGATGCCGTTTGGGCTCACGAATGCACCTGCGGCATTCATGGATATGATGAACAGGATTTTTAGAGACTATCTAGATCGTTTTGTAGTTGTCTTCATAGATGATATTCTTGTGTACTCGAGATCAGAAGAAGAGCATGATGAGAATTTGAGACTTGTTCTGCAGAGATTGTTGAGCAATCAGTTGTATGCGAAGCTTAGTAAATGTGAGTTCTGGATTCGAGAAGTTGTATTTCTTGGTCACGTTGTATCTGCTGAAGGTATCCATGTTGATCCGACGAAGAATGAGGCTATTGTTGAGTGGAAACAACCTAAGCCCGTGACAGTGATTAGGAGTTTCCTAGGATTAGCCGGTTACTATAAGAGATTTGTTGATGGATTCTCTAGAGTAGCTGCTCCTTTGACTAAATTGTTGCAAAAAGGAGTTAAGTTTGAGTGGTCAGATGCGAGACAGAAGGCTTTTGAGAAATTGAAAGAAGCTTTGACGAATGCTCCAGTGTTAGTGCAACCAATGTCAGGTAAAGAATTTGTGATCTATAGTGATGCTTCTTACATAGGTTTAGGGTGTGTCCTAATGCAAGAGAGAAGAGTTGTTGCCTATGCTTCGAGACAGTTGAAGGTACATGAGAAGAACTATCCTACTCACGATATAGAGTTAGCCGCAGTTGTGTTTGCATTGAAGATTTGGCGTCATTGCTTGTATGGTGAGAAGTGTATAGTCTACACCAATCATAAAAGCTTGAAGTATTTGATGACTCAGAGAGAGTTGAATTTGAGACAGAGAAGATGGCTTGAGTTGTTGAAAGATTACGATTTGACCATTGAGTACCATCCGGGTAAGGCAAATGTAGTAGCCGATGCTTTGAGTAGAAAGGTTGCAGTTGAGTTGCGAGCTATGTTTGCTAGATTGAGTGTATCCGATGATGGTGGTTTGATCATAGAGTTGCAAGTGAAACCTTCTTTGATTCAGTAGATTAGAGAGAAGCAGTTGCAAGATGTGTCTCTAGTTCTGCATGTTCAGGACATAGCCGAAGGTAGACCGACCGAGTATAGTTTCAGTGGTGAGAATATGTTATGCTTTAGAGACAGAGTTGTAGTACCGGAAGATGTTGAGTTGAGACGTCTGATTTTGAGTGAAGCACATTCGAGTCATTTCTTTATGCATCTAGGTAGTACCAATATGTACCGTGACTTGAAGAATGATTACTTATGGGTTGGTTTGAAGAAGGATGTAGCCGAGTATGTGAGCAGTTGTATGGTTTGTCAGAGAGTGAAGGCAGAACATCAAGTTCCTTCAGGTTTGTTACAACATTTGAAGATTCTGGAATGGAAATGAGAGAGAATCACCATGAATTTTGTGTCTGGATTACCGTTGTCTCCTTCGAAGAAGAATTATGTTTGGGTGATAGTGGATAGATTCACTAAGTGTGCTCACTTCTTAGCAGTGAACACCACAGATTCTTTAGACAAGTTGGCGAATTTGTACATTCGCGAGATTGTGAGACTTCATGGAGTTCCGAAGTCTATAGTTTCAGACAGAGATCCGAGATTCACAACTAGGTTTTGGAGTTGTTTGCATAGTGCTCTAGGTAGCCGTTTGCATTTCAATACTTCTTATCATCCTCAGTCTGATGGACAGTCAGAGCGAGTGATACAGATTTTAGAGGATATGCTTTGTTGTTGTGTGATTGACTTTCAGGGTTCTTGGGAGAAGCATTTGCCTTTAGTTGAGTTCGCTTACAACAACAGTTACCAGGCTAGTATACAGATGGCTCCTTATGAGGCTTTGTATGGTAGACGATGTAGGACTCCGATCTGTTGGGCTGAAACGGGTCAGAGATTGTTACCTATGACGGATTTGCTTAAGGGGACTACTGAAAAAGTGAAGTTGATTTGTGACCGTTTGAAAGCAGCTTCCGATCGTTAGAAGTCTTATGCAGATTTGAAGAGAAAAGAGATTGAGTTCTCAGTGGGTGAGAAAGTGTTTCTGAAAGTATCTCCGTGGAAGAAGGTAATGAGATTTGGCCGGAAAGGCAAGTTGAGTTCGAGGTTCATTGGTCCGTTTGAAACCAAATTCTTGAAAATCCACTTAGCAAATGCAAAGGTTTTGTTGAAGAGATGATTGAAGATCAAAAGAGAATTGAAATGAGATATTTAGATGACAAAATCAGAGGGAAAAGCTCTGGAGAAATGTGTTTGGTTTGAGAGAAAAGATGAGAGAAAATGAAAATAGAAAATGTGGAAAGTTAGTTGGAAATTTAGGAAAATATCTTCCCTCCTTTTTCTTTTATTTAAAATCCATTTATTAAACCTTTAATATTTTAGAAAAATCTGGAGAAACTCCCATTGGGTAAATAGCTCCTTAAAGATTCAAAGTTTCAATCCTTTTTAAAACAGTCTCACAGTTTTCGAAAATTACATTTTGGTCACTAACCAAAATGTCACACTTCCAAACCTCATTTTGTAAAATTGATTTCACCAAACTCTTATATATAATAAAACAGGATTTTAAGACATTTTTCCATGTTTTTAATGCAACCCGAACTAGGTTTTTCCTAAATTCACTCTTATATATTCGAACCGCGATCCGACCGAACCGGTCCGAATCCCAAAACTCCTAAGCCCAAAATTGGGGCGTTACAGAGAATCATCCCAAAATTAGGTTTGTCTTTTATTTTGGGAATTATCTCTTTGTCTTATCCATTTCTTCTTCTATCTGAAATTGAACTATTCTTTCTATGGTTCTTCTTTTGGTTCTTATTTTAATTGAAATAATATGGTTTTTTCTTGAGTGTTGGTTGTGACTAATATCAAAGGTATCAAAGCCTAAGACTTGGCAATTGTGGACGACGTTCATACTAGAACTCAACAAGAAAATGCAAAGCTCCAATATGATTTCCAGGAGTTGAAAAAAAGTTGGAAGACAAAATCGAGAAGATGATCTCTGAAAAGGTGCAAGATATTTGGCTTTAGGTGACCGTCGTTCGTAAAGAAATTGGTGAAGTGAAATCCTTGCTCGAAAGCCTAGTGGGTAAAGCTAGAACCTCTAAAGGGGTATTGGGTGCGACACCTCTTGACAGTTCGAGGATGGAATTAGCTGCTTCGACTAACATCATTGACAAGAAAGATGATGATTGTGTGATTTTGGGGGAATCCAATCAGAAGCCCTATAATTTCAAATGCCCTAATTTTGATGGGTCGTATTTTCGTGACTGGTGGTCCAAACTCGAGCAATTCTTTGCAACGGGGGAAGTTCCAGAGAAAACTAAGGTTAAGATTTTCATGCTTCATTTGGAAGGAGCAGCTTTGTAGTGGCACCACTTCGTGGTCAGAAGAAATGGGCGCATTGACCACCTTCAATGGGAGCAGTACTTGAAGTTAATGTGAGATCAATTTGCTCCACAAGGAATCGAGGATCCGATGGGGGAGTTGGTTTCTCTAAAAAAACTACCACAATGGATCAATATTACACCGAGTTTGTGAGTTTACTGAACCATATACAACTTGGTGATGATTTTGCTTTAAGTGTTTTATTAAGAATCTGAAATAGGATATAGGTCAGTATATTAGGATTTTTGAACCTAAGGATTTGTTGGATGCGTATCGTTTGGCCCTACATTTTGAACAGATTGTGTTTCGTACTTCTAGTAAAGGGGTTTCATCTATGGTTAGGCCATCTTCTGTGACTTTACCTTTCACTCCAAATGTACCCTCTATGTTTAGTAAAGTTGGGTCGTATAAATTGGTTTTCAGGTACAATAGTGGCACAATGACTCCAAATTCTGGTAATAAGAATTTTAGTGCTAGAAGCAGCCGTGCACCCTCTCTAAAAAATGATTCCTGCAACTGGTAATGGCCCTAGGAGACAACATTTAGCTGACATGGAAGACATAAGGCGTCAGGAGTTATGTTTTTGGTGCCCATGTAAGTATACTCATGGGCATAGGTGCACAAGATCTCAACTGTATCAATTGCTTATGGAAGGGGCTAAGAATGAAGGAGAGCATAAGAAATTTGTGGATTGTGAGGAGAAGGTACATCCTAAGGTAGTTGGAGATGTTGTCTTTGATAAAACTGAATCAAAGATCCCTTTGTTGTCACTACAAGCTATGTGGGGTTCAGTGGGCTGTGAGACAATGAAGGTTATGGTATTACTAAGGAAACAAATAATTGTGGCTTTGATCGACTTAGGTAGTACTCATAATTTTTTGAGCTTGAATGTGGTGAAAGCTAGTGGTCCGCTAGTAGAACAAAAACATCAGGTAAGGGTTACCATAGCAGATGGAGGGTTCATCCAAACTCAAGGTCTTTGCAAGGCATTGGAGAGGGAATCTCATGGGCATCTGTTCATTACTGATTTCTTAGTTTTGCCATTGAAAGGATGTGACATGGTCTTAAAGGTTCAATGGTTGGCTTCATTGGGGGCTATACAGTGGGATTTTTCTACTCTAAATATGCTATTTGAGTTTACACAGAAGGTAGTTTGCTGGAAGGGCATGCATCTCGGTTATGTTCAAGTGTATAGAGCTGCTAGGATACTAAAGGGAACCAATGTTACTTTTCGCAAGGCGTGACCATGAACACAGAACTGTGTTACAACATGAACATGTAGTTGTTAAAATCAGACCATACATGTATCCCACTGTGCAAAAGAATGAAATGGAGAAATTGATACATAAAATGTTGCAAGCTGGCATTATTCGAGACAATGTTAGCTCATTTGCTTCTTCCATTGTAATGTTTTAAAAAAATGACTCATGGCGTCTTTGTGTTGACTACAAAAATTTGAACCATCTTACTTTGAAAGATAAATTCCATACCCTAGTAATTGAAGAACTGCTTGATGAGCTAAGAGCAGCTAGATTTTTTTCTAAGCTGGATTTGAGGTCAAGGTACCATCAAATTAGAATGTGCAAAGTTGATGTGCATAAGACAACATTTAGGTCACATGAGGGCTACTATGAATTCTTGGTCATGCCATTTAGGCTAACCAATGCCCCAACCACTTTTTAAGGTCTGATGAATTCAATGTTCAAAGAATTATTAAGGAAATCTGTTGGTGTTTTTTGAAGATATTTTGGTATATTGAGTGAGTTGGGAAGACCATTTAAAACATTTGCGTGAGGAGCTAAAATTTCTCAAACAACATAAATTTTTCGCTAGGAGGAGAAAATGTACTTTGGTTCTACTAAAATGGATTATTTGGGATACATTATCTCTAACGGATTTATTTCCATGGATATGAAGAAAATTCAGTGCATTGTGGACTGGCCTACTCCAGCTAATATTAAGGAATTGAGGGGATTCTTGATATTCTCAGGGTACTATCGAAGATTTATTAAGAACTATGGAGGCATTGCAAAACCTCTCACTGACTTACTAAAGAAAAATAATTGGGGATGGAATGAAGAAGCAGATGATGCTATAAGGAAGTTGAAGGCTGCTATGGTGGCTGCCCTGTTCTTGTTCTCCATGACTTCTAACAATTATTTGTTATTGAAATGGATCCATCTGCCTATGGGGTCGGTGCAGTGTTGATGCAAAATGGGAGACCTTTAGCATATTTTAGCAAGGGATTGGGGGTGAAGCACCAAGCCATGCCTATATATGAGAAGGAGATGCTAGCAGTCTTGTTACCAGTAATGAAGTGGTCTCTATATCTAGTGGGGAGACATTTCCAAATAAAAATTGACCACCAAAGCCTAAGATTTTTGGCTGGCAACCAAGCAACCACTCTCCAACTCAACAGACTTTGGTGGCGAAGATGATGGGTTATGTAACACCTGGGTTTGGGGGTCAGGTAAAAATAATATTTAAAATAATGTTTTGGAGTTTCGTTTTTATAATTAAAATAATAATATATTATTTGGGCTTCATAATTAACAAACATTTTGTGTTGGACCAAATTGAATTGAAACTCAAATTTCATGAATTTTAAAGTGTATGAGATTGCCATCTTATTAATGGCAACTTGGTAAATATATGGACTTGTAAAATAAAACCCTTTTCTTTTATTTCAAACACCCCAAAATGCCATCATCTTCTACCTCCAAACCTCCCAACGTGAAAAACCCCTCCCACCTTTAAGTTACTATTCCATCTCCTTCCTTCTTCATTTTTGGTTGGTTTTTAAATGTAATTACATCCACATCTTGCTCTCATCTTCCTCTCTTTGAAAGTACCATTAGATTTCATTTCCATCAATGTTTTATAAATTTGGTTTTCCATGAAAAAATGTCAAAGGTTGAAGCTTTATGAGATTTTATCAAAGCTATTGATTTATTAATGTTAGATAAGTTGTTTTCAACCTATGAGGCCCAACATATATGAATTTTAAAGACTTTTATCATGATTTTCGGATTTGGGTTTTAATGGGTTTTTAGAAGGATTTTAAGGTTGTTTTTGGGTGTGTTTAATGTTGGAAATTGAGGGCTTTTGGTTGTATGTTGGTTGAGGATTGTTTTGGAGGCTTTTAGAGGTGTTAAAAGTGTTTGAAACAAGAGTTTTGGATTGGGTTTGAGGGCTGCTCGAGTTTGATGTTTTGGGGGTTGTTCATGGCTTGAATTCATGTATTTATTGCTTGAGTAGTGTTCTGGGTTTGCTACATTGTTGTATGAGACGATTCGAGGTTGTTTTGTTTGTGTTGAGTTGATTAGAGGCAAGGAATTGTGTTGGTGAGGCATCGGGAGCGAATCCGGAAGCTTGAAGTGTAACACCCGTGTTTTGGGGTTAGGAGTTTGGCGTGTGTGTTTGGTTCGAGTCGTCAAAACCGATTTAATTTAATTAGACCTTAGTTTTGATTCAAATGAGATTAAAATTTAGAGAGTGGCATTTTTGTAAATAACCTGAAAAAAGGAAGACACCTTTTAGAATCAAAAAGAACAAAAAAAGCTATCTTCCTCCCATTTTGTGTTTTCAACGTGAAAGAGAACCCAAACCCTCTCAAAACCCCAATCTACTATTCCATCCATTTTCTCCATCAATTCAAGAGCTTTTTCGAAGGTAATTTCATATTTGAGTTCTCCTCATCATCCCAAGCATATCAATGGTTTTAGATTTCAAGACCATCATCTTTTTAAATTTCCAAGTTTTTCATGTTTGATGAAAGTATGGATTTTTAATGGGTTTTCCACTTTTTTTGGTTTGTTGAGTTAGGTTTTGAGTTAATCTCACTTAAATATACTTAATAACTTAAAATGGAAGGATTTTGGGGAAAATCCCGAAGTGGGTCTTTGGGGCATTTTTCAAATGGTCAAAACTTGAATTTTTAGTGTGTTTTTGGGTTGGGTTGAAGGGCTGATGGTATAGGGTTATTAGGAAGGTGTTTTGGAAGACTTTAGATGTCATTTGGGTGTTGGAAATGGTGGATTTCAGATGGGTATTTGGGGAGCACGAAAATGAGTGTTTTGTGGTTAGTTTGGGTTTGAAATTGTAAAGTTTGGCTTGTGATTGTGTGTTGGGTTTGTGGCTGAGTTTAGCATTGAATTGGTTGAGTAATACTTGTGTTTTGATTGGTTAGAAGCAAGAGGAAATATCGGAGAAGGATCGGGATCGAATCCGAAAATTGTGGAGGCTTGACTAGCTTCGCTTGGTTTGCTAAGGAAGGGTGGTGAGTGAAACTTTCATATTTGATTAAAATGGTTCAAGTGTGTGTAGATGAGTTAGGGATGTGCTTGGTAGGCCATTCCTTGATAGAAGTTAAATTGGTAGATTAACTTCTTGTGTGTGTTGATAGCTTTAAATGTTTATGCCTATTCTATTCTTGTGAAGCATGATTTGGCTATGTATGTATATACATTGATGTGTGTGATGATGGATGCGTGCTGTAAATGATGGATATGTGATGTGGTTTAAAAGTAATTGGCACTAGTTAACTTACCGGGTATAAATGATCGATCATTAGGGTTAGTGTGCACATGGTTGAGTCAAATTCGCGCGTGGCCTTGGTGGCGTTAAGTCATCAAGGAGGAGTAATTTGATGTAATATTCCACCGGAAATTATTTATATTATACGTGATGATGAGTGGAATACCATCCGTAGGGCATGTGATGATGAGTGGAATCCCATCCATGCAAGGTCTGGTGATGAGTGTAATCCCACCGAGGTAATGTTGTTGTTAAGAGTAAATCCGCATATCCGAGTAAACTAATAGTGGCCAATGTACTTACTCTTGTGGTTATAATGTTGAGATATTTGCTTTTATATTGTTGAGCCTAATATGAAGTAAGATGCCATATTATTGACTCTTGTGATGCTAGCTCGTTGCTATGTTGATACTTATGTATGATTGTGTGTGATGATAAGGATTATATGCTTGAACCCTGCATTGTCGATGTTTTTGGTTTTAGAGCATCCTCACTAAGCTTCTAGCTTACGCTCTCATTTTCGACAATGCAGATCATTAGCGCGGTGTTAGCAAGGAGCGAGGCGAAGGGACATTCCAAGCTTTGTAGTTGCTCAAGTATGGTTTAGTAAATAAAGTAGTAGTTTAGCAATGGGGCTACTATGTGTTTGTGTGAGCGTTGTATGACTCATAGATGTTGAATGATGTTATGTTATGCTTGGCTTAGATTTGTAAACCATGTTATGTCTTGTTGAATTCTTGTGTTGGGAGGTTATGCTTTGGATGTTTATGTTGCTTTTGGTTGGCATGTAAACCTTATGTGTGACGTCTTGTGCCATTTGGCTTTTTGAGCTTTTAAGCATGCCTTTATATGCAATATCAACCCTTTACATGAATGCCTTGATGTAATGCCTTGTTGATCATCTAAATCATTCTTCATGTTAGTTCTAGGGTGTGGAATGTTGTATGAATGCTTGTATATGGCTAGGGAGGTCTTAAAATGCATTTAGTGTTGAGTCTCGTGTGGTTTGGCAGCCAATTGGTGTCTTGCAGTGGAGGGCGTATCGATACGCATGAGGGTGGATCGATACGGTCCTACACTTTGGGACACAGATTTGGCTAGGGGTATCGATACTCGGGGGTGTATCGATACGCTCAAAGCTCACTGGAATTCTGATATTTTCACGAGTCTTTGGCGTATCAGTACGGGTTCTAGACGTATCAGTACGGTTTTATGTCGTTGACCGCGAGATGTTGACCGAGAAGGGCGTATCGATACGCTCAAGGGCTGTATCGATACGGTCTTCCTGTGTTGACTGAAGGGTGTTGACTTGGTCAAGGCGTATCGATATCCTTGATTGGTGTATCGATACGGCCTGCTCTGTAAGTGTAAAATGGACTGTTTAACATGCTATTTTGGGTTTGGTTGTGTTTCTTTCTTGACGTTTTCCGCTGTCGTGATCTCTTAGGAAATAAAATGCCTTTAGACAAGATTTAATTAAAAGAAATTTTCTAGGGTTGCTAACCGAGGTGGGACCTTAACGGGTTTCACATCGGTTTTCCCCGTGTAGCCTACTCGGACCGGTCAGCCATCTAGACCGGGACGAGGGGGTTACATTTGTTGGTATCAGAGCCTAAGGTTACCGAGACCTCGGGCAGGTAAGTGAGGTAAGTTTGATGTATTAAGCAATTGTTATGTCTCGGTGTATGCTATGCCTTGTATTCTTGTTGTTTGATCATTCATATGATGTTTGGAAACATGATTGTTGTGTTTGGTATAGTGTCGAGTTCCCATTGCTACTATTACTTAATTTGAAAAAGTTTTATTAAGGAAAATACTTGAGCACAGTTGGACCCTTGCCTTTGCTAATTTAATCCTTCTATGTTTGTTTGTTGTAGTTATTATCTTGCTAGTTGTAACATGAGACCACGAGGGAGGCCTAGGATGGTTCAACCGGAACCACGGGCACAAGCTCCGGGAGTTGAGCAAATTGGTGGGGCGCAGGCTCCTCAACCTCCTCCTTCTCCTCCTCACCAAGAGGGAGGTGAGGCGGGGGCCGAGGGCGTAGGACCTCAAGTTGGCCAAGGACCGGCCGTAATATATTTAGCTCCCTTAGTTCAGGCGATAGCCGGGGCTTTTCAGGCTGCTGTGGCTGGGGGTCAAGCAGTGGCACAACCCCAGGGTGAGGGTACTGGTTTGCCATTAGAGAGACTCCGCAGTTTGGGAGGTGAAGAGTTCAAAGGGTCGACACCCGAGAGATCTGAGATGTGGTTTGAGAAGACCATTCGTATTTTGGCACAGATGGGATGTACCGGGGAACGTAAGCTAGGGTGTGTTATATCTCTACTTCAGGGCGATGCCTACACTTGGTGGGTCACCATCACTACGGGTATGGGAGAGGCTGAGATAACTTGGGAGTTTGACAAGTCAGCTTTCCGTAAGAATTATCTGGGTCCTCATTATCTCGATGAGAAGAAGAGAGAATTTATGGCTTTGCTTTAGGGGAGTATGACTGTGACAGACTATGAGATCATATTTGTCAGGCTGAGTTAGTACGCGTCTGAGCTTGTTCCTACTGTAGTGGAACGTTGTAACGGTTTTCGCTATGGGTTGAATGAAGAGATCAAGAGATACACTTTAGCTTCTGACTACATAGATTTTGATGTCTTGGTCGCTAGGGCCAAGGACTTGGAGCACAGTTTGGGCTTGACCAAACGATCTGGTGGTTCTAGTTCTGGGAAGAGATCTAGTGACTTTGATAGAGGTGATGCCAAGAGGCATCGGGACAACATGCATCACTATGACCATAGGCGTGGTGGAGGTAACCACAGTAGGGGCCATCAGGGCCAAAGGACTGGTGGGAGGTTGCCCACGTGTGCTAGTTGCGGGAGGAACCACACCGGTGAGTGTTGGGTAAATTTCCACTCGTTTTGGGGTTGCGGAGCTAGGGATAATATTAGGCGTGACTGTCCACATCAGATGGGACAGTCACCAGCTCAGGCTCCTGCTAGAGCCAATGACTTTCAGAGAGGCCGCGGGCGCGGTAGAGGTAACTTCCAGCCGAGAAATGATGGCCAGAAAAAAACATAGCACATGTAGTTGCAGTCTAGCCAGAGGGCGGATGCTAGGCCAGAGTTTACGCTCAGCGTGGGGATTAGCATGACACAGATGTGATTGCAGGTAACTTCTCGATACAGTCTTTGGATTTGCTTTCTTTGATTGACTCCTGGTCTACACATTCATATATTCTGAGTGAGCATGCAAAGTTGTTGAAATTGCCTTGTGAAATATTAGAGGTAGGAGTTAGTGTTACTAGTTCCTTCGGGGATACGGTAATAGTTAGGAGGATGTACAGAAGGTGTCCGCTTATGATTCAGGGACATGCATTTCCAGTGGATATGATGGAGCTACCATTTTATGGCTTTGATGTGATTTTGGGTATGGACTGGCTCACCGAGCATAGAGCTAGGATAGACTTTGAGACTAAGAGGATTTCTTTGAGACTCGCGGATGACTATGAGATAGTGGTGGTAGGTGAGAACGTGAAGTTCTTATTGAATGTAGTTTCAGTTTTAGAGGCTAAGAGACTAGTTGAGATGGGTTGTGAAGCGTACTTGGCCTATGTTATGAATCCAAACATGAGTGAGGTTAGACCTCAAGATATCTGGACAGTGTGTGACTTTCCTAGTGTGTTTCCGAAAGAATTGCCGGGTTTACCACCGGATAGAGAGGTAGAGTTTGCGATAGAGACTTATTCAGATTCAACTCCTGTTTCGATTGCTCCGTATCGTAGGGCACCGAAAGAACTGAAAGACTTGAAGACTCAGTTGCAAGAGTTGACAGATAGAGGCTTCATCCGACCTAGTTCTTCGCCTTGGGGTGCTCCAGTTTTGTTTGTAAAGAAGAAAGATGGAAGCATAAGAATGTTTATAGATTATAGGCAGTTGAATCAGTTAACAGTGAAGAACAAGTATCCGTTGTCGAGAATTGATGATTTGTTTGACCAGCTGAGAGGAGCATCAGTCTTTTCGAAGATTGACTTGAGATCAGGTTACTACCAGCTAAAGGTAAGAGAGGTTGATGTACCGAAGATGACCTTTAGGACTAGATATGGTCACTATGAGTTTTTAGTCATGCCTTTTGGGTTGACTAACGCACCGGCTGCTTTCATGGATATGATGAATAGGATCTTCCATCAGTACCTAGATCAGTTTGTAGTTGTCTTCATAGATGACATCTTGGTGTATTCGCGTACCGAGGAAGACCATGACCGAAACTTGAGGTTAGTTTTGCAGACTTTGTAAGATAATCAGTTGTATGCCAAGTTGAGCAAGTGTGAGTTCTGGATTCGAGAGGTAGTCTTCATAGGGCACGTAGTGTCAGCCGATGGGATTAGAGTTGATCCAAAGAAAATAGAGGCCATTGTTGAGTGGAAGCAACCGAAGTCAGTAACAGAGGTTCGTAGCTTTCTAGGCTTAGCTGGATATTATAGAAGATTCGTAGAAGGTTTCTCGAAGTTAGCCGCTCCATTGATCCAGTTACTTCAGAAGAGTGTTCAATTTGAGTGGACAGATGCAAGACAGATAGCCTTTGAGAAGTTGAAAGAAGCTTTGACCCAAGCACCGATTTTGATTCAGCCAGAGTCAGGGAAAGACTATGTAGTTTACAGTGATGCTTCCTATGTATGCCTAGGTTGTGTTCTCATGCAAGACAAGAGAGTAGTGGCTTATGCCTCAAGACAGTTGAAGACTCACGAGTGTAACTATCCGACCCATGATATAGAGTTAGCCGCAGTTGTGTTTGCTCTGAAGATTTGGAGACATTATTTGTACGCTGAGAAATGCACAGTGTACACGGATCACAAGAGTTTGAAGTACATCATGACTCAGCGAGATTTGAATCTCAGACAACGTAGGTGGTTAGAGTTGCTAAAAGATTATGATCTTACGATTGAGTACCATCCGGGTAAGGCCAATGTAGTGGCCGATCCTTTGAGTAGAAAGGTAGTTGTAGATTTGAGAGCCATGTTTGCTAGATTGAGCTTGTCCGGAGATGGTGGCTTGGTGGCCGAGCTTCAGGTTAGACCTACTCTAGGTCAGTTGATTAGGGAGAAGCAGCTCTTAGATAGATCTTTGGCACCTCACGTGCAAGACATAGCCGAGGGTAGATCTTCATATTACAGTTTCAGTACCGATGGGGTCTTGTGTTTCAGAAATAGGATAGTTGAGCCAGAAGACAGTGACTTGAGACATACGTTCTTGACTGAAGCGCACAGTAGTCCGTTTGCTATGCATCCGGGAAGTACGAAGATGTTTCGCGATTTGAAGAATGAGTACTTTTGGGTTGGTTTGAAGAGAGATGTAGCCGACTTCGTGAGTAAGTGTATGGTGTGTCAGAGAGTGAAGGCGGAACATCAGATTCCCTCAGGATTGTTGCAACCGTTGAGAATTCCAGAATGGAAATGGGAGAATATCACCATGGATTTTGTTTCGGGCTTGCCTTTGACTCCTATGAAGAAGAACTCAGTTTGGGTTATAGTAGATCGTTTCACGAAGTGTGCTCACTTCTTAGCAGTCAATACGACTTATACCTTAGATAGATTGGCCGATCTGTATATTGGTGAGATTGTTAGACTACATGGTGTGCCGAAGTCTATTGTGTCCGATAGAGATCCGAGGTTTACAGCTCGATTTTTGGAGTGTCTGCATACAGCTTTGGGTACCCGTTTGAATTTTAGCATGTCATATCATCCTCAGACAGATGGTCAGTCAGAGAGGGTTATACAGATTTTAGAGGATATGTTGCGTTGTTGCATCATTGATTTTCAGGGTACGTGGGAGAAGCATTTGCCTGTAGTTGAGTTTGCTTACACTAACAGTTTTCAGTCGAGCATTCAGATGGCTCCGTATGAGGCCTTATATGGTAGGAAGTGTAGAACTCCATTTTGTTGGGCTGAAGTGGGACATAAGTTGTTGCCTATGCCCGATTTGCTTAAGGGGACAACCGATAAAGTGAAATTGATTTGTGATCGCTTGAGGGCAGCTTTGGATAGGCAGAAGTCCTATACCGACTTGAAGAGGAAGGAAGTTGAGTTCTCAGTGGGTGAGAAGGTGTTCTTAACAGTGTCTCCATGAAAGAAAGTAATGAGATTTGGCCGAAAAGGGAAGTTGAGTCCGAGGTACATAGGACTGTATGAGATTGTGAAGAGGGTTGGCCTAGTTGCTTATTAGTTGCGTTTGCCATCCGAGCTAGAGAAGATACACGATGTATTTCATGTTTCGATGCTCCGTAAGTATATGTCAGATCCATCACACGTTATGCCTGTAGAAGAGATTGAATTGAATCCGGATTTGACTTATGAAGAAGAACTAGTTGAGATCTTAGCTTCTGACAGTAAGGTGTTGCAGGGTAGATCCATTGAGTTAGTGAAAGTGCGGTGGCAACGTCGAGGGGTGGACGAGGCCACTTGGAAGAGGAAGGAGGATATGGAAAGGCAGTTTCCTTATCTCTTTCAGTTAGGTAATTTCGGGGACGAAATTCCTTAAGTGGGGGAGAGTTGTAACACCCGTGTTTTGGGGTTAGGAGTTTGGCGTGTGTGTTTGGTTCGAGTCGTCAAAACCGATTTAATTTAATTAGACCTTAGTTTTGATTCAAATGAGATTAAAATTTAAAGAGTGACATTTTTGTAAATAACTTGAAAAAAAGGAAGACACCTTTTTGAATCAAAAAGAACAAAAAAATCTATCTTCCTCCCCTTTTGTGTTTTCAACGTGAAAGAGAACCCAAACCCTCTCAAAACCCCAATCTACTATTCTATCCATTTTCTCCAACAATTCAAGAGCTTTTTCGAAGGTAATTTCATATTTGAGTTCTCCTCATCATCCCAAGCATTTCAATGGTTTTAGATTTCAAAACCATCATCTTTTTAAATTTCCAAGTTTTTCAAGTTTGATGAAAGTATGGATTTTTAATGGGTTTTCCACTTTTTTTTGGTTTGTTGAGTTAGGTTTTGAGTTAATCTCACTTAAATACACCTAATAACTTAAAATGGAAGGATTTTGGGAAAAATCCCGAAGTGGGTCTTTGGGGCATTTTTCAAAGGGTCAAAACTTGAATTTTTAGTGTCTTTTTGTGTTGGGTTGAAGGGCTGATGGTATAGGGTTATTAGGAAGGTGTTTTGGAAGCCTTTAGATGTCATTTGGGTGTTGGAAATGGTGGATTTCAGATGGGTATTTGGGGAGCACAAAAATGAGAGTTTTGTGGTTAGTTTGGGCTTGAAATTGTGAAGTTTGGCTTGTGATTGTGTGTTGGGTTTGTGGCTGAGTTTAGCATTGAATTGGTTGAGTAATACTTGTGTTTTGATTGGTTAGAAGCAAGAGGAAACATCGGAGAAGGATCGGGATCGAATCTGAAAATTTTGGATGCTTGACTAGCTTCGCTTGGTTTGCTAAGGAAGGGTGGTGAGTGAAACTTTCATATTTGATTAAAACGGTTCAAGTGTGTGTAGATGAGTTAGGGATGTGCTTGGTAAGCCATTCCTTGATAGAAGTTAAATTGGTAGATTAACTTCTTGTGTGTGTTGATAGCTTTAAATGTTTATGCCTATTCTATCTTGTGAAGCATGATTTGGCTATGTATGTATATACATTGATGTGTGTGATGATGGATGCGTGCTGTAAATGATGGATATGTGATGTGGTTTAAAATTAATTGACAATAGTTAACTTATCGGGTATAAATGATCGATCATTAGGATTAGTGTGCACACGGTTGAGTCAAATTCGCGCGTGGCCTTGGTGGCGTTAAGTCATCAAGGAGGAGTACGGTGATGTAATATTCCACCAGAAATTATTTATATTATACGTGATGATGAGTGGAATCCCATCCGTAGGGCATGTGATGATGAGTGGAATCCCATCCATGCAAGGTCTGGTGATGAGTGTAATCCCACCGAGGTAATGTTGTTGTTGAGAGTAAATCCGCATATCCGAGTAAACTAATAGTGGCCAATGTACTTACTCTTGTGGTTATAATGTTGAGATATTTGCTTTTATATTGTTGAGCCTAATATGAAGTAAGATGCCATATTATTGACTCTTGTGATGCTAGCTCGTTGCTATGTTGATACTTATGTATGATTGTGTGTGATGATAAGGATTATATGCTTGAACCCTGCATTTTCGTTGTTTTTGGTTTTAGAGCATCCTCACTAAGCTTCTAGCTTACGCTCTCATTTTCGACAATGCAGATCATTAGCGTGGTGTTAGCAAGGAGCAAGGCGAAGGGACATTCCAAGCTTTGTAGTTGCTCAAGTATGGTTTAGTAAATAAAGTAGTAGTTTAGAAATGAGGCTACTATGTGTTTGTATGAGCGTTGTATGACTCATAGATGTTGAATGATGTTATGTTATGCTTGGCTTGGATTTGTAAACCATGTTATGTCTTGTTGAATGCTTGTGTTGGGAGGTTATGCTTTGGATGTTTATGTTGCTTTTGGTTGGCATGTAAACCTTATGTGTGAAGTCTTGTGCCATTTGGCTTTTTTAGCTTTTAAGCATGCCTTTATATGCAATATCAATCCTTTACATGAATGCCTTGATGTAATGCCTTGTTGATCATCTAAATCGTTCTTCATGTTAGTTCTAGGGTGTGGAATGTTGTATGAATGCTTGCATGTGGCTAGGGAGGTCTTAAAATGCATTTAGTGTTGAGTCTCGTGTGGTTTGGCAGCCAATTGGCGTCTTGCAGTGCAGGGCGTATCGATACGCCTGAGGGCCGTATCGTTACGGTCCTACACTTTGGGACACATATTTGGCTAGGGGTATCGATACTCGAGGGTGTATCGATACGCTCAAAGCTCACTGGAATTCTTATATTTTCACAAGTCTTTGGCGTATCGGTACGTGTTCTAGGCGTATCGGTACGGTTTTATCTCATTGACCGCGAGATGTTGACCGAGAAGGGCGTATCGATGCGCTCAAGGGCTGTATCGATACGGTCTTCCTGTGTTGACTGAAGGGTGTTGACTTGGTCAAGGCGTATCGATACCCTTGATTGGTGTATCGATAAGGCCTGCTCTGTAAGTGTAAAATGGACTGTTTAACATGTTATTTTGGGTTCGATTGTGTTTCTTTCTTGACGTTTTCCGCTGTCGTGATCGCTTAGGAAATAAAATGCCTTTAGACAAGATTTAATTAAAAGAAATTTTCTAGGGTTGCTAACCGAGGTGGGACCTTAACGGCTTTCACATCGGTTTTCCCCGTGTAGCCTACTCGGACCGGTCAGCCATCCAGACCGGGACGAGGGGGTTACATGAAGGTCTTGGTTGCCTGGTTGTTGAGCTTGGAAGTGAAGGTGAGTGGTTAAATGTTTTAAAATGGTCTTTGAATATTTGGTTCAAGCATGTGGACTAGGTTTGGCTTGGTAGACCCACCTAGAGTTGGGATTAGAGGGGTAGCCTAATCCCAAGCTTTAGTTTGAGACTTTGGTTGCACTCTATTTGATGTTATGCCTCATGATTATTTCGTGTTGTGGTGGTTATGTATAATGTGTTATACATGTATGTTGAGGCATGGTATTGATGCATTGTGATATGCATGTGGATTGTTCATGATAGTGATCATGGTGAGTACGTGCTAAGCACGGAAGTGATATGAAATGATGTTGTGGATTGTGTTTAATATTTGCACTAGTATGCTTGGGTACAAATGATCGATCATTAGGATGATTAGTGTGCACACGTGAGTCAAATGCGCGCGTGGTCTTGATGATGGTAGTTATCAAGATGGAGTACGGGTTCACCCAAAAATTCTTCTTATATATGTGATAGTCGGTGATGAGTGTAATCCCATCGACAGGGCGTGAGGATGAGTGGAATCCCCTCCGCGTGAACGGTGATGAGTGTAATCCCACCGTGAGGTAAAGTTGTTGTTGGATGTGAGTTCCAACGTGTTATCCGTGTATTCGAGTCATAGCTAGGTGCCAATATGTGATGGTATGTGTACCAATATGATATGAAATGTGATTCTTAAAGGGATGGATGTATGTGTTTACATATGATGAGGATTGAACTTGTTGAGCATGGCATAATATTGATTATTTATTCATGCATCATGTTTATTTTTGGCTCATGTGGATCGAAGGTAAGGACATGCATTTACCTTGGTTGTGCTCGTGCTTGGACCCTGCATTGTCGAGGTTTGTTTTTAATGAGCTTACCCTCACTAAGCTTTATGCTTACGCTCTCTTTTGTTCGACAATGCAAATTCGTAGTTCGTGGGTTGCTAGTGCAAGAAGAGGGCCTCCGAGTGTGCTTTGTGGTGCTATCTTAGCTTTCAAGTATGAACATTTTAGTTATATGATGTAATGGTCAAGCAATGGGCCATGTATTAGTTGCTTTGAGCTTTTGAAGTATGTTGGTGTTGGTTGTCTAGGAGCATGTTAGACTCCTCTTTATCATGTTGTGGGTTTGGCTTTTGGATGCCTTGTTTGCTTGTAAACCATGTTTAATTTGCCTACCTTAAATGCTTGAGTATATGTCTTGTGAAGTGTGAACCATGTATGTCATGTTTGATCTTTTGAATGGATGCCCTATCTTATATCCTTATGTAATTTGAGTATGTTTGCAATAGGGTGCATGCCTCTAGAGTGTGTTTGTATGTTATGTATGCTTCTTGGGGTCGTAAAGGGCGATTGGGATCATTTGGAGATGTTTAAAACTGATTTTGGGAATTCATAGATTACAGGTGTTTCGAAACGGGTTGTGTTGTTTCGAAACGAGTGTGGTTCCAGGGCCCCCCGCATCGGAACGCGTTTCGAAAAAGTTTGGCTACTGTGATTGCATGTTCCGAAACGGGTATCGGAACGTCTAGGTAAAATAGGACCCTGTTCCGAAACGGGGTGGATGCGTTTCGGTACGGGTGCCTGGCTTTTTAAACTGGAGCCCGTGTTTCGAAACGGGCGATGTCTGTTTCGAAACGCAGGCCTGAAAATGGGCTTTTTGACATCTCTAAAGGGTCTCAAGGTTTGGGCTTAGGCCCTGTTTGCTGTTAGGCTTCTTGTGAGCCTTGTTTTCCGCTGTCGCTTCACACATAGGTTAAATTAACACATCTAGACAAGATAATAGATGAAAATTTTTTTCTTGGGTTGGTAACCGAAGTGAAGCCTTAACGGGTTTCGCCTCGGTTATCCCCGTGTAACCCATTCGGACCGGTCAGTTGCTCGGACAGGGACGAGGGGGTTACATGTTACAATTATGAGATTTGCTACAGAAAAGGAGCTAACAACACAACAATAGATGCTTTTTCCAAAAACCCACAATTTCTGGGGGGACACTAAATAAGATAATACAATCTTGGGTTAGTGATTGTAACGCCCGGGTTTGGGGGTCGGGTGAAAATAATATTAAAATAATGTTTCAGGTTTTCCCTTTTCGTTTTAAAATTCATTTAATATGTTGGATCCAATTTTAATTTGAAACCCAAAATTTCATGGATTTTGGAATAGTGGAAGATGACCATTTTTCATTAATGACAATCTTGTAAATATTGGGTCCTGGAAAATAAAAACTCAATTTATTTTAAAACACCCATTTAACTCATCTTCTTCCCCCTCTTCAAAAATTTTTCACGACAAGTTCTTCCACAACTCAAGGTTATTATTCCATCATCCTTCTTGCTTGTTGTTGGAGGTTTTTCAAAGGTAAACTCGTTTTCATATTACCCTCATCTTCCTATCTCTCCCCATATGATTTGTTTTTATTGAAGCTCACTATTTTACATTTTAGTGTTTTGGGATTTTAAATTAAAATGCTAACTTTGTTAGCTTTAACTTAAGATTTTGATTTATTGATGTTAGATAGGTTGTTTACTATCTAAAAGGTCCAAGATATGTAATTTTTACAAGGTTTTACAATGATTCCCGAATTTGGGTTTAAGTGGGGTTTTAGAAGGGTTTATAGGCGAGTTTTGGGGCTGTTTTGTGTGGGAATTTGATGGCTGATGGTTGGTTGATAGTTAGAGGGTGTTTTGGAAGCTTTTGGGAGTGTTATGAGTGTTGAAATCAATGGGTTTAGGTTGTGCTTATGGGCTGCTTGAAAATGGTATTTTTGGGGTTGTCTTTAGCTTGAATTCATGTGTTTTGTGCTTGGTTTGTATTCCGGGTTTGCTACAGTTATTGGTGGACTGAATTGTGGTTGTTTTGATTGTGTTGGGATGTTTAGAAGCAAGTAATTGTGTTGGTGAAGCCTCGGGAACGAATCTGGAACCGTTGGGAGCATGATCGGCCAGAGTTGTTGAGCTTGGATTAGTAGGTGAGTGGTTAACGATTTCAACTTGGTTTAAATTGGTTTTCAAACGTTGGTTCAAGCATGTGGACCTAGGTTGGGCTTGGTAAACCCACCTAGAGTTGGGATTAGAGTGGTAGCCTAATCTCAAGCTTAGTTTAGGAGACCTTTGGTTGAACTTTAAATGTTGAGTATGCCTCATGTTTTATTTGTGATTAATATGGTTATGTATATTGTGATATACATGTGTGTTGAGGCATGATATTTGATGCATTGTTATATGCATGTGGTTATGGAATGTGGTATGTGCATGATGGTAAATCATGGTGAGTACGTGCTAAGCACGAAATTTGGTAAGAAATTTGTGAGGTTGATTAATGAAATGAGTTAAGTATTGGCACTAGTATGCTGGGGTACAATGATAGATCATTAGGATGTTTGGTGTGCACACGAGAGTCAAAATGCGCGTGTGGTCTTGGTGATGGTAGTCATCAAGAAGGAGTACGGGTTCGCCCGAAAATCTTCATATATATGTTAGTCGGTGATTAGTGGAATCCAATCGACGGGGCGTGAGGATGAGTGGAATCCCCTCCGCGAGAAACGGTGATGAGTGTAATCCCACCGTAAGATAATGGTTGTGTTGTTGGATGTGAGTTCCAACGGTTATCTGTGTATTCGAGTCATAGCTAGGTGCCAATACGGATTGTGGAATGTATTTGCTAATACATTGATATATGTGTTTCCATATGGTTGTGTTTATGGACTTGTTGAGCATGGCATGATAATTGAGATTATGTTCAAGCATCAAATATATTTTGACTCTTCTGGTTTCAAAGGTAAGAACTCATGCATTGTAGCTTAGTTGTGTGCTCGTGCTTGGACCTTGCATTGTCGAGGTTTGTTTTACGAGCTTACCCTCACTAAGCTTTATGCTTACGCTTTCTTTTGTTCGACAATGCAGATCCTTAGTTCGTGAGTTGCTTGTGCAAGGAGATGGCCTCCAAGTGTGCTAGTTGAGCTTTTGATATCATCAAGTATGAATTTCTAAGTTAATGATGTAATAGACAAGCAATGGGCTTTGAGAGTTTAGATTTATGTTGTTGTTGGTGTTAGGAGCATGTTAGACTCCTTGTTGATGTTATGGCATGACTTGTGGATGCCTTGTTTTGAATTGTAAACCATGCTTTATTGCTTACCTTGAATGCTTATGTGATTTGTTTCTAAGGCATGGAACCTTAAAATGCTCTCTTGTGTTGAATGCTTGACCCTTTGAGTGTACGCCCTTATCATGTATCTCTGTGTGTTTTGAGCATGTATGTAATAGGGTGTATGCCTCTAGAGTTCATGTGTGCATGTTGTATTTGCTTCTTGATGTCTTTGGGGGCATTTGGGATCGTTTAGAGATGTTTAAATCTGATTTTGGAAACTCACAGACTGCAGGTGTTTTGGAACGGGTTGGGCTGTTTCGGAACGGGTGTGGTTCCAGGGACACCCGTATCGGAACGCGTTCCGGTACAGTTTGGCTACTATGAGCACATGTTCTAATACGAGTCTCGAAATACTTTGGCTACTGTGAATGCTTGTTCCGAAACGAGTTCCGGAACGTCTAGGCGAAATGGGACCCTGTTCCGAATCGGGGTGGATGTGTTTCGGTACGGGTGCCTGGATTTTTAAATTGGAGCCCGTGTTTTGAAACGGGCAATGTCTGTTTCGAAACACAGGCCTGAAAATGGGCTTTTTGACATCTCTAAAGGGTCTCAGGGGTTGAGCATAGGCCATGTTTGTTGTTAGGCTTCTCGTGAGCCTTGTTTTCCGTTGTCGCTTCACACATAGGTAATTAATGCTTCTAGACAAGATAATAATAAGTGAAAAAGTTTTCTCAGGTTGTTAACCGAAGTGAAGCCTTAACGGGTTTTGCCTTGGTTATCCCCGTGTAGCCCACTCAAACCGGTCAGTCGCCCGGACCGGGACGAGGGGGTTACACTTGTTGGTATCAGAGCCTGAGGTTTCCGAGACCTCGGGTAGGTAAGTGAGGTAAGTTAAATTCTTGTATTGCAATTGCACGGTGTTTGCTTGTTAATCGATTATGCTTGATGCTTGTTTGATTGAATGTGTATGTATGTTGTTTGAAGCATGTTGAGTAGAGTTTTATTGCTTCTTTTACATCGGAAAAAGGATTTTTAAGTGAGGGAAACATACTTGAGCCACTTGGACCCTTGCCCTTGCTAACCCTATCTTGCATGTTGTTGTTGTGGTTGTAGTTGTTATCAGTGAGCTGTTATGTCGAGGCCTAGAGGTAGACCGAGGTTGGTTCGTCAGGAACCTCATGTTGCAGCTCTTGTTGATGAGCCGGTGGCTGGAGTAGAGGCTCCTATGGAAGAGCCTGCTGTTGGAGTCGGAGCTCGTCCACCACCACCTCCTCTTCCACCTGGTGAGGGAGACGAGGCTGGAGTTGAGGGAGCGGGACCTCAGGTTGGTTAGGGTGCCCAAGGTCCTACGGGGATAGACATGGCTCCGCTAGTTCAAGCTATAGCGGGAGCGTTTCAGGCTGCAGTTGTCGGAGCTCAGGCTGTAGCTCAGCCGAGAGGTGATGATGCTAGTTTACCCTTATAGAGGCTCTGTAGCCTCGAAGCTGATGAGTTCATGGGATCTACGCCTGAGAGGTCATAGTTGTGGCTAGAGAAGATAGTCTGTATTCTGGCTCAGATGGGATGTGTTGGAGCTCGCAAGTTAGGCTGTGTAGTTTCGTTACTTCAGGGTGATGCCTACACCTGGTGGGTCACCATTACTACCGGCGTGCCTGAGGCCGATATCAGTTGGAACTTCTTTGAGACTGCTTTCAGGAAGAGGTATTTGGGGCCGAGATATCTGGATGAGAAGAAGCGGGAGTTCGGATCTTGTTCAGGGAGATGCATCAATGACAGATTATGAGATTTGCTTTTTTCGACTGAGTCAGTATGCTCCGGAGTTGGTTCCTACTGAGAGGGACCGTTGTGATCGGTTCAGATATGGGCTTCAGGAGGAAGTTAAGAGGTACACCTTAGCTTCAGATTATTCTGATTTTGATGTCTTAGTCGCTAGGGCCAAGGACATCGAGCATAGCTTGGGGCTGACCAAGCGTTCGGGAGGATCTAGTTCAGGGAAGAGGCACAAAAACTTTGATCGTGGTGATGCCAAGGGGCATTGGGGCAGTGGACATCGGTTTGATCATAGGCGTGGCGATGGCCACCATGGTAGAGGCCATTAGTGCCATAGAACTGGAGGGTGTTTGCCCGAGTGTGCCCGTTGTGGGAGACATCATTCAGGAGAGTGTTGGGGAAATTATCATGCTTGCTGGAACTGTGGATTGAGAGATCACTTCAGGAGAGAGTGTCCACATCAGGCGGCACAGGCACCGAATCTGGCACAAGCTCCTGCGAGAGCGATTGACTATCAGAGAGGCCGTGGGCGTGGTTGTGGTTACTTCCAGCCGAGGGCTGGTGCACCTAAGATAGAGGCACCGACGAATCTTGCTCATGTGATGGCAGTTCAGCCAGAGGCCGGTGGACCAGCTAGAGTCTACGCACAGAGAGAGGCAGGGAATGACACAGATGTGATAGCAGGTAATTTTGAGTTACAGTCTATGTCCTTTCTTTTCTTAGTCGATTCGGGTTCCACGCATTCTTACATTTTGAGTGAGCATACAAAGAAGTTGGACATACCTGTTGAGATCTTAGATGTAGGGATGCATGTGACTAGTCCCTTTGGTGAGACAGTTGTAGCTAGACGGATGTATAGGAGGTGTCCGCTGAAGATTCAGGGTCATGTGTTTCCGGTTGATATGATGGAGCTTCCGTTCTATGGTTTTAATATTATTTTGGGTATGGATTGGTTGGTTGAGCACAGAGCTAGTGTAGATTTTGAGACAAAGAGAAGTTCGTTGAAGCTTTTTGATGACTATGAGGTAGTGGTAGTAGGCGAGAACATTAAGTTTTTGTCGAACGTTGTGTCAGCTTTAGAGGCTCATAGGATGATGGATTCCGGTTGTGAGGCTTATTTAGCGTATGTGATGAATCCGAATATGAGTGAGGTTAGACCGAAGAATATCAGGACAGTTTGTGATTTTCCGGATGTGTTTCCAGAAGAGTTACCAGGTTTGTCTCCTGACAGAGATGTAGAGTTTGTGATTGAGATTGTTTCAGGGTCTACTCCAGTTTCTATTGCTCCGTACCGTATGACTCCGAAAGAGTTGAAAAGTCAGCTTCAGGAGTTGTTAGATCGAGGTTTTATTAGGCCTAGTAGTTCGCCTTGGGGTGCTCCCTTGTTGTTTGTGAAGAAGAAAGATGGCAGTATGAGAATGTGTATTGACTACAGGCAGTTGAACCAGTTGACAGTGAATAACAAGTATTTGTTGCCTCGTATAGACGACTTGTTTGATCAGTTGAGGGGTGCCTCAGTGTTTTTGAAGATAGATTTGAGATCAGGGTACTATCAGTTGAAGGTAAAGGATTGTGATGTTCTGAAGACAGCTTTTAGGACTAGATATGGTCATTATGAGTTCCTTGTGATGCCGTTTGGGCTCACGAATGCACCAACAGCTTTCATGGACATGATGAACAAAGTTTTCCGAGACTGTCTAGACCGATTTGTAGTTGTTTTCATAGACGACATCCTTGTGTACTCGAGATCAGAAGAAGAGCATGATGAGCACTTGAGACTTGTTTTGTAGAGATTGATGAGTAATCAGTTGTACGCTAAACTGAGTAAATTTGAGTTCTGGATTAGAGAGGTTGTGTTTCATGGCCATGTGGTATCAGCTGAAGGTATCCATGTTGATCCGACGAAGATTGAAGCTATTGTTGAGTGGAAACAACCTAAGTCAGTGACCGAGATTATGAGTTTCCTAGGATTAGCTGGTTACTATATGAGGTTCGTTTACGGGTTCTCTAGGGTAGCTGCTCCGTTGACTAAACTTTTGCAAAAAGGAGTGAAGTTTGAGTGGTCAGATGCGAGACATAAGGTATTTGAGAAATTGAAAGAAGCTTTGACGAATGCTCCAGTGTTAGTACAACCAGTTTTAGGGAAAGAGTTCGTGATCTATAGCGATGCTTCCTACGTAGGTTTAGGTTGTGTTCTGATGCAAGAAAAGAGAGTTGTTGCCTATGCTTCGAGACAGTTGAAGGTGCACGAGAAGAACTACCCTACGCACGCTATTAAGTTAGCCGCAGTTGTGTTTGCGTTGAAGATTTGGCGTCACTACTTGTATGGTGAGAAGTGCACGGTTTACACTGATCATAAGAGCTTGAAGTATCTGTTGAGTCAGAGAGAGTTGAACTTGAGAAAGAGAAGATGGCTTGAGCTGTTGAAAGACTATGATTTGACTATTGAGTACCATCCGGGTAAGCCAAATGTTGTAGCCGATGCGTTGAGCAGAAAAGTAGCAGTTGAGTTGCGAGCTATGTTTGCTAGGTTGAGTGTATCAGGGGATGGTGGTTTGATTACCGAGTTGCAAGTGAAGCCTTCATTGATTCAGATGATCAGAGAAAAGCAGTTGCAAGATGTGTCACTAGTTCTGTTGAGTGTGTAAAAGTTCTATATTTTACCCCCTATTTAACCCATATTTTTGCTGCATTCAAGCATAATTCATTGCATTTAGGTTAGATTTCAGTTTTACATCACAAATATATTAAAAGGCACAGTTTCTACTGAAATTGGTTGCTTTTGCAGGTAGCTGCTGTAGCAGATAGAGAAGCAGACGCTGGGCAGTGAAGAATTAGAGCTGGAACTGGAGATGCAGTCGAGGAGAACGATGCTGCCATGGCCGCTGCCGTGGCAGCCAAGGACGACAGCGATAGTGAAGGGAAGAAAGTGAAGTGGGCCTCGACAGAAAGAGAAAATTAAGCCCATCTGTCGTGGAGTACCCTTATATTTTTCCGAGCCCTAGATCAGAATGAAGGCCAAGCCCAAGGTTCAAGGAAGAAATCCCAAGAAAGAAGGAAGGACAAATTAAAGAGTGCTGCTCTGAAGATTTAGTCTTTATTAGAGTTGTACTTTAATTTAAACTTGTATTCTTGCCATATTAGAAAACTTGAACCCAAGGCCTATATAAAGGCATGTAATTCGACCTAGGAGAGGACATCACCATTATCTAGCCTTCTTCCCAAAACCCTAGCCGTTTTCCCTTCCTCACCATGTTCTAAACTTCCCCTAGGGCTAAGGGTTGCTTTGTAAAGTAGTTGCAAGGATTGCATTGTTTTAGGATTTTCTTTGTTCAATAAAATTACTTCAAGTTCACTTATTCTGGTTTTCACATCTTGCAAGAGTATCATGAGAGCATTGTGAGATTATCTATTTACTTAATATCGGGAGAGTTAAGTATACGAAAGGAATAAGTACGGGTTCTCTAGTTTATAGTTGAACTATCTCGGACCTAGGGATAAGACGAGGTTAAGTGGCTAAGGAAGAATTCAACAACATCGGTGTTCATCCTTTGATTCACGCCGGGAGGTATCATCAAAGACGTGGTCATCGATAGACTTGGACCTAGGAATAGCCCAAGGCACAGCAGGGATTCTTGCCAAGCTTGAAGTACAGAGTTGAGTAATCGCTGCCGCGATAACCAACGGACCGCTGTCGCGACAGGTGCTGCCGCCGCAGGCACGACGACAGAACAAAGTTTCCTAGACTTTGCAACACCTGCACTACTGAGCAATTCAATACCGGCCCATTCTCTCTATCTTGATTCCATTACTTTTTTATTTAAGTTCTCTTTATTATTCTCGTGTCAACAATTTAAACTATTCTTTTCCTCTCTCGTGCAGTAATCCAAGGTGAAGCTATTAGCCCAGTCCCTGTGGAGACGATATCCGATACTTCCGTATCACTTTACTACTAGCGTCGTGTACGCTTGCACTACATTGCGATAGACACTTTTACGCGCAACAAGTTCCGCATGTTCAGGATATTGCAGAAGGTAGACCGATAGAGTATAGTTTCAGTGGTAAGAATGTGTTGTGTTTCAGAGACAGAGTTGTAGTACCTGAAGATGTTGAGTTGAGACGTATGATTCTGAGCGGAGCTCATTCGAGTCCTTTTTCTATGCATCCGGGTAGTACTAAGATGTACCGAGATTTGAAGAATGATTATTTCTGGGTTGGTTTGGAGAAGTATGTAGCCGAGTATGTGAGTCGTTGCATGGTTTGTCAGAGAGTAAAGGCAGAACATCAGGTTCCTTCAGGTTTGTTACAGCCTTTGAAGTTTCCGAAATGGAAATGAGAGAGAATCATTATGGACTTTGTGTCAGGGTTGTCGTTGTCTTCTTCGAAGAAGAATTCTGTTTGGGTGATAGTTGATAGATTCACTAAGTGTGCCCATTTCTTTGCAGTGAACACCGCATATTCTTTAGACAAGTTGGCAGATTTGTATATCTGCGAGATTGTGAGACTTCATAGAGTTCCGAAGTCTATTGTATCAGACAGAGATCCGAGGTTCACAACGAGGTTCTGGAGTTGTTTGCATAGTGCCCTAGGTAGCCGTTTGCATTTCAGTACTTCGTATCATCCGCAGTCAGATGGACAGTCAGAGCGAGTGATACAGATTTTAGAGGATATGCTTCGTTGTTGTGTGATTGACTTCCAGGGTTCTTGGGAGAAGCATTTGCCATTAGTTGAGTTTGCTTACAACAACAGTTACCAGGCTAGTATACAGATGGCTCCTTATGAGGCATTATATGGTAGACGATGTAGGACTCCGATCTGTTGGGATGAAACGGGTCAGAAATTGTTACCTATGCCGGATTTGCTTGAGGGGACTACTGAAAAGGTGAAGTTGATTTGTGACCCTTTGAGAGCAACTTTCGATCGTCAGAAATCTTACGCAGATTTGAAGAGAAAAGAGTTTGAGTTCTCAGTGGGTGAGAAAGTGTTTCTGAAAGTATCTCCGTGGAAGAAGGTAATGCGATTTGGCCGGAAAGGCAGGTTGAATCTGAGGTTTATTGGTCCGTATGAGATAGTTGAGCGGATTGGGCCAGTAGCTTACCGTTTGAGATTGCCTTCAGAGTTAGAAAATATCCATGATGTTTTCCATGTGTCGATGCTTAGGAGATATAGATCAGATCCGTCTCATGTCATGCCCGTTGAGGAGATAGAACTGAATCTGGATTTGTCTTATAATGAAGAACCAGTTGAGATACTTGCTTCTGATAGCGAGGTGTTGCGTGGCAAGACCATAGAGTTGGTCAAGGTGTTGTGGAGACATAGAGGTGTGGAAGAGGCCACGTGGGAGAGGAAAGCTGATATGCTTGAGTAGTTTCCGTACTTGTTTCCGTTAGGTAATTTCGGGGACGAAATTCCTTAAGTGGGGGAGAGTTGTAACGCCCGGGTTTGGGGGTCGGGTGAAAATAATATTAAAATAATGTTTCGGGTTTTCCCTTTTCGTTTTAAAATTCATTTAATATGTTGGATCCAATTTTAATTTGAAACTCAAAATTTTATGGATTTTGGAATAGTGGAAGATGGCCATTATTCATTAATGGAAATCTCGTAAATATTGGGTCTTGGAAAATAAAAACTCATTTTATTTTAAAACACCAATTTAACTCATCTTCTTCCCCCTCTTCAAACATTTTTCACGACAAGTTCTTCCACAACTCAAGGTTACTATTCCATCATCCTTCTTGCTTGTTGTTGGAGGTTTTTCAAAGGTAAACTCGTTTTCATATTACCCTCATCTTCCTCTCTCTCCCCATATGATTTGCTTTCATTGAAGCTCACTATTTTACATTTTAGAGTTTTGGGATTTTGAATTAAAAATGCTAACTTTGTTAGCTTTAACTTAAGATTTTGATTTATTGATGTTAGATAGGTTGTTTGCTATCTAAAAGGTCCAACATATGTAATTTTTACAAGGTTTTACAATGATTCCCAAATTTGGGTTTAAGTGGGGTTTTAGAAGAGTTTATAGGTGAATTTTGGGGTTGTTTTGTGTGGGAATTTGATGTCTGATGGTTGGTTGATAGTTAGGGGTTGTTTTGGAAGCTTTTGGGAGTGTTATGAGTGTTGAAATCAATGGGTTTAGGCTGTGCTTATGGGCTCCTCGAAAATGGTATTTTTGGTGTTGTCTTTAGCTTGAATTCATGTGTTTTGTGCTTGGTTTGTGTTCCGGGTTTGCTACAGTGATTGGTGGACTGAATTGTGGTTGTTTTGATTGTGTTGGGATGTTTAGAAGCAAGGAATTGTGTTGGTGAATCCTCGGGAACGAATCCGGAACCATTGGGAGCTTCATCGGCTAGAGTTATTGAGCTTGGATTAGTCAGTGAGTGGTTAATGATTTCAACTTGGTTTAAATTGGTTTTCAAACGTTGGTTCAAGCATGTGGACCTAGGTTGGGCTTGGTAAACCCACCTAGAGTTGGGATTAGAGTGGTAGCCTAATCTCAAGCTTAGTTTAGGAGACCTTTGGTTGAACTTTAAATGTTGAGTATGCCTCATGTTTTATTTGTGATTAATATGGTTATGTATATTATGATATACATGTGTGTTGAGGCATGATATTTGATGCATTGTTATATGCATGTGGTTATGGAATGTGGTATGTGCATGGTGGTAAATCATGGTGAGTACGTGCTAAGCACGGAATTTGGTAAGAAAGTTGTGAGGTTGATTAATGAAATGAGTTAAGTATTGGCACTAGTATGCTTGGGTACAATGATCGATCATTAGGATGTTTAGTGTGCACACGAGAGTCAAAATGTGCGCGTGGTCTTGGTGATGGTTGTCATCAAGATGGAGTACGAGTTCGCCTGGAAATCTTCATATATATGTTAGTCGGTGATGAGTGGAATCCAATCGACGGGGCGTGAGGATGAGTGGAATCCCCTCCGCGAGAAACGTTGATGAGTGTAATCCCACCGTAAGGTAATGATTGTGTTGTTGGATGTGATTTCCAACGGTTATCCATGTATTCGGGTCATAGCTAGGTGCCAATACGGATTGTGGAATGTATTTGCTAATACATTGATATATGTGTTTCCATATGGTTGTGTTTATGGACTTGTTGAGCATGGCATGATAATTGAGATTATGTTCATGCATCAAATATATTTTGACTCTTGTGGTTTCAAAGGTAAGAACTCATGCATTCTACCTTAGTTGTGTGCTCGTGCTTGGACCCTGCATTGTCGAGGTTTGTTTTACGAGCTTACCCTCACTAAGATTTATGCTTACGCTCTCTTTTGTTCGACAATGCAGATCCTTAGTTCGTGGGTTGCTTGTGCAAGGAGAGGGCCTCCAAGTGTGCTAGTTGAGCTTTTGATATCATCAAGTATGAATTTCTAAGTTAATGATGTAGTAGACAAGCAATGGGCTTTGAGCGTTTAGATTTATGTTGTTGTTGGTGTTAGGAGCATGTTAGACTCCTTGTTGATGTTATGGCATGGCTTGTGGATGCCTTGTTTTGAATTGTAAACCATGCTTTATTGCTTACCTTGAATGCTTATGTGATTTGTTTATAAGGCATGGAACCTTAAAATGCAATGTATGTCTCTCTTGTGTTGAATGATTGACCCTTTAAGTGTATGCCCTTATCATGTATCTTTGTGTGTTTTGAGCATGTATGTAATATGGTGTATGCCTCTAGAGTTCATGTGTGCATGTTGTATTTTCTTCTTGAAGTCGTTGGGGGCGTTTGGGATCGCTTAGAGATGTTTAAATCTGATTTTGGAAACTCACAGACTGCAGGTGTTTCAGAATGGGTGGGGTTGTTTCGGAAAGGGTGTGGTTCCAGGGACACCCGTACCGGAACGCGTTCCGGTACGGTTTGGCTACTGTGAGTCCCTGTTCCGATATGAGTCTCGAAAACTTTGGCTACTTTGAATGCCTATTCCAGAACGAGTTTCGGAACGTCTAGGCGAAATGGGATCCTTTTCCGAAACGGGGTGGATGTGTTTCGGTACGGGTGCCTGGCTTTTTAAACTGAAGCCCGTGTTTCGAAACGGGCAATGTCTGTTTCGAAACACATGCCTGAAAATGGGCTTTTTGACATCTCTAAAGGGTCTCACGGGTTGGGCTTAGGCCCTGTTTGCTGTTAGGCTTCTCGTGAGCCTTGTTTTCCGCTGTCGCTTCACACATAGGTAATTAACGCATCTAGGCAAGATAATAATAAGTGAAAAAGTTTTCTCGGGTTGTTAACCGAAGTGAAGCCTTAACGGGTTTCGCCTCAGTTATCCCCGTGTAGCCCACTCAAACCGGTCAGTCGCCCGGACCGGGACTAGGGGGTTACAGTGATGCTAATTTACAGAAGATTGTAGCTGGTTTGGTTAAGAATCATGTTTCTCACTATAAGTATTCTTTGGATGGTACGTTGTTGAAAAGAAAAAAGAATTTAGTGGTGGAAAGTAATGGAGAATTGAGGAAGACATTGATTAAATATTTCCATTACGGTCCACTTGGTGGTCATTCTGAGGATGATGTTATTAGTAAAAGGATGACCACTTTCTTATATTGAAAGGGTCTCAAAAGGGAGGTTAGAAGCATAGTGAGAGAATGCTCAATCTTTTAGCAAAACAAGTATGAAAAAATTTACCAAAACCAGGCCTTCTTCAACCACTACCCATCCCTGAGAGAGCTTGGTCCTTGATTAGCATGGACTTTATTGAAGGTCTTCCTGTTTCTAAGTCCAAAGGCACCATCTTTGTTGTGGTAGACCGGCTTACAAAGTATGCTCACTTTATGACATTATTTCATCCTTTTACTGCTCTGAATATGGCTCAAGTTTTCCTTGATAATGTTTTTAAATTGCATGGTATGTTTGTGAATATAGTGTGTGATAGGGATAAAGTCTTTATAAGTCACTTCTGGAAGGAGTTGTTTAGTAAGATGGGGGTAACTTTGACTCCTTCTACTTCCTACCACCCTAAAATAGATGGGCAGACAGTGGTGGTGAATAGATGCCTTGAGCCGCACTTGAGATGTATGACTGGAGAAAGACCCAAAGATTGGAGTTGTTGACTATCACTATCCGAGTGGTGGTATAATACATGCCATCATTCTGTCATAAATTCCACTCGTTATAAGGCCTTGTATGAAGATGAACTAGCAGTGCATTTACTATATTTGGATGGGAATCACTTGTAGCATCCGTTGATCGAAGTTTACGAGCCAGAGAGGGAGCCATCAAAATGTTGAAATTTTATTTTCAAAGAGCTTAGGATAGGATGAGGAAACAAGCTGATAAGAGAAGGAGTGATAAAGAATTTTGTAAAACTAAAGAAATGATTTTGATATAACAATGATTTTAAGGACTAAATTGAAAAAGAGAAAATAAATTTTTAAGTCCTCAAAACTTCCCAAAATCTCTAAGCAAAATGATCTAAGTCAAAACCAATGTTTATGATAATTTTCTAAGTGTTTTCCAAGTCAAAACAGTGACTTTTGAGTCACCGTTTCGAAACGGCCCTTAGGCATTTTGGAATGTTTGAAACTGTTAACATGTGTTTCAGAACAAGCCTTCTCGTTTCGATACGGGTGTATCGAAACATGTTTCTTTGTTTCGAAACGGATGAAGAACAACGGAACGGGTTGATTTGTTTCAATACGGCAGTATCGAAACGACTTCAAACGTTTCGAAATGATTTTCAGACTTGGATTCAAAAATATGACAGATGCAAATTTTATAACTAATTTTCGAAAAACTGTTAAGGTGTATCGAAACTTTTTAAGCCGTTTCGATACGAGTTTTGGCAGTGACAAAATGTTTTGAAATGGGCTCTAGCAAGTTTCGGAATAGGCTCTTAGTGTATCAAAACGATCGGGTTCGTTTCGATACGGGGTCTTAATTACACCCCAACGGCTATTTCTATTTTGGTATGTTTCGAAACATGTACATGTGTTTCGAAACTGGTGGTTGCAGAAGTGCATTTTGGTGGGAAGATTGCATCCCAACGGCTATATTTATGATGACAACAATCACAACGGCTAGATTTGAATGAGAAGGTATAAAAGGGATTTCTAAATCCACCGGCAACAACTATTGATCCAAAAAAATGATTCCAACATCAAATCCAAGCTCAAGTGCTAAATTTCTATATTCTTTGTAAAACCCTAATTGTAGTTCTTTGTAATTCCTATTTTCTTTGATTCAATTGGGTTGAGTGCTTGTAAATTGGGCATGTAACCCCCTTAACCCGGCCTAGACGGTTGACCCGAATTAAGAAGTTTACACGGGGAAAACCAAAGTCAACCCGAAAGTCAACCTTGATTAACGACCGTTTTTTTCTTTTTAATCTTATCTAAATGCACATTAACCCTAGATATGTTCATAACAACAGCATGTTCAAAGATCACAGCAATCAGAACACATTTAGGGACTCGATTGCACAAAACATGAATCTAGGGACCAAAATGTAAATTCTGGAAATTATAAGGACTTAACCCACTTTTAAGTTACCATTATGAAATTAATCATATTTCTTGCTTCTCTGTCAAATTTCAACTCAAACGGACATCTCAAACTCATTCAATTGCATAAACAAGATTCAGGACCAAAACGCAAAGATCTCAAAACATATAACCATCAATTTCAGTGCCCAACGGTCGAGTGTTTCGGAACATGGATGATCCGTTCCGAAACGCGGGACCGTTCCGAAACCCGTTGCGCAACATGGCCTGGCAGTGGCAAAACTGTTCCGGAACGGCTCTGCCCGTTTCGAAACGCCTAGGCCATTTCAGGCCCTCTGTTCCGAAACGGTAGCACCTGTTCCGAAACAGGCTGCCCAGATTGCAGAAATTTTGTTGGTTTAAAACACAATTGACCCATCAAACATGCTCCAAAGGCAACCAAATTATATCAGCAAGACATTACATGCATAAGGAACATAATGGCATCAACAATTCATAAACATGACATCAAACAAGGAAAGCCCCAATTCTATAGGCATGCATCCTATATTGAAAACCATTCAAACACCAAATCACTAAACAATCCTCATAAAGGCCATTTACATGTTCCATCATCAACAACAACATAAAACCAACTTAGGGAGTCCAAAACATCTCCCAAAACAACAACATAGGTTCCTCATTGCCAAATGCCAAAAGCTAAACAAGTTATGAAAATATTCACCATACATGAGCTTAGTTCTTCACTTGGATTCTTGACCTCTTGCTGCCCTTATACGCACTTCAATGCTCTGCATTATTGGTTTAAGAAAAGAGAGAGCGTAAGCACGTAGGTTAGTGAGGAATGCTCATTTAAAACATCTCAATAATGCATTTATAAAACACTTTTATAAACCTTAATTCAAAACAACCTTTATCCATGCACATAAGCATTTAAAACAAGCATTTCATGCTTCAAATTATTAACATGTCATATTGGCCACAAGTGATAATCATAATCTTTCCATTTCACAATACAATCAACATAAGATCCACACATGGACTTTTAACCACCATTGTGATCTTACAATTCACAAGGACCACACATGGACTTTTAACCACCATTGTGTCCTTAGCACAAGAATCACCCATGGACTTTTAACCACCATGGTGTTCTTACAATACACAAGGTCCACACAAGGACTTTTAACCACCTTGTGATCTTAACACAAGAATCACCCATGGACTTTTAACCACCATGGTGTTCTTAAAATACACAAGGCTCACACAAGGACTTTTAACCACCTTTGTGACCTTAACACAAGAATCACCCATGGACTTTTAACCACCATGGTGTTCTTAAAATACACAAGGCTCACACAAGGACTTTTAACCACCTTTGTGACCTTAGCACAAGAATCAATCATGGACTTTTAACCACCATGTTGTTCTTAACACAAGAACCACCTATGGACTTTTAACCACCATAGTGTTCTTAACCTTTCTCGAAACATCACTTGCCAATAAGCATCATTTAACAACAATAGTCCACTGTTTTAAAGCATTTAACAAAGCCATTAATCATCATGCATCCTTATGCAACAAAACCACATTTTATCAAATGTTCAAAACAAGGATCTCTTACCTTGAGCATCCTTCAACACATGGCTTATAAACCAGCAAATAAACATGCTAAAGTATGCTTTCAAAACAGAATTTAAAACATGCAAACAATCACATTGCACTCAACCAACTCATGGTTCATCAACAAGAGAGTTTTTCCGAAAACTTACTCTTGAGCTTAGCAAAGTTGTTTAGACTTAAACTAAGCTCCCAAACCTTCAAAACATTGGTTTCAAAGCTGAAAACCAAAATCCACTCACCGATTCCGTTTCGCCACTTGCCGAAACACCAATCAAGCTTCCGGATCAACACCACAAGGATCCGAAGATGTCTCCCCTGTTTTAAACACATCAAAACAGTAGATTAATGCACCATCATGCATTAATATCCTCAACCAAGACATCTAAACTCGCTGCTCACATCAACACTCACATTTCGGCTACCAAACACAACCGAAATCACATCCAAACATCTCCACAACACTACCCAGCCAAGATCCATCAATTCCAAACATTCATAAACCTCAATTAACATCCAAAATGGATCTCATCACGTCCTTATACCTGCAGCTATAGCAGAACATCAAGATCACTCCAAAAACCACCAAAAACTTAAACAAAACTTAGGAAAATCAACCTATTCGGGATTGCATTGATTAAACCTCAATTTCTCATCAATTATATATCCATTTTACATCAAAAACACATCTCAAAACAATGCCCACTCAGATCATACGAATTTCATCAAAATTAAAGCAAATCTTGCATTTTAAAGCCAAGATCAAGAACTCAATTGCAAAACCTTTAATAAAACATAATTCAAGGATTGAGAACTTGGGAATTTCAGTAAAGAACTGAGAATTTAGAGGAGAAGGACGTTCATACCTCTAAACTTGAGTTTCTCCCTTTTTGGAACCAAGATTCTTGAAAATCCAATAAGCAAATGCTAAGGTATTGATTAGAGATCAAATGAGGATTGAAATCTAATCTTTAGTTGTCAAAATCAGAGAGAATTTTGCTGGAGAAATGTGTTTGGGTTGAGAGAAAGTTGAGAGAAAAGAAAATAGAAATTTAGAGAAAAGTTAGTTAAAATGCCAAAATATCTTTTCCCTCCTTTTACACCTAATTAAAAACCATTAATTAAATTGATTAATATTCAGAAAAATCTGGAGAAACTCTTTTGGGTAAATAGCTCCTTAAAGATTCAAAGTTTCAATCCTTTTTAAAACAGTCACCCAGTTTTCAAAAATTACATTTTGGTCATTAACCCAAAATGTCACTCTTCCAAACCTCATTTTGTAAAATTGATTTCACCTTTCTCTTATATATAATAAAAGAGGATTTTAAGACATTTTTCCATATTTTTAATGCAACCCGAACTAGGTTTTCCTAAATTCACCCTTATATATTCGAACCGCAACCCGACCGGTCCGGTCCAAACCCAAAACTTCTAAGCCCAAAATTGGGGTGTTACAACTCTCCCCCCTTAAGAAATTTCGTCCCCGAAATTTACCTGAAGGAAAGAGGTACGGAAACTGCTTCAACATGTCCTCCTTCCGCTCCCACGTGGCTTCTTCAACACCACGATGTTTCCACAACACCTTTACCAACTCAATGGTCTTGCCTCGAAGAACCTTACTATCTGAATCCAGAATCTTCACCGGTTCCTCATCATAGGTCAAATCCGGATTCAATTCCACTTCTTCCACAGGCATCACATGTGAAGGATCCGATCTATACTTCCGAAGCATAGAAACATGAAACACATCATGGATCTTCTCCAACTCTTGCGATAACCTCAACTTATACGCAATAGGACCCACACGCTCAACCACCTCGTATGGTCCAATGTACCTAGGGCTCAACTTACCCTTTCGGCCAAACCTCATCACCTTTTTCCAAGGCGAAACCTTCAAAAACACACGGTCACCCACCGCATACTCAATCTCCTTACGCTTCAAATCCGCGTAAGACTTTTGCCGATCAGAAGCTGCTTTCAAACGCTCACAAATGAGCTTCACCTTCTCGGTGGTTCCCTTCAACAAAGCTGGCATCGAAACCAACTTCTGACCCGTTTCAGCCCAACACAGAGGAGTCCTACACTTCCTCCCGTACAAAGCTTCATAAGGTGCCATTTGTATGCTTGCCTGATAAATATTATTATAGGCAAACTCCACCAAAGGCAAATGTTTCTCCCAAGAGCCCTGAAACTCAATCACGCAGCACCTCAACATATCCTCCAAAACCTGGATAACACGCTCGGACTGACCATCCGACTGAGGATGATAAGATGTACTGAAATTCACCCGTGTACCCAAAGCTTGATGCAAACACTGCTAGAAATGCGATGTAAACCTCGGATCCCTATCCGACACAATCGACTTAGGCACACCATGCAGCCGCACAATCTCAGCAATGTACAGCTCCGCAAGCTTATCCAAAGAATACGTAGTATGCACAGGCAAGAAATGCGCACACTTCGTCAAGCGATCCACAATCACCCACACCGAATTCTTCTTCGATGGCGACAAAGGTAAACCAGATACAAAATCCATGGTAATCCTTTCCCACTTCCACTCAGGAATTCTCAACGGTTGCAACAAACCTGACAGAAACTGATGCTCAGCCTTAACTCGCTGACACACCATGCACTTGCTTACAAACTCAGCAACATCCTTCTTTAGACCCACCCAAAAGTACTCATCACGGAGATCACGGTACATCTTTGTACTACCAGGGTGCATAACAAAAGGACTACTATGACCTTCAGTCAGAATAGCACGCCTCAAATCAACATCATTGGGCACTACTATCCGACTCCCAAAACACAACACTCCATCATCACTAAAACAGAAATCTGAAGGCCTACCCTCCGCAATATCCTGAACATGTGGTACCAAGGAATCATCCAACAACTGCTTTTCCTTGATCAACTGAACCAAAGATGGTTTCACTTGCAACTCAGCCACAAGACCACCATCACGCGAAATACTCAAACTGGCAAACATAGCCCTCAACTCAACAGCTACCTTCCTACTCAAGGCATCCGCTACAACATTAGCTTTTCCAGGGTGATACTCAATCGTGAAATCATAATCCTTGAGCAACTCCACCCAACGTCGCTGCCTAAGATTCAACTCCTTCTGAGACATCAGATACTTCAAACTCTTGTGATCCGTGTACACAGTACACTTCTCGCCATACAGATAATGTCTCCAGATTTTCAAAGCAAAAACCACCGCAGCCAACTCAATATCATGCGTAGGATAATTGTGCTCATGCACCTTCAACTGCCGTGATGCATAAGCCACCACCTTACCCTCCTGCATCAACACACATCCCAAACCAACATAGGACGCATCACTATACACCACAAACTCTTTCCCTGATTCAGGTTGAACCAAGATAGGAGCTTGTGTCAAGGCTGCCTTAAGCTTCTCAAAAGCCTGCTGTCTCGCTTCCGTCCACTCATACTTAACATCCCTCTGCAACAACTTTGTCAAAGGTGCAGCAATCTTCGAAAACCCATCCACAAACCTTCGGTAGTATCCTGCCAAACCAAGGAAACTACGAACTTCATGAACAGACTTAGGAACCTTCCAATTCATCACCGCCTCAATCTTCTGAGGATCAACACGAATCCCTTCAGCAGAAACCACATGACCAAGAAACACCACTTCTCTAAGCCAGAACTCACACTTGCTCAGCTTAGCATAAAGCTGATTCTCCAACAAAGCTTGCAGCACAATTCTCATATGCCCTTCATGCTCCTCCTCAGTACGTGAGTACACGAGGATATCATCAATGAATACCACCACAAACTTATCCAGGTATTCATGAAATACACGATTCATCATGTCCATGAAAGCTGCAGGAGCATTTGTCAAACCAAACGGCATCACAAGGTACTCATAATGCCCATACCTCATCCTGAAAGCTGTCTTTGGCACATCCACATCCTTCACCTTCAACTGGTAATACCCTGACCTTAAGTCAATCTTAGAGAACATAGCTGCTCCCCAAATTGATCAAAAAGATCATCAATTCTCGGCAATGGATACCGATTCTTGATAGTCAACTTGTTAAGCTGACGGTAATCAATGCACATTCTCATAGTGCCATCCTTCTTCTTCACAAACAAGACCGGCGCACCCCAAGGTGACACACTCGGCCGAATGAAACCACGATCAAGCAACTCTTGCAATTGTGTCTTCAGCTCTTTCAACTCCTTAGGTGCCATTCGATAAGGAGTAATGGACACTGGAGTTGTGTTTTCATACAGCTCAATCCCAAACTCCACCTCACGATTAGTAGGCAATCCAGGCAACTCCTCCGGAAACACACCAGGAAACTCTCGCACTGTCCTGATATCTTGCACACGCAACTCCCTAGAGCTAGGATTCATCACAAAGGCTAGGTAAGCTTCACAACCTTGCCTCAGCATCCGGCTCGCCTCCAATGTAGACACCACATTGGCAAGAAACTTCACATTCTCACCAACCACAACTACTTCATAATCATCCGCAAGTTTCAACGAAACTCGCTTATTCTCACAATCCACTACAGCACGATGCTCAACAAGCCAATCCATACCAAGGATTACATCGAAACCATAGAAAGGCAACTCCATAAGATCAACATGAAAAACATGATCTTGTACAACCAAAGGACATCTTCTATAAAGCTTTCGAGTCACAACAGTCTCACCAAAAGAACTAGTGACACGCATACCAACATCCAAAGACTCAATAGGCAAACCAAGCAATTCAGCATGCTCACGCAAAATGTATGAGTGTGTAGATCCAGAATCAATCAAGGAAAGTAATGACAAGGATTGCAAAGTGAAAGTACCTGCGATCACATCCGCGTCATTCCTCCCCTCCCTCTGAGCAAACACTCTAGCCTGGCCACCACCCTCAGGCTGAACAACTACAACATGAGCCACATTCCGTCCACCCTCTTCTCTCCGCTGGAAGTTACCACGGCCGCGCCCACGACCTCTCTGTGGTGCAACAACTACAGGAGCACGCCCTTGGCCACCACCAACATAGGACACTCTCTCCTCATGTGATCCGTAGATCCACAGTTCCAGCACGAATTACCAGCTGCCACAACATGAGCTTCCAAACCCAACACTAGATGCTTTTTACGACTTGCCTAGTATCATACCAACACGCACACATCATTTAACAACCAAAATTAGGCATGCAAAACTACTTAACTGGACCAACAATACATACATCGCAAGATAGGCATTTTGGTAGAAAAACTTGCATATAGCATACATGACTTCACCATTTTCGTTCAAGGCAAAGGCACACAAATAGACATATCATGGCAAGGTTACACATGCTTCTAATACAACCATAAACATTCATGGATCAAGGTCATAGGCCTTCAAACACAAGCATTTAAGCCACAATACAAACATGGTTTACAATCCATAACATAGAAACATAAACACATTCAACATTTGCATCATCCATCAACATGCTAGAACAACAACCAAACAAACTAAGGAGTTTGGCACCAACTCCATACAAATCTATACCCCTATTGTCTAGGCATTATTACAAATACTAAAATCATACTTGAGCTACTTGAGAACTCCAAAAAGCTCCTCTCTTGCCCAGTTGCCTCCCGAACACTAACGATCTGCATGTTGGAAAAAAGGGGAGAGCGTAAGCTAGATAGCTTAGTGAGTGAAGCTCTAAAACTCAACAATCATGCAGTTTTCAAAACACTTTTCGTAATGACAATTTAACTCATTGAATGCACGAATGATATCACAACAAGACAACAACATGGTTTGCACATGCACAACCAACACACACGGTGGGACCACACATCATCGTTCAACTAGTAGTTTTCCGATGGGACCACTCATCACCTTACTCTACTACTAGTCACTACTTGTAACGCCCCGGTTTTGGGTTTAGAAGTTTTGGGCGTTGACCGGTTTGGTCAAAGTCCTGTTCGAATCTTAAGAGGGGAAATTAGGAAAGCCTAGTTCGGGTTGCATTAAAAATATGGAAAAATGTTCTAAAATCATCTTTTAATATAATTAGGTGAACTGTGAAATCAATTTTGAAAAATGGGTTTTGGAAGTATGACATTTTGACTAGTGACCAAAATGTAAATTTTGAAAGTTTGGTGACTGTTTTATAAAGAGTTGAAACTTTGAATCTTTAAGGAGCTATTAATCCAAAGATGATTTCTCCAGATTTTTCTAAGATATTTTAAGTCTAAAATCTGATTTTAAAGGTTATTAAAATTGGAGGGAAGCCATTTTGGCTATTTTTGGATTTTGTAACCAACTTTGCTAAACTTTCTTTCTCTCATTTTCTCTCAAACCAAACACTACTTTTCCAGAGAATTGGATCTGATTTCTTCACCTAAATCCCTCCATTCAACTCTCATTTGATTCCAAATCATTGTATCTTCAAAACCTCTTCAATTGCTTCTTGATTCTTCAAGGATTTTCATTCCAAAAAGTGGAGAATCACAAGTTTGGAGGTAAGAACGTTCTTCTCCTCTAAACTATCAGTTCTTTACTGAAATTCCCAAGTTATCAACTCTTGATTGATGTTTAATTAAAGGCTTTTGAGTTTGGAATTGTATCTTGGCTTATAATGCAAGATTTGATGGTTTTTCATGATTTTCGTTAGATCTGATTGATCTGTGATTTAAGATGTGTTTTTGATGTTAAAGGAACTCTAAATTGATAAGGAAATGAGTTTTGATTGATGCAATCCCGGATAGGTTGAGTTTCCTAAGTTTAGCTTATGTTTCTTGGATGTTTTTGTGGTGATCTTGTGGATCTGTTGTTGCTGGAGGTATAAGGATGTTAATAGGTTGTTTTTAGATGTTATATGGTGATGATGGATGTTAGGTTTTGCTGGTTTATGGCTGGGCTTTGTTTAGAAGTGGTTTGGATACATTTTCGGTTGTGTTTGGTGGCCGAAAATGGAGGTTGAGTGAGAGCAGCGAGTTTGAGTGCTTTCATTGAAGCTTTTGATGCTTGATGATGCATTAAACCTCTGCTTTAATGTGTTTAATCAGGGGAGGCATCTTTGGATCCAAGAGTTGTTGATCCGGAAGCTTGAATTCGTGCTTCGGCAAGTGGCGAAGTGGAATCGGTGAGTGAAAATGGGTTTTCGGCTTTGAAACCAATGTCTTGGGAGCTTAGTTTAAGTCTAAACAACTTTGCTAAGCTCGAGTGTAAGTTTTCGGAATTTCTCTCTAGTGGTGGCCATGATTTTGTTGTGATGCGAAATGATAATTTGCATGTTTTACATACTGTTTTGGAAGCATGTTTTAGCATGGTTTTTGCTGTTGATGTAAGCCATATGTTGAAGGTAACTCTAGGTAGGAGTTCCTTGTTTTTGTACATTGAAATGATGTGGTTTAATGCTTTGAAATGCATGATGAATATGGTTTGGTTTTATGCTTAAAAACAGTGATGTAAGTGATGAAAATGAAGTATATTGGCAAGTGAGGTTTTAAAATGTTAAGGTCACTAAGGTGGTTAAAAGTCCTTGAGTGAGCCTTGTTACTTATGAACATCAAGGTGGTTAAAAGTCCTTGGATGGTTCATGTTGTGGACACTAAGGTGGTTAAAAGTCCTTAGGTGATCCTTTTCTATGGTGTTTAAAAGTCCATAGGCCAAGGTGTTTAAAAGTCCTTGATGTGATACTTCATGGTGTTTAAAAGTCCATGGCCAAGGTGTTTAAAAGTCCTTGGGATCAAGGTGTTTAAAAGTCCTTGATGTGATACTTCATGGTGTTTAAAAGTCCATGACCAAGGTGTTTAAAAGTCCTTGGGAAGTTGATGAACTTGTTTTAAGAAATGAAATGTATCACTTGAACCAATATGACATGTTAAGTATGTAAGAAGCACGAGATGCTTGTTTTGATATATGACATGAAGCATGAGATTGCTTGTTTTAAAGTATGCTTTGAGCATGTGCATAGGTTGACTCTAAGCATGATTTATAAATGGTTTTAATTGCATTATTGAATTGTTTTTATTGGGCATGCCTCACTAAGCTTTTGCTTACGCTCTCTACGTTTTCTTAATTCAATAATGCAGAAGCATTAGAGTACCTTGAGGGCAGCAAGAAAGGGCAAGCAATCAAGTTCAAGTGAAGCTCAATGTATGAAGGTTTTATAAGTACATTTTAGCTTTTGTGTGATTTGGCAATGGGGGACCAATGTGTATGTTTTGGGAGGTGTTGGAGACTCCCTAAGTATGTTAAATGTTGATGTGTTTGCTGGCTTTTGAATTGGAACCTTATATGCTTGTTTTGGAAGTTTGGTGTTGAATAGCTAGCTTGTGTAGGAAGCATGCCATTAGAATTGGGGCTTTTTGCATATGATGATGTTTGGTTGAATTGTTAGTGCTAATATGTTCCTTATATGTTGAATTGCATGTTGGCAAAGTTTGGTAGCATTTGGAGCATGTTTGGTTGTGTAATTACATGTTTAAAGTGGAGTTTTGGAGCAATCTGGGCAGGGTGTTTCGGAACAGCACCTACCGTTTCGGAACGGGTGCCTTAATTGTGCCCAGGCGTCCGAAACGGGAGGGGCCGTTCCGAAACGGAAAGGCTTCTGCCAGACCCCCCGTTTCGAAACAGGCTATGCCTGTTTCGGAACGGCCCCGCGTTTCGGAACGGGCTGTCTCCCGTTTCGGAACGGTCGACCGTTGGGGGCTGACATTGGCAGTTATATGTTTTGAATTGTTTGCGTTTTGGTCCTGAAACTTGTTTGTGCAATTGTATGAGTTTGGGAAGTCCTTTTGAGCTGAAATTTCACAGAGAAGCATGAAACCTGATTAATTTCAAGTTGGTAACTTCAATTTGGATTAAGTCCTTTAATTTATCAGAATTTACAATTTGGTCCCTAAAGTTGTATCTTGTTCAATTGAGTCCCTGTTTGATCTCTGATGTTTGTGATCTTTTGGTATGATGTTTGTGTGATCACCATTAGGCTTAATGTGCATCTAGACAAGTATAAAAAAAAAGAAAAAAAAAGGGTCGTTAATCAAGGTTGACTTTCGGGTTGACTTTGGTTTTCCCCGTGTGACTTTCTTAATTCGGGTCTACCGTCTAGGCTGGGTTAAGGGGGTTACATTTGGTGGTATCAGAGCTGAGTTCTCGAGTAATTGGGAATGTTTGTATGCATGATTGAAGTATGTATGCTATGAATGCTTGTTGTTTGAAAGCATGTTCAGTGGTCTGAAATGTTGATGCAGTTGAGTTGTATGCTTTGATGTTGCATGTTGAGGGTACCCATTGCCAAACAAAAGCTAAAGGAAAGATGTTGTTTTGAAATGAAATTGAGCTTGAATACTTGGATTGCTTACCTTGCTGGGCCTGATTTTGTTTTATTTGTGTTGTGATTGCATGGTAAAAGTATGGCACCACGTAGAGAGTTAAGAGGTAATGCGAGAGCTGCGGCTCCTAATGAGAATGAGAATGAAGAGCACACTGGTAGAGCTGTGTTACCCCCTCCTCCGCCTGGTGGTGGTGCTGGAGGTGCGAGAGCTGAAGCTGCAGCTGATGCTGGTGCTGGAGCTGCTGGACCAGAGGTTGGTCAGGGGCAAGCTATGCCTGATATGTCTGCTTTGGTACAAGCTATTGCGGGTGCTTTTCGAGCAGCAGTAGCTGGAGCTCAGGGAGCTGGGCATCAGGGAGATGCTGGAGTCAGATTGCCTTTGGAGCGTCTGCGCAGTCTTGGAGAGACTGAGTTTAGAGGTTTGTCAGCTGAGAGTTCTGAGGCTTGGCTGGAAAGTACCAAGCGTATCTTGGGTCAGATGAGTTGCACGGATGTGCAAAAGCTGGGCTGTGTTGTGTCCTTGCTGCAGGACGATGCTTATACATGGTGGACGACTACCATTGCTGGAATGGCTGAAGCTGATGTTACCTGGACATTCTTTCTGAATGTGTTTAAAAGAAGATATCTGGGAGTGAGATATCTGGATGAGAAAAAGCGGGAATTCATGTCTCTTACCCAAGGGAGCATGAGTGTGGCTGAGTACGAGGTACAGTTTGTACGGCTCAGTCAGTATGCACCGGAGCTGATACCTGATGAGAGGGCTAGGTGCGAGAGGTTTCGTTACGGTCTTGTGACGGATGTTAAGATGTATTTGTTGGCCACCGAGTATGTTGATTTTGATGTGTTGGTGGGCCGAGCAAAGGACGTTGAGATGAACCTGAGTTTGTCTGCTAAGGGTGCTGGCAAGCGAGCTGCTGAGTATAGTTCCGGAGGGGAACGGAACAAGAGGGGACGAGATCAGAAGTATCAGTCCTCAGCCAGGAGAGGTGGTGGTGCACCTGCTAGAGGAGGCAATGCTAGAGCTGATCCCAGTGCTTGTTGGATCTGTGGTTCCCGTGGTCACTTGAAGCGTGATTGTCCTCGTGCTGAGAGAGTGGCACAAGCTCCTGTTGCTGCTGCTGGTAACGGGTGCTGGAATTGTGGTTCTGCAGACCACATCAGGCGAGATTGTCCGAGGATGGCTGGTGAGCAGGTGCGTGCTCCTGTTGTTGCTGCACCGCAGAGAGGTCGTGGGCGCGGCCGTGGTAATTTTCAGAGGAGAGAGGAAGGTGGCCGAGGGGTAGCTCATGTTGTAGCTATTCAGCCTGAAGGTGGAGGCCAAGCGAGGGTGTATGCTCAGAGAGAGGGCAGGAATGATGCAGATGTGATTGCAGGTACCTTTACTTTGCAGTCCTTGTCATTGCTTTCTTTGATTGATTCTGGATCTACGCATTCATATATTCTTCGTGAGCATGCTGAATTGCTTGGTTTTCCTGTTGAGTCTTTGGATGTTGGTGTTCGGGTCACTAGTTCTTTTGGTGAGACTGTTGTGACTCGAAAGTTGTATAGAAGGTGTCCTTTGGTTGTTCAAGAGCATGTCTTTCATGTTGATCTTATGGAGTTGCCCTTCTATGGTTTCGATGTGATCCTTGGTATGGATTGGCTTGCTGAGCATCGTGCTGTTGTGGATTGTGAGAATAAGCGTGTTTCGCTTAAGCTTGCGGATGATTATGAAGTTGTGGTGGTTGGTGAGAATGTGAAGTTTCTTGCCAATGTTGTGTCTTCTTTGGAGGCAAGTAGGATGCTGAGGCAAGGTTGCGAAGCTTATCTAGCTTTTGTGATGAATCCTAGCTCTAAGGAGTTGAGGGTGCAAGATATCAGGGTTGTAAAGGAGTTTCCTGGTGTTTTTCCTGAGGAGTTGCCTGGTTTACCTCCTAACCGCGAGGTGGAGTTTGGAATTGAGCTGTATGAGAATACAACTCCTGTGTCCATTACTCCATATAGAATGGCACCTAAGGAGCTGAAGGAGCTGAAGACGCAGTTGCAAGAGTTGCTTGATCGTGGTTTCATCCGGCCGAGTGTGTCACCTTGGGGAGCACCGGTCTTGTTTGTGAAGAAGAAGGATGGCACTATGAGAATGTGCATTGATTATCGTCAGCTGAACAAGTTGACTATCAAGAATCGGTATCCTTTGCCGAGGATTGATGATCTCTTTGATCAATTTCGGGGTGCTGCTGTGTTCTCTAAGATTGACTTGAGGTCAGGGTATTATCAGTTGAAGGTGAAGGATGTGGATGTGCCTAAGACAGCTTTCAGGACAAGGTATGGGCATTATGAGTTTCTTGTGATGCCATTTGGGTTGACAAATGCTCCTGCTGCTTTCATGGACATGATGAATCGTGTGTTTCATGAATACCTGGACAAGTTTGTTGTGGTGTTCATTGATGATATCCTCGTGTACTCGCGTACTGAGGAGGAGCATGAAGAGCATTTGAGGATTGTTTTGCAAGCTTTGTTGGAGAATCAGCTTTATGCTAAGCTGAGCAAGTATGAGTTCTGGCTAAGAGAGGTGGTTTTTCTTGGGCATGTTGTTTCAGCTGAGGGGATTCGTGTTGATCCTCAGAAGATTGAGGCGGTGATGAGCTGGAAGGTTCCTAAGTCTGTTCATGAGGTCCGTAGTTTCCTTGGTTTGGCGGGATACTACCGAAGGTTTGTGGATGGGTTTTCCAAGATTGCTGCTCCTTTGACAAAGCTGTTGCAGAAGGATGTTAAGTATGAGTGGACAGAAGCGAGACAGCAGGCTTTTGAGAAGCTGAAGGCGGCTTTGACGCAAGCTCCTATCTTGATTCAGCCTGAATCAGGGAAAGAGTTTATGGTTTACAGTGATGCATCCTATGTTGGTTTTGGGTGTGTGCTAATGCAGGAGGGTAAGGTGGTGGCTTATGCATCGCGGCAGTTGAAAGTGCATGAGCGCAATTACCCTACGCACGATATTGAGCTGGCTGCAGTGGTTTTTGCTCTGAAGATCTGGAGGCATTATCTGTATGGTGAGAAGTGTACTGTGTACACAGATCACAAGAGTTTGAGGTATCTGATGTCTCAGAAGGAGTTGAATCTTAGGCAGCGGCGTTGGTTGGAGTTGCTCAAGGATTATGATCTGACGATTGAGTATCATCCTGGAAAAGCTAATGTTGTTGCTGATGCCTTGAGTAGGAAGGTAGCTGTTGAGTTGAGAGCCATGTTTGCTAGCTTGAGCTTATCGCATGATGGTGGTCTTGTGGCTGAGTTACAAGTGAAGCCATCTTTGGTTCAGTTGATCAAGGATAAGCAGTTGTTGGATGATTCCTTGGTGTCTCATGTTCAGGATATCGCGGAGGGTAGACCTTCGGATTTCTGTTTCAATGATGATGGTGTGCTGTGTTTTGGTAGTCGGATAGTTGTGCCCAATGATGCTGAGTTGAGGCGTGCTATTCTGACTGAAGGTCATAGTAGTCCTTTTGCTATGCATCCTGGTAGTACTAAGATGTACCGTGATCTTCGTGATGAGTACTATTGGGTGGGTTTGAAGAAGGATGTTGCGGAGTTCGTGAGCAAGTGTTTGGTGTGTCAGCGAGTTAAGGCTGAGCATCAGTTTCCTTCTGGTTTGTTGCAACCGTTGAAAATCCCTGAATGGAAGTGGGAGAGGGTTACCATGGATTTTGTATCTGGTTTACCTTTGTCTCCATCAAAGAAGAATTCGGTCTGGGTGATTGTGGATCGCCTGACGAAGTGTGCACATTTCTTGCCTGTGCATACTACGTTCTCTTTGGATAAGCTGGCAGAGCTGTACATTGCTGAGGTTGTGAGGCTGCATGGTGTGCCTAAGTCGATTGTGTCGGATAGGGATCCGAGGTTCACATCGCGGTTCTGGCAGTGTTTGCATCAAGCTCTGGGTACAAGGTTGCATTTCAGTACATCCTATCATCCTCAGTCGGATGGTCAGTCTGAGCGAGTTATTCAGATTTTGGAGGATATGTTGAGGTGCTGCGTGATTGAGTTCCAAGGTTCTTGGGAGAAGCATCTGCCTTTGGTTGAGTTTGCTTATAACAACAGTTATCAGGCGAGTATACAGATGGCACCTTATGAGGCTTTGTACGGGAGGAAGTGTAGGACTCCTCTTTGTTGGGCTGAAACTGGTCAAAAGTTGGTTTCGATGCCGGCTTTGTTGAAAGGGACCACAGAGAAGGTGAAGCTCATTTGTGAGCGGTTAAAGGCTGCTTCTGATCGGCAGAAGTCTTACGCGGATTTGAAGCGTAAGGAGATAGAGTATGCGGTGGGTGACCGTGTGTTCTTGAAAGTTTCGCCTTGGAAGAAGGTGATGAGGTTTGGCCGGAAAGGCAAGTTGAGCCCTAGGTACATTGGACCATATGAGGTGGTTGAGCGTGTGGATCCTGTTGCGTATCGGTTGAGGTTACCTCAGGAGTTGGAGAAGATTCATGATGTGTTTCATGTTTCTATGCTCCGGAAGTATAAATCTGATCCTTCGCATGTGATGCCTGTGGAGGAAGTGGTTTTGAATCCGGATTTGACCTATGATGAGGAACCGGTGAAGGTTCTGGATTCGGATAGCAAGGTTCTTCGTGGCAAGACCATTGAGTTGGTGAAGGTGCTGTGGAAGCATCGCGGTGTTGAGGAAGCCACGTGGGAGCGGAAGGAAGACATGCTGAAGCAGTTTCCTTATCTCTTTCCTTCAGGTAAATTTCGAGGACGAAATTTCTTAAGGGGGGGAGAGTTGTAACGCCCCGGTTTTGGGTTTAGAAGTTTTGGGCGTTGACCGGTTTGGTCAAAGTCCTGTTCGAATCTTAAGAGGGGAAATTAGGAAAGCCTAGTTCGGGTTGCATTAAAAATATGGAAAAATGTTCTAAAATCATCTTTTAATATAATTAGGTGAACTGTGAAATCAATTTTGAAAAATGGGTTTTGGAAGTATGACATTTTGACTAGTGACCAAAATGTAAATTTTGAAAGTTTGGTGACTGTTTTATAAAGAGTTGAAACTTTGAATCTTTTAGGAGCTATTAATCCAAAGATGATTTCTCCAGATTTTTCTAAGATATTTTAAGTCTAAAATCTGATTTTAAAGGTTATTAAAATTGGAGGGAAGCCATTTTGGCTATTTTTGGATTTTGTAACCAACTTTGCTAAACTTTCTTTCTCTCATTTTCTCTCAAACCAAACACTACTTTTCCAGAGAATTGGATCTGATTTCTTCACCTAAATCCCTCCATTCAACTCTCATTTGATTCCAAATCATTGTATCTTCAAAACCTCTTCAATTGCTTCTTGATTCTTCAAGGATTTTCATTCCAAAAAGTGGAGAATCACAAGTTTGGAGGTAAGAACGTTCTTCTCCTCTAAACTATCAGTTCTTTACTGAAATTCCCAAGTTATCAACTCTTGATTGATGTTTAATTAAAGGCTTTTGAGTTTGGAATTGTATCTTGGCTTATAATGCAAGATTTGATGGTTTTTCATGATTTTCGTTAGATCTGATTGATCTGTGATTTAAGATGTGTTTTTGATGTTAAAGGAACTCTAAATTGATAAGGAAATGAGTTTTGATTGATGCAATCCCGGATAGGTTGAGTTTCCTAAGTTTAGCTTATGTTTCTTGGATGTTTTTGTGGTGATCTTGTGGATCTGTTGTTGCTGGAGGTATAAGGATGTTAATAGGTTGTTTTTAGATGTTATATGGTGATGATGGATGTTAGGTTTTGCTGGTTTATGGCTGGGCTTTGTTTAGAAGTGGTTTGGATGCATTTTCGGTTGTGTTTGGTGGCCGAAAATGGAGGTTGAGTGAGAGCAGCGAGTTTGAGTGCTTTCATTGAAGCTTTTGATGCTTGATGATGCATTAAACCTCTGCTTTAATGTGTTTAATCAGGGGAGGCATCTTTGGATCCAAGAGTTGTTGATCCGGAAGCTTGAATTCGTGCTTCGGCAAGTGGCGAAGTGGAATCGGTGAGTGAAAATGGGTTTTCGGCTTTGAAACCAATGTCTTGGGAGCTTAGTTTAAGTCTAAACAACTTTGCTAAGCTCGAGTGTAAGTTTTCGGAATTTCTCTCTAGTGGTGGCCATGATTTTGTTGTGATGCGAAATGATAATTTGCATGTTTTACATACTGTTTTGGAAGCATGTTTTAGCATGGTTTTTGCTGTTGATGTAAGCCATATGTTGAAGGTAACTCTAGGTAGGAGTTCCTTGTTTTTGTACATTGAAATGATGTGGTTTAATGCTTTGAAATGCATGATGAATATGGTTTGGTTTTATGCTTAAAAACAGTGATGTAAGTGATGAAAATGAAGTATATTGGCAAGTGAGGTTTTAAAATGTTAAGGTCACTAAGGTGGTTAAAAGTCCTTGAGTGAGCCTTGTTACTTATGAACATCAAGGTGGTTAAAAGTCCTTGGATGGTTCATGTTGTGGACACTAAGGTGGTTAAAAGTCCTTAGGTGATCCTTTTCTATGGTGTTTAAAAGTCCATAGGCCAAGGTGTTTAAAAGTCCTTGGGATCAAGGTGTTTAAAAGTCCTTGATGTGATACTTCATGGTGTTTAAAAGTCCATGGCCAAGGTGTTTAAAAGTCCTTGGGATCAAGGTGTTTAAAAGTCCTTGATGTGATACTTCATGGTGTTTAAAAGTCCATGGCCAAGGTGTTTAAAAGTCCTTGGGAAGTTGATGAACTTGTTTTAAGAAATGAAATGTATCACTTGAACCAATATGACATGTTAAGTATGTAAGAAGCACGAGATGCTTGTTTTGATATATGACATGAAGCATGAGATTGCTTGTTTTAAAGTATGCTTTGAGCATGTGCATAGGTTGACTCTAAGCATGATTTATAAATGGTTTTAATTGCATTATTGAATTGTTTTTATTGGGCATGCCTCACTAAGCTTTTGCTTACGCTCTCTACGTTTTCTTAATTCAATAATGCAGAGCATTAGAGTACCTTGAGGGCAGCAAGAAAGGGCAAGCAATCAAGTTCAAGTGAAGCTCAATGTATGAAGGTTTTATAAGTACATTTTAGCTTTTGTGTGATTTGGCAATGGGGGACCAATGTGTATGTTTTGGGAGGTGTTGGAGACTCCCTAAGTATGTTAAATGTTGATGTGTTTGCTGGCTTTTGAATTGGAACCTTATATGCTTGTTTTGGAAGTTTGGTGTTGAATAGCTAGCTTGTGTAGGAAGCATGCCATTAGAATTGGGGCTTTTTGCATATGATGATGTTTGGTTGAATTGTTAGTGCTAATATGTTCCTTATATGTTGAATTGCATGTTGGCAAAGTTTGGTAGCATTTGGAGCATGTTTGGTTGTGTAATTACATGTTTAAAGTGGAGTTTTGGAGCAATCTGGGCAGGGTGTTTCGGAACAGCACCTACCGTTTCGGAACGGGTGCCTTAATTGTGCCCAGGCGTCCGAAACGGGAGGGGCCGTTCCGAAACGGAAAGGCTTCTGCCAGACCCCCCGTTTCGAAACAGGCTATGCCTGTTTCGGAACGGCCCCGCGTTTCGGAACGGGCTGTCTCCCGTTTCGGAACGGTCGACCGTTGGGGGCTGACATTGGCAGTTATATGTTTTGAATTGTTTGCGTTTTGGTCCTGAAACTTGTTTGTGCAATTGTATGAGTTTGGGAAGTCCTTTTGAGCTGAAATTTCACAGAGAAGCATGAAACCTGATTAATTTCAAGTTGGTAACTTCAATTTGGATTAAGTCCTTTAATTTATCAGAATTTACAATTTGGTCCCTAAAGTTGTATCTTGTTCAATTGAGTCCCTGTTTGATCTCTGATGTTTGTGATCTTTTGGTATGATGTTTGTGTGATCACCATTAGGCTTAATGTGCATCTAGACAAGTATAAAAAAAAAAGAAAAAAAAAGGGTCGTTAATCAAGGTTGACTTTCGGGTTGACTTTGGTTTTCCCCGTGTGACTTTCTTAATTCGGGTCTACCGTCTAGGCCGGGTTAAGGGGGTTACACTACTGGTGCGACCACTCATCACTGTAGTTATGACAACCATCACGTGAGGCTCTGTTAACAGATTTTCACCAATTCCTATTGCCTTCTAGAAGAATGCTAGATGGCAGCATCCTACGCCAGCAATAATGATTGTGTGAATGCCGTTTTCTTCTTTGTAACAAACTCGTTGAGCTGGCAAGGCAGCTGTCATCTCCTTCCTCCTTGTATTTAAGCTCATGCCATATTGAATGAAAATCATCCCTTCTTGCTTACTGTTTACATATACTTTGTAAAACCTAATACCATATCCAACATGGTATCTATCGCCAATCACCATGGGATCCTCCCATAACCTTACCTCACCATGCCTTCCTCTAAAAATCCTACCAACTCTGACGATGATTCACCCACTGGTGGTTCGTCCTCATCCTCCCAGCTCACCACTACATTCACAAACAAACGTATCAATCTTATCCTTGATGAAACCAACTTCCTAATGTGGAAACAACAGGTCCTTCTTGTGGTTCGAAGCTCCCGCCTTGAGAAACTCTTAACTGGAGTACTCAAACCTCCTCCTGCAACTATTACCTCCACTGATGGCACCGTCACTGAGAATGAAGCATATGAAGTGTTTGTTGCGCAAGACAGCACGTTAGCATCCTGGCTACTGTCCACCATTAGCTCACATCTTCTCTCCGAATTTGTAGGGGCTGATACAGCTTCAGAAATTTGGTCCACCGTTCTACAATTTTTCTCCAGTCGTTCCACCACAACTGTAATGAGTCTCCATTACAAACTTCGCTCCTTGAAGAAAGGCGAAAGTAGCATGCGATCATATGTATCTCAGGTTAAAGAAATAGCTAATGCTCTTGCATCGTGTGGCAGCCCCATCTCTGATCTTGAAAAAATTGCAACCATTTTAAATGGTCTTCCCCTTGACTACCACCCGTTTGTTGCTGTAATCACGTCTAGCCAACCACCCTTCACCCTCGATGCAGCAATCTCTGTTCTTTTCGATGCTGAGACACAGCTTAACAGCTTCAACCCTCTCCCTGAATTTTCATCCAGCATTTATATTGCCCATGCTCCTCAGATCTCTGGTGATAATCGTAACAACATATTTTCTAATCGACCCTATCGTGCTCCATCCTCTTCTCGGGGACGTGGTCGTTTTGGCCGCCCAAGGCTGCAATGTCAACTGTGCGGTAAACTTGGACATCTGGTCGATCATTGTTGGCACAGGTTCGATGAGACCTTTGCTGGTGTTACTGCCAGAGACAAATCATCTTCGACTGAAGTCAGCAATGCCAACCTATGTGCCTTTGATTCTGGCCAGGTTTCCTACAGTCCTCACTCTAGCACCACTGCCCCAACACCTTCTCCTGGTTCTTCTTCCTCGACTGCTCCTCAAGCCAATCTCTCTACCACCACTCCCAGTCCTTGGTTTGCTGACTCAGGGGCATCACACCATGTCTCACCTGACTCCTCGGCACTAGCTCACAGTTCTGACTATTCTGGGCCTGGTAAGCTCACAGTTGGTAATGGTGCTTCTATCGATATTACACAACTTGGTCAATCAACTTTGATTTCTTCATCTAGTTCACGTGCTCTATTGCTTAATGATGTTTTGCACGTTCCCAGTATAACCAAAAACTTGGTTTCGGTGTCTAAGCTTGCTAAGGACAACAATGTATACCTGGTATTTCATGCCCGATCGTGTGTGGTTCGTGATGAAGCTACTGGAGCAGTGTTATTAACTGGTGTTGAAGATGCTGGCCTCTATCGATTTAGTTCTCCATTTCCTGCATTTTTTAATACTCCAGTACAAGTTAATCTTGTTAGTAAGTCTAGTGCTCTATATCAGCTGTGGCACCGTCGACTAGGCCACCCTGCTCATGAGACATTGCTCAAAGTTTGTAAAGCTTGTAATGTTTCATTGTCTAATGAAGAAACTTCTTGTGAACATCTGTGTATTGCGTGCCAAATGGGCAAACACCACAAGCTGCCATTTAATCCGTCTGAATCAGTCTATGAGAAACCCTTTGAATTAATCTACACCGATCTTTGGGGCCCTACTCATGTTGCATCTCAGGGCTACTACTATTACATATCCTTCATTGATGCTCATACTCGTCACTGTTGGTTATATCTACTGAAACGTAAATCTCAAGCTTTACCAGCGTTTCAAGCATTTCTTAAGATGCTATACACTCAGTTCAACACCACAGTTAAAGCTATTCAAAGTGACTGGGTGGAGAATTTCGCAGCTTCACCACCTTCCTTCAAAATGCTGGCATCATTCATCGAATTACATGCCCTCATACCTCTCAACAAAATGGGGTTGCTGAGAGGAAACACAGGCACATTGTCGAATTGGCTCTCACCCTTCTTGCACATGCATCTCTTCCTTTTCGATATTGGTCCTTTGCTGTTACAACCTCAGTACGTCTAATCAACTATTTGCCTACAAAGGTTCTTCAAGACATCTCTCCATTTGAGAAATTATTTGGCAGAAAGCCCAACTATGATACACTACGAGTATTTGGATGCCTATGTTTTCCTCATCTCAGGCCCTTCCAGACACACAAGCTTGACTTTCATTCATCACCATCAACATTCCTGGGCTATAGTCCACATCACCATGGCTACCAATGCTTGGCTCCCAATGGCAAGGTATACATTTCACGACATGTTACATTTGATGAGCTTGTCTTTCCATTTGCTACCATCACCACAAAATCTGGTTCTTCTCAGTATCCTTCTCAACCATCTCACCTACCTATACCCACCATTCCAAGTTTTCCTCAACTTCTATATCAGAACCAACCTCAACCACACTCTCCTATACCACACACTACAACATCCTCACCACCTCCTTCATCCCCTACCCCTCCTACAGTATCTACATCTCCTCCTCCTGTACAAGATTCCCTTACTACAGATTTTCCCTCACCACCTATAACATCTCCATCCTCCTCTCATCCACCACTCCCCGACTCTTTACCACATAACCCCTCTACATCATCAGCACCTCCTCCACTCAACTCAACTTCCCCTACAAATATTCATTCATCCACCAATACACCTGACTCTACCATTATATTTGGTTCCTTCACACAACCAATCCCTACTTCCTCCCCTATACCTGAACCTAACATACCTGTTTCCCCTTCCAATCCCAATCAAACTACCACTACCTTTCCCTCTCATTCAATGATAACCCGCAGCAAAGCAGGTATCTTCAAACCAAAAATTTACATTGCTGACACCACTGAAGACAACATTCCCAACACCATTAATAAAGCCCTCTCTTCCCCTGATTGGAGAGATGCCACCTTAGCAGAATATAATGCTCTTCAGCAACATGGTACCTGGACACTTGTGAAGCCACCTGAAGGTTGTATTCCAGTTGGCCGCAAATGGATATTCAAACTGAAACGAAATGTAGATGGAACAATTTCAAGGCACAAAGCTCGCCTCGTAGCCAAAGGGTTCTCTCAGCTTCCTGGAAAGGATTTTGTTGATACATTCAGTCCGGTTGTGAAATTTCACACAATCAATGTTGTGCTATCCATTGCTACAACACACAATTGGAAGTTAAGGCATGTTGATGTTAATAATGCCTTTCTTTATGGAGACCTAAATGAGGATGTATTCATGATCCAACCTCCAGGATTTGAAACTGTTGCAGTTGATGGCACACAATTGGTGTGCAAACTACAAAAAGCACTGTATGGTTTACGACAAGCACCCCGTAACTGGAATTCTAAACTCTGAGACTGCTTGATCAATGCTGGTTTTTGAAGCTCTGGAGCTGATACCTCCCTCTACATTCGACACTCCGCTGACATTATCACATATGTCCTCACCTATGTCGATGACATAGTGATTACTGCCAACTCTGATTCATCCATCAATGAGGTTGTGTCTCTACTGGCCACCAACTTCTCCCTTAAAGATCTTGGTGAGCTTCAATATTTTCTCGGTTTAGAAGTTCATCGAACACATGATAAGCTATTCTTAAGCCAACGAAAATACACGTTGAAACTCCTAGCTCGCACTCAAATGAACAAAGCTAAAGGAGCTTCTACACCAATGCATTCAGTTGATAAGCTAGGTCAAAATGCTGGTAGCCCAATTGAAGATGCTTCTGGTTATCGAAGCATTGTTGGATCTCTTCTATACCTCTGCCATACACGCCCAAACATCACATACAGTGTCAATCGTGTAGCTATATACATGTATAACCCTTGTGAAGGGCACCTTACTGCTGTCAAACGTATACTAAGGTATCTCGCTGCCACCTTCCATTTTGGTCTTGTGTTTAGAACATCAGAACCTCACTCCTCCTTAGTGGCCTTTGATGATGCTGACTGGGGAAGTTGCCCTGACGATCGACGCTCTACGACTGGTAACTGTGTCTACCTTGGGAATAGTATTGTTGCATGGACATCTAAGAAGCAGAGGGTGGTCTCTAGGTCCACAATGGAAGCTGAATATCGCAGCATTGCTGACACTGCTTCTGAGATTGTATGGTTACGCACACTTCTATCGGATATGGGTATCAAACAATCGAAGGCTCCAATTATCTGGAGTGATAGCACAAGTGCAGTGGCCATGAGCATCAATCCAGTCTTTCATGCACAATCCAAACATGTCGATTTGGATGTTCACTTCATCAGAGAAAAGGTGGCAGCCAAAGATCTTGTGGTCAACTACGTTCCTGCACCCTATCAAACAGCTGATGGCTTCACCAAGCCTCTCACAACATCTTTCTTCAATTTGTTTCGACACAAACTCAACGTTACTTAACTCGAAGATGTTCTTCAAGAGAGCAGAAAGTAGGGAAGATGTTAACAGATTTTCACCAATTCCTATTGCCTTCTAGAAAAAATGCTAGCTGGAAGCATCCTACGCCAGCAACAATGATTGTGTGAATGTCGTTTTCTTCTTTGTAACAAACTCGCTGAGCTGGCAAGGCAGCTGTCATCTCCTTCCTCCTTGTATTTAAGCTCATGCCATATTGAATGAAAATCATCCCTTCTTGCTTACTGTTTACATATACTTTGTAAAACCTAATACCATATCCAACAGGCTCGACATCGACAATGACTACACAAAATCAACGGATGTACAAGCATTCCACAATGCACATGATAATACAACAACTAATCACGCATCATCACATAATCACTAAGGTAGGATTAGTAAACTTACACTTGGGTTTAAGTACGCCCTCAAGGCTCCACCCAAACCCCCAAGAGTCCCAATTCGAAAGCAAAACAAGATTAAACATTTCCACTCACTGTTGCTACCCAAACGGAAGCCGAACACCGATCTCAATTCTCCAAATTCCCCGGATTCGTGCCCGAAGCCTCTCCAACATTTCCCCTAGAGTCTAACCAATCAAAAACAATGTATCACTTAACCAAATCATCACCAAACACAGCCACAATCCCAAACTACCTTCACAAGCCAAAACCTTATAATTTCAAGCCCAAGCTAACAACTAAAATCTCATTTTCGTACTCCCCTTAGACCCAGTTGTAAACTGCCATTCCCATCACCCAAAACACCTTTAAAAACCTTCAAAACACTTCTTTAACAACACTATATCATCAGCCCTTCAACCCATCACAAAACCACTTCAAAAACATGAGTTTAGACACCTTTAAAAAGCTCCCAAAAACCCATTTCGGGATTTTGACCAAAACCCCATCATTTTAAGTTTTAAAACATCTTAGGACTAGATTAAAGCTTAAACAAACTTATCAAATCAATAGTTAAACGAAAAATCCACAAAGATCCTTCCTTTTCCTTCAAAAGTTTGAAAACTTGAAATCTAAAAAGGTGAAGCTTTTAAGAATCTAAAACCATGGAAGTAATCGGAATAGAGAGGAGAAGTCAAAAATGAAGTTACCTCGAAGAAATCTCTTGAAATGAGGGAGAACCTTGATAGAATAATGTTTGGGGGTTTTAGGTCGTTGGAAATAAAATGAAGAAGAAGATGACTTTTTTTTTGTTTCAAAAAGAGCCTTTTTACCCATCTTTTCCTTACTTTAGGATAATTACGAAAATGTCATTACTATAATTTCAAGCCTTATTAAAATAAAACCAAAAGCCTCTTTTAGTTTAAATCGAGTCTAACGACTCGAACCCGACTCACACGCCCGACTCCCGACCCCAAAACACGGGTGTTACACTTAATGGAAACAAAAGCATTTCACACTATAAATCCCATATGCATTTCTCATAGCATAAATCATCTCAACATTTGGTACATGTGAATCAAATACAATTTCATATATTGGCATTTCATATTTCATCTTTACTCGGATATGCGTATTAGCTTGACTCAAGGTCAAGTCCTACCCCGGTGGAATCTCACATCACCGGATTCTCATGGCGGTATCTCACTTTGGATCGGGATGGCACTACCCCCATTGCCCGACTCCAAAGAGAACGTACGAATTTTTAGTTTATAGTGCACTATCATCCTATTGGTCGACCAATTATATCCGGTAATTATCTCATCATCTATGCCAATATATTATATCAAAAACATCATTTCACCTACTGTTTTGATGCAACATTTCACAAACCTTTCTAATCTCATTTCAAAACCATATCTCATGTTTTGCATTAAATCAAAATCTCAAAACTCTTTACCATAACATGCTATCTCATGTAATCAATGCATAGCATCATCTCATGCTACAAATCATGCACAAAACAGTAGGAATTTGTCTATCTCAAAACAAGTGCATGTAAAAGCATTTAGGGGCATCAACCACATAATGAGAGCAAATCTAGCCATACTTACTTCCGTACTTAGGATGATGTTTCAAACCAATCCTAAATCCCCAAAAATTGTTTCTTTGTCACTCAATGACTTCTAAAACCATTCGCACTCACCGATTACGTTTCGCTTGCTTGCCGAAACAATATCTAAGCTCCTGGCACTTCCGGATCAACGCCAAAAGCGTCCGAAGATGTCTCCCCTGTTTATTACACATAAGAGCAGAGGATTAATGCATCATCATGCATTGAAATCACCAGCCACTCAATCAACCTCGTTGCACTACATAAAAGCACCATTTCGGCCACCCAAACAAACTGAAATCACCTCCAAACTTTCCCAAAACAAAGCCCAGCCAAGATCTATCAATTCTAATCATTTCTAAACCTCAATCAACACCAAAAACCATCATAAACACGTCCTTATATCTCCAGCATCAACAAAACACCAAGAACACTCCAAAAAACACAAATCTAACATGAAAAACTTAGGAATCCAAACGTATTCGGGATTTGTTTGATAAAACTTCATTTATAACATCAATTACCATCCAAAATACATTAGAAATCAACCTCAAAATAGATCATAACCAAGAATTACGAAAATCAACAAGATCTCACCAAGAATCTTGAGTTTTACCACAATTCCATGTTTCTAACATTAAAGCAACTCAAAAATCATTAACAAAGGATTGAGAACTTGGGAATTTCAATAAATATCTGATCATTAGAGGAGAAGGACGATGTTTACCTCTAATGGCTGATTTCTTCTCAATTTGGGCAAGATTTCTTGAAAATCCAAGGTAAAAACAAGAGGTTTTGATTAGCTAAAGATTAGGAATCCTTAGGAGAATGAAATCTCAGCAAATGAGATGAAAATCAAAGGTTAATTGATGAAGGAAATGTGTTTGGCTGAGTGGAAGTTGAGAGAAAATGAAATGAGAGAAAACTAACGTAAGGTAGTTATGAAAAGTCAAAGTAGATTTTTCTTTTTAATCCTCCTTTATTCCCTTAATTAAAACATTATTAAAAACTCCCAAATTAAAGAGAAATCTGATGAAAAACATTTTGGTAAAATTAGCTCCTTAAAGATTCAAAGTTTCAATCCTTTACAAAACAGTCACTAGTCAACTTTTGCAAAAACTGCGATTTGGTCACTACACCGAAATGTAGTATTTCCAAGTCATATTTTGTAAAATTGTTTTCACTATAACCTTTAATATAATAAATGAGGATTTTTAGATATTTTTCCATATTTTTAAAGCATCCCGAACTAGGTGTTCCCTAAACCTTCCTTCAAGATTCGAATCGTTCTCGGCCAGCCCGATTCAACCTCTAAAACATCTAGGCCAAAAACCAGGGCATTACAACTCTCCCTCACTTAAGAAATTTCGTCCTCGAAATTTACCTGAGGAAAAAGGTAAGGAAATAACTTCTTCATGCCATCCTTCCTTTCCCGCGTGGCTTCCTCAACACCACGATGTCTCCACAAGACTTTGACCAGCTCAAAGGTCTTACCCCGAAGAACTTTACTATCCACATCTAGAATCTTAATGGGTTCCTCATCATACATCAAGTCTGGGTTCAGCTCAACCTCTTCCACAGGCATAACATGCAACGAATCCGATCTATACCTCCGAAGCATGGATATATGAAACATAATATGTATCTTTTCTAACTCTTGAGGTAATCTCAGCTTGTAGGCTACAAGACCCACACGTTCTATCACTTCGTATGGTCCAATGAACCTTGGACTCAATTTACCATTCCGGCCAAATCTCATCACCTTCTTCCAAGGTGAGACCTTCAAAAACACACGCTCGCCCACTGCAAACTCTATCTCCTTACGCTTTAAATCCGCATAAGACTTTTGCCGATCTGATGCTGCCTTCAAACGCTCACAAATGAGCTTCACCTTCTCGGTGGTCCCTTTCAAAAAAGTCAGCATCGAGACCAACTTTTGTCCTGTTTCAGCCTAACAAAGAGGAGTTATGCACTTTATCCCGTATAAAGCCTCATAAGGTGCCATTTGAATACTTGCCTGGTAACTGTTATTATAGGCAAACTCCACCAAAGGCAAGTGCTTCTCCCAAGAGCCTTGAAACTCAATAACACAGCACCTCAACATATCCTTAAGCACTTGGATAACACGCTCCGACTGTCCATCCGTCTGTGGATGATAAGAAGTACTAAAATTCAGCCGCGTACCCAAAGCTTGATGTAAACACTCCCAAAACCTTGCGGTGAACCTCGGATCTCTATCCGACACTATAGATTTTGGCACTCCATGCAATCGTACAATCTCAACAATGTACAACTCTGCAAGCTTATCCAAGGTATACGTAGTATGCACAGGCAAGAAATGTGCACACTTCGTAAGGCGATCTACAATCACCCAAACAGAATTCTTCTTTGTTGGCGATAAAGGCAAACCAGACACAAAGTCCATAGTGATCCTCTCCCATTTCCATTATGGGATCCTCAACGGCTGCAACAACCCAGAAGGAAATTGATGTTCAGCCTTAACCCATTGACAAACCATGCATTTGCTAACAAACTCAGCAACATCTTTCTTCAATCCCACCCAGTAGTACTCATCCTTCAAATCACGGTACATCTTTGTACTACCAGGGTGCATAGCAAAAGGGCTACTATGAGCTTCAGTCAAAATGGTGCGCCTCAACTCAACATCACTTGGCACCACCATCCGACTCCCAAAACATAAAACACCATCGTCATTGAAACAGAATTCCGAAGGCCTACCTTCTGTGATATCTTGAACATGTGGTACCAAAGAATCATCCAACAGTTGTTTATCCTTAATCAACTGAACTAGAGATGGTTTCACTTGCAATTCAGCAAAAAGACCACCATCTCGCGATGTGCTCAAGCTAGAAAACATCACCCTTAATTCCACTGCCACTTTCCTGCTCAACGCATCGGCCACAACATTGGCCTTCCCTGGATGATACTCGATCATTAGATCGTAATCCTTAAGCAACTCCACCCAACGTCGTTGCCTAAGATTTAACTCCTTCTGAGACATAAGGTACTTCAAACTTTTATGATCCGTGTACACAGTACAGTTCTCACAATAGAGATACTGTCTCCAAATCTTTAACGCAAAAACCACCGCTGCCAGCTCAATGTCATGCGTAGGGTAATTGCGCTCATGCGCTTTCAACTGTTGTGATGTATAAGACACTACTCTACCCTCTTGCATCAAAACACACCCCAAACCAACATAAGATGCGTCGCTATTCACCACAAACTATTTTCCTAACTCAGGTTGAATCAAGATAGGAGCTTGCGTCAAAGCTGCCTTTAGCTTCTCAAAAGCTTGTTGTCTCACTTCCGTCCACTCAAACTTAAAATCCTTTTGTAACAACTTTGTCAATGGAGCAGCAATCTTAGAGAATCCATCCACGAACCTCCGGTAGTATCCTGCCAACCCAAGGAAACTACAAACTTCATGAACTGACCTGTGAGGCTTCCAATTCACCACCGCCTCAACCTTCTGAGGATCAACATGAATCCCTTCAGCCGAAACCACATGGCCAAGAAAAACAACCTCCTTTAGACAAAACTCACATTTACTCAGCTTAGCATAAAGTTGATTCTCTAACAGTGCTTGCAAAACGATCCTCAAATGTTCTTCATGCTCCTCCTCGGTACGAGAGTACACAAGAATATCATCGATGAACACCACAACAAACTTATCTAGGAATTCATGAAACACCTTGTTCATCATATCCATGAAAGCAGCAGGAGCATTCGTCAATCCGAACGGCATCACTAGAAACTCATAATGCCCATACCTCGTTTGAAAAGCTGTTTTCGGCACATCCACGTCCTTCACCTTTAACTGATAATATCCTGACCGCAAATCTATATTTGAAAACACAGCCGCTCCTCGAAACTGATCGAAGAGGTCATCAATCCTCGGCAGAGGATACTTGTTCTTGATAGTCAACTTATTCAGTTGACGATAATCAATGCACATCCTCATCGTGCCATCTTTCTTTTTAACAAACAAGACCGATGCACCCCAAGGTGACACACTAGGCCGAATAAAGCCTCGGTCAAGCAACTCTTGAAGTTGTGTCTTCAACTCCTTCAACTCCTTGGGTGCCATGCGATAGGGAGCAATGGACACCGGAGTTGTGTTCTCAAACAACTCAATTCCGAATTCAACCTCTCGACTAGGCGGTAAACCCGATAATTCCTCGGGAAACACTCTAGGGAATTCACACACGATCCTTATATCTGTACACGAACCTCCTTTGTACTAGGATTCATAACAAAGGCTAAATAAGCCTCGCATCCCTGACGCAACATCCATCTTGCTTCAAGCATCGACACCACATTAGACAAGAACTTCACATTTTCTCCCACCACCACAACCTCGTAATCATCCGCAAGTTTCAGCGAAACTCGCTTGCTTTCAAAATCCACAACGGCCCTATGCTTAACAAGCCAATCCATACCAAGGATTACATTGAATCCATAGAATGGCAATTCCATAAGATCAACTAGAAACACATGCTCTTACACCTTTAAGGGGCATCTCCTATAAAACCTCCTTGTTACAACCGTCTCACCAAAGGAACTAGTCACACGCATACCCACATCCAAAGACTCAACAGGCAAACCAAGCATTTGAGCATGTTCACGCAATATGTACGAGTGTGTAGATCCAGAATCAATCAAAGAAAGTAATGACAAAGATTGCAAAGTAAAGGTACCTGCGATCACATCCGTGTCATTCCTCCCTTCTTGATGGGCATACACTCTAGCCTGACCACCACCTTCAGGCTGAACATCTACCATATGTGCTACATTACTTACACCTTCATCCCTGCGCTGGAAGTTATCATGGCCGCGCCCACGGCCTCTCTGTGGCTCAACTGCTCTCACCGGAGCCTGGCCCTCTCTCATCGGTTGCGGACAATCCCTCTTCATATGCCCACGATTGCCGCAATTCCAGCATGTACCAAGATTGCCCCAACACTCTCCAGTGTGCCTTCTACCACACCGATTACATTCAAGAGTCCGAAGAAAAGCATTCGGTCCTTGTTGACCTCTTCTAAGGTTACCACCCCCACGCCTAGCATCCACATGTGACCTTCTATCCTTATGTCTCTTGAATCGATCTCTACCAAGATCACGTTCCGCAGCTCGCTTCCCTGAGCTAGATCCTACCGCCCGACTTGCCAGACCAAGATTCAGCTCAATGTCGTTGGCTCGAGTGATCAAGACATCAAAATCAGTATAATCTGCTGTGAGCATATAGGTTTTCACATCAGCCACGACCCCATGACGGAATCGTTAACATCTTTCTCGCTCGCTAGGAATCAACTCGAGTGCATATTGGTTGAGGCGTACAAATTGCACCTCATACTCTGCCACTATCATACTCTCTTGCACAAGGGACATGAACTCCCTCTTTTTCTCATCTAGGTAACGGACTCCCAAATACTTTCGCTTGAATGCATTCAAGAAGAATGTCCAAGTCACCTTGTCATCATCCAGCCCCGTTATTGTGGTTGCCCACCACGTATATGCATCATCGTGCAACAGGGACACAATACATCCCAATTTTTGAGTATTGTTGCATTTCAGCTGTCCGAGAATCCTCTTTGTACTCTCTATCCAAGACTCAGAACCTTCCGGGGTCAGCCCCCTGAACTCAGTCCCTCCAAGACTGCAGAGTCGCTCCAACGACAACCTCACATTAGCACCATCCTGAGGTGCAGCCCCATGAGCTCCAGCTACTGCTGCCTGAAAAGCTCCAGCAATAGCTTGAATCAACACTGACATATCGGGAGCAGCTTGCCCCTAAACTCCCTCGGGTCCAGCAACCCCAGCACCAGCTCCCGCAGCACCAACCCCTGCTCCACCACCACCGGGTGGTCCACCAGGAGGAGGAGGAGGTAGATCCTCAGCATTCTCAACATTCTCGTTCTCAACCGTAGCACGAGTATTAATTATAAGCTCTCTACGTAGCCCCATATGAAAACAATGCAACTGACAAGATGTAATAAATTCAATTAGGCAATGTAAGGCAAGTAACCCAAGTACTCAAGCTCATTTTTTTGAAAACAATTCTTCCAATAGTAATGATATGGCAATGGGATCCCCATCTATACCCCAATCATAACATAGCATCACAAATTCATCTCATTAAAACTAAAACATCAACAATCATACACCATGCTTTCACCAAAAAACCATAACCAATCATACTCACACCCATTAACCACTTACCAAGCCCCAAATTTTTGCTAACCTGGCTCTGATACCAACAAATGTAACCCCTTAGCCCGACCTAGATGCTTGACCCGAACTACGAAGATTACACGGGGAAAACCAAAGTCAACTCGAAAGTCAACCTTGATTAATGACCTTTTTTTCCTTTTTATCTTTTCTAAATGCGTTGTTATCCTATGTGAACACTCAAGATCACAAGAATGAGAAGGCACAGCGATCAGAAAACATTTAGGGGTTTAATTTCGTAAATTAAACATTTAGGGACCAAAACATAATTTTTGCAAAATACGAGGACCTTGCGGATTTTAAGTTTCCCATTATTCAATTAGTCATATTTCATGCACCACTGTCAAATTTCAACCTAATTGGACATTCCAAACTCAACCAATTGCATCCACAATCATTAAGGACTAAAATGTAAGAAACAAGAACTTGGAACAATTCAAAATACAGTCCAACGGTCAAGTGTTTCGAAACGCTAACCCATGTATCGAAACGGCCGTATCGAATCTGGACTGACCGTTTCGGTACTCGGGCCCGTTCCGGAACTCGTATCGGAACACGGCTCTCCAGTAGCTAAAGTGTTCCGAAACACTCTTATCCGTTCTGAAACACTATGGCCATTTCAGGCCCCTGTTCCGAAACAGTTAAGGGTGTTTCGATACACCCTGCTCTGCAACTACACATTTTTCTAGTTTTTCACCGCTTAACACATTCAAACGCTTCTCAAATCATACCATATCACACCAGCAACATGAATAAACATCAAAGAACATTATTATGAAGCTTAAGCTAAAGCATGACATCAAACATGTGATTATATAGTCTATAGGCATGCTTCATAGTCACATAAACCATATAAAAGCCTCAAGCCTCAAACCAAACCATAAAGGCCATTTACAAACTTCAAAAACCATATCAAACTTGCCACAAGCATAGGGAGTTCAAAACACATCTCTCAAAACAAACTATAGGTCCCCATTGCCAAATATCAATACTAAAGCATGCGAAAACTTCACCATACATGAGCTTTTCACTTCCTTGGTTGTCCTTAGCCTTCTCGCTGCCCAAAGACGTTTCAATTATCTGCATTGTTGGTAAAAGAGAGCGTAAGCACATTTGCTTAGTGAGGCAAGCTCTAAGGAAAACCAACATAACAATGCATCTTTAAAACTCTATCTCAAAAACCATTTTCAACAACATGCTCGTTGTATCTCATGCTTGAAAACCATTTCAAAGCAACTCTCCATTTGAAAACACATGTACCTTTATTCTATCTCATGCATTAAACTAATGAAAATCTCATGGCAAAGCCATACACATGCTTAACAAAAACAAAAGCATTTCACACTATAAATCCCATATGCATTTCTCATAGCATAAATCATCTCAACATTTGGTACATGTGAATCAAATACAATTTCATATATTGGCATTTCATATTTCATCTTTACTCGGATATACGGATTAGCTTGACTCAAGGTCAAGTCCTACCCCGGTGGAATCTCACATCACCGGATTCTCATGGAGGTATCTCTCTTCGCCATAAAGCTTGGGTATTTCACCAAGTCCTACCCCGATGGTATCTCTCATCATCAGATTCTCACTTTGGATCGGGATGGCACTACCCCCATTGCCCGACTCAAAAGAGCACGTACGAATTTTTAGTTTATAGTGCACTCTCATCCTATTGGTCGACCAATTATATCCGGTAATTATCTCACCATTTATGCCAATATATTATATCAAAAACATCATCTCACCTAATGTTTTGATGCAACATTTCACAAACCTTTCTCATCTCATTTCAAAACCATATCTCATGCTTTGCATTAAATCAAAATCTCAAAACTCTTTACCATAACATGCTATCTCATATAATCAATGCATAGCATCATCTCATGCTACAAATCATGCACAAAACAGTAGGAATTTGTCTATCTCAAAACAAGAGCATGTAAAAGCATTTAAGGGCATCAACCACATAATGAGAGCAAATCTAGCCATACTTACTTCCGGACTTAGGATGGTGTTTCAAACCAATCCTAAATCCCCAAACCTTGTTTCTTTGTCCCTCAAGGACTTCTAAAACCATTCGCACTCACCGATTACGTTTCGCTTGCTTGCCGAAACGATATCTAAGCTCCCGGCACTTCCGGATCAACGCCAAAAGCGTCCAAAGATGTCTCCCCTATTTATTACACATAAGAGCAGAGGATTAATGCATCATCATACATTGAAATCACCAGCCACTCAATCAAACTCGTTGCACTACACAAAAGCACCATTTCGGCTACCCAAACAAACCGAAATCACCTCCAAACTTTCCCAAAACAAAGCCCATCCAAGATCTATCAATTCTAATCATTTCTAAACCTCAATCAACACCAAAAACCATCATAAACACGTCCTTATATCTCCAGCATCAACATAACACCAAGAACACTCCAAAAACCACAAATCTAACATGAAAAACTTAGGAATCCAAACCTATTCAGGATTTGTTTGATAAAACCTCATTTCTAACATCAATTACCATCCAAAATACATTAGAAATCAACCTCAAAATAGAGCCTAACCAAGAATTACGAAAATCAACAAGATCTCACCAAGAATCTTGAGTTTTACCACAATTCCATGTTTCTAACATTAAAACAACTCAAAAATCATTAACAAAGGATTCAGAACATGGGAATTTCAGTAAAGAACTGATCATTAGATGAGAAGGACGAAGCTTACCTCTAATGGCTGATTTCTCCTCAATTTGGGCAATATTTCTTGAAAATCCAAGGTAAAAACAAGAGGTTTTGATGAGCTAAAGATTAGGAATCCTTAGGAGAATGAAATCTCAGCAAATGAGATGAAAATAAAAGGTTAATTGATGAAGGAAATGTGTTTGGCTGAGTAGAAGTTGAGAGAAAGTGAAATGAGAGAAAACTAACGTAAGGTAGTTATGAAAAGTCAAAATAGATTTTTCTTTTTAATCCTCCTTTATTCCCTTAATTAAAACATTATTAAAAACTCCCAAATTAAAGAGAAATCTGATGAAAAACATTTTGGAAAAATTAGCTCCTTAAAGATTCAAAGTTTCAATCCTTTAGAAAACAGTCACTAGTCAACTTTTGCAAAAACTGCGATTTGGTCACTACACCGAAATGTAGTATTTCCAAATCATATTTTGTAAAATTGTTTTCACCATAACCTTTAATATAATAAATGAGGATTTTTAGACATTTTTCCATATTTTTAAAGCATCCCGAACTAGGTGTTCCCTAAACCTCCCTTCAAGATTCGAACCGTTCTCGACCGGCCCGATTCAACCTCTAAAACATCTAGGCCCAAAACCAAGGTGTTACATTGTGAGATACTTTTCTTTTTCCTTAATCTTCTTTGTAACCTTGTGAGAGGGTTTGGTCAATTTTGGCTAGAAAATTGACCACTTGTGTAAAGGTTTCCTCCTAAGCCTAGAAAAGGGGAAGATCAACTAGTGGAGTTGTTGGAAAATCCTTAGTAGGAGCTAAGGTAGAGGATGTAGAGTTGGAACTTGAACCACAATAAGTTCCTTGTCTTGAAATTTTTATTTTACCACTTCACTACCAAACCTTTTAAAAATCCAATTCACCACTCTCGGTTTAAATCGATTCAATGATCCAGTCAACAGTTGGTATTAGAGACTACCTCTTTTGAAGGATAAACAACCACAAGAGGAGTTCCTAGGAGAGTGTGATCAAGTCTAAAGTTAAGCCATTGCATCTACCTCAACCTCCAACCTTTACGAGTCACAATCCACCACTAAACCACCTTTCTTCAAATGGGACAACTACCCATATTGGAAGAATAGGATGCGTCTCTTCATCAAGTCCACCGATTATATGGTTTGGGATGTGTTGGAAGAAGGGCTTTACATTCCTGTAAAAAAGAAACGATGAAGGAAGACTTGTCCCAAAGGTGAAGTCAGATATGATCGAGGAAGATAGATGAAGGATGCAAGTCAACGACAAAGCTCTACACATTATATTTTGTGCACATGGTCCGAACATCTACTCGAAGGTTTCATCTATCGAGAGCACAAAAGAAGTGTGCGACACTTTAGAGACGGCTTATGAAGGTACTAGCGACGTGAAGGAGACGAAGATCGACTTATTGAATTTGAGCTATGAAAATTTCAAGATGGACCCTGATGAGAGCGTCTCAAAGATGTTTGATCGGTTTTCGATCATCGTCAACGGTCTTAAAGGATTCGGTGAAGTGATTCCCGAAGATAAGCTAGTAAGCAAGCTTCTATATTCTCTCTCGGAGTCTTGGGATGGTAAAAGAACGGTCATTATTAAAGCTAAGAATTTGAAGACATTAAAGCTTGATGATCTCGTTGTTTCTCTTCTTACAAATGAGATCATGAAACAAGGAAGAGAAGAAGAAAAGAAGAAAAGAAGAAAGAAGAGAGAAGAATAGAGAAGCATGAGGTGGAAAAGAAGAAGAAGCTAGGAGTTGCTCTCAAAGCCTCTCTACTAGAGGAGATCTATTCTAGTGAGGAGGAAGACTTTGAGAAGTTGGCTATGATAGCCAAAAGATTCTCACGGTTCATGAAGTCCAACTGAGGGAGAAAATTTCAAAGAAAGATGGACTTCAAGAACAAAAGCAAAGAAGAAGAAATGGATCTGATTATTTTCTTTGAGTGCAAGAAGCCGAGTCACATACGTTCCGATTGCCCTTGTAATATCCTCAATGTACCTTAGAAAGAAAATAAATTAAGTTGATTAATTAATTGAATTAATTAATCACAAATTAAATATAATTAGATGATTTAGTAGCTAATTGAATGAAATTGAAAATATGAGAGCTAAATTAAGATGACTTAACTAGGAATAAGCTTAAATAATAAAGTTGCATGCAAAAATTCAAATGGACCAAGCCTAACCCTTGTAAATAGCTAATTCTAGAAGAGATTTGAGGGTTAGAATTGAGTTTTCCAGCTCCTAATCATCTCCTTGGCCGGCCACTTGAGAGAAAGTGGGATTAGACAAATCCCACTACCAAACCAAACTCTCTCTTCTCCTTCTTCCTTTCTTCTTCTTGTCGTGAGCCTTAGAGTGAAAAAGGAGAGGATTGTTGTTGTTTTGCTGGCCATGGAGGAGTGTTGAAGCTCAATTTAAGATTAGAATCGAGAGGAATTAGAGATTTTGCAATGTAAGTAGCCTTCGTGTCACCATCTTGTTAACTGATTGAGTTGGTGCATTTGCTTGAATCTTATCTTGAATTTATGGATGAAAATGATAGTATCATGCATGCATGTGTTTTTCATGATCTTAGAAGTGAAATTTGATGAAGGATTGTACTTGAAATCTAATTTTTAGCTTGAATTAGAGAACCAATTAACCTAAGGACATATTTGAAGATAATGTTTATGGCTCTAGACTAATCTGTAAAATTGAAAGAGTTAGGGTTTGAACTAGAAAATTTCCATAAGGAATGAATTGAAGATTAGGGTCTTAATTATAGAATTTAGGCTTTGGATTGGCTAAATTATGATTAAAATGAAGTTAGATTGAAGGAATTAACAAACTGGTTCAGTGAATTATGAAAACTGAATTGTGGGACTGTTTTGTAATAATTAGAAAATACTAGGATTAAAATTGGTTAAATTATGATTATGGAAATTGATTTAAAAATCAGGGTATTATGTTATAAAAATTTTAGTAACTTGAATTGAACTTAGAATGTCTCAATTTGATAAATTGAGCAAATTAGTGAAATCTGTCCAAGAACAGTCCTGTTCCGGACAGCAACTTTGAAAATTCACTATAAATTGTATATAAATAATTTTAAGCTGAAATTTTTATGGATTAAACTTATATATGTCTATTTTAGTTTAGAGAAAACGGGGCTCAATTTGGAGCTATGTGATAAAATCTGGAAATGAATTAAGTTAGGCACTCCAAAACTGTTTTAAATTTGGAATACTTGTAAAGAAGTAATAAATTGTATTAATCTAGAAATGAGAAAAATGTGAGGACAATTTGGTTAAATAGATTATTGAATTAACTTTCTAAGCATGTATGATAATTGATTTTTGGAATTGTATAGAAAAAGTTATGACCACTTTAGTGACTGGTGCTCAAGTTTGCCAAATTAAGACAGCCTTGAGAAATTGAATTTAGCATTTGCATATTGGTTGTCTAATGCATGATCTAAATGCTAATATATCTTTTATATGTATATGTACGATCAACAAGACCAAGGGATTGAGAAGTTGGAAGAGGATGCCAAGATTGGGTCTTCCCAAAGGAGGAGCAAGGGGATTACTATCAAGGAACAAGAGTAGCTTGGAAGTTTGTGAGTGTAGTTTATTTTAGGGTTGGGACTAGTGTCCTAACCAATATTTATTATTTGATTTGTTATGCTTTCTTGATTACATGAACATGAATTAATTATGGATTGGTAAAAGTTAGATAAGGGAAGAAGTGAGTTAAATGATAGAAACACTAGGAATGGATGGTTGCCTAGTATGCACTTAAAGGTTGATACATTTTTGTTTACCATGGCTGATTGTTATATGTATGAATTGAATCTGGTTGCTCTTGACTTAGATGATTGAATGATATGAAAATCCATGTGAAAGCTTGCTGGAAGTTATCATGCCATGGTTTGATTGAATAACCTCTTGTTGTATCATCATTTATCTTCTATGACATGAAATATACTGGATATGCTAATTTAAAAGCTACAAGACCTTGGTTTACTAGATGGCTTAGGTAGAAGGGCATGCTTTAGGGTCTAGAGCTCTCTTGATTTGGGTATTGATATACCTTCTTGTATAGGTGATTATACACCTTCTTGATTAGCACCTTGCGTGCCTTGTGAAATGGTACTATATGTACTGCCTTAACTTCCTTCACTTCATTGTAACGTTGGAGATTTTTTAACAAATCGGTGATGTTGGCCAACCGATTTAGTATTGAGTTGTCAACTTCACTCCCCTTGGTAGCTTGATTTCTCCTCCCTGCTCCAAGCCTTGTTGTTGGGAACTGTTAATCGTTGTTGGCTACCTTGTCGAGGATGTCAAATGCTTCTTCCGGTGACTTGTCCAACAATGTCCCATTTGTTGAAGCATCTATCAACATCCTTGTGGGCGCATTGACACCATTATAAAACATAATCACTTGGGTCCACTCATGATACACATGGTTAGAGCTTTTCCTCAACATTCCCTTAAATCGGTCCCATCATTCATACATAGATTCGTCATCATACTGACGAAAGGAAGCAATATCATTCCTCAACTGAGTGTTCATTACTGGCGGACTATGCCATAGCAAAAAGTTCTTGCATAAATTGGTCCAACTTTGAATTGATCCGGCTGGCACCCTATTTAGCCATGCTCTGGCACGATCTCTTAATGAATACGAAAACAACTTTAATTCAACACATCCTCGTGCACCCCTTGCTGCTTGAAAGAATCACAAACACCCAAGAAAGCACGGATATGCTGTCTAGCATCTTCATGAGGCAAGCCACCATACTGCCCAATGTTGCTCAACATGTTGAACATGATGGGTTTAAGTTCGAACTGGGCTGCCTAAATTTCTGGAGCTACTATTCCGGGGTAGAGATCATCCAAGATAGGATTTAAATGATCTCTAATTGCTCGAGGTCGAGCTGCTTCTCCCTGGCCATTTGCCATAGCATCTGCATTAACAGGTGTTGGTTCCATGACTCTAGTTTCTCCTGGTCATAAACTAGAAGAATACCTGAAAAGAAAAGTAAAATAACAAAACAGGTGAATATTTACAACGTGGAAATAGAAAGCAAAATGAAAATAAAAACTGTGGACAACCAATTGCCAATCCCCGATAACGGCGCCAAAAACTTGTTCGAGTTCGTGCAGTACTATAAATGATACGCTAATTGTGCAAGTATACACGTCGAATGAGTAATAAAGTGATGAGTGAGTATCGTCTCCACAGGGATTGGAGGTGCACACATTTTCGTTTCCAAATTGCTATAGTAATCAAATTGTAATGTGAGTATGCTGAGGCAGAATGAAGGATGGGAAAAATGTTGTAGCAAACAAGAAAACAGAGAAGAGATAATCAAATGACAGATAGGTCCTCTCTCGGATACGAAGCTCTCTACGGAATGGCTGGCTAGCTCCTGAAGGATAATCCTTGGAAGTCTCTTAACACTGCTAACGAATCCTAGTTCTCTCCACTATACTCGGCGGGATTTACTAAGGCTGCTTCTAAACTATCTCTAGCAAGAAGACTGGGATACTAAAATGCTACAGCGGTACCTCTCGGCGTAATCTCTAGACACTCTACTCTCATAATCTCTATCCCTCTTAGCCGTTTAAACCCATCACTTATCTCTAAGGTAGGTTGGAGTCCTTCCCCTTGGTGGTTACTCCATTGTTTATGAAGATCTAAGGCTAGTTCTCTCATCTACTCCCCAATTCTAATGTTAGAGCAATAACCCTCTCTCGAAGGTTGTCGCACACTACTCTAACTGTCACTATTAGCTAAGGCTTGCTCCCTCGATCACTACCCCCATATGTACCTAGGGAAGGACCATCACTCGAAGGCATCATAAGGAATGGTCTGTCTCTCGAGGCACTAACATCCCTAATCTCTAACAACCCTGGGCTATTCCTAAAGAAATGCCAACTCTCGAAGGCGCTTAAGGTATGGCCTATCTCTCAAAGCACTGACAACCCTAAGCTCTTACAAAATTAGGAAATTAAGCACGCCATAAACAAAGCAACGATCAAAAGAGAACAGTAAACAGTAAACATTAACATGAGATAAAAAAGATAAATAGAATATCATCCAACAAAACCCACGTCATCTAAAACAGTTCATGGCTGGGCAATAATCAAACGTATCATCATCATACAACCCTCCAGATAAATAAATGTTATAGCAAAAAGGAAAGATAAACTCCCAGTTCGCCAGTGGACTGCCATGACCGCCTTAGGCTCACCGCCTCAGAAGAGGACGGGGAGGCCACGCCTCAAGCTTCCCAATGAAGGACACCAAGTCTGGTCAACGATGAAGTGCTTCTCCCCTCTTGTTGTGCATCCTCTTTCACACTTTTCTTTTTTTCTCCTTCTCTTCACCTTCCCTTCATTTTTAAGAGATGAAGCCTTTATATAGTGGGGGTCTTCTAGGGTTTTGGTGCCTTAGTATCTCCTTGGGGATCCCAAAGAATATTCTCCGACAAGCTCTGTCCACCAGGGGACAAAGAGGACAGTCTGCAGATGGAGTGCGGCTGCTACATAAAGCTGCCTGACAGTGTCATGCGTCCTTCTCTGTGCTTCACGTGCTTGTACTTTCGTGTGCCAGCTAGCCTTCTTTCTCCTCCTTTGCTATAGCATTTTGTTTCTTGCTTCTTCCCTCGCATTCTGCTCTGTCATCCTGCACACAAATAGCCAAAAAATACCTTTCACGCAGCACCAACTCAACACGAGCAATAAATTAAAAAGCACCCATAATATACTAAAAATGCAGCCTACATGCAATGTAATGCACTTGAAAACAGACAATTGCTATAGCAAAGAGGCATAAATATAGAGGTAATAGCATAGCTATCAACGACTCCCCTAATTTGATTCTTTGTGTTGTAATTGATTGTCATGTATCTGAACATGTTGGAATTGTTTGCTAAGTATTATGTTGATCGTTGCTTACTAGCCAAGCAACTCATTCTTTAGGAATGAGTTTCGAAAAGTTTTAAAAAATTGTGTTTTCGAACCGACGCCTCTCGACCGGTTTACTACTAGACTGTGAGGGAGGTGTCACAGCCATCAACTCAAGAAGAAGGGCTTTGAGAAGAAGAATAAGCTCAAAGCCAAGCTTGCTACTTGGAGTGATGAGGATTCATCCGAGGATGAGGAACATGAAGTGGCCAACCATTGCCTCATGGCTCTTGAGGAGGATTCGATGGTAACCTCTAACTCATCTTGCATTGATTTTACATTTGAGGAATTGGATGATGCATATGATGATTTACAAGAGGTATATGATGAGTTAGTAGAGAAATATAAGGAGTTCGTTTTGAAAAATAAAAAGGTCATTTCGGATTTAAAAGCTCAAAATGATTTACTCTCTAAAGCTAACTCAGATTTTGAGAAAAATGTTTTAAGCTTACAAGATGATTTGAAGTTCTTTGAACAAGAAAGCATTGATTTAAATAACCTTCTTTCTCAATGTAATGATGAACACCAAAGGTTGGTGAATGAGCTTAGTGAGCTCAAAATTCTTTCAAAAATGTTGGTTCCTCAAAACTAGAAAAAAAAGTGAATCTTCAAAAACTAACTTTGTAAAAAGAAAGAATTTTAACTACAAACAAAGTGGCTCTAATAGGCATAATAGAACTAAAAAGATTAGAAGCATGTAAGTTCCTAAGGAACTTGTAAAATCTAATAATATTATTGCCATGTCACCTTGGATTCCTAAGGAAACCAAGCTTTTGGGATCTAACACTCATGGATCCAAAATGATTTGGGTACCAAAAATCAAAGCTTAATCTCTTTGTTTGTAGGGGGAGCATTGCTACAAGGCCAAAGAACAAAGTCAAAATTCGTGGTACCTTGTTAGTGAATGCTCGAGGCACATGACCGGAGAAAAAAGTCGATTCATGGAATTAAAGCCAAAAAGTAGAGGAGGAGTAACATTTGGTGACAACTCCAAAGGCCACATTGAAGGTATTGGCTCCATAGGTAATCACTCTTCCATACTAATTGAAAATGTTTTGTATGTCAATGGTCTAAAACATAATTTATTAAGCATTAGTCAATTGTGTGATAAAGAGTTTAATGTCATGTTTGATGTAAATGGGTATAGAATAGTTGACATTAAATCTAATAAAACAATTCTCATTGGTCATCGCATAGGCAATATATATATATATATATAGTGCATCTAGATGACATTCATACATCTCATGCATGCTTAGTTGCACAAAATGAAAATGATGCATGGTTATGGCATAGGAAACTAGGACATGCTAGCATTAGTGTTTTGGAAAATTAGTTTCCCTTAATCTAGTTAGAGGCCTACCTAAGCTCAAGTTCTCATTAGATAAAATTTGTGATGCATGTGCTAAAAGTAAACAACATAGAGCCTCTTTTAAGTCCGTTAATGATGTTTCTACAAGTAGGTGTTTGCAATTGATCCATATGGATCTCTTTGGGTCAATTAGGACTACTAGCTTAGGTGGAAAATCATATGCATTTGTGCTTGTTGATGATTACTCTAGATATACTTTGGTTCTCTTTTTAAGCACCAAGGATGAGGCTTTAGAAAACTTCATCACATTTTAAAAAATAACTAAAAATGATCTTGAATTTAAAATTTCACATATTAGAAATGATCATGGAACCGAATTTCAAAATATGGGTTTTGATGATTTTTGTAATGAAAATGGGATTAATCATAATTTTTCGGCTCCTTGAACTCCTCGACAAAACGGGATAGTTGAGAGGAAAAATAGAACTTTAGAAGAAATTGCTAGGACTATGCTTTGTGAAAATAATTTACCTAAGTATTTTTGGGCGGAAGCCACTAACACCGCTTGCTATATTATAAACCGAGTAATGATTAGGCCTATTTTGAAGAAAACTCTTTATGAGATTTTAAAATCTAAAAAGCCTAACATTAGCTACTTTCATCCTTTTGGTTGCAAGTGTTTTGTTTTAAACAATGGAAAAGAAAATTTAGGTAAATTTGATGCAAAAAGTGATGAAGCTATTTTTCTAGGTTACTCTTTAAGCTCTAAAGTCTATTGTGTGTTTAAAAAAAGAACTTTAGTTGTAGAGCAATCTATTCATGTGGTTTTCGATGATAACCTCCTTCCGAGGAAGGATTCTTGTGATGATGATGATGTAGGGATCATTGGAGCCAATGATGGTAGAGAATCATTAAAGGTGAATGAGATTCAAACCAAAGAGGAAAAAGCACAAGAACCGCCTCTAGAAGCATTGCAAGACATGTCTATTGAGGAAAAGGAAGTGTGCTACCCAAGGGAGTACACCTATGTCAAGGGTGGTCAGATCTTGGGTGATTCATCCAAAGGGGTAACTACTCGATCTTCTCTTAAAATGCTTAATCATGTTGCATTTATCTCATGCATTGAGCCTAAGAATATTAAAGAAGCACTAAAAGGTGAGTTTTGGATTATGGCCATGCAAGATGAGTTAAATCAATTTGAGAGAAGTAAAGTGTGGACATTAGTTGATAGGCCTAAAAATAAATCTACTATAGGAACTAAATGGGTCTTTAGAAACAAACTAGATTAGACTGGTAACATAGTGAGAAATAAGGCTAGGCTTGTTGCTCAAGGTTACACTCAAGAAGAGGGAATTGGTTTTAATGAAACATATGCACCCGTAGCTAGAATAGAAGCAATTAGGATGCTACTTGCATTTGCATGTTATCATGATTTCAAGCTTTTTCAAATGGATGTCAAAAGTGCGTTTTTAAATGGTTTTATAAATGAAGAAGTGTATGTGGAACAACCATCGGGTTTTGAAGATCCTATTTTTCGAAACCATGTTTTCAAATTGTCAAAATCTTTATATGGTTTAAAACAAGCTCCTAGAGCTTGATATGAAAGATTATCAAGTTTTCTAGTTGGAAAAGGTTTTGAAAGAGGAAAGGTGGACACAACACTCTTTATTAAAAACAATGGCAAAGATATCTTAGTAGTTCAAATTTATGTTGATGATATCATTTTCGGTTATAGTAATGAATTGCTTTATCAAGATTTTTCTAAGTTGATGCAAGGAGAATTTGAAATGAGCTTGATGGGGGAGCTCTCATTTTTCTTGGGACTCTAGATCAAACAAATGAAGGATGGCATCTTCATCAATCAAGCTAAGTACATCAAAGATATGCTCAAGAAGTTTGGCTTGGAGCAAGCAAAGCCTCAAGCTACACCAATGAGCTCATCTACAAAGCTTGACAAAGATGAAGAAGGTAAGTGTGTTGACTCTAAGCTTTATTGCTCTATGATTGGATCTTTGCTTTACCTTACCGCAAGTAGACCTGATATATTGTTTAGTGTTTGCTTGTGTGCTAGGTTCCAAGCTAGTCCTAGAGAGTCTCACCTTATAGCCGTTAAAAGAATCTTTAGGTACCTTAGAGATACTCCTTGTTTAGGTCTTTGGTACCCTAGAGACTCAACCTTTAACCTTCATGCTTATTCGGATGCGGATTACAGAGGTTGTAAAATATATAGGAAAAGTACTTCCGGCACTTGCCAATTCCTAGGTAGTATGCTCATATATTGGTTCTCTAAGAAACAAAATAGTGTAGGTTTATCTACCACCGAAGCCGAGTACATATCCTTAGGGAGTTTTTGTGCTCAAGTCCTTTGGATGAAACAAAAACTCTTAGACTATGGAATAGAGGTAGACTCCATACCCCTTAAGTGTGATAACACTAGTGCTATATGTCTTACCAAAAATCACATCCAACACTCTAGAACCAAACATATAGAAATAAAGCATCATTTCATTAGAGATCATGTCCTTCAGGAAGATTTTGTTTTAGAGTATGTAGACACCTTAAATCAATTAGCGGACATCTTTATCAAACCTCTAGATAAAGAGTGTTTTTGGTCCCTTAGGAGAGAGTTAGGTCTCACTAGCCTATCTTGACCTTTTAGGACCTTTTGTGCTTAAATTTGCTTGATTTCTTGTTAAATGTCATTCTTATGTGTTTTTGATCCTAATTTCATCCTTGCTTATAGTTAGGGGGAGTATGTTTATGTTTTAATATGTTCTACTAGCTCATACATCTCATTCATGCATCTAGGATCTATTAAAAGTCAATTTTTCTGCAATTTAGAGCCTCATCTGCACTTCCAAGCCTATTGGTATCGAAATGGGTCACCTTGTTTCGATATGGGTGCCTTCTAAGAACACAAATGAACCAAGGTGTTTCGAAATGCCCCAAAGGGTTTCGAAACTATTTGGTTATGTCAGAACATGTATCAAAACGACCCCTATGTGTTTCGATACGGGAAATCTGTTGGGCTTCGATAAGGTCAAACCTGTATCGAAACGGTCAGCTGGTTTCGGAACGTTCGTAGACGTTTCAGTACGCCTATTTTGAAACGTTTTCTCATGTTTCGAAACGCATATCCGGAAAGCCTATTTTAAAGGGTTTTAAATGCTCAAATCCACTTTTTATCAAACTCTCACAAACCCTAAAATGATTTCCTCTTTAAAAACCCTCCAAACCTCCTTGTTTTACATCAAATCTTGAGGGCTTTTACTCCCAAACGAAAATCTAAGCAAGCTTCAACAATTTGGTACATCTTCATCCATCAATTCTTCCAAAATCCCTCTTTTAAGGTATTTTCTAGCTTTTTTTCTTTTGATTTCATTCGAATCTTAGGTTAGAAAATTTTAGATTTGTATAGAATATAAGTTTTATATTATGGGTTTTCAAAATCTTGTAATTTTTTTTAAAATCTCAAATTTTTTATTCTAATATATTTTATTTTAATCGTATTTTTAACACGGTTTTGCAAATTTGTTTTCTTCAAAAAAAATTAATATATGTATATACTTTCAAAGTGTTTTTAAAACATTAATGGGATTTTTATTGGATCGAATTAGGATTTAAATGCATACACTCAAAATTTCTTGCTTGCTTTGTTTTTAGGTAATTTTTCTTTCGATGGAATCTAAGAAACGAAAGACTCAAGGGGTTGAAGGTTCGAACCAAAACGACATGCATCCAAACCTTACCCTCATATATTCCAAAAGTCTTAGGAATCAAGATGCTAAGGAATGCTTTAAAATCCTTCAAGATTTCGTTGTTCGAAGAGAGCGAGTTGTAGATATGGATTTCCTTGACTCCGAGTGTTTCCTCTTTCGTTACCTACCTCTCTTGCAATAATGGAGTTTCTTAGCCTTCTTGAGCATTCCCGACATCGTCTACAAGAACATGGTTTTGCTCTTTTATTCCAATGCCGTTCTCATCAACAATAAGGATCATTCCGAGGTTATAGCCATTGAGTCTTACATATTGGGCAAGAAGTTCCGTGTTGATCCATCCGTCTTAGTGAACATCCTTGGGCTAAAAGATGAGTGAATTGAGGATGAAAATCACTTTGGAGCTCATACCGAATCGGTTCTTACTTTGGACGTCCATGACCGTTTCCTACACTTGATTATCTCATGGTTTATTTGCCCATTCGGAGGTAAATTTGCCCACATCCGCCAAGTCGATCATTTTTGGCTCGAGTGTTTTCGCCAAGCACAACAACCGAACTTGGTGAAGATCATGTTTGCCGAGATGGTCCATCAAGTGAGGCATCGTCTATCCGACTCCATCACCTCCTTCACATATGGGACAGTGTTGAGCTACATATATGTTAACATTGGTGTAGATTGCTCATATGATTCTCCGGAACCCCAAAAGCAAAAGATTGGTGAATCTTCTCTTGTGAGATCTGGGTTTCGTTACACACTTGGACACTGGGTTCGTGTTGATAGGAGAGCTCAAGCACCTCAAGATGAGCCTCAACCTCAAGCTTCGGCTCCCGTTTTGGCTCCCAACAATGATGCTCTTATGACCTTCCTTACCGAGAGGTTCAACACGTTGGACACGAACATAGCTTTGGGTTTCGGTGCTATCAACACTCATTTGCAAAACTTGGAGGATTGTGTTCTTGGGAATGAAAATCGTCTTACCGCTCTTGAAAATCAACAATCGTCCATGTATCTCTCCTTCTCCACCTTCTATGGTGGTTGGAGGCATTTTCGCCAAGATCAAGCAAAGGATAAGGGTGATTTTATGGATGACATTGGAGACGATAATGGTGATGAGGCACCCTATGATTATTGCATATATATTATTATGTCATATTAGGATTAAGTTTGCACCTATTTATGTTTTTGTTTTCAAGAACTATGCTTTGATTGTTTGTTTTTAGGATTGAGCTTGATATTTATGTTTTTGATGTTGTTTCTTGAACTTCAATGCTATCTATAATATGATGTTGTTTGGTTTATGTTTTATATCTCCTTTATTCTCATATTAGCCTTGATTATGTATTTTGATCTAACAAAAATGGGGAGAAGTGATCTAAGAGCCTAAGTGTTTTTAAGTTGGTTTTGAGGTTCAAATGATGTTTCAGTTTCAATCTTTCAAAACTTTAAAACCTATCTTAAATTGAAGGGGAGTTAAAACATTTTTCAAAGTTTTCAAAACACTTAAAAATTTATAATTGGTTTTGTTATATCAAAAAGGGGGAGATTGTAAAACTAAAGAATTGATTTTGATATAAAAAATAATTTAAGGACTAAATTGAAAAGGAGAAAATAAATTTTTAAGTCCTCAAAACTTCCCAAAATCTTTAAGCAAAATGGTCCAAGTCAAAACCAATGTTTATGAAAAAATTTCTAAGTGTTTTCCAAGTCAAAACAGTGACTTTCAAGTCACTGTTTCGAAACGGCCCTTAGGCGTTTCAGAACGTTTGAAACTGTTAACATGTGTTTCGGAAAAAAGCCTTCCCGTTTCGATACGAGTGTATCGAAACATGTTTCTTTGTTTCGAAATGGATGAAGAATATTGGAATGGGTTGATCCGTTATGATACGGCAGTATCGAAACGACTTCAAATGTTTCGAAACAATTTTCAAACTTGGATTCAAAAATATGACCGTTGCAAATTTTATAACTAATTTTCGGAAAACGGTTAAGGTGTATCGAAACGATTTAAGTCGTTTCAATACGGGTTTTGGCAGTGGCAAAATGTTTCGAAATGGGCTCTAGTAAGTTTCGGAATGGGCTCTTAGTGTATCAAAACGATCGGGTCCATTTCGATACGGTCTCTTAATTACACCCCAATTGCTATTTCTATTTTGGTCTGTTTCGAAACAGGTACAGGTGTTTCGAAACGGGTGGTTGCAGAAGTGCATTTATGGTGGGAAGATTGCATCCCAACGCTATATTTAGGATGGCAACAACCCCAACGGCTAGAATTGAATGATAAGGTATAAAAGGGAGTTCTAAATCCACCAACAACAACTATTGATCCAAAAAGAAAGATTCCAACATCAAATCCAACCTCAAGTGCTAAATTTTCATATTCTTTGTAAAACCTCAAGTGCATTTATGATGGGAAACATTTGTATTGTGAGATACTTTTCTTTTGCCTTAATCTTCTTCATAACCTTGTGAGAGGGTTTGGTCAATTTTGGGTAGAAAATTGACCACTTGTGTAAAGGTTTCCTCCTAAGCCTAGAAAAGGGGAAGATCAACTAGTGGAGTTGTTGGAAAATCCTTAGTGGGAGCTAAGGTAATGGATGTAGAGTTCAATTGGAACTTGAACCATATAAGTGCCTTGTCTTGAAATTTTTATTTTACCACTTCACTACCAAACCTTTTAACAATCCAATTCACCCCCTCTTCGTTTAAATCGATTCAACGATCCACTCACAAATTTGCAATTGGAGAATGGGTTTAATTGAAGCTACATCCTTATAGACAAAAATCTATGAGTTTAAGGAGTTGCCAAAAACTAGCTCCCAAATGGTTTGGGCCTTTTTTATTCAGGCAAGAGTAGGAAAGGTGGCTTACAAATTACAGATGCCTACGAGTTCCACAGTGCACCATATTTTTCATGTTTCACAACTTAAGAACCATATTGAATCTGCCCCTTCCCAATCTGATTTGCTAGTGCTTGGTTCTGATGGAATAATTGTCAAGGAACCACTAAGAATTTTGGACCGGAGAATGGTGAAAAAATAAAATCGAGTTGTTACTGAAGTCTTGGTTGAGTGGAATAATTCATTCCCTAAAGATGCAACTTAGGATCTCTTTCACAAATTCCAGCAGGATTTTCCTCAATTCAATCATTGAGGACAATAATTTTCTAGAGTAGGGAGTATTGATACACCTTCTTTTCAGTTTTATGCAAAATGCACTAGTTTGAGTCAATAATTGTTGATATTTAAATTTGTCTTTTGTGAACCCTGAACATTGTCATTTCAGGTGGTTTAAGTAGAGGCAATTATCTCAAAATTAGGGTTGTCTGTTGTTTTGGGAATTATCTCTCTGTCTTATCTCTTTCTTCTTCTATCTAGAATTGAACCTTTCTTTCTGTGGTTCTTCTTTTGGTTCTTATCTTAATTGAAATATTGTAGTTTTTCCTTGAGTGTTGGTTGTGACTAATATCACAATTCCAATCCCTATACTATAAGCCCTAATCCCCAATCTAGAAAGCCCAAAGCCTTATCTTCACCCTAAACCCCTTTGGAATCTAGAACGTTCTGACATTGGGATTTTTATGGGGCCAAGATGTCGTTGAATTTCTTGTCGATCCTAAGGACTTTGCAATGGCGAATAATATAGTTCATCGTGTTACGATGAATCTTTGGTTGAAATCATTTGTGTATCTAGTGATTCTCGACCATTTCAACTTGTGCTAGTGCTAGAGTCATGGTTCGGTGGTTCCCTTCATCTATTATGATGATGGTTTACAGATTGGGTACTAGGGTATAGATTGGGGATTATGGTTAGATTAGGGATTGAGATTAAAATTAGAGTTTGAAAATTTTATTTTCTTTTTATTTTTTATTTTAAATCTAACATGATATTAAAATATTAATAAAATATATCACGCCATAAGCAAATATTAATAAAATAAGTCACGTCATCATAGAGTGATTAGAATAAGAGCAAATCGAAAGCTAAGTGATGAAATTAAAAATTTTGATACTTCAGTGACCAAAATAAGAGTGAGAAGAAAGTTAAATGATGAACGATGCAATTCACCTTAAATCAAAACTCCATCTAAAAACATAATGTTCTTAGAATAGGAATAAAAATGAACTATTTTAAAAATCCAAATTGGTAACTAATATTTATATTGTGAATATTGAAATTCTTTTTTAATAGTGAATATATAAATTCTAGATGTTAGAAGAAATAAATTAAATTATAAATAAAATTTATTTCAGTTTAGGGTTCAAATATTGAAATCGAATTCAAGACAACTATGTCAGGTATAGTTATATGGTTTGGACAGTACATTATTTCTTAGGCCCGAGTGCCTAAATCCATTTCGAAGCCCAAGTGACTTCATTATTTATATGTTTAGCCTAATGGATTTTGATTTTGAGTGCTTTGACTTCATTACGTCTTGCTCATCAAATTTTTTTAACTTTAAAATTATACAATATTTAAAAATATATTTTATTTTTTCTGTTAATTAAATAAACTAACACAACCAGTTATCCGTTAATGTAATCCATTATCAACTATCAACTAATTGGCAAATTGAGGCAATCAAAATTCAAAATTTGTTATCCAAACTTTTGTAAGTGAGATGAGTTTGAGTTTCCTCCCACGTAATCATATTCTTACCTTCGTACCTTAAAGAAAAATACATTCATACCTCCTCACCTTCTTTTAAACAATAGATTATTGTTTCAACCTTTTATATTTTGTGGATAAAGTACAACAATGGTCACCGAACTATTAGGGCACGTTCATTTTGGTCATCGAACTTTTAAAACTATCATTGGGGTCACCCAACTTTTAGTATGTTTTCATTTGGTCCTTCCGTTAACTTTCTTCTTCTTCTTCTTCTTCTTCTTCTTCTTCTTCTTCTTCTTCTTCTTCTTCTTCTTCTTTATTTGCTCTGTTTTTCTTTCGTAACTAAACCTAAATGTTCACCTATATTGTCGAGTGCCCATGCTCAGGAATTTCTCATCTTCCTCAGGAAGTCCCTATAACACCCTTAAAAAATGTTCTGTTTTTCTTTCGTAACTAAACCTAAAAGTTCACCTATATTGTCGAGTGCCCATGCTCAGGAATTTCTCATCTTCCTCGGGAAGTCCCTATAACACCCTTAAAAAAATGTTGTCCATGGGTTTCAAACCCTTGGCCTCAAGCTTAGTGAACCTAAGCTTTGACCGTTTAGGCTAAGGACAACCTTTGGTTTAACCTTACATCGGTTTAATATTAGTCTTTGTTTGGTGTTTATATCGAATTTAATTGAGTCAAATCTGACTCCTCACCTATCGGGGTGGAAAGCCATTCGAATCTGAAAATTGAGAGAGAGGTTCCAAAGAATTCTCCCAACCACCCGACCCTTGCCAAGTCTGGTCCCCTTCACCATCGTTCGTGGCTTGCACCGCCAGCACCGAAGGGAGCACCGTCTCAGCCCGAGCTCGTTTTCCTCCTTCACTCACAGCGTCGCGTCGTTGCCCGCCATGGAGAAAGCCTTGAAGGTTCGTCGGAAACCTTGGTTCACCGCCCCTGTTTTCATCGATTCCGTTGTCGTTCACTGTCCGTGTACCGCACCGCCGCTGCTCGTGGGTTCGTCGTCATCCCGCGACCAAGTCCCGATCCTCTACTCGCCTTGAATCTCTGTCGTCCGTCGTGGAGAACCGCCTGAAGATTCAACGAGAAACCAAGGTTCCCTCTTCTGTTTTTTCTACTGTTTACACTATCAAGAGTCATCCATTCGCGGCATCGTTTTTTTCGTCATTTCCCCCTATGCCTCGTGAACAAAACCCTCTAACCAATCATCGATTCGCCACTGCGAGAGGCCTCGTCGGAGTTACGTGGATTCCGGCCAGTTTGAATTGTCAAGGGTAAATTTTGAATGGATTCTGGCTAGATTTGGGTATTTTTGACATTGTGGATCGAATTGCTAAGTTGTTTATGTTATTTTCCGGAAGATTTGGTGTATTTTGGGTCATCAAAAAGTATTTTCGGCCATCGCTGGCGATAATCCGGTGACTATTTCCGGCGGATAGCATCACCTTTGGGTAAGTGAGCCTAAACCGGCTTGAATCGACACTGAACCGGTCCAACCTCCTGAACCGGGCCAGTTTAGTCAAATTCGATCCGACCTGACCGAGTCAACCCAACCGAGTCAACTCGACCAAGTCAACCGAGTCAACTCAATTGACTTTGACCGTTGACTGTGATTGTTGATCGATGACCTTGACCGTTAACTGTTGACGTCAGCGTTGATTTTGACTTTGACGAAAAAGTCAACTTTTTCCTAACAACCCTATTTTATGTTTTTTTGACGTCCTGAGTTTGTTTTTTAAGCCCGTTTCACGAAATTCTAACCCAAAAGCCTCTGAATTGGACTTTGAACCTGAGAATGCATGTGTTTAGTTTTTCAATTTAAGAGTTATGTGATCAAATTAATGATTGATTATGGATTATATTTAATTAAAGGTATTAATGTATCTTCGTATCCGATAAGTAAAAGACGTTGAATTCGGGTTTGAGTTTGATCGAATGGAGTACCACAGCCAACCTATATAGCAAGGATTCAAGGTAATACATTGCTACCTCGTGTATGCCTTATGAACATGTTAGTATTCGGTTAATGCATGCACAAATATGACGATGAGTACCGTTAATTCTGCTTAAGTCAAACCGGATATGAAAATGTATGACAATGTAGATAAAATTGGAATAATTGAATGAGAAAAATGATAAATCAAAGAATCTGGAATTTAATAAATAATTAATGAGGCGATCAATCTCCAAACTCGATTAATAATGTCAATTGGTCAAACGACAGAAATATTTGAGTATAAAATTACGAGAATGCCCTTGAGGTGAAAATGACAGAAATACCCCCGATAATGAAAGTGATGCTGAAACATACACTAGATCCAATAAAACAATTGATTCATCTAACAGTATCGAATTACTGAGAGAGATGCGATAATAAGACTTAAACATTCAAGAAAGATAAGCACTTGGATCTAGCATATATCATGAATAAAGCTCTGAAGATAAATTTGTAGGGGAAACTCTTTATATGTTCGGATCAATCAAATTGCCAGAAGATACAGAATTGATATTAATGGCTTAAGCGAGTGGTTTGAAAGGGTGAAGCATTTGGAATATTGATACGACCAAATTAGCAAATGACCTAAATGTCGTTGGACATTGGAATTTTTAAATTTATTGAAATGGCGGGTCTACCCCGTGTGTCGAAATGTTGGATGGTTGGAAAAAGATCGAAAGGGGCCGAAATAACTGGAAGGATTGAAAATATCGATATGTATGAATTGGCTAAAATGACTAAGATGCCATCGGACACACAAAACTACCAAGTTAACCACATGATGGGATATAAACTAGAGATTAAATTGATTGAGTGGTTTGAAAGGGGGCTGAAAGAACATGAATGATCGCACGTTAAATAATCGGGATACCCTCTTGACCCAAAATAAGTTAAACCGTTGAAATCCCGAGCTCATGATCCCACGCAAGTGACTGTAATACTCAAATGGGTTTTAAGCTTGGTTTATGTATGGCAATCATCTCTTAATACTATACGTTAATGGATGAAAACTGCACAAATGCATGTTCAACCTCTCAAGGCTTGTTCTGAGTTAATGTGACAGCGATTTATATAGATGTATAATACATCCAGAGTTAAGTAGTGAACACAGAGAAAGTGTACCAAATTGAATGCATGGAAAGTAATGTATTGGAGATGAGTATAGTGAAATGGTCTTGGAAGCCTGGTAGACCGTCAACAATATTCAGCGCAACAAATTATTGACCTATCTCATTAGGTTTAGACTATGGAATTACCCTAGAGTGTTAAATGACCAAAATGCACTTGTTAGCCAAAAGGATTGAAACAATCTGATATATTTGATATCCTAAATGATTGTATTGTATCGATTTTCGAAGGCCTAGTTAGAGACATTGATTACAAGTTTTTTATAGGGACATCGTTTTGGAAATCAACTTAGAATTTGTCAAAAGTGCACTGTTTCCTCTTTCCTTGTAAATACTAAGTATCTCTGGGAAATAAATCGTTCCACCTAGTGTGTTTCAAGTGCACATAAATATCCTCTCCGCTTGAACCGTAGATTGTCTCATGATTTGAATCATGACTATTAATTAACCGGAATATACCTTTGTATCAGAACTGAAACTAAAGATTGCTTCATATCTACTGTTATAACCGATTATTATTGATTACTACTAATTATTGTTATTACCGATTACTACCAATTACTTTTGTCACTGCCTAGACCGTTACCGGGATATTTGGGATAGAGTATGAAGTTACCGTAGGTTCAGCCCTGATCGGGCTGGTAATTCCTTACCGTTTCAGGTTCATATGCTTCGGCTAAGGTAATTCCTTACCGTACCTAAGGTATCCCCTTAGGCTAGCACCTACGCCCAATGGGCCTAGGTTAATTCTCGTTATAGTTGCAGTTTCCCATAACTGCATACCGGAATTTGGTTGGAGGGTTGAAAGAAAATCTAAAATAAACCTTATCGCTAACATTATATAACCGTGAAATAACATTTACCACACCGTTACTTAATATGGGAATTTTGACCCTAATATTATAATTGGAATTTTTTATTCCAAAAATAAAGAACCCTACACATTATTTCCCAAACTAGGGAACATTATTGTTTACTTCTTAAAGGCCAATAGACCACTACCAGTTTTTGAACATTATTTTTAGGGTGTTGGTACTGTTCAAACTCGGGTTGAAAGCCCTCCATTTTTGAACCATACTACATTGCCACGTGGCGTGAGCTGGGCGTGCCTGGCACTGTTCAAAGTCGGGCTGCCCTCCCCCGTCTTTGAACAGTGCACCGAATATTGGTGCAGGGTGGCAGGCGGGTCATCTTTCTTTTATTTGAATATTTTTAATTGGTTGAATGGGAGGTGATAATTTTTTGGTTGAAATTGAACTGAGTTGGAGATAAATAGGGGTTGTGTTGAAGGTTGAAGAAAGAAGGTAGAAGATAGAAGAGGAAGATTTTGAAGAAATTTTGTGAGTATTTATATTTTATTTGAGAAAATTATGTTAAATTTATATTTATATTTGTAATGTATGTATTTTTTGTAGTTGCATATTTTTTTTATTTTTTCAGATTAGTTTTTTTTTAATTTTATATATGTTAGAATTTTGAAGTTGATGTTTGAAATATTGAAATTTTTGTGTTAAATAGGTTGTTGAAGAGGAGAAGAAGAAATTTTGTGAATAGTTTGAGAAAGAGAGATTTGAAGAAATATAGTAAGTATAATGCAATTTTATTTGAGAAAATTATGTTAAATTTATATTTATATTTGTAATGTATGTAGTTTTTGTAGTTACAATTTGTTTTTTTATTTTTCAGATTAGTTTTTTTTTATTTTATGTATGTTAGAATTTTGAAGTTGATGTTTGAAATATTGAAAATTTTTGTGTTAAATAGGTTGTTGAAGAGGAGAAGAAGAAATTTTGTGAAGAGTTTGAGAAAGAGAGATTTGAAGAAATATAGTAAGTATAATGCAACTTTAACTTGGTGGTTGAATTTTTTAAATTTATGAAGAGATTAATTTGTTGTTTTTTTAAATTTTGGAGTTGATATTTGAAAATTTTAATGTTTGAATATTTTTATTGTTGTTAATTTTATGTTAGATTTTATAACTTTAATGTTGACAACTGTTTATATTTGAAGTATATTGGAGTAAAATGAGTATATTTGGATTTGACTCAAAAAAGTAAAAAACATTTTTAAAATTTATTTGTAATTTTGAAAAAAAATCTTAGGAGTTGACATAGTAAAAAATATTAAAGTTTTTTAATTTAAGAGTTATTAGTAAAAAGATGTTTTTTTTTTAATTTTATTTGTAATTTAAAAAAAATAACTTAGGTTAGGAGTTGGTTTAGGGTAAACAATATTAATGTTTTAATTTAAGACCTTTTTAAAAAATTTATGTATATACCGATTGTAATTAGGGTATTTATTATAAGTAGATTAGTGACTAGTTTGTAAAATTGTTAAAATTGAAGGTTATGAAGCAAAAGTAGTAAATTAGTGAGTAATTTGTAAAAAAAATAAAGTTGAAGAGTTTTAAAGGGAAATTAGTGAATGATATAGGGACTAGGGATTAAAGTTATATTAGTAATAGTAGTAGTAGTAGTAGTAAAAAGGTATTTTTAAATTTTATTTGTAATTTGAAGAAATTGTTTTATTTAGGAGTTGTTGAAAATTAGTAAATAAATTCGGTAAAATTAATTTATAAACTTTAAAGAAATTTAATGAATTTGGGAGTTTTTTAATTCTAGTTTTATTTGTAATTTTGAAGAAATTATTTAAAATTCTAGTTTTATTTTTAATTCGGTAAAATTTAACGAAATTTAAATTCTAAGCATTTATTTAGTTATTTGGTAGTGTGGTAAATGCAATAAAAATATTAATGAATTTGAGAGTTTTTTTAATAATTAGTGACCTTAAAATTGTATGTATTAAAAAATATGGATGTTATTAGTCTTTTAATAGTAGTGTTGTTGAATTGAAATTTAAACAAAATTAATTTATAATATCTAGTATTATTTTTAATTCGGTAAAATTCAATGAAATTTAAATTCTAAGCATTTTTTAGTTATTTAGTTGTGTAATAAATGTATTAGAATGAAAATTTTAATTGCGTAGAATTTTACAAAATTGAGTCTCGGGTTATAATATATTCATACTTATCATGTAGGATGGCTGAGCAAGCTCTTCTATTGAGATTTCAGGATGAACACATTAGTAGTTTGCCGGTTCTTGAGATGGTACAATTTTGTTAATAATAGATTTATTAGAAATTCAATTCAATTATGTTAAGAATATTTTGTTCGGTTTATCCCTTTATTTATTGATGTGTTAATTACAGGTTTTTGAGGATAAATTTAAGCATCACCTGACCATGGCAAAAAATCCTCCGCACGATCAAATCACTGAATAGTTGCAACAATCTGGATTTTATTATGCGACATTCCTTCGAGGGTACAAGTTGGTGCCCGGGTTGATTGCTGCTCTAATTGAGCGTTGGAGGCCGGAAACCCATACGTTCCATATGCCGTATGGGTAATGCATGATCACACTTGAAGACGTGGTCATGCTTATTGGAAATTGTTTGGCAGATGAATTCGAATAAAAACAGTTTTGAATAGTTTACGAAATGGTCACTAAATAGTGAAAACGTAGTAAATGAATTTGAAACGTCGTAAAATTTTGTATGCTATTAGAAATATTGTTTTTAAGTTTTTTGTTAAAATTTGGTAAATTTTGGAAATCTTTTGGTAGATCAATTCGAATGAAAACATATTGAATAGTTTACGAAATGGTCACTAAATAGTGAAAACGTAGTAAATGAACTTGAAACATCCTAAAATTTTGTATGCTATTAGAAATATTGTTTTTAAGTTTTCTGTTAAAATTTGGTAAATCTTGGAAATCTTTTGGTAGATCAATTCGAATAAAAACAGTTTTGAATAGTTTACGAAATGGTCACTAAATAGTGAAATCGTTTGGTAGATCAATTCGGATAATATTTTAAATGCAAACATTATATTTTCAAGTACAATCCGAAAATAATCATTGAGGCATGGCCACATATCTTGGTTCATTGGGACATTTTGATTTCAAATGGCCTTCACCCCTACATATGTTGCATCTCTTGCGTTGGCCCTTCTCTCTATGAGGAAGATCCATACTCGTGTAGATCTGAGTCGATCTAGGTCACCCAGTTGGCTTTCTACGGAGTGTCGGATTCGGTAACCATTTATCATGCTCCACTGGCGGCCAATACATAGAATTCGGGATCGGTGGGAACTCAATTTTGTAAATTTCTAACATCTGGATGAGACTGAAGCGTTCATCAACAAATGTGTACGGGTCAACGTTGACGAACATACATGTTGCAACTGCATGAGCACATGGATATCACCACACTTGGAACTCGCCACAATCACACCAGTTATGTCTGAAATCTACTCAAAATACGTTCGAGTGGGGGGCTCCATGTCGAGATCTGGAAGCAACGACATCGAAAGTCTGATTATGGCGGTCAAATGCGTGAACCACCAACGTCGTTGCACTCTTCACATTTTCATCCATTTTTTCAACTATTGTAGTAGCCCATCGCTGTCCCCTATTTATTAAGGACTGCACACGCTTCCCTTTGACGGCCCAACCCTTATCCAAGCGATAGTATGTCTCTGTTACCAAGTTGGCTATTGGGAGATGACGTGACTCTTTGAGTACTCCATTAATGCACTCCACAAGGTTGGTAGTCATTTGCCCGTATCTTCTACCACCTTCATCATATGATTGGGCCCATCTCTCTCTCTCGATGTTGTTGGCCCAACTCCAAACACGCTCGCCATATTTCATTAAATCCGTCATCTTCCTTTCAAATTATGGCCGTAGTAATTGATACCCTGTGCCATAATATTTGTTTGACTTAGCATCAACATAAATCAAAACACATCACTGCATACACATATATTACAGAATTTGAAAGAATGACACTTACCCATGCTCATAATCTCATTGCGAAGGTACTGATTTTTGAACCTTTCAACGACATTCTTTCCGATGTGACGAACACAGTATGCAGGGTATGCATAGGGAGGTGTCCAACGACTTCCCTTTCGATTAATTGTTGATTTGATACATGTCTCTCGATCATAGATAATACAAACCCCGTCTTCTCGGACCACATGCTCACGCAAATTCGTCAAAAAGAAATCACAAGCTTCTGCAGTTTCCCCATCAACAATTGTGAATGCAATCGGAATGACATTGCTCTTACCATCTTGCATAATGGCAACCAGCAGTATGTGAGAGTATTTCTCGTAAAGCCATGTTCCATCCACTTGGATCATACGCTTACAATACGGAAAGCCGTCAATGCATGGCTTGAAAGCCCAGAACAGTCGATGGAAAAATTTATACCCTTGAAGCAATTGACCTTATCGGTCGCACGCATCAGTTGTTGATACCTGACTATGGTGCCTGGGATGAAATGTGTCATTGCCATCAATAACGCTGGTGGCTCATTATACGATATGTCATAATCACCGTACACTGAATGCAATGCCTTATCCCTTGCATGCCACCCTTTCTTTTATTGTATTTGATATTGAAATAGTTGTGTAACGGTTGCTTGAATGGTTGAAACTGGAACCCTTGGATTTGCTTCGACCAACTTCATCACGTGATGGCTTATTACGCTGGAGTCCAATTTGTTGTGGTCCTGGTCGATGGCTGTTCGTAAACATGTGTGATCGTCATTGTACTTCGTGACCTCCCACCGACCACTCTTCTTAAGCTTCGTTACATGAATCTTCAAGTTGCACCCTGCTTCGTACTTCACACACTTCGCAAGGAAAGTTTTCGTGTTGGATTCTGCAACTGCATAATCTACATGTTGTTTGATGTTATACTCTTTAATTGCCAATATAGCTTCATCATTTGCCTTAAATTCCAGCCCCTCAAACAAGTCGCCATTCTGACTCGAACTTAGTTAGGGCATATCTGAAAATTGTGGCGCCCTCATCGCATCGAAATCCACCAAGTGCATATGAGCATGAGCTTTGTATAATGTAATGTCGCCCTCGGTCGGAACAAATTCTTCAACACCAAAGTCAGGGGCTTGACCAACGTTATTTGGGAACAAATCAGGATCCTAATATCTTCATCTTCGCTGGAATCTTCTAATGATTCTCCCCATCGGCCGCGTCCAAGTGCAATATTAGCATCAACAATCGGTCCGTGCGATGGACCATATGTTGACGGCCCACCTTCATGAAATCCACTAGATGTCCCAGTTTCCAACATTGCAACAAAACTGCCTCCGGATATATCAATTTCGTTACCGACACCCATTTGACTAGATTCCCCGATTGCGATTCTAGATGGGCCGGGAATATCAAGCATTTCAGCAAACAACTCGACATTTCGAATTCCCATTGACTCATGCTCTGCGATCATAATTGCCACATCTTTATTATCTTCGAGAGCAATCGCGAAATATATGACTGGATTCGAACATGTCATCCACTGGTACTGCAAAATATGAATCAGAGCTCCAATTTTCTCCGATATCACCTCTTTCAATACTCAGAGTGTGATTTCTTTATTAATTCTCATCTTCATAGGCCTCTCCGAATGAAATACGATACCAACATCAGATTTTACCATTTGTCCATTATAATGGGCAGTCACAAAATAGATGTTGTTGTTCATTTTCTCTGCATATTCGGAAAAAAAAATCAATCCACAATTAATTTTCAAACAACGTCAAAATTATACAGATAAAAAATTAATATTTCAAAACAACTTACATTTTTTTTCTTCCAACTTTCTTCTTCTTCTACTTCTTCTTCTCCCTCTTTACTCAAATATAACTTAAACGATTTTCTATCAAACTACATTCAACACTAACATAACCTATTAAAAAACCAACTTGAATATTTCTGTAACCCCTTAAACCCGGCCTAGAAGAAAAGACCGAATTTAGGAAGTTACGATTGAAAACTTTTCGCCCAACAAAACCAATTTAAAAAATATACTTTAAATTAAAATAAAATAACATAAACTTAATAATAAATAAAAATATAAATATCATAATAGATATTCGAATAATTATATAAAATCTCTGAATTAAAATAACAGTAGATGAATGCTAAAAATAATCTCAAAATATAAATAGTTTAAAATTACATCCATGTCCCAAAATAATAAATAGAAATCTGATTAAACTAAAATAGTTTCGTACTGAATAATAAAATAACCGGATAAAATCTGAGATCCTCCAAGTACCAAGTCGCCTAAGTTCGAAGATATCTGTAAGAGGAAACTATGGGGGAGTAAGCTAAAGAGCTTAGTGTGTCTCTAAAGTGCAAGAAAATCATAGTCGTAAAAACATAGTAATATTTTCTTAAAATTCTTTAAAGCACAACACATAAAATCAGAAGCGCAATGCAGTGCACCCAACTACAACCGCCAAGAGGAAAGTTCCCCAGAACTCCTCACTACAACCGCCAATCTGAAGTGGAATTCAGCCCGAAGGGTGAAACCACTGAACTTCCCCGATCAGATCCCAACCCATGCTCATACAATGATATGGTGATTAAAAATCAAATCTCATAAACAAAGTTCCATAAATCCGATATTCCGTAAACATACTTCATAAATCATAGTCCATAAGTTCATAAATCATAGTTCATAAATCGTAGTCCATAAGTCACAGTTTGTAAATCATAGTAAAAACATATTCTGAAAACTTATGCATGTGATGTCAACCATAAAATTCATAATACATATAAATAATCACACAAGAGGTAAAACACCAACACATAAAAAAATAACATATAATTTAATTATAGCACCGGAAGAAAACAAACCTTAGCCAATCTATACTCAACCTATAGAATGATGTGTCTCTCACGATCAGAAGTATTGGATTCAACTATATCAGTATCGGACTAAACTTGTGGTTGAAGGGATTAACGAACAAGAAGGGGTACAGAGCGGTGGAGATTATTATATAGGAATTTAACAAATCAATAAGGGATTTTGGCGGCATGAAACTATATAAAAAAGTAGGGTTCTTGGGGTGATCTTATTTGAACTATGTGTGTATATATATAGGGAGAGTAAACCTAATTTAAATAAAATAATGAAAGTGATATAGAATAAAAAAGAATAAAAGTAAATATAATAATAATAATAATAATAATAATAATAATAATAATAATAATAATAATAATAATAATAATAATTTAAGTTCAAAAAGGAGAGTCAATTCAACCATGAAAAAAAGGAATTAGAATTCAATTTGAAATTAAAGGATTATATATATATATATATATATATATATATATATATGGATAGGATCAAATTACACTGTGTAAAACTCTATAAGTTTTACACCTTTTTTGGATCGTTGGATGAGTGAAACGGATGGATGAGATTAACAGTAAATTATGTGAAGATTATCACTTGAGAATTAAAAACACGGAGTTAATCTCAACCATTCATTTCTCCCATCCAACGATCCAAAAAAGGTGTAAAACTTAAAGAGTTTTACACGGTGTAAGTTGATCCTAACCCATATATATATATATATATATATATATATATATATATCAAACAATTGAAAAAAGGAGAAGACGGGGAAGAAACCAAATTAAAATTCAATTTGATAAATGGTTATTTATGGAGTCAGTCCTTAAACTTTTAAGAAATTTCATATTAACTTTCAAGTTTGATAAAAATTCTTATTTAGTCCATTCAAAAAAATTAGGGTTCTTGTATTAAAATTCCCAAATAATTAGGGTTTTGAATTTTGGGATTTTAAAATTAGGTTTCTAAATTAGAGATTTTTTTCAAATCTAGGGTTTACAATTTGGGCATAATTTTTGGGGTGTTACAACTCTCCGACCCTTAAAAGAAATTTTGTCCTCAAAATTTTCAGACTCGAAAAAGTTTAAAAGCGCATTTTGAATCATATTACGAATAACAACACAAAATTTTCAGATAAGCTTTAATCTCAAATTTATAGGAACGAGAATAATCATGATTGGTCACTAATCTAGAGCTCCTACAAGATGACATAATAGTCTATCTACAAAAGGGACAATCCTAGAATTAGAGTTGGTACTTAGAGATTTTATTCAAAGCATATCTTTAATTTTTTAAAATAATAAATTTATCAGAAAATCTCATTTTGCCCAAAACATTTAATATGCATGCAAAAATCATTTCCAGCTTAAAATTTTATGTGAGCTACACAGTCTGAGGGTTGAACTTAGCTCTGATATCACTAAATGTAACCCCCTAAACCCGGCCTAGAAGAAATAGCCGAATTTAAGAAATCACGTTTGAAAACTTTTCCCTCAAGAAAACCAATTTTAAAAAGATATACTTTAAATTAAAATAAAATAACATAAATTTAATAATAAATAAAAATATAAATATCGTAATAGATATTCGAATAATTATATAAAATCTCTGAATTAAAATAACAGTAGATGAATGCTAAAAATAATCTCAAAATATAAATAGTCTAAAATTAAATCCATGTCCCAAAGTAATAAATAGAAATATGAAAATATCCGAATTAAAAGGGGTGAGATCCTTCAAGTACCAAGTTGCCTAGAGTCCAAGATATCTGTAAAAGAAAAACTGTGGGGGAGTAAGCTAAAGAGTTTAGTGTGTCTCTAAAGTGCAAGAAAATCATAGTCG